>CM054184.1:50055200-50733325 GCA_028829895.1 Sinotaia quadrata | reverse complement strand
ATATGTATGAACACTTTATTATTAAAACATTCCTCTACCCATGTGTACATGAATTAAATAGTAGTGGCATAATATTATAATAAAGATGCAATGCATTGACACAAATTCTAACCTACTTTTGAATTAAAATAGTGGTTATTTCAGAGGAAAAATCAGCAATTCTGCTTTAAAAAGGAAATATGTTTACCAAAAAATGATAATTGTAGGTTAAAGTAATTATTAATAAATATTTACAAAGAAATTTTACCAATAAGAGGTTTCAACCATTCTTATCTGATAGAAATGTGTGTTCTGAATAAAAGTGATAAAATGAAAGTAATAGTACTACTGTGTTTTCAGAAAGTTGGAATTCCAACTATAATAATAATCCAGGACTGTGGAATTTCATTGGAAAGATATTAAGAAAAACTGCAGAGAATGATATATTTTCCACAAATGTCTGATAAACTTTTGATCTGAAAAATGTATTGTAAATTTGTTACTTTGAAAAATTATTTGGTTATTCGCAACACAAATTAATAGAAAAAATATTAGTGTAAATAGTTATGGACCAATCAGATTTTATCCAAGACTTGGCTCGAACAAAACAAAAACTGATTCACAAAATTGAATTAAAAAAAGAAAAAAAGTTCTGTACAGTTTTGTCAAACAGTAGCTGATTTAGAAACTTTAGGGATACTGCCCATAAAACTTCTTAACAGACATGTTTGTTTTAATTGTTTTTTTAAAAAATAAATGGAAAAAGATTAGTTTTACACACAAGAAAAATGTACATTGCCAAAATTACATACATCTTTGTACAGAGCTCTATTGGCAAAGCTGACAAGACCTACCATGAAGAGAAAAACTATTCACCTGTGATATAATTTTCTCCCAAAGCTGTAACACTGATGAAAGTGTGAGGGGTCTATTTATTTTTTTGGCTGTTTGCCAGGCATCAAAATATTTTGACTGAACTGAATGGAGGAAAATTATACTAAGACAATGAACTGAGTTACCGGTATAACAGTAACAGTAGTCTTATTGTTTAAAAAGTGTAAACATTGACTAGCTGACAACGTTGTTACTGGTCAAATTGGCATAGAACAAATTCTGACTTCTCCCGGGTTGTTGTTACTGCATTCTTCATCTTGAAATAGAGGAAACTGAAAGGGAAAGTATTCATCTGTCCAGCAACTTGTTTTTAATATATATCAATAATATTAAACTCCAGTGGGAACAAAACCGTATCCCACATAATAAACATCTTAAACAAAAAAAAAAAACCCTCCATTAACAAGTATCAAAAATAAACTCTCAGCCATTCTCTTTACAAAAAGACCATGATCATGCACTCAACAATGGTCAGGCTAAAATTTGTTCAAACTCAATCAGTTAAAAAATAATCCTCATAAAATCATGTCCTCCACACTGGCTTATCAACATAGCTGCCACCACTGTGGAAGGAAATTATATACCACATCTGGCTTGAACAAGCTGATAAAGACCATTTTTTACTTTCAATGTCTTTTTGTTAACCATGTTGCTGTCAACCTCAACCTGCCATGTTTGATGCCCTTGACTCACCTAGATCAGCCAGTTATAGACAGCTAATCTCCAATAGTGACGCAAGGAGAGAAAATTAGAACAGCGGCAGGATAAAGAGAGTAAAGAGAAGATCATCACACAATAAGTCTAGGGGAGATTGGAAAACCTAAACACAGAAATGATCATCCAAGCAAAACAGTAAAAATTAATTATGGATTAAACAATAACCATCTTAGGAATAACAAGTAACAAAAAGAGGGTGGGAAGAGCAGAAGTGTAGGGCACATAGAAATTAAAATAAAAGAAAGATTCTGAAAGAAGGACTATTGTGATAGGCCGAAAAGTTGTGGTAAAGCTCCATTGCAAATTGAAATGCAAAGGCAGATGAGCATTTGCCACAAAAAGGTAATTCTTGAGAATTAAATTTTTTTATAGTAAAATTAGATTTTATCAGTGAAGTTCAGAAAGAAGGAGACATAAGATGGAGAAAAGGATGAAGAGAAGAGAAAGAATAAAGAAAATGAGGACAAAGGCTGGCAGGATCTCTGGTGTCATGCCAAGTGGCCTAGACCCCTAGAGCACAAATGGCTCTTCCTGCAGGCTTTGGCTTTGAGTGACTTATTTTTTCCTGCTAATTTTAATGGGCAGGCTAGGCAAGCTCAACATCTTGGTTTAGTTTCCATTCATTTGGGGCATTTGATTGAGTTGTGGCTGCCCTCCAGGGCCTGGGCGACCACCACGTCGAGGTGGTTGTTGCCCCTGGGTGTTATTCATGAGAGCACGGATGCGACGTTGAGCTGACTGGCAAGCATAAAAGTAACCAACAAATGGTGACAGGCACTTCCTCCACATCACCTTGATCTTCTGGGACCTGTACAATGGCTCCACTAACTCGCTACATTTCCTTTACCTGGAAAAAAACCCTCTGCATTTCAATAACACACAAAGTCAAGTACTTTTTTGTGAAACAGCAGTATTAAAGAAGTACCTTCACTATAAGAGAACCTACAATTAGGCAGTGTCAATGTCACCGCTTTACGGGCAAAAACTCGTGAAAATGTGCAAATTTGATAACATTAGCTCAGAGCAGTTTTCTTCACATTTAACATGAACCATTTTTATATGAATATAAAGATTGATTTACATCTTTCAAACTGTGTTGCTATTGTTTCTCTTAATTTTATTAATGTATTCGTAAACTTTGATGAAAATACATTGTATGAATTCTGTCAGAAAGCTTTTACAAAGCAAACTTTTTCATAAGACATAAAACGTCGAGGAATAAGTGAATTTTAATTAATTTCCGCTTTTAGACCGTAGTCAAAGAATTCAGTAACATATTTTAATTTCCTAATCCTAGTGACTTTCTGTTTCCCCTTAGATTAAATCATTCGTCCATGACATTGATTATAATTATACCGTCTGATAAGATTTGTCTAGTTTTGCTCAAACATCTAGTACTGATTGTATTTTCTTTAAAGTGTCGTCTTTAATATAGCTCTGTCCATTGAATAAATTATTTAAGTATTCCTGCACTTTAAATGCTTTCACAATTGTCCTTATTACAAGAATGAAGAATATATAGTAAACAAATAGTTATAATGCAGTTAAAATTTAGGTTCCTTATGCTGTATATCTATTTCTCAGTGTCTGTCTGACATTCTCATCTGTCTATCCGTCACTCTGTTCGATTTGTCAGAAAGATATATTGAAATTGCATTGTACTGTTTGAATTCTATGCTATTACCCCTACATAGCTTAAAGAAGGTTTTTTTACATGCTTACCAACGATAGAATACGTTGTTTTATAACCATAAAGACTACCATATACAAAAGTACGAATTTATACACAAAATATGCATAGAAACCTGCAGATTAGTACTTTCATCCTTCACAACCTATATCACTATTCTGATGAGAAAAAAAATACAATTTTTCTGAAATACACCCCTCAAGTATTGTGAGGTATTACTGCTGAGAAAGAAATGATAGTACAAGTCCACTGTATTTTCCCATTAAATATAACCTCTTCTGACTAGCATGATCAGTGCCTGACAACTTTAAAGAGGTTCTTATAAAATCTAATATTAATTATTCTATTAAAATCGGAAATAATAAATATGAGAACTCACTTTGTTCTTTGGCGTCAGATTTATACTTTTTTTTCCTGCAAACAGTACAAAACAATAAGCAACGTACTCATCTGCATGTACAAAACAATTACAGATAATGAATGCAAGTTGAACTACCTAGTCACCTATACGAAAAAGAGTTCTGATAACTGCAAGCAATGAACACAATTTAGTTAGTGTACTGGCTAGTCACTAATAATATATTAAACAGCTCTGACAAGTATAATTTATAAACAATGAATGCAATTTAGTTAGTGAACTGCTAGTCATTGACAGTAAGCAGTTTTAATAGCTACATAGAATTCAATTTAGTTACTGTCGGCTGCTGGTCACATTTATTAAACAGTTTGACAAGCTACAGAAAACAAATGCAAAACTATTTTAATGACTTGTTACGTACAGGAAGGCTTGTTTTACAAAGTATTTGGTCTATATTTCAATTAGCAGTCTGTCTTCTGTGATTTAACAATACTATTTGTATTAAATGGAGACATTAACTATAGTCTATTTTTTATTATATAGCAGATTTTGTTGTCTAATGGCAAACAAAATTACAAAGACATTGCAAGCAACGCCCTCCCCCCAAAAAAAATTAAAAGATTATGATTTACAAAAACAAATGAAAAGAAATATTTCCAATCCTCAAATTAAAAGTATTAAATATATAAAATCAATAGCAATTGAAAAAAAATACTTGAAGAATTTATACACAAAATATGCATAGAAACCTGCAGCTTAGTACTTTCATCCTTCACAACCTATATCACTATTCTGATGAAAAAAAAATACAATTTTCCTGAAATACATCTCTCAAGTATTGTGAGGTATTACTTCTGAGAAAGAAATGATAGTACAAATCCACTGTATTTTCCCATTAAATATAACCTCTTCTGACTAGCATGATCAGTGCCTGACAACTTTAAAGAGGTTCTTATAAAATCTAATATTAATTATTCTATTAATATCTGAAATAATAAATATGAGAACTCACTTTGTTCTTGTGCGTCTGAATTTCCACTTGCACCTCAAGTGTAACAGAAACTTTAATACATTTTTTTTTCTGCAAACAGTACAAAACAATAAGCACCGTACTCATCTGCATGTACAAAACAATTACAGACAATGAATGCAAGTTGAACTACCTAGTCACCTATACGAAAAAGAGTTCTGATAACTGCAAGCAATGAACACAATTTAGTTAGTGTACTGGCTAGTCACTAATAATATATTAAACAGCTCTGACAAGTATAATTTATAAACAATGAATGCAATTTAGTTAGTGAACTGCTAGTCATTGACAGTAAGCAGTTTTAATAGCTACATAGAATTCAATTTAGTTACTGTCGGCTGCTGGTCACATTTATTAAACAGTTTGACAAGCTACAGAAAACAAATACAAAACTGTTAATGCAAAACTATTTTAATTACTTGTTACATACAGGAGGGCTTGTTTTACAAAGTATTTGGTCTATATTTCAATTAGCAGTCTGTCTTCTGTGATTTAACAATATTATTTGTATTAAATGGAGACATTAACTATAGTCTATTTTTTATTATATAGCAGATTTTGTTGTCTAATGGCAAACAAAATTACAAAGAGCAAGCAACCCCCCCAAAAAAAAAATTAAAAGATTATGATTCGCACTACATATTTTACAACATAGCATTACTCTCTGCGTGTATATTTTAATACATATTTATTATTATAATGTGTCATGCGCCCCTAAGGGTAACTGTTTTTTCTTGAAATCACTGTTGTAATGTGAGAAGGGTGGGGGAGTGTGAAACACCGTGCTTTCTCTGCAAAGGGCAGCAGTAGGTCTACAATGATATTCATCATTCAACACAGCCTTAAGTTTAATTGTTAAGTGGAGGCCTACTTAATAGCTTAGTACTTGTCACTTTCTAAACATTCTACCTTTCTATTGGTGTTATTATGTGACAATACAAGCCAAGATGTGATTAAAACATCCTTTTAATACTAATTGTAGGATAATATTTGATTAGATTAATCAAGGCCACTTCATGTTTCCTATAGTAATATACTTACAATTTAGAAAAGTTTTGCTAAATTTCATTTATAGTATATCCTGTATAAATAAATTTGTGTGTAAATGAAAATTTTCTTCTAATTTTTCATTCTTTGAAGATATAATTCAAACAATTTTTAAGTTAGTAGCACCAATCAGTTTCCAAAGAAAAGTCTAGTTTTCATTTAATAAGCACCTAAATATTATAATTTTTGTTTGTATTTCTTCCCTTTGATAGTCCAGGGGGGGGTAAGTACTTAAAAAATTGTATAGTGAAAAAATATCTGACATAAATGAAAATGGTTTTGTGTTAAACGAGAGATTCAAGATTTTAGTAAATTAGAAGAAAACCACTTTTGAATTAATTTCACTTTTGAAAGCAGTAACACATATGCATAAATTGGGGGTGGAGTGGGCAGTGGAATAATATCAAAAGTTGTTGTTTTTTTTAATTAACAAAACAGTTAAAATCTAACAAATGATTCCTTTTCATCTGATTCTGAATCAAAGGCAATATGCATGCCAAATCTGAAGACTGTAGCTTGAAAATACAGATTCTAAAAAAGTGCATACAGTAAATTAGTTTAGATGTACTTATAATCTATTCATAATACCTTTGTGTTCTTATAATTTATTCATAATACCTTTGGTCTTTCTGCAATATCCATTTCCATTTTTGTTTCCTCAACTTCAGCAATTTTGTCAAACTCCTGAAACAACATAAACAAACATTACATATTGCAAATGTTCAATCTCTTTTATGCTAGATTTGCTACTTAAGAAAGTTATCATAATAATACATTACAAAAACTGTTAAGATAAAAGATTTCTTACTTCCTGGAGCAAACTTCTGGTCTAATAATATAACATCATAAAGATGAATAAAATACTTAATTGGTACATTTTCTTCCTTTTATGCTTAGACTGTATAAAAGAAAGAATACAAAAATATGAAATTTATTTGGAAAAAATATGACTTACAAAAAAAAGGTTCTTGTTGAATACATAATTTATGGTGCCATCATTTATAGTGCAGATTTAGAGATAAGTGGGCAATTAAGCAAAATCATTACATTTACATTAACATGAAAACTCAATCATGTACTAAATTATCACAACTGCTGTCATTAAGCTCACTGTTGATGCTGTCAAGCAAACTATTTGAAATTTTCATTAATTAAATGGAGACATTAACTATAGTCTATTTCTTATTATATAGCAGATTTTGTTGTCTAATGGCAAACAAAATTACAAAGACATTGCAAGCAACGCCCTCCCCCCAAAAAAAATTAAAAGATTATGATTTACAAAAACAAATGAAAAGAAATATTTCCAATCCTCAAATTAAAAGTATTAAATATATAAAATCAATAGCAATTGAACAAAAATACTTGAAGAATTTATACACAAAATATGCATAGAAACCTGCAGCTTAGTACTTTCATCCTTCACAACCTATATCACTATTCTGATGAGAAAAAAAATACAATTTTTCTGAAATACACCCCTCAAGTATTGTGAGGTATTACTGCTGAGAAAGAAATGATAGTGAACGTCCACTGTATTTTCCCATTAAATATAACCTCTTCTGACTAGCATGATCAGTGCCTGACAACTTTAAAGAGGTTCTTATAAAATCTAATATTAATTATTCTATTAAAATCGGAAATAATAAATATGAGAACTCACTTTGTTCTTTGGCGTCAGATTTATACTTTTTTTCCCCTGCAAACAGTACAAAACAATAAGCACCGTACTCATCTGCATGTACAAAACAATTACAGACAATGAATGCAAGTTGAACTACCTAGTCACCTATACGAAAAAGAGTTCTGATAACTGCAAGCAATGAACACAATTTAGTTAGTGTACTGGCTAGTCACTAATAATATATTAAACAGCTCTGACAACTATAAACAATGAATGCAATTTAGTTAGTGAACTGCTAGTCATTGACAGTAAGCAGTTTTAATAGCTACATAGAATTCAATTTAGTTACTGTCGGCTGCTGGTCACATTTATTAAACAGTTTGACAAGCTACAGAAAACAAATGCAAAACTATTTTAATGACTTGTTACGTACAGGAGGGCTTGTTTTACAAAGTATTTGGTCTATATTTCAATTAGCAGTCTGTCTTCTGTGATTTAACAATACTATTTGTATTAAATGGAGACATTAACTATAGTCTATTTTTTATTATATAGCAGATTTTGTTGTCTAATGGCAAACAAAATTACAAAGACATTGCAAGCAACGCCCTCCCCCCAAAAAAAAAATTAAAAGATTATGATTTACAAAAACAAATGAAAAGAAATATTTCCAATCCTCAAATTAAAAGTATTAAATATATAAAATCAATAGCAATTGAAAAAAAATACTTGAAGAATTTATACACAAAATATGCATAGAAACCTGCAGCTTAGTACTTTCATCCTTCACAACCTATATCACTATTCTGATGAAAAAAAAATACAATTTTCCTGAAATACACCTCTCAAGTATTGTGAGGTATTACTTCTGAGAAAGAAATGATAGTAAACGTCCACTGTATTTTCCCATTAAATATAACCTCTTCTGACTAGCATGATCAGTGCCTGACAACTTTAAAGAGGTTCTTATAAAATCTAATATTAATTATTCTATTAATATCTGAAATAATAAATATGAGAACTCACTTTGTTCTTGTGCGTCAGATTTATTCTTTTTTTTCCCTGCAAACAGTACAAAACAATAAGCACCGTACTCATCTGCATGTACAAAACAATTACAGACAATGAATGCAAGTTGAACTACCTAGTCACCTATACGAAAAAGAGTTCTGATAACTGCAAGCAATGAACACAATTTAGTTAGTGTACTGGCTAGTCACTAATAATATATTAAACAGCTCTGACAAGTATAATTTATAAACAATGAATGCAATTTAGTTAGTGAACTGCTAGTCATTGACAGTAAGCAGTTTTAATAGCTACATAGAATTCAATTTAGTTACTGTCGGCTGCTGGTCACATTTATTAAACAGTTTGACAAGCTACAGAAAACAAATACAAAACTGTTAATGCAAAACTATTTTAATTACTTGTTACATACAGGAGGGCTTGTTTTACAAAGTATTTGGTCTATATTTCAATTAGCAGTCTGTCTTCTGTGATTTAACAATATTATTTGTATTAAATGGAGACATTAACTATAGTCTATTTTTTATTATATAGCAGATTTTGTTGTCTAATGGCAAACAAAATTACAAAGACATTGCAAGCAACCCCCCCAAAAAAAAAAATTAAAAGATTATGATTCGCACTACATATTTTACAACATAGCATTACTCTCTGCGTGTATATTTTAATACATATTTATTATTATAATGTGTCATGCGCCCCTAAGAGTAACTGTTTTTTGAAATCACTGTTGTAATGTGAGAAGGGTGGGGGAGTGTGAAACACCGTGCTTTCTCTGCAAAGGGCAGCAGTAGGTCTACAATGATATTCATCATTCAACACAGCCTTAAGTTTAATTGTTAAGTGGAGGCCTACTTAATAGCTTAGTACTTGTCGCTTTCTAAACATTCTACCTTTCTATTGGTGTTATTATGCGACAATACAAACCAAGATGTGATTAAAACATCTTTTTAATAGTAATTGTAGGATAATATTTGATTAGATTAATCAAGGCCACTTCATGTTTCTTATAGTAATATACTTACAATTTAGAAAAGTTTTGCTAAATTTCATTTATAGTATATCCTGTATAAATAAATTTGTGTGTAAATGAAAATTTTCTTCTAATTTTTCATTCTTTGAAGATATAATTCAAACATTTTTTAAGTTAGTAGCACCAATCAGTTTCCAAAGAAAAATCTAGTTTTCATTTAATAAGCACCTAAATATTATAATTTCTGTTTGTATTTCTCCCCTTTGATAGTCCAGGGGGGTAAGTACTTAAAAAATTGTATAGTGAAAAAATATCTGACATAAATGAAAATGGTTTTGTGTTAAACGAGAGATTCAAGATTTTAGTAAATTAGAAGAAAACCACTTTTGAATTAATTTCACTTTTGAAAGCAATCACACATATGCATAAATTGGGGGTGGGGTGGGCAGTGGAATAATATCAAAAGTTGTTTTTTTTTAATTAACAAAACAGTTAAAATCTAACAAATGATTCCTTTTCATCTGATTCTGAATCAAAGGCAATATGCATGCCAAATCTGAAGACTGTAGCTTGAAAATACAGATTCTAAAAAAGTGCATACAGTAAATTAGTTTAGATGTACTTATAATCTATTCATAATACCTTTGTGTTCTTATAATTTATTCATAATACCTTTGGTCTTTCTGCAATATCCATTTCCATTTTTGTTTCCTCAACTTCAGCAATTTTGTCAAACTCCTGAAACAACATAAACAAACATTACATATTGCAAATGTTCAATCTCTTTTATGCTAGATTTGCTACTTAAGAAAGTTATCATAATAATACATTACAAAAACTGTTAAGATAAAAGATTTCCTACTTCCTGGAGCAAACTTCTGGTCTAATAATATAACATCATAAAGATGAATAAAATACTTAATTGGTACATTTTCTTCCTTTTATTCTTAGACTGTATAAAAGAAAGAATATGAAATATATGAAAAATATGAAATTTATTTGGAAAAAATATGACTTACAAAAAGGTTTTTGTTGAATACATAATTTATGGTGCCATCATTTATAGAGCAGATTTAGAGATAAGTGGGCAATTAAGCAAAATCATTACATTTACATTAACATGAAAACTCAATCATGTACTAAATTATCACAACTGCTGTCATTAAGTTCACTGTTGATGCTGTCAAGCAAACTATTTGAAATTTTCATTAATTAAATGGAGACATTAACTACAGACTATTTTTTATTATAGAGCAGATTTTGTTGTCTAATGGCAAACAAAATTATAAAGACATTGCAAGCACCCCCCAAAAAAAAAAATAAAAAAAATTAAAAGATTATGATTTACAAAAACAAATGAAAAGAAATATTTCCAATCCTCAAATTAAAAGTATTAAATATATAAAATCAATAGCTATTGAAAAAAAATACTTGAAGAATTTATACACAAAATATGCATTGAAACCTGATGCTTAGTACTTTCATCCTTCACAACCTATATCACTATTCTGATGAGAAAAAAAATAATATTTTTCTGAAATACACCCCTCAAGTATTGTGAGGTATTACTGCTAAGAAAGAAATGATAGAAATGAACGTCCACTGTATTTTCCCATTAAATATAACCTCTTCTGACTAGCATGATCAGTGCCTGACTACTTTAAAGAGGTTCTTATAAAATCTAATATTAATTATTCTATTAAAATCTAATATAACATGAGTCACCATCATGATAATATTTAAATGACTATGTAATATGACATGAGTCACCATCATATTAATATTCAAATGCCTAGATCTTTTTGTAAATACTAACTGAAGTTGCAATTTATTTCTCTATCCAGCAGTTGCCAGTGTTAAGTCACATTTTATATTCATCTGTATGAATTTTTCCCATCAGGCAGTGTATACATACACTTTTATTGTTAATGTAAAAGTTAAATATATTTGTAAAAACAATGAAATAAATGTAAATACTTTGAAAATACAAAAACTGTATTTTTCAGAAAACCAAAACAAAGCTTTTCACCTTTTGAAGATTTACACATAATTCTACTTCTTATTATATAAATTATACTAATGCATTATTACTATGTAATGCATACATAACATATGGCTATTCTTTTTTTTAATTAAAAAATAATCATTAGTTGTAATGTTACAGCTAGATACACATGTCAGTTTCACAGATGATGAATAGCACTGAAAGATTACTGTATATATTTTTAATGAAAAACAGTGAAACTTTAAAAAAAAAAATTAAAATGCCGCCACGTTTTTAGCCTTTATATTATAACAATATTATAAAATAGAATATATATTTTTCTTTTATTTTCAAAACTCTAACAGTATAATTATGAAATAACTGTACATTTTATTATAATATTACATATGATCAAATATTACTATCACTAATATAATTTGGTTTAAAATAAATTTAATGCCAATTAAAATTGATATATTATTATTAATACTTTAATAGTCCACTAATGAATAAAAAAAAAAATTAAAATGCCGCCACGTTTTTAGCCTTTATATTATAACAATATTATAAAATAGAATATATATTTTTCTTTTATTTTCAAAACTCTAACAGTATAATTATGAAATAACTGTACATTTTATTATAATATTACATATGATCAAATATTACTATCACTAATATAATTTGGTTTAAAATAAATTTAATGCCAATTAAAATTGATATATTATTATTAATACTTTAATAGTCCACTAATGAAAATTTCTAGTTATATGATAAAACAATCATTTTTTGTTTTTATCTGTGGCTTTAGAGAGTTTTAAGTTGCATTATAATGAATATACGGATAAATAAAATTAAGGAAAGATATAAATCATTCTTGAGATTCATGGATTTAGTGGAAACAGAATTGCAAAATTAATTTACTCCTTTCCTTTCACATATGATTGCATAAAAACTACACACATTTACATTAAAATAAAATATTTAGAAATGGGTGGTAGAAATAAAATATATGTTCATAGTGATTCATAAATGTTTCTGAGAATATTAAACTATATACGATCCCGTGACGGACGATTTCTTCTTTGCCTACGTCTGTGATAGAATTGATGCACGCGTGACGCCTATTTGTTTGTATCTTAGGTCGGTGCTAGCGAAAGTTAGAGCTGGTAGGGAGGTGCTCCAGTAGTTCCGACCTAATTTAGGCCGCGCGCGCCAAGTTTGCAGTCGTGAAACACTACATAGCGCTTAGAACAGGGGTCGGGAACCTTTTTGTCTGAGAGAGCCATGGACACAGCATATTTTGAAAAATAATTCTGTGAGAGCCATACATTATGTTTAAAACTAAAAATTCAAGTAAATGTGTGCATTTAGTTCAATTGCATACACATGGTGTCTTCACCACTACTACAAATGTAATATCGCTGTTACATGCCAGCATTTATTTAAAGACCCTGCTCCAGAATTAAGATTTAGATTAATTAAATTTCAGGATTTAAATTAATTAAATCTCCTCGCTTATTCTGAATCAGGCTGGCTGCCCAGATTTATCCTTCAGTCTGACTAAATTTAACCTCGTAGTTAGGACACGAAATTCACGAAATAAACCTGTGTGAGTTTGTGACTTCACATTCAATAGTTTGAATATAATATTAATAATGAAAATACAATCAACATCACGCTCATGCGTGTTACAATTAAAATGCGACATTGCTCACGCAAGAGAATTTAAATCATTCAAAGAAAACATTTAGATTTTATAAAGAAAGTGTATGAATTAAAATCACGCACATTAGCGTTACAAGTTTAAACGCGATTATACACATTGTTTACATCAAAAGAATCTTTACATAAAAAGAATCATATGAACGTGCACCAACGTTCTGTGGTTACAATTCCGTCAATCTAGCATTATAAACCATTGTCTCACAATTCGACAATTTTGTAATGTTTCTACTATATTCTAGTTTAGCCGTACTCTTACCAAGCCACATGTCTAGAGAAGGTTGCAGTAAATGTAAAGATATAATTTCTACATTAACAATCTCGCACATTCACACAACGATAACTTAAATAAAATGCAAGTTATAATTTAAGAAATCGATGTGTTTACCTTGTTCAATGCCGCCGGACAACGTTCCAAAGCAGTTGTTCCTCGCAGAGTACCGATTAACATTCAAACCTGGTTTATAAACACTCGTGAATGGATGGAGTGTAGGGGGCGCTTTCGCGCTGGGTGAGGGGTGTGTGGGGGAAAAGGGAGGGGATATCACTCGTGAATTCGGACAGAGAACCCTTATGTACGCACTTGGCGATTGGGTGGTCCAGCTGTGCGTGCAGTGACCATAGAAAGAGTCAGCCATGCCGCGCTGACACGGTCGTAAACCACGGACCCTAAAAGTGCCAGCTATGGAGACTCAGGAAGTTACGTATAATTTGCCCGGACCCTATTACAATCGCTGAGCCACTTAGCTTTGTAGAAAATATAATTATCAATCAGCAATAAAATGCACAAGAAAATTCTACATACATTCACAATACAAAATATATAGATTTAATTCAACTCACTGAATTTCCGTAATGCGTTTTTTCTTTGTTGTTTCAATTTTCTAATTTTTGATTCCACCATGGTGTGAGGGGGCGGGGGGAGGCTTGTGCTTTGTTGGTTGGGAAGGCTAGATTGGCTGCTTGGGTGATTAGTTTGTTGGAGGCCCATGTGTTTACGTCTTCATGTGTTAATTTCTCGTCTGTTGTTAATTCTAAGTTGAGTTTGAATGTTTCCCAATTGCCCTTTGATAGTGTCCATGTCGGGGTATTTTGCGTGTCGGTGTCTGTGTCGTATTTGTGTTGGGTGTCGAGTTCTAAGATGATAGGGTGGTGGTCACTGGTGTAGTTGTCGTCGTCTGCTGTGATGGTGGTGTTTAGTGCGAGGTGGGGGGTCATCAGTGCAATGTCGAGGGTGTTTTGATGTCTGGTCGGTGTGTGTGTGTGTGGGGGGGTGGCTGCATAAGTTAGGTTGGTTTCCGTCAGCCAGTCTAGTAGTATTTGTCCTTGTCAGTTGTTGCTTCCCTTGGACCAGCAGGGGTTTAGCGCATTTAATTAAGTCCCCTATAATTATTTGCTGCTGATAGTGTTATATTTTCATGACTTTTGTTTTTTCTGAGCGAGTCTGGCCGGAAGTATGCATTTGTTATGTGTAGTTGTTTTTTTTTTGTATTACTTGTAAGTGCTATTGTTAGGTGAGAGGTGGTGTTTTCTACCATGATGTAGTTTATGTTGTCTTTAATTAGGCACGCTAGTCCCCCATTCGTCAGCTTGTTTTTTGTTGTGGCTCCCGTTTGTACTGTGTTATATTGTTGTATTTTTATTTGTTTGGTGTCTGGTGTATTGGTTTCTTGGAGACATATTATGTCTGGTTTATGTTCCTTTATTATGCAGTGCAGTAGTGGTATTTTGTTTTGTATGCTGTTGCAGTTCCATGATATTATTTTTATTTGCCGCCTACTTGTATTTGCGGTGTTGGTTTGATTTGTGTTTGTAGCCATTGTGAAGGTATTATTTGGTATTTGTATTCTGGGTGTGTGTAGGTGTGGGGGGTAGAGTTTTTTGTGCGTTGTTTTCCAGTTGTCGGTCCGCTCGGTTGTTTGTTTGGGGGGGGGAGGGAGGGTGTCTGTCTTGTTTGTATTTACGCAAGTAAGGGGGGGTGTCTAAAGTATTGGTCTAGTAGTAGGCCCTATTGGTTCTTTTTGGTTGTTGTTTTTGTTGTTATTTGTGGTGTTTTGGTCAAATTGTGGGTTAATAGTCCAGGTAAATTGTTTGCATTTGTGTGAGTAGGGGTGGTGTCTACAGCATGGGTCAAGGAGGAATGGTTCTTTTTTGTTGTTAGTTGTGGTGTTTTGGTGAAATTGCAGGTTAATTGATGGGGTGTGTGAGGGGGGGTCTCTTTTGTTTGCATTTATGCGAGTAAGGGTGGTGTCTACAGCATGGGTCAAGTAGTATTGGTTCTTTTTTGTTGTTTGTGTTGTTTTGCCCAGATTGTGGGTTAAGTGTTGTGGTGTGGTGTGGTGGTTGTGTTTGTTTTGTGTAATATGTTGAGGTGTTTGCTGATTGCTGTTTGGTTAGTTATTTGTGTGCTTGTTTCTGGTAGTTTTTGTGCGAATTGTGGGGTGTAGGGGAGGGGGTGGCTAGTGGGTTGAGTTTGGTTGAGGGTGTGCTGTTTAGTAGTGTGATTGATTTTGCGTGTTTCGTGTCTATTTTTTTATTTTGGTGCGTGAGAGGGGGGGGGGGTCGTCGTACTATTTAGGACAGTTAGAATTATTTTCTGTATTTGTAACAACTAGAATGCTGCGTTGAAAAAGTGACAAAATTAAGTGCTGAACCATTTTAACTAAGATTAAATCTTCAAAATGTATTCAAATAGAAATTATACCACAGTTACCTTTGCATAAATTATATATATAAATCACCTCTTTTTACTTATATAACATAGCGAGTGTAAGTATTTCATGTTCTTTTCAGTTACTTTTTTAAGAATCAGAAACACAACCCTATGTAAGAGAATACCAATTTACCTTGTATGTCAGGAGTAATAAGTGGGTGGTTGGGGGCTCATTAAATAATAGTTGAATTGGATCAGATTACTCCTTTAGTAGGACGTTTCCACCTGCGAACCAGTATAAATTATGTATCCGATGAGGGTGGGTGGGGTGTAAGCTTATCGTGATGTGTGAATGGGAAATTCATATCTTTAATTTTAATCACTGATGAGCAGTTTTGACTATTAATAAAAAAATAGTTTTTAATTAATAGTTCATAATTAAAGTACACACCATAGGCGTCACAGATGTTAACTTTTATATCTTGGAATTTTACTCATTTTTTATTTGTTATGTGTTGGGCTGTTTGTTACGAAAATGAGAAAATATTAATAAAATTTGTTTTTCTCCCTCTAAGTATTTTCTAACTCTAAACTACGAACGACACAGCTAAGTTAATTATGGGACAGGGGTGAAAATGAAATGACCATTTTGTCAACAACGCGAGTCGCGAGTCGGAAACATTAGCTTTAAGTTCGTGCTAAGTTAATTATGGGACAGGGGTGAAAATGAAATGACCATTTTGTCAACAACGCGAGTCGCGAGTCGGAAACATTAGCTTTAAGTTCGTGCCGGGGAATGGAAAAGATATAATTAGCTTGCAAGAGAATGCTGGCTTGACCCTCTGCGGTCAGGACCTCACGCCCGTAAATTTGTGTCAGTCTACAGTACATGGCGGCCAGGTACCGAATTCGTTGGTTTGAGTGTACAACCATATCTTGATGTGAGTTAATGTATGACTCGCCGTAACTGTAGTTTTAAAATAAAATAGGAGTAGGACCCTTGCTCTGAGATGTAGTTTATCGTGCTCTGGGAGTTAGCGAGAGGTTAAATGGATACGAGAGGTTAAATGGATAGGTAAATCACAAGTGCCCACTGAGAACTTGATACTTGTGGCACTAATAGAAGTGGACCTTCAGGATGGTCAGAATTATTCGTCAGCACGCACAGTGCCGGCTGGTTATGAATGGGGGATAGCGTGTGCTGGAATAAATTTTCATTTGTGGAATGAGTGCGTATTACGTCCTGTTTACTGAGAAGGGAAGCCCTGAAATGAATGAGAGACATGTGTGGAAGATTTAGGGACTGGCGTTTGATGTCTGCGGTGTTTGAAGTCTGCGAGCGCGGCGGTCAGCGTGTGGTCAGTGTGTACGCTTAGCGGGTGGTTAGAGTTGTTAGAGGGACATAATCATCTTAGAGCTAACACAAATCTCAAACTCGCTGGCACAAAATGCAAGCGGCATGCAAATACACACACACAAGGTGACTCCGAATAAAGCCTAAGAAAACAATAATTAAAAAAAAAACCAAAAAAAACCCACACACAATCACACGGCCAGACAGGAAGATAGAACACAACGCAAACACCACTCTCCAACCTCCCTGAATACAAGAGATAGGAGGAAGGCCCCACAGGGATCTTCCAAGGACCGAAAACATCGGCAAGATGAAAAGTTCTAATGCAATTCCTGTGGGAGCATTGTTAGCGGTACTTATACTACTACTACTGCTGGAAGGGTGTGTTCTAGTCATCTCATAGAAAGTGATGTACAAGAATTGGTGTATATAAAGGGGATATGGAGACACCAACGGAGGGCGGCTGAGGGTGTGAATTTTGTATTTCCTTTATTTTAATTCATCATTCATCATTTTTCTTTCTTTCTTCCCCCGTTTCCCATGGGTGTGAGTGTGGATGGCTGACTGACTAACCAATGTGCGAGAGGGAACCAATAGACCAATAAATTTGAATATATACTCTGACATTGAGGCTTTCTCCTGTCTATGGTTTCGAAAGAGTGATTGCTGTCGTTATTATTATTCGTTGTGTCGTCTGTGCCGTCTACACTTCACCCTTACCCGTATGCAAGCACACATGCAAACAAGTCGGCAATACGTAACCTCCACGCAGAATAAAATTCGAGCCAAATAACCATCTTGGTGTTCTGTGTGTGGATTTGTAATTATATTTACGCAAGTCCTACGTGGAGCCTGCAAGCCACCACCCTCCCCTCATCAGAGAGAAGGTGGGCGGCGACACTGTTCTTATGCTAATTTTTTTCAGTTTGGGATTTTTAGTTCTTGTTTTATAAGCTGTTGTACAGGTTAACTTTACTTGGGGATTTTTAAAAATATATATGGCTCATTCTCTGGGCAATTGTACCACAAAGGGTGGGTCCATTTGAAATGTGTTTTCTTAAAAATAAAGCATTAAAATATCATCTGTTTATATTCTGCATAATCAGAATTGATGTGGGAGTTACATATGATAGCAGTGTGAATATATGTTTATTTATTTTGTAATGCAACCATATTATTATTGCCCCATGCACCATTTTCATCATCTGTAAATGTCGTTTTCCCCTTTCCAAGATTGACTCAAAAGGTGCATTCCAAATAATATACAGTTTGAGTCTGTGGTTTCAATCTCTCCCCTACCCCAATCCCAGAAAACACTAACATTCCCCATGGTGGGAATTCTCCTTTGGTTTAGAACCCCTGTTGTATTTGTCATTGTGTAACTTTCATTTTATTAACTTTATTTATAATTTTTTTTTTTAAATCTAGAGAAAAGAAATAAACAAGTAAAATAGAACAAATAATAAGCGAAATGATAAAAGATTAACAGGAGAAAGGAAAAAAAAGGGAAAAAATAATAATAATTAGAACTGCTAAATAATATAAAAGAAAAAAAGAGGACAATAAAAAATAAAAAGAGGAAGAGGAAAAGACAAGAAGGGTGTTGGATTCTTTGTTGTTGTTTTTTTTTTTAAAAAAAAAAAAGAAATCAAAACTAACGAGAATAATAATAACAACAAAGAGAGAAATATAGCACACACACAAACAAATATATAAATATAACATGGAAAGGTGGGTGTGTGTGTCGTGGATCACTTCGTTATGGTGAAGTTATTCTTAACGCACAAACAAACAAACAAAAATTCAAACAAAATAAAAATAAAAATTAAAAAAAACAAAACGAAAAGTAAAATGTCAGATTCTTTAAGATGCAAGAAAGTCCTCCACCTCTGTGCTATGAAATTAAAAACAGAACATTTTATTAACTTTATTTATAATTATTTTTAAAAAAATCTAGAGAAAAGAAATAAACAAGTAAAATAGAACAAATAATAAGCGAAATGATAAAAGATTAACAGGAGAAAGGAAAAAAAGGGAAAAAAAATAATAATAATTAGAACTGCTAAATAATATAAAAGAAAAAAAGAGGACAATAAAAAATAAAAAGAGGAAGAGGAAAAGACCCTAACCCTAACCCTAACAAGCATGTTTTAGATGACATATTTAAACATATGCATACATATTTTAAAAGATATGTTTAAACATAGACACATTCTATAACTTGTGTTTAAACATAGAGACATACATGCCTGTTTTAGATGTTAGATTTTAAACAAACATTAATATTTTAGATATATTTCAACTGAGACACATATGCATGTTTTAGAAGTTTAAACAGACAGACCATGCTTGTTTTAAAAGATATGCAAAAGTCCTGTGTATTTTAGAAGACAGTTTTTTAACAGATGGATTATTTGTATTCATTAGTCATGCAGTTCATCTTAGATCGACAATCAGGCCATCCTTTATATGATAACAGGCACCAATTTGAGTGTTGATGGTGGGTTGTCTAGGATTTTTATTTTGTGTGGCAGAGGTATTGAAAATTAGGCATTTCAAACAATATCTTACTTTAATTCTTTCTTGAATAACCTCAAATTCTCCAGCTTATCAGAAAGATAAAATTAGTTTTGTCAGGTATTTCTGGTTTAAGATTTTATAGCCACTTTTTAAATTCAGTGCATTAACTTGGAATGTTTAAAAAGCATAACTTTACAAGTGAAAGTATGAATTAAAAAAATTAATATGTTAATGACCACTCACAAAATTGAATATAATATACATGTGTAAAATGAAATTATGCTGGTAAAAATATTCCTAAAGAGCTGATGTAGTATATATGTTTGTACAATTTTTCACAGATTGGATTATGGCTCAAATGCCAAGCAAGTGCCACAGGTTGGAACATAGCTTAAAAAGTTGATATATATATACATGTATGTACACTTGTGCACAGCAAAGTAACACAGATCAGAACATAAAGTAATAATGGACTGGTTAGCTCGAGCAAAAGTAAGACAGCAGCACAGTTGAATATCAGTCTTGAATTTCTTGTATGATATATATATATACTTTATACAGTACAAAAACAAATATATCAAGTATAAAGTGATTTCAAGATAAAATTATAATTACTGCTTGTATCTGGATGGGGTACAATTTAAATTAATGGCAATATTATATCATATGGATGGTTATATGTATATGTTTCTATGAGAATAATGTGATGGAATTTTTTAATGAGTAAAAAGCTGCCAAAATGTGTGGATGACCATAAAGTATATTTTTAGCCAATGGACATTTCTTTGGACCAGTGTTGTTTTTGTGAATTAAATTTTGTGCAGGGTGTTCATTTGATATATTTATTTTGTACAGTTTTGTTTAAAAATATTTTCTTTGTCAATAACTGTGCTTAAGCATCCTCATGTTATTAACCATCTTCTTTCTGTTAGTGTTCAGTTTTAGATACTATTTGGTCATTCACATCAACTAACAATATACAGTATTGTAATTATCTGTTTTAAGATATATTTGTACCCAGCATTATAGTGTTTATTTAAACAGTTCCATTATAATTTTGTCAGTCCAAAAGGAGAAATATTGTTGATTATATCAGTTTTATGTATTTATTTTTACAGTTTAACAAATTTATGTGGTTAAAAATATATCTAAATGATATAAGAAAAAGAAATGAATGCACTGTTCCATTTATTGACTGTTTCTTAAGCTTGGTTGGAACTGGTACATGACAGCTAAACTGTCACTTGCAGTGTCTTTGGAGCTACACTTAGGAATCGGTTGCCTGAACTGCAAAATTTGGCCTGTGATCTGTTGCATAAAAATGTTACATATCACTGCAATTATTTTGTGATTTGTCACTGGGGAATTTTGTGATCTGTCAATGGGAATGTATTTTCTGAACTATGGCATGTTTTAGAGTTGGTCAACATTTAAGTCAAACAGTTTTTCATCCTCTGAACTATCATTGGGAAATGTGCTTGCATGTATGTTAGTGGGAAAGTGTTTATATATACATGTATTAGAACTATCACTTGGAAATGTGTTGTTATCAAAACTGTCACTATTAAACAATCACTCAGTGATATAGCTGTTTGAAATCTAAATGGTGTGGTGTGTATGACAAATAATGGAAGTTCAGGACAGAATGACTGTCAGGCACATACAACACAATATGTCCGATAGGACAGGTAAAATATATTTTCTGTAGCTGTATTTTGTGATAATTTCTTTTCACCATAGTCAATGAATTTTATTTTACAAATAATTTTGAAAAAGCATAATTTGTTTATAACATCATAATGATGCTGGTACCTATTAAATAAAAGAAACGGGACAGGTAAACTGCTGTTCAACCTGTCCAAAGAATAAGCATGTAGAGGTTATTTGTAGTGCCCTGGTTCATGCATAAAGGTTTTACAATTGTAAACATCATCCATCAGTTATACATCTACTAAAATGTTTATCTCTAGACCTTATGAGTTTATCTGATATGTCTGGTGCCTTGTTCTGATTTCTCATTCACTTTCTCACAACACATTACATAAAGGTTGTATAGTGCTCTAGCTTTCTCACAACACATTACATAAAGGTTGTATAGTGCCCTAGCTTTCTCACAACACATTACATAAAGGTTGTATAGTGCTCTAGCTTTCTCACAACACATTACATAAGGGGAGTATTGTACTCTAGCTTTCTCACATCACATTACATAAGGGGTGTATTGTACTCCAGCTTTCTCAACAACACTAATTTTTTCTTCTTCATAAAATGGTTCAGATAGGTGCATAGCTTAAAATTTCTAATTGCATTGATCATCAATACTTATTTTCTCACAACACAGATCTGAAGGTGTATAATGGTTATATAGTGCTCTAGATTTTTCATGACACTCATTCGAGACTTGTTGCACAACACAGATCTGATGTGTATGTATAGCTCTAATTTCTTACAACTGCTATTCATCAACACTTATTGGACAACAGAAATCTGAAGGGTGTATATAGTGCTCTAATTTCTTATGACAGTACTATTCATTAACACTTGTTGGACAACAAAGATCTGAGTGGTGTATATAGTATTCTAATTTCTTATGACATTACTAAAACTACTATCATTAACACTTATTGGACAACATATAATTATATATATATATTTGTTCAACTGCAAGAGCCATATAAACCCCAAATTTAACGTTTGTAGGTCATTCATGATTTTAAAAAATAAATAAATTATACCTTATAATAATAGAACTTCCTTTTTTATGAGTGCAGGCCACAAAATTTTTTACTGCAGTTGGACCCCACTGATATTGGGCACTAGCTTTCCCAGCATAGCTCTTAGAGATGTGAAGAGTGCTCAATTTTTCATGACACTTTTATTCAACATTTGTTTTTGGACAGCACAAAGCTGAAGTGTGTATAGCACTAGATTTCTCATGACACTTGTTATTCATCAGTATCAGCTTTTCTTTTATCATTCCTCCCCACCCCAATAACAGCAAAGCATTAATTTTCCTTGTTATTCTGTTAAAATTAAATGATATTCGTTGTTCAGAGTTATTTTATTTGACGTTTAAGTAATTCCCAAGTGAATGAATAAACTTCCATGTAAAAATGTATTAAATACTAATATATCTGTACCCAATTCCAATTATCAATGTCAAAACATAAAACGAGAACAAAAAAACCCCCTAAAAACTCATTGATATTTGGTTATTAAAATTAAAAATTATTAAAAATGTTTGGTTATTAACTGAATTTTTAACATTTTATTCTTATTTATTTTATAAGATGTCAACTTGGTTTAAGTTCTTGAAACAAAATTTGTTGCTAATAATAAGATAGGATTGCTAAGGCATATTTTATTTTAAAATGCTAAACCAAAGTTAGTCTCTGAATGGAAATAAGTTTTACCTGTAAAATGAAACCACACGCAAAAAAAAAAAAAGAAGAAGAAAAAGAAGCTAATTATAGGGGTTTAAATTAGAAGTTAACTAATTGCACATTAAAAGAGTACATTATGAAATGAAAGATACGGACTATCATCAACTTTATATAATTTTTTAGAAGCGATTAACGATGTGGTATGACCTTATAAAAATAACAATCTCTCTCGCTGGAAGACTTCGATGACCATCTATCATTTTCAGAAATGCCAGTATATTGCGAAGATCTCAAGAAGGAAAAAAAGTAACTAAATAACATAATTGTAGGTTAATGCATTAAAACATTTAGCATATTTATTATTCCACACACACACAAACAATATTTTAATCTCAGACATACATAACCACTGAAGACTGGAACAACAAACAAACAAACAAACAACCCCCCCCCCCCAATGAATCGAAATTACTGTATACGTTTCAATATGCATCAAACCTGAAAACATCACTAGAGTTTTAAGGTGAGACAATAGTACGACAGAGTTGTTTCCCTTGTTAGCTTTTTGTAGCTCGCATCTTTTGCTGACCTCCGAAATATTCAATGCCTGCATTATTCTTGTAAAGTCGAAATATTTACGCGCTTCCGCCACCATGAAATAATATGCAGGAACATTTTTGTCTGTTGGCTGGTGAATTTTTTTAAGTTGCTGGACGTCACAGCACACCAACGTGATGTGGCGCACTGTGTCTTCTGTTGACAACATCGAATTACATTTTTCGGGCAACGTCGTCTCACCTGCAATAGATCTTGGAGACGTCGATAATGATAAGGTAATTGGCGTGTAAAAGTAGTGTCTTTCAATAAATAGATTAGCCAGAGTTCCTGTGGTGTTTCTGCAATTCGAATTTCTGTTTTCATGATTTGGCTTTATCGACCATGTAATGTAGGCCCTACCTATTTTGCGAGTAATCTTTGTCATTTGATTTATGGCATTTCTATTAAAGTATTATAAACATAACCTACAAACCCAATAATTCTGAAGTGGTGAATGAAGCCATTTTTTAGTCAGAGCAAAATGCATTTGTTTAACATTCCTTACTTCCACTGAGTGACTTTTTTGTTGACAATCTCACCTTCACTTAATTTCACTTTTCGTAAACATATACATCCGACAACCCTTCTGCTTGAATTTAAGTTGTAGTTTTCTTCCCTTTTAAATGCTTTGTTCCATCTCATAACTCCTCTAGGAAAATGAATTGGTGGTTGCCAATATTGATGGAGATTTGGCTGTGTTCAAAGGTGATAATTCTCAACCATGGAAGAGAGCCAGCAATTTGGGAATGGTAATACTTTTATTAGTTTTAATTGTTCAACTGTAAATCACTAAATGTTCAAGCAGTATTCTCCCACATCTTCTTTAATTTTATTGTGCAGGCACACAAACAGTAAATCAAAATTTATATACACTCCCTTTTTTATTTTTCAATATAATTTTATATAATAATAATAAAACTGAATACACAAAGACTGAGATGAAATAGCAGTCAAATAAACACTTGAGAAAATAAACTTATGGTTACTCACATTTATGATCCTTTCCCCAAAAGAAATGTCACCAAATCCTCCTAATTTGTGTTTGTACTTTGCATTTTTGACATTTATGCCACAAATTTCATGTGTATGTGTGTGTGTGTGTGTGTTCTTTATTGTAATTGCATATTATTATTTAGTAAATATTAATAAGGGATGATTTTAGTGCTTTATTAGTTTTCATCCATTTCCTTAGTAATGAGACAGCATTATAAGGATTTGGCTTATGATGGTTCTTGGTGGCACCTGACTTAATGATGGTACTTCAGAGAACAATTAGGTCATTAGCATTGGGGTCATCAATAAATGCTTTGCTGTGCTTGAAAAATATTTTACAAAAATTATTCATAAAACCAAAGTTGCATGAAAAGAATCCAAGACATGAGCAACAGATATATAATCCAAGAACTCCACGTTTGTGAAGAGATTTGTTGTTTCTAAATACATTATTTTTCATTTTGGATTAGCTTTCCCATGGTGATTAAATTGATTAAAAACCAAGAAAAATCCCTAACATATTATTTCTGTGTAATATCAGGCAGTTTAAAACCATTCTTTATTGTATCATTGCATATGCTTAAAAGTGTTATTTTTCAAACCTGATTTACTGATTATTTTAGTTGTTGAAAATTTATTAGATTCTATGTTATCTGATAGGAAAACTTTAAATAAACTTAATTTATACTTAATATCAATGCGTATCTGTAAATGATGTCAGTAATTTAATTTTAAAATCAGGTTTCATTTTATGTTGGGATTCATTTTCAGATAATGTGTGTTCGCATTGGTAATATCTGCAACACTGGAAAGGTAAGTGTATTGCTTTTTTTATTAATCTCAAAAATAATTTTAGAGCTAAACAAATTTTTTAAAAAGCAAATATGTATAAAACCATGCATTTCAATGTACTTTATTTGATCACTTATTGCATATTTTATTATTTCAACAAATATATAAAATGTTAAACCCTTTATACCCATGGGCCTTCATATGTTTAATATTTGGGGCCACAAAATATCATAAAGGGAGGCAACTTTGCAAACTTGTTCGATTTTAAAGTTCAGTTAATGCCTTTTCTATCATTCCACTGTGGTCTTCAGAAAATAATGCTGCTGATGAGTAGTTAATCATAATTGCTGTCAGCATCTTCATTTAAGCCTCTGTATTATGCCCCTTTCATTTATGAAATGGCAACCTCATACAGGACTCAGGTTACCAAATATTAAAAATGCTGTTTGAGAATATTTACAACAGGCTGTCTCCTTTATTAAATATTAAGGGTAGTCAGGTTAACACCTTTCACTTTAAAACAAATGAACAATTTATTAACATTTATCTTGAAACACAGGGTATTAGGAGGGATAGAGTGAAAGAAATTTTGTGCATTTTAAAGCTTGTTCTATTCCCTTAATTCTGTTTTTTATTCAGAGTTTTCTGATGTGTTCAGCTTCTGTTGTTGCAAACAAACTGTATGTTGACCTCTTTATTTTTTAATTAGAATGTGTTATATATTAGTCTGATTAATTTTTTAACAAAATGGCTTGACCACATTTTCTTAAAAAGCAAAATATGCTGTTTGACCTCATTATTTATTAAAACCAACATGTGTTTTGTGTTTCATCTTGTTATTTTTGTAAACAGAATGTGTTAGTGTGTTTGACTTCAGAGGGCCATTGCTACATATACAATATAGGGAGTGCAGATTCTTGTCAAGTGGTGAGTTACAAAATCTTTGTAATTAGATTATACCATGTACATGTTTTTCCAGCTTACCATGATCACATCTTGTTATAAACATTTTGGAGTATTTGGAGAGAGAGTGTGTGTTTTATTTGTTGAAAGGAGTCATGTATAGTAAAGAAAAAGAAAGTCAATATATACATTGAATGCACCTATATATATATACTGAACAAGTTTATGTTTAGCAGTATTCTCTACTGTATACTGAACAAGTTTACGTTTAGCAGTATTCTCTACTGTATACTGAACAAGTTTACATTTAGCAGTATTCTCTACTGTATACTGAACAAGTTTACTTTTAGCAGTATTCTCTACTGTATACTGAACAAGTTTACGTTCAGCAGTATTCTCTACTGTATACTGAACAAGTATGCATACTAAATATGTTCATTTTTAGCAGTATTATCTATCACATACTGGACATTTGTTTGTAGCTATACAATCAACCTCACATTGAACATATTTGCTTTTGGAAGTCTATTCCACAGCATGTTTACATGTTTGCTTTAACAATATACTCCACTGCATAGTGAATGTATTTGCTTTTAGCTGTATACTCCACAGTATATTTGCTTTCAACAGTATGCACCACTGCAAACTGAATATGTTTCCTTTTAACTTATACTCCGCTGTTCGTGGAATATGTTTGCTCTTAGTTGTATACTCCACTGCAAACTAAACATGTTTGCTTTAAGTTGAATACTCTAATAATGTAATATACAACTGTAAATAAATACATTTGATGTAAACTCCTTCATACACTGTGAATATATAGTGAGAAGTGGAGTATACTCCTAAAAGTGAGAAATGACTGGAATGTATCTCTCAAATTCAGGATGGGATTTGCTATGAATGCCCCCAGTCCCCCACCCACTCCAGCTTGGTGTGTAATGCTTTTTCTCTACACCATGATTTGTTTATAAAAAATGATAATAAAAATAGTAACACATTATTATTGTCATGACTGTAGTTTTCAGCATTGTTATTTAATTTTTTATTTTCTTTCATTTACAAAAGTTCATCAGTGCATTTCAAAAGCAATTACTAGATTAATAATTGTTTCTAAAGAGCTATACATTTTATTTTCACAAATTTCAGGATTGGCAGATTGGGGAAGAAGGGGACACAACTGGAGAGAGCAAGATGCTGACCCCAGCATACACTCAGAATCTGCCTGCAAATTGCCGAACCATGATAATAGCAGACACAAGTAGGCATCCTGATGATAATTGTTAACACTATTAAGAATAATAAGATTATTTTTTTAAGTGAGAAAAATCACTTAAATAGAACACTTACAGTATCTTGCTTGTTTGTAACCTAGGTAATATACTATGAGTGTGTGACCGAATGCACCAGGTAAGGAAGTAATTGTTTCTGGTACAATCACTTGCTTAGATCATTGCTTGTTTAAATAGTGTGTATTCAGTTAATAATGAATTATATTTAGTGAGAAAGAAATTACCGCAGCAAGAAACCAATTATATTAGTCATCAGTTAGCACGGATCCAATTAGTAATAAATTATTGAAGAAAAATGCAGTTTTGATTCAGATATCCAATTGTACACATAAAAAACATGTAACAATGAACTTTTTTGGAACAGTTAATATTTCTGTAATTCTCTGTGACTTGAAATGATAAAGCTATACTATTGCAGACTATTGTGTTTACATCTGCATTCTTGTGTTTACATGTCTGGCTGGTTGTGTTTGTCTGACTGCTTGCATTTACATTTCTGGCAGCTTATGTATACATCTCTGGATGGTTGTGTTTTACTTGTCTTGCTGGTTATATTTACATGTCTGGCTGGTTGTGTGTATGTCTTGCTGCTTGCATTTACATGTCTGGCAACTTGTGTTTACATGTCTGGCTGTTTGTGTTTTCATGTCTGACTGGTTGTGTTTACATGTCTGGCTGCTAGTATTTACGTCTTTCATGTCTGGCTGGTTGTGTTTACATATCTGGGCTAGCTGGTTGTGCTTACATGTGGGGCTGGTTGTGTTTTCAATCTGGTTAGTTGTGTTTTTTCTGTATCTCCAGTCTGGATTAGTTGTTTACAGTTTACCTCGCTTGTTGATAGGTTTTCAGTTTTGTGTTGAAGTGACTTGCACTGGACTTAAAATGACAGCATGTCTGTTGTGTCATCTATACACAGAATTGGGAAGATTTTTGTTTCTCTTGTTCATTGAGTTTGAGCCTTGTTAAATCCGTCTTCCTCAGGGTAGACACCATGCTTTCCTATTTCATTGAGAGCACAAATGTTGGTCAGAACTTGATTGTAATAATGTTCTTTAAAGTAGGCTCTCCCATGTATTTAGAGGAAAGCTATAGTTCAAAATTTGTAAAGAACTGATTGTGCAGACCTATAAAAAATAACACTAACAGCTGTGTTCTGACTGTTGATTTGAGAGTTGAAACCCTTTTAAAAAAATGTATCAAAGTTTTAGTTTTTTTCGAGAATAGATAATTCTCCTTCACCATTCAGAAGAGATATCAGTCAAAAATTATGGTAGCTGTGTGTGTGTGTGTGTGTGTGTGTGTGTGTGTGTGTGTGTGTGTGTGTGCGTGCGTGCGTGCGTGCGATATGTATTTGACAAAAATTAAATAAGCCCTAGACAGTTTACTTGTTGCACCCCCGATGAATGGGAACTGAAAGCTGGCTCTCCTGAATTGATGCCACAAACAAATTTTGTGTTAGCAAATAAACTGATCTTGTAATCTTTGCAACCAAAGATTCTGGTATAAAAATAATCAGGTTATTTTATTTTCATTTGCCAGATGGCGATGGTTTAAATGAGATGGCAGTGGCATATTCTGACCGTGTGGTACGCACATTCCGCTGGGAAGCAAGTGGAGAGAGTGATGTTCCCTTTGTTGGCCGGCTGGTGCAGTTGGAAAAATGGCAGTTAGCTGGTCAAGTTAGATTTACATTTTACAGTTGCTTAATTATGTTTACAGCTCTTAAAAATCTTTTCTCAAATTAAAATTCTTTATCTGAAAATGAAAAAGGCTGAAAAGAGCAAGTTAATGTCTAGCTGCAGTAAATAAGAGTTAATTCAATGAAATAAAACATAATGTTTATGAGTAGTATGTAAGAAATAAACTTAAATTATTACCCATTTATTTTTTTATTTTGATCTGTTCTTGGATGATTGGTGAGGTAATAATCACAGCTATATTTTAATTAGGGATAGTTGTATTCTGTATCATCTATTTAATTTAAGAAGCAATAAAATTTTGGTTAGATGCAATTTCAAAGTCTGTACATGTAATCTTATGTATTACATATGGACACAGTTTATTGTACAAAGCCTATACCTGTAGCCTTATCATGTAATATGTGTGGATACAGTTATTTGTACAAGGCCTGTACCTGTAGTCTTATCATATAATATGTGTGGATACAGTTTATTGTACAAGGCCTATATCTGTAGTCTTATCATTTAATATGTGTGAATACAGTTTATTGTACAAGGCCTATACCTGTAGTCTTATGTATAAGTGTGGATAAAATTTATTGTTCAAAGCCTACAAATGTGGTCTTATTGTGCAATATGTGTGGGCATAATTTATTGTACAAAATCTACACATGTAGTCTTATCATGTATTATATGTGGGCACAATTTATTGCACTAATTTATTACACAGTCATACATTGCAACACCATAAGTGCAAGATAAGATGACTTTAATTTTGACTCCTAATATAAAACAATTTTGAATATTTTTAAATTAACCTTAGATTTCTTACTTAGTCAAGTATTGTTTGTAGTTTGTAGAGACAAAACTTGTTTTTGAGCTAAATGAACAGTTGTGTGGCAGCAGATTTGACTAGTTTTTGCCTTGTAATGCTGTGCAATCAGAGAGTTGAGACTTCAGAATCAGTCATTGGCAGAAGCACATCTCATGTTTTTTCTTGAGGGTTGAGACTTCAGAATCAGTCATTGGCAGAAGCACTTCTCATGTTCTTTCTTGAGAGTTGAGACTTCAGAATCAGTCATTGGCAGAAGCACATCTCATGTTCTTTCTTTGACAGTTGAAAGGTAAAAATGAAATCCTAAGTTTCAGTTAGAAAGAGAAGAGAACAAGCATTAAGAAAGGTATTTTGACTATAATTACAATGTGTAAAATTCAACTGGAAATTAGCAGGTTGATGTAGAATTTGGCCTCCCTTATCATAATAGTCCTAGAAGGGTAATTATTAACTTAATATAATAAAAATTAATAATATCTTACTTTTGCTATATGCATTTTTTACTATTTGATATTGGGCATTCACAGCACTGGATTTTCCTAACAGCAACATACAGGATATTCTAAAGAAAACACTTAAATTTCCTGAAGAACAGTAAAAGTTTTACAACAAATGAATGCATATCAAAGCTTTCTTTGTTTTAATACTGTGAATAGAATTAGAAATGCATGCACAGTAGTTACTTGGCCTCACAGGATTATAATCTGTATTTTCACTTAGTATTGCTGCATTGTAATGTGTATTTTTACTTGGTTTCACTGCATTGTAATGTGTATTTTCACTCAGTCTTGCTGCATTATAGTGTGTATTTTCACTTGGTCTCGCTGCATTTTAATGCTTATTTTACCCTCGAATTTATGGCTTTATGATGTGTATTTTTACTTGATCTCATAACAATGTAATGTTTATTTGTATTTCTAGATTGGGGCAGTGACAGTCAATTGGAATCCTGATGGCCATCCAGAGTTACTGGCCTCACAGCCTGGGAGGACCTATGTCACATTACTATCCCATACGACACAACACACTAATGGCACATCTTCAGAAAGGTCAGTACTAGTAATGCTGATAAGCTGACATCTAGGAATTTTATAATTGTTGACGTAAGGTTGGAAATGGCTGGGTATCCTGATAAAAGTGATGATATTGAGGTAGCTATTTGCAACACTTGAAGGCAGGAAATGGCTGGGTATCCTGATAATAGTGCCAACTTAATAAACAAGTGTTAAAGCCAGGTTAGAAATGGTTGGGGTGTCTTGTGCTGACATTAGAATGGTATTGCTCTTGTTTAGTAAGGGGAGGGAATGACTGGTTATCACGTTTAGTTGTTGGTAATGATTTAAGTAAGGAAATGGCTAGCTATCATATTAATAGTTTCAAATTATTCATAACGGTTTAAGTTAGGAAGTGGCTGGTTATCACGTTAATGGCTAAGGTGTTGGTATTGGTTTAAGTAAGGAAGTGGCTGGTTATCACGTTAACAGTGCTAAGGTGTTGGTATTGGTTTAAGTTAGGAAGTGGCTGGTTATCAAGTTAACAGTGCTAAGGTGTTGGTATTGGTTTAAGTAAGGAAGTGGCTGGTTATCACATTAACAGTGCTAAGGTGTTGGTATTGGTTTAAGTTAGGAAGTGGCTGGTTATCAAGTTAACAGTGCTAAGGTGTTGGTATTGGTTTAAGTAAGGAAGTGGCTGGTTATCACGTTAACAGTGCTAAGGTGTTGGCAATTGTTGAAGTAAGTTTTCTAGCTATCACATCTTCAGAAAGGTGGGATCTTGTTAAAAGAGAGTAGAAATGATAAATTAATTTATAACCTATAATATAATGACTTCCTTCCTAACTTGTAATTTTTATGTATCATAATAATAAAACTTTTGCTGATGAATCACCACCAACACCCCTTGAAAGAAATAGTAAATACTGATCAACTGTGTAATAGTGAAATTCTGGATTCATTTAAGTCTCTCATTTCATGATTGCTTTTCATTCGGCCGTTTTTGTAAAAGCTTCTCATTCCTGGTTACTTTTCTGTCATGCAGAATGGCACTTAAGTTCTATGATGTTTTTAATCTATGCAGAATGGCACTTAAGTTCTATGATGTTTTTAATCTATGTAGAAATGGCACTTAAGTTCTATGATGTTTTTAATCTATGTAGAAATGGCACTTAAGTTCTATGATGTTTTTAATCTATGCAGAATGGCACTTAAGTTCTATGATTTTTTTAAGTTCTATGATGTTTTTAATCTATGCAGAAATGGCACTTAAGTTCTATGATGTTTTTTAAGTTCTATGATGTTTTTAATCTATGCAGAAATGGCACTTAAGTTCTATGATGTTTTTTAAGTTCTATGATGTTTTTTAAGTTCTATGATGTTTTTTAAGTTCTATGATGTTTTTAATCTATGCAGAAATGGCACTTAAGTTCTATGATGTTTCTTAAGTTCTATGATGTTTTTAATCTATGCAGAAATGGCACTTAAGTTCTATGATGTTTTTAATCTATGCAGAAATGGCGCTTAAGTTCTATGATGTTTTTTAAGTTCTATGATGTTTTTAATCTATGCAGAAATGGCACTTCAAGATTGTGAACAGGAATCCACTTCAAACATATATATTTATGAAAACTAAATATTTCAGTAATTTCAACATTTCCAAACATCCCGACGAAGTTTATGTAGCCATCAACTTTTATATATGTTATTATTTTAGAGTTAGAGTTTCTATTTCACTTTTGAAACCAAAGCTCTCGATCATGCATGAGATCATATGATGACACAAACTGGCTAAAATGTTAAAGGCTATATTCCACTCAAGGTTGTTTCTTTTTTCCAATGCAGATAAGGTTTAAAATAGCATGAGACAATCAGAGTTTGGTTTCCTTCCAACAATTGTCATACTGTCAATATAAAAGTTAATTTGTGTACATTGGTAACATAAAAAAAGATGTCTAACAATCCTGTTTAATCACTGGGCCTGTTCACATAGACTTCAAAAACTGTATTGCAGTATGTACGAAGTAGCAAACTTAGAAAGTATGCATACAGATGTCTAACAATTATGTTTAATCACTGGGCCTGTTCACACAGACTTCAAAAACTGTATTGCAGTATGTACGAAGTAGCAAACTTAGAAAGTATGCATACAGATGTCTAACAATTATGTTTAATCAATGGGCCTGTTCACACAGACTTCAAAAACTGTATTGCAGTATGTACGAAGTAGCAAACTTAGAAAGTATGCATACAGATGTCTAACAATTCTGTTTAATCACTGGGCCTGTTCACACAGACTTCAAAAACTGTATTGCAGTATGTACGAAGTAGCAAACTTAGAAAGTATGCATACAGATGTCTAACAATTCTGTTTAATCACTGGGCCTGTTCACACAGACTTCAAAAACTGTATTGCAGTATGTACGAAGTAGCAAACTTAGAAAGTATGCATACAGATGTCTAACAATTCTGTTTAATCACTGGGCCTGTTCACACAGACTTCAAAAACTGTATTGCAGTATGTACGAAGTAGCAAACTTAGAAAGTATGCATACAGATGTCTAACAATTCTGTTTAATCACTGGGCCTGTTCACACAGACTTCAAAAACTGTATTGCAGTATGTACGAAGTAGCAAACTTAGAAAGTATGCATACAGATGTCTAACAATTATGTTTAATCACTGGGCCTGTTCACACAGACTTCAAAAACTGTATTGCAGTATGTACGAAGTAGCAAACTTAGAAAGTATGCATACAGATGTCTAACAATTCTGTTTAATCACTGGGCCTGTTCACACAGACTTCAAAAACTGTATTGCAGTATGTACGAAGTAGCAAACTTAGAAAATGATCAATCAGAAAGTTTATAATTAGGGTCAATCAGATAGTTTATAATTAGGGTCAATCAGATAGTTTATAATTAGGGTCAATCAGATAGTTTATAATTAGGGTCAATCAGATAGTTTATAATTAGGGTCAATCAGATAGTTTATAATTAGGGTCAATCAGAAAGTTTATAATTAGGGTCAATCAGAAAGTTTATAATTAGGGTCAATCAGATAGTTTATAATTAGGGTCAATCAGATAGTTTATAATTAGGGTCAATCAGAAAGGACAATGCTCAAAATAAGACACCAGTTGATCTTTATTTGAGATCCTGGTGATTTCTCAGAAAAGTTAATTTCCAGTAAACGCTGTTCCACTCAGACTCTTGAACATATTCCAATCTGTACACTTGTTTCTTGCTAGCGAGGACTCGGTAGGGCATTCAATCCTCTTTCATCCTCTGGGCTACCATCGCACGCGCAATAAGGATGTCTCCACAGTGATAGTCGGTGGTATCCAGCGAGGAAAAGATTATAAAGGCACATACCATGCTCTTTCTTCCCTTGATGGTAATTTTTAAAACAATTTAAGTATGTGGTTCTAATTCATGTATGAATAAAGACAATAATTTGTAAATTATAAATTTTTGTAAAAGATCTTTATTTGGAGAAAATCCATCAGACTATGCTCTAATTGAGGCAAATAAAATTTCCAGGAAAAGACATTTTGAATTAAATTATTAAATTGAATTAAAATCTGTAAATTACTTATTGTGGTTTGATGTATTGAAGGATGCTTTTACAGTGACTTTCATTTGTGAGGTCATATACAATAAAGGATGTTTAAATTTTAAAGTATTTGATTTTATAACACAGTTGTCATAGAGCTGTTTTAACTGAAAGCCACAGTGTGACTTAAGAGCATGTCTACATTGATTAATGATTCCATGATTCACAGCAAAGTTTTTCTCAATATTTTAATTAAAAGTACAACTAATCCCACACTCTTAACCTTTTTCTATATAGGTTCCATGCTGCTTGTCAACAACGACAAGGTGGTGTGGTCCCTGCAAGTTGACCATCAGCTCTTTGCCTTGGATAAATTGGATGTGACCGTAAGCATTTGTATGGTGTGACATTGAATCCCATCCCAACCCTTCACAGAACAATGAAGAACTGGGCATTTCTGCAGTGTGTAGAACTACTTTGCAAACTTACAAAATGTCTTGTCTTTTGTGTATCTTTTCAGTAGTTAGATATTAGTTTTGTAGTGTTGGCTTGTAATTGGGACATAAGAAAATGCTGTACATAAAAGAAGTCATTGGGAATTCTATTTCCGTTTCCAGGGCAATGGTGAGGAGGAGGTGGTATGTTGCTCCTGGGATGGACAAACCTACATCGTCAATCACAGCAGAGAGGTAGTCCGTTATCATTTTAAGGGAAATGTTGCAGCTTTCACTGCTGGTGAGATTGTCTTGAAGTTCCGATTGATTTTGTTAATTGGATTAGAGTAAATCCTAGACTTATCCCATCGAATTAATTTTGTTCATACTTAATGTACTTTGTTCATTGGATTTTATACATTCCTAGACTTACATTACAAATTAATTTGGAGAGGGTATGTATTGACTTTACAACTATTACATAATTGTTATGATTCAGGAAAAGATTTTACTTCCTTTTGCTCTGAAATAATCATTTTATTTTTCATTTGATACATTTGTAGCAACATTTTTAGTAATATGACCATATTTTATCCTCTCTTCTTGTTTGTTTTACTGCTGAGAGAGAACATTTACAGTGCATATCTTTTCTCCTATAGGCTACTTTTCTGTGCCAGACAAAGGTAACGTCCCATGTTTTGTGTATGTCACCTTCAACAACCACATCTACATCCACCACAGCATACAACTGTCAAGTGTAGAGTCTGCTAGTCTTGTGGCAGTGATGGAGCGGCAGGAACAAACAAAGGCATTGCTAGAAAAGCTCCTAATTGACTGTGAGAATTGATGTCATCTTATTTGTTTGTTCATATCTGCTAGAGTTGGGACATTTCTTAAAAGTCTGTCCTTTAGTAAATGCATTATTGTCATTGACATGCTATTGGGGTTAGAATGCTTGAGTATCATCTTATCCTTTCTCCGAGTTAATTGAATATAAAGTTTCAAGTAGAAAGAAGACTTCTGATAGTTTTCAGAGGTTAGAAAAATAATAGTTCTATTATTTGATCCTACAATTTCATTGTAGGTCAGAATCATGGCCGGGAGAATTTTCTGAGTTTATTGTGTAAAGAGTTTGTTAGAATCATGGTCAGGAGAATTTTCAGAGTTCATTGTGTTAAGGGCTTGTTAGAATCTGGCCAGGAGAATTTCAGTGTACTTTTTGTTATGGGTTTGTTAGAATAATGGTCAGAAGAATTTTCCAGGTTTGTTTGTGTGGTGTTAAGAGTTTCATTTAGAATAATGGCTTTGAGAATTATGATTATTTTCATTTCGATTTAGAATAGTTGCTATGAGAATTATGTGATTGTTTCCAAGGTCATTGTCTTTTTTGTGTTAATTGAGTTTTGTTTGTTATCAGATCTTTTCGTATTCACTTAACATTAAAGTTTGGATGATGGTCCTGAGATTTAAGGATAATTTTTTATTTTGGAAAAAATAGTGCTGCATATGGAGATTTTCTTTCACCCCTCTCAAAAAAATCTGTGAATAACAAGTTTGTTGAAAATGTTAAATCAGGTCATTTATTTCCTGATTCAGGGCACTACTCTTTCACACAGTGATTAGTCAAATATTCAACTTTCCAATGTCATACACTCTGTGGGAAATAAAGGGGTGGGGGGATGAAGCTTTATGTCTTGTGACATAATTTGTCCTTGCATGCAGCACACTCGTTGGCAATTCTATTACACATCGGCTTTCTTTCTCGTAAACACTTGTGATCAGTCATGCGCGAATACTCTAATTCACCCAATATATATATATATATATATTTAACATGAAATGATAACACTGCCTAGGTTTGTCTGACTAATGAGATCTTAGTGAATAGTTTCTGGGATTTCATAATATATTATGCTTAACAAAACCAGGTTACTTCCCCTAGTCTGTTAGTGATTTCTAGATCATGAAATAAAATATAATTTTGGGTCCATCCTTTCCTGTGACAGTTAGTATACTTAGAAAAGGTATTGATTCTCAGAAGAATGTAAGATTGCACATGAGTGTAGGATTGGTTAGATTATGTTCATCGTATATCTCAGTTTGTTGTTTTCATTTTATTAAAACTATTTAAAATGACTTTTCTCATGTAATTTATCTAAACCAGATATTTCCTCTTTTTCAGCCTCACACCAAGAGTCGCTGAGAGCATTATACCATTGGGCCTTGTATGGATAGTGGCTCCTCACATGATTGAACCTATAGCCACACTATTTTCTGCATGTCAAAAATAACTAATGCTCTCCAGATTAACTCATTTTTAAATTTATGAAAGATGGCATTTTGAAACAGAAGTATCTCTGTGATGAAAATAACAGTTATTAGTGCAGAAAACCAACCTTATGTACTCTAAACGTATGTGCTCTCATAGCACTCTTCTCAGATTCTCTGCAAATAGTACTTTATAAAATGGCAGATTTAAAAAAGAGGAAAGCATTTAAGTCTTAAACAAAAATCATACAAATACATTACTGAACATAATCAGTACATGTGATATAGAAAACAAAAACTTTTTATTGTACAGCAAGCAGCAGACAAATATTGAACAGGAACAGTTGCTGGAGTACAAGCTTACACCATCAGTACTAAATTTTTGATTATTTTTTACATCATAATAGGGAAACTGATGGCTTTAGAGAGGGCAGGGGCGGGCAAACTCCGGCCCACGTTTTTTTTGTCTGGACCGCCAAGCTATTCACAGTTAACATTGCCATCTTGCCCGCGAGACAGCAAAATAATAGTCAATAAAACATCAGTTAAGCATGTCACTGAATCGTTGTAAGCAGCACCATCCATCTCTTTTTGTTGAAACTGAGTTACTTTTTAATTTTTTTTTTATACATAAAATACACCTTTTAAAAATTATTTTTGTTCTCATTTTATATTCTGAACTTTGTAACCTATGGTTGTCCATCTGGCCCGCACTCTTAAAACTTTGCCCACCTGTGCTTTAGACTGTTCTCAGCCTCTAATACAACAACCTATTATTTTATGATTGACTTATACTGATTAATATGAAAGCAGATGTCTGTCCATATGCTATATCTCGTCATGAAAGAAAATTATAAATGGTATGTGACTAGAGATATAGCATATGACAGACATCTGCTTTCATATTAATCAGTATTTCTGCTGTGATGGGAAAAAAAAAGTTTTATTGTAATGCCATGTTTTAGTGAGATTATTCGAATAATAATATAGATTGTTTTGTGAGATTATTCGAATAATAATATAGATTGTTTGAGTGAGATTATTAGAATAATAATGTAGATTGTTTTAGCGAGAGCACAAAAATAATATAGATTGTTTTAATGCTTCTTGTCCAAAGATTTAAGTGCTGAGCATATGATATGAGCATGGGAAGAGGGTATCTCAAGTGGGCTTAATACTACTCAGAATGTTTGAATTCAGGAGTAACTATTCATATTTGAGTTCAATACTTTTCAAAGTATGCTTAACATTCTGTTCCTCATTCACTTTGGTTTTATGTATTGTTCTTGTATATGCTGTAGAAACAGTTTAATTTGGTTTTCCAGTTACTTCATAATCAAAACCCAGTATCATGAGTATGACAAAAATAATTTTCTTCTTAATACATGAACATGCATACACACGAAGAAAAAAAACGTCTCCAAAGCAGCCTTTCTCAACCATTTTACCTTGGAGCAGTGCTGTCCAACCTTTATCAGGCTGTGGGAATCTTAAAAAATTGTCATGAGGCCAGAGACTGTAATGTTGCCAGGTGGACAAATAAGGGTGCTGAAGGCACCCAGGCTAAAAGCCCCTAACGACTAGGGGTCTGGTCGGAGCCCTAGCAGTTAACGCTTTTGGGAGCATTTGGAATAAAATGTAGTCTGTCTTTAGTTCTGTTGGATACAGTTGCTAAATAAATTAATAAAATTGACCTGAAATTACCACTTTTCCCTCTCTATTAGCCTTCTAAAAAAGATTTCATAAATGTAAAACTTTATATATGTACAATATGTATGACATGTAGAGTACATTATTTCAAATGTTTTTGTGTCATCCAATTTTTTTTCAATATTCCAATAGATTTTAGCTAATTGATATATTAAATATGAATTATTATCTTATGTTAATCTAAAGGAGTTTATTATCACCAACAGATTAATTTGTGTATGTTTCAAAACCAGTATTTCAACTTATCAATTTATTTAGCTGCAAGTTACATCTTCAGTGCGAAATCTGACTGAATTAAATTAGCAATTTTTGTTATTTGTGGTTGGTCCGAGTTACAGCTGCCCTCATTCAGGCTTTCTAAATTTTTGTTAGTCAAAGAATTACATTTCTTTGACTTGATGTTGGTCATTGCAGTAACACAGTCACTTGTACTCATTTGTCATCAAAAACTATTTTGCTGGACATGTAGATTTCGTTGTAGAATTTACTTTGTCTTTCCTCACTTTAGAACCAACTGGATAATTGTTATGCATGGAAGTAAAGCATCTATGTAGATTGGCTTTTTTCAAAAAAGCTACAGAATTCTGGCAGAGCAAGCAGACCGGCTTATCGCCTGGCATTGTGAACAAAACTTCAAGTTCCCATTAAACATACAAGTTTTTTTCTTTAACATTCTGCTTTGTTGACTGGTTCACTGTCCAAAGGCTGGGGTCACTATGTTGTCTGTTTATTTCATGTGCTTGTCATTTTTTAAACTGAACTCAATAACAATGACATCTCAGGCCTGAAAATGGCGACTAATTTAGTCGCCATGGCTAGTGAAAAAAATAATTGGCGACTAAAAAAAAAACTTTAGTCGCCAACTGCGAGTGCGCTAAAATTAACTTTTTTGTGAACAACTATGGGTTTGTAAATTTTCCTTCCTTTCTTCTTCTCTCTATTGTTTTTGGTACGTACTCATGACATTCCTTTATCTCAACATGTGAGTCAATAAGGGTAGTCCATGTACCGTGGCTTCTGTCTACGTCACTAAGTCCTTTAAGTGATTTATCTGCAGACAGCAGTTCTGCCCTGTCTCTGACAACAGCATCGTGCATACTCACCAGTATACCTGCATTGTCATCGACCGTCTCTAGCAAGTACACCAGAAATACTAGATTTCGTCCCTGTACAGTTTTTGACTATCTTCTTCCATGTCACGTTTGGAAAAGAATTCTGTCTCAGTTCTGACAACTGTCATGTCATCTGAAGTAAATGAATTTATCATAGGCACATTGTCTCCGTCTGTATTGCTACCTATGCTGTCATCTGGATCAAATACTTCTGTTTCCCTGGCTGTCAATGTGTTAGCACTCGAAACCTTGCATAACGCAATAATCTTGTGTTCCAAAATTACGTCATGACTCACGTCAATCATCGGAGATCGAGATCTACCGATGTCAGTCTTCGTAGTGACTCTCTCTTAAACTTCGGTCAGTAGACTTTGTCAACGTGTCACTGCCCTTTAACGGTACACAACTGATAGAATTCGTCCCTATCTTCTCATGTGTATTGGTCCCATCAGTAAAATCAGTCAATGTGTTGCTAGAAGTTTCAACACACCTTTAAAGGTACACAACTGATAGAATCTGCCTCTATCTTCTCATGCGTATTCACTCCGTCAATCAAGGTGTCACACGTACACGGCGGTGTATGTGTGTGTGTCCAAAATCTACACGTGTTAAGTGTTTAATAATGGCGTCATTTCTTATCTCTGTACGCTTCCAGCCTGAGAGTTCTGCTGCCAAGTGGACAAATTCATCTGGCAGGCCTAGAAAGTTACAATACACTGAGTGGCCGGATGTTCTGATCCCAGCAGATGATGATGATGATGATGATGATTGATTATTGATAACTTTATCAGATTAAGTTGAAAGTAAAAATAAAAACATCACTGTAAAACAACACAAAATTGAGCTTTCGTTGTAAAAGACCTTCAGAAAATTAAAAAAAATTCAAACTGAAATATCATAGATGAAATCTCACATTGATTTGTATAACACTGACATCATTCGCTCTCTTTCTCTCAAACTCCCCCCCCCAAAATTATCTTAATAATATCTAGCTACTACTTTTATTAATAAAATTGACACGATACTATAGCTAATAACCACATGACCACCCAGATTACCTGAACAAAACAGTATTTTTTTTATGTTAGGCTATTTTGATTGTCTAGAAAAAAATTAAATTGGCTAGGAAACATTTTAGTTTGGCTAGTAAAATTTTTAGTTTGGCTATTAAAATATTTAAGTTACTAGCCAAAGGCTAGTGGGACTTTTTTTTCATTTTCAGGGCTGCATCTGCACAGCGTGTTGACAACAGAACATCTGCTTCTGGTAGTGACTCCTAGCAAGTAAGTACGGTCATTAAAATACTTTTAGAATGAACTTTTGGGGAATTTTTTAGAAACTATTATTTTGTGCAATATTTAAAATTAAAAATAAATTTTCAAATAAACTTAGAATTAGTCAAGTAATTATTGAAGAAATTAAATAAAATGTTTGTTTTATGACAATTTTGTGAGAGCTCTGGTGGGCCACTTAGAAGGGGCTTGTGGGTTGGACAGCATTGCCTTTGAGGAACCCTTGAAATAATTTTCAGGTCTCAGGGAATATCTGCATAAAAATTATGATATATACAATGCTTGTTTTTTTTAATCATGATACCTTGGGGAAACCATAGTGACCTCTAGTGGAACCCATTGAGAAACCCTGCTCTAAAGTATAAACTGCAAGATTGTCCTTCAAAAAATGCAGTCTCCCTTTTCCTGTTTAAGCTATTCATCATCGTGATTGATATAACTGAAACTAAGAAAAATTAATTCAGCATGTGTGTTTTGTTCATGTTTGAAGCTAGTAAGCATTGTTAGTTTATTTTTTTTTTTATAAATAAATAAAATACAATTTTAATTATTTGTGTTCTTTTAAAAAGTTTTTCACCTGGTTGACACAAAGTACATGTTTAGGTGGTTTTAAGAATATTCACCAAGATAGCCTAAGAATACAACATAGTCAAACCTCTCGAGGTGATTAGTTCCCCTTAGAACAAACTAATATCCCTGTACATAAATTATATGGTCACATCACCCTGATCAAAATCACAAAGTTCATAAAACAGTATAAGTTTAGGTCAGGGTTGTCCAACTTTTGAACCCTGAAGACACAAAAACCAAAGTTTGCAGACCATTTAATATGAAAAATTTAATTATACCATATAATTAAAGAAATATTTTTTGTATGAGTTTGAGTCATGTTTGGCCTGCAGGATGCCAGTTGGACCACTTTAGGTGATTACTAGAATATTCACCAAAATAGTCTAAGGATAAAATGTAGTAGATTCTTGGTGAGGTAATTAGCTCCCTTGGTAATAAAAATGTCTGTCTACATGAATTTTGTGGTTACCTCACCCTGATTAAGACAATCATGACTATTGCTGCCAAATATTACCAAAATCTCTAAACAGATTTAAAATAGGTCAAATGAGATAGATTTTATGTACATTACACATTCCAGCATGCTCAATAATTGTATTTTTTAGTAAACTAGTCAAAACCAGTGAAAAAGAATGAGATTATAACAGTACATGTATTTTTGATAAAAAGTAAAAGAAATTCTTTGGGGTCATGATAATCATTAAAAAGAGAAAAGTCATTTTGTTTGTTTTCTGGTCCATTCTCTCAATCTAAATAAAAGTTGATGTAAGCCCAACTGAAAAAAATTGAATTTCAAGCAAATGCATAGCATATGCTTGATTCTTTTAAGTCAAACAACTCTTCCTGCATCCAGACATCAAACAATTATTGTTCCCTAAGTAAACATGAATAGTAATGCAAATTTTCATTGAAAAAACAACAAACAAATGAAACAATAGAAGTTAACCCCCTCCATACATGCATAATCAGTTACATGTAATGTATTTACAGTTGAAACAGATTAAATTAGGGAAACAAACTGCAAAACACTGCAGTTTTAGGGACTGATTCTACAAATATGGTCTGTACAAATTATTGTTTATCCATGACAAATGTACATTGTTCCTTTGATAATACAAGTGTGAGTCATTTTCCTTTCTTTAAAAAAAAAATTGTTTACAATGTCTTAAAAATAAAGCAAAATGAAATGAGGTGCCTGCAGCCCCAAAATTTTTTTGCATGACAATGAAATTAAGTTATTTGCTTTTCTTGTGTGCAGTTCCGATGTTGCACTGGTTGACCTGAAACAAGCAATACAGTATTACTTTAGGGCATATTATGACTTGCATGCAAATTACATTCATTTGTTTAAATGTAGACCTAATTATTCAACCATCTTAAATATAGACTTAAATATTCATTCAATTAAAGTACAGACCTATAATTATTCATTATACATGAAAGTCTTATTATTATTTTTTCAACTCAATGCACACTAATTTACAGACAAGAGGGCTGTCAGAGAAAAGAAAACAGATAACACAAAATATATTTCTTACTGACGCATTCACCTGACTACAAGTGTGTCTATGTGTGTTCGCTGATACAAAGTTTTTAAAACATGAAGAAAATACTGTATTAAACTTGCTTGAATGTTTTAAATATTACAATAGATTTACCTTTGTAGCAAAGCGCAATGAGTTGAGTGTTTCTGAAAAATTGTCCTCTTTTGGTGAAACGTTAACAAACATCAGAGTTTTGCTGTTACCACCAAGAGAGTTCTGTAGCAAGTATGTCAGCTTGCTGTTCCGATATGGTATGTAACTTTCCTGTAAAAAATGTTGCAGAAGCATTAACTTTCACTCCCATTGTGAATCACATTTTAAATAAAAGAATAAATATTCTGTCAAACAATCAAACCCCATTTTACCAGAATCATGACTTTTATCTTAAGAATTCAAAGTTGTGGCTCCATAGGGCATTCTGCACTAAGTCTAGGGAGGAGAAAATTGATATACTTAGTTCCATCCACTCTTGCAAACACACATTAAAACAATTTCTCTCTCTTGCTTTCTACTTATGAAGCAAGGTGGGGTATTTATATCGGGCATAGGATTATCTCCACCAATCTGAGCTGTTAACAGTAATAAGAATGCAGTTTTTGTTGTTTTCCTTGTTTTGGGTTACTCTTTGATTTGTTCTTGATTGTGATTGAAGCAGTTATTACTATTAAATCGGTGAGACCATTATGTATAGTTTGGTACCAGAGATTCTAGCTCTGGATACCAGCATCTTCCTGTCCACCCATGAAGTAAACTTAGCTCCATACTGGTAGATGCAGTTTTCTTGATACCTAGTGTCTAGGAGGGGGGTGTTTATCAGAAATTAAGCCTAAAAGTGACAGGCTGATTCTAAAGTCCATCCAGTTAATGAGAGATATCATGTTTGCACCTCTGGCCTTGAGCTCACACTTCTCCAAACAGGTAAACAATCAAGCTTTTAGTAAGGTACTTGGTAAAATGTTTATGAATTTTTTTTTTTAGTAATTGATGCCAAGTAGCGTAACATAACTGCTAATCCCTAATCACAGACATCTTACCCATCACAGACATGTTCCCCAGGAACGTAATCACTGTTTAGCGGCTTCTTGTTCTCTAGCAGTATAACAGCCTTACTAAATGTTTGGCTTCTTGTTCTCTAGCAGTATAACAGCCTTACTAAATGTTTGGCTTCTTGTTATCTAGCACTATAATGGCCTTACAAAATGTCTGATTTCTTAGCAGTATAATGGCCTTATTAAATATTCGACTTAGAAGTATAATCAACTTACTAACTATCTGACTTCTTAGCAATATAATCAACTTACTAAATATTTGACTTCTTAGCAATATAATGGTCTTACTAAAAAATGTTAGGTTTCTTGTTCTCTAGCATTATAATGGCCTTACTAAATATTTGGTTTCTTGACTGGAAAGACAAAAACCCACTTGCAGTCACACACCAAAAACACACTTTCAAATCATGTAAATCTTTTAAGAGTGGGGAACACTTGGAGACATACCTTATTTCCCAGTGCCATTATAACATTCCCCAAGTTGCTGAGGCTTTTGTTAATGGCTTGAGTTTCTTTCAACCTTTGACCCTCAGATCCGGACTCTTTCAATCGTTCACTTCCAGCCAAATCAACAAGGTTCAGAGTTCCTGTGTAAAAATGACCGAAATACTGTAACATAACATAATGTTAAAACAAGACATCTTATCTTTACTGCTACAATTATCATGTAAGATGTATTTGAAAATGTAAAGTCAACAGTTATTTGTGACCACTGGGGGAATGTAGAGCTTAGTTAATCTTAAATGCAAAGATATAGAGCTGAAGTCTCAGAATGATTTATAATTAACATGACAGGATCGCACTATTGAGGAAATTATTGCCTGAGATGTGGCACTGAAGACAGAATGATTACCTTATTTACCTGGATAAGACTCACTGGTGATGTAATTATTATCAGACGAGTAAAGTTAGAAATTACCTTTAATGTGATGTCAGAGGTGTGGAGTTGGAAGAAAGAATGACTACATGTCATGAAATTACCTTGACAAGTCTCACTGGTGATGCAATTGCTGCCGGAGATGTGGAGCTGAAAGACAGAATGACTACGGGAAGAATGTTCATTGCAGCGGGTTTCAGCCACTGCACGGTTGTGTCCTGCTTTGTGCAATAGCTTGTGTACCTGTAGCACACAACAGTAATTTCTAATTAAAAAATCTTTGTAATAAAGAATTTAACTTTGCCATAAAAAAAATAAGAATTCTCTTTTCCCCTTAATTTTTAGACCAATGCATTCGAAGGATATGAATTTAATAACTATAGCATCTTAAGATCTGGTGGTGATATTGGTTCAATTTACATTATATATGCTTGAACAGTGAGTTCACTTATGCCAGTTAATCGACTAGATTCCACAGCAGTTATATACTAACAAAGTGCAGAAAATCTTTTAAAGTACTTAATCTACTCTGCATACAGTCCTGTACATTAAGTATTTTCTAAGAAACAATTTCTTTTTTCTTTAAAAAATAACTCATGGTTTTAAGCAAGCATTTTGAGGAAATGTCAAGAGTTGAAGATGGATTTAAAACATTCCTAATCTCCCTGAGCCCAACAATTCAACAACTGATTTGCCCACAATTTAATTCCGAAGCTGAGATTCAGTAGCACAGTTTAAAAAATAATTTATAGGATAATGTGAAATGGAGTTTTTGACAGGGATTTTACATTGCCAGTTCATCTGTCCTAAGAAACATGAAATGGACAGTTTTTAGATTAGAGAATTTACATTGCTAGTACATCTGTCCTAAGAAACATGAAATGGACAGTTTTTAGATCAGGGGTTGTATGTGCTGCAGTTCACTTAGTGATTGGATCAAACTTTGATTCTGAGGATTAGTACCACTACTTAAAATAATCTGTGGGAGTTATTTGTCTCAAGTAATGTTAAAAATGGCAAGATTTTAGATTTGGAATTTTGCTAGCATACATAAACACATTCTCTGTCTTGGGTTTTGAAACAGATTTTTAAAGGAAAACATTAGTTCTTTGTAATATTAATTGGAAATCAACTGCACCCATTTTGTCATTAAAAACTAAAATAAAAAATATTTTATTAAATTCAGAAACAAAAGAAAATGTACCAAATACAGTTTATTTAAATAGAAGAAACGAACCCACAACTACAAAGTGAAGAAAAAAAACCACTCAAAAGATATTTAAAAACTAGATCACACACTTCCCTGGGAAGAAATGGCTACGGTAAACAAACCACTAAAATCTGCCACCAGATTATTTAAAATTATCTAAAACCAGAGTGATGAATGCTAAAAAAATGGTGGGTGTCCTAAAACACAAAAAAGTAACTCTTCAATAAGCCAGGGGTGCATTCTACAAAAACTTGGCATTTTGCAATCATTATGCACACAGGAATAGTTGTAAGTGTAAGTAGAAGATGTGTGTGTGTGTGAAGTCAACCCACCCACCCCAGTTACTTTAAAATACTTATAATAAAGCATGACAGTAGGCCTCTTAAAGTGCAAGAACCTGGTTCTAATGATGTGTAACAATGTTGAAATAAAAATGAACACAACTACAATTAATTCATGAAGTTTTAAAGCAAAATTAGAAGATTGTTCTATAACTAAAGACTAGAGTGCTAACAAAAGGAAAATCTGAACATTCAGTCACCAAAATGGTTAAAAATAACTCTTCTTGGCAAGGTATGAATGCTTCATCACTGTGACCATAAAATGAGTGAACATTCATGACTGATGAAAAAGCTAATATCCCTAACGGAAATACCCTTTCCAGAAACTTAATCTAGAGCAGGGGTGCACAAACCGCGGCCCGCGGACTTTAGGATGTTACCATTATTTGTGGCCTGCAAGGAGATCTTAACATTAATCTGAACATGGGAGCAGTGCAGATGTTGAAATATTAGTTTGTCCCCCCCACCCCCACGCTGACATATCCACTCAGAAGCTCCAGAGAAATATCAAATCTCTACTGTATTCTGTATGTAGGTCAATATAGTCACTTCTATAAAGCAATTATTAACCGTAACAAAATATCAAAAGACAGTTAAAAATTTTTTTAAATAGCAACATGTTAAACTACAAATATGAAAGACAAGGGCCATGTCACTGTTTACAAACCTGCTCTTCCGTTGTGACAGTGACTACTGTCAGATTGGTGACAATCACACTGTCTGAGGCTTTGCCAACCATCTTGATTTCATGTTTAACATCATCCTTGGGATTGCCCAGTAAATCCCGGATAGTCTCATTGTAGATCTCCAAGAAAGAGGAGGAGAACTGGTACTGAAAGAAGAATAACACTTTACAAAAAAGAATATGTTTTGTAATATGACAAACACTTTACAAGGAAATAAATAAAACTGAAAAGTGATATAAAAGAAAGAATATGTACTGAAATATGACATTTTACAAGGGAAAGAAGTAAAACTGAAAGTATAAAAAACGAATATGTGCTGAAATATGACACTTTGCAAGGGAGATAAGTAACACTGAAAATGTCAATAATACTGACAATAAAACAATATCTAGTGAAATCAGGCAATACAGTGATAAGTGACATTGAAAAATAGTAATAACATTTTACAACATGTACTCAAATCAGACTATTAGGACACTTTAAAGGGAAATAAATGAAAACAGTGATAAAAAACTTTACAATATATCAGGTAGTAAAAGTATTAACCTTTCAAAGGGAGGTAAATGAATGGAAAATAGTGGTAAAACTGTACTGAGGAGAGCATTAATAAAACAGTAAATATAAAATACCAAGCACTCCAAAGAAGAAATTTAATACTCTTTATACTCAGCACTCCACAAAGAATTTTATAGAAATGCCAGGAAATTTTTCATTTAGTTGCCAGTTACAAATTTTACTAGCCATTTCCCAGAATTTAAAAAGGTGGCAGCCCAAATACTATGAATTATAAAAAAGGGGAGAAAATCCCCTCAAATAAAAACAAATGGCTCTACTTAATATCCGATATACAAGTATTTACTGTATTGTATAAACTTTCTTAAAAGTTCATCTTTCATCTCCGATAAACTTGAACAACCCTTCCCTGACTTTACTTAATTTAACCTGCTTACAGTATATGAAAAACATTATTTAACTAGAACTATATAAAAGGGATACTATCACTCTCTCTAAGTGTACTAGGGTTCATAGACGATCCTTAGAAAAAAAATCAAGGACTTTTCAAGAGCCTAATATTATAAAATTCAAGGACTACTAGTGTATGCAATAAAGTTCGAGAAAACAAATTTTGTTGTAATAAACTTTTGACATTTATTTCTGTTGCAAACAATTTATGACAGCATAAGAAATTTAAAATCAATATACAATCAAAATTGTATATTAAATAGAGATATTATAATTTTACATAAATCTCACTATTCCAAAATTCTGTTTGCAAGAATAACAGGTCATCTGGTATATCATAAAATCATGACAAATTTTATTTTTAACATAATATTAGGTATTCCAAACATATTTTTCAAAATCATTACTAATACTATATACTAGTATATAGACAGATAGAACTTTTTCTGCTGATTTCAATTATACTAAAATCAAGTTTGTACCTCAATTACAACCAAACTTCGAAATTTTAAATATTTAATTTTTCACAAACTTTTATTCTCAAAATAAAATTGTACAAATACTTTGAAGGTCCACAAAATGAAAAAATGATTAACAATATAGTTCAGACTCTCCACATAAGTAGTATCCATAAAAATATGGCTGAATTTTTAAGAGGCTTTGCAATGTTATTTTCAAATATACTGTCAGTTTGGTGTGCCACCATAAGCTTTGGATAAGGAATATAAATTCTAAAGTAATTTTCAGAGTTCACCTACCACCACCAAAGTTAAATTCTGTACCGTAGGCCTTGTAAATGTAACAGACTGTGCATTATCAACTCACTCTTATATTTATTGTGGAAAAATAAGCTTGCAAAATGTTGCGCCTCCTCAAACAATTCCAGATACTTATACCTTCACTGTTTTAGAGCAGCCTCTATTTCAGACCTGAAATCTGCACCAAGCAGATTATTTCTTCCTGAATACATAGTTGACCTTCAAGACCTATTCTTAGTTCAAATCCACTGCAAGTCGACTTAATAAGGAATGTTTCACAGTCACTGGTCAACATAATAAATCCTCCACATTTCACATAGTTCTAGTACAAAGAACAAAGATGAGACGGCTAGTACTGCTGTGGCAATGGCAGTAATTAATGGCTTCGCTCCAGACCAATACTTTGCAGTGAATTATATAACAAATAACAAATTCTACACTGGCAAATGCTTTGAAGAACAACACACATTTAATCAAAACACAAATCTTGTTTTTCTTAAAAACAAACCTTCCACCCTTTGTCTTCCAAGTCTACAGCTGCTTGAAACACCTGGTTTACAGCTCGTGGAATCATACCTCTGGACTCTGGGTCATCTGAACCCTCCATGGTGTATGTTTTGCCAGACCCAGTTTGTCCATAGGCAAAAATGCATACATTGTAACCATCTAAGGCACTCTGTAGAGGGAAAGAATTAACAAATCTATAGAGAGCATTTACATGGATAGAGGTTAAAGAAAATATATTACAACCATGTAATATGAACTTAAAATTACTGTATTAAAAGTCTATTTCACTATTGAACAGGAAGGAGAGTGAGTTTAAGAAAAACAGGTCAAGCAATCTTTATATGGATTTTAAAATGACATGATGGGAAGAGCATTGCATAGTTGTTGAAATGATGTCCCATATGCTAGGTGTTAAAAATTACTTACAGGGAGTATAAAGCGTTAGTCATGAATAAAACCTTCATTTAAGGTGAAAAAAAGTTAACCGAACCAGTTATTTTAATAGTAATAAAGGCTGTAATGATGAAACATAAAACAAGAGAATGCTAAATGTATTGCCAGAGTAAGTAATGGATACACCTGCAACTGCTAAAAGTTACGATTTTGCATCTTTCTCAGTTTCTTTGTTCCATAAACAGGCATCATAATAAAAAAGAGAAAATAATTTCAATTCTACAGAAAGAAAATTCAAGACAGGGTGCAGTGAAAGTTTAAGTGAAAGTTAGCACTTACAGACTTTTAGATTTGTATAAATTATCTAGACTTCAAACACACAAACACACACACAGCCCAAAAAAGAAAAAAAGGAACAGAGTACAATCCTCCATGCTGTTTATCCATAATATTTAGTATTCTTATATTTATTGTTTGAAAAATTCTTTAATTGTAATTACAAAATATGCAAATCTTCCTAGATGTGAGACTGAATGAAAAATATCATAACCTCTGTGCATGTACAGTGGGAACAACCTTAAATATTTTGACTAATACAGTAGATGGGCATGAGCTTGAAGACTTGAAGAAAAGTAGTCATATTTGGGGGAAAAAGATTATAGAGTTGTACACACGTTTTTAATTTTATTTTTTTATGAGTGTTGAAAAAAAGACTTAAATAATTAAATTGTTTAATTTTCCTTATTTTTTTTTTTTTAATTTTGCAAAATATGTGAACTAAGTAGTTTTTATGCCAAAAAGCATCAAATTTTCAGAAGAAAAAATATCATTTTATAGAAGAAATTATGAATATGACAGCTAATTAACGATTAATTTAATTAATGAAAAGTTAGAACAATGATAAACAGCAAAAATGAGATGCATGTATTCAAGGCCAGTTAGAAGAAAGGTTCAAATACACTTTACAATCAAGAAAATCTATCATACATTATTGCTTTATAATACTGCTGACCTGGACAAGTTGAGATATTTCGTCAAAAATCTCAGCTTGGGTACTCTCTGGTTGAAACACCCGGTCAAAACAAAACTCATATTTATTGTTGTTGCCCCGTTTTGTCATGGATAGTGTGCTCTGAAAATGAAAAAAAATAATACTTACAAATCTGCTTGTAAACTTCTCAAGTGGATGCAGTTTTGGAAAACTAAGCATGAATGTTCATAGAGATGACACTAAAAAAAAAAAACAACTCGTGAAATTAACTAAAATGCATCTGTTAAAAAAAATAAAACAGAGAAAAAAAATATATGGCAGTTAACATCTGTAAAGTATTCTGTTGTTGCTGTTTTATTTATAATTATTATGTTCAATGTGGCTAACAAGGCTCCATTATATTAAAAATCACAGAATTGATTGATAGTTAACACATCTCTGACTAACTGAGTTATTTGAATGCTGAATATGATGTGAATGTTCTTAAGGGCACAGCATTATTTCTCATAATAAAGATAGTGACTGATACTATTCTGCAATGTCCTTACCTCATTCATAGACATTTCACTAAGTCTGTCCAACTCCAGCACCCGATGTTCTGGATCAGGAAAATTCATGTGATGAATGATACCATCTGAAGAGAACAATTCATTGGCCAACAATGGGCGAACACGACAGAAAACACGTATGTTGCCCTGCAACAAGAGTATTATATTTAAGATCACAATATAGCAAAGTATATAAACATAATATATACATCTTTTAAAGATATCTTAACTTTGTTAAGGCTGACATATTACCAAAACACCGTAGTTTTATTTCAGATGCACTGAATTGTATTGGTTTCAAACTAAAGTAAATGTAGTCTTAAAATACAATCAAATTACACTGTAACTCATTCTCTCTCTATTTCAATCCAATATAAATATTAAAAGTGTACATACAACATTCAATTTTATTTGCTATTTTAATTCTGCTATAGTGTGAATTTAGGAAGTCAAATTTACTGGTTTGTTTAAGCGAATAATTAGATATTGTTGCAATGATTCAGTAGGAAGCTGTGAAACTGTGCATTTAAATTAATCACTCATTACATAAACAGGAATTCTAATAACTATTGGAAATAGTGTGGCCCAATCAGACATTCACTATATACTCAACAAGGATATGACTAATGGACACAGTGTGGTCCAATCAGACAGTCACTATATACTCAACAAGGGTATGACTAATGGACACAGTGTGGCCCAATCAGACATTCACTATATACTCAACAAGGATATAACTAATGGATATAGTGTGGCCCAATCAGGCATTCGCTAAATACTCAACAAGGGTATGACTAATGGACACAGTGTGGCCCAATCAGACATTCACTAAATACTCAAAAAGGATATAACTAAAGTATTTGTGAGGCTATTTACTCATTCTATACTCAACAAGGTAATAACAATTGTACTTAGTGAGTAATGAGGCTATTTACTCATTATATGACCAACAAGGGAATAATTAATGGCCTTAGAGAGTCTTAACCATATACTTGTTCCACAGAAGTAACATGTGAAATTAATACGGTCTGTTGTTACCTATCACACACTTCACAGCATTTTAAAGAATTAATCAGCGTGAACTTTTATTATATATTCAAACATTCACTATGTAAAAAAAATAATTAAGTAATGAAATAAATACTAAAGAAATATACAATGAATGAATATCAGTACACACTCTCAAAAACTTCTCTGACTAATTAATACTAATCAGTAATTCCTTTCCTCTTATGTAATAAGGTACATTTTACATGCAACAGTGCCACAAAAAAAGAAATTTGTTTTGTTAAAGGGAATTTTCAGACTGAGTAAGGAATGGTGAAAAAGTAAATTAAAAATAAGGCAATTCAGCTTATGAAACAATTTCTCTATATACTTGTTTACTGTTGGAAATTAATTTCCTTTGAATAATCAAGGTTCAATTTGACATTTATAGAGATCGAACTACTAGCGAGACTGACAGTCAAAACATGAGCAGCAACAAATATTTATACACTGTATATATATATATATATAAACTTGTCTTCTTTTTCTTTTTTTGTTACAAATTACAAGTTTAATTTATTTTTAAAATTTATATCTAGCCTGCATTAAAACATCCATCATAAAGCATGTTTTAGAAGTATTGGTTCTGAATTAAACTTCCAAGGCAATACTGTAATACCAAAGAAAAATGGTCTGTAGCATACAACAAAAACTTTAACTAAGATATTTATCATTAAAAAACGTTAGAATGACAATTTAAATTTAATATGATAGCAAGCTTTTGTCAAACCAATGTCCCTCTTCTAAGATGATTTAAACTGCTGAGTTGAAATAATATACTCATGAAATAATATAGTCATACTTATGTAAATTCTCATTTACATAAATATAAATTCTCATTTACATAACCAACTAATATTTTAATGACAAAATAAGGTTGAAAAATTAACCTACGCCATCTCTTTAATTTATGGACAACTCCAGTTTTGTTTTGACTACAAACTACCTTCAATTCCTGTATAGTGTTGTGAAGTTTTCGTCTGATGGTCTCATGTTCACGAAATTTCTTGTTATTTTCTTCAATCATGGAATCTCGTTTAGCCAACAACTCTTTCAAGTGGCAAATTTCTTCATCTCGAGCACGAATATCACGAAAAGCTTGTGTCAAACTCAACTGTAACCAGAGAAAGAAATGGTTGAAATGAAAAACATAGCAATTTATTTTTTAAAATAATTTTAATATTAACTGAATAATTTAAAAATAATTTTCAATTTTCTGGAAGGAAATAGCCACAAGCTAGAATCACAGGAGACTTTAAAAGATGCAAACAGTAAGATTTCCTTTTCTTCTGATACACTATAAATGACACTAAAAATAAAGAACACATCCTTATACCTTGGTTGTGTCCAGTTCAGCAGTGATTCTGGCTTGTAAAGTTGTCAGTTGAGCCATGGTAGCTTTTAGACCTGTATTTTCTGTTCTGGAGGCAGTGACTTCCCCTTCCAAGGCTGCCTGCTGACGCTCGAGGTTCGATTTTGTAAATCTCAAGTCTTCGATATCTTGTTGCATTTTCTTATACATCAATTCCATTTTCTCCTGACATTCTCTGCAGAAAAAAAAACAAATATTTTGTGAAATACAGTTAATTTAATCAAACATTTGGCATATATGCAAAACTAATTATTTTGTGAAATACAGTTTATCTGATCAAACGTTTGGCATATATATATACAAAACCAATTACTTTATGAACTAAAGTTTATTGATCAAACATCTGACATACAAAATCAATTACTTTATGAACTAAAGTTTATTGATCAAACATCTGACATACAAAATCAATTACTTTATGAACTAAAGTTTATTGATCAAACATCTGACATACAAAACCAATTACTTTGTGAACTAAAGTATATCTATCAGATCAAACATTTGGCATGTATACAAAACCAATTGCATTGTGAAATAAAGTTGATTTCACCAAACATTTGGCATGTAAAGAATACCAATTACTTTGTAAAATGCAGTTAATCTGATGTGTCACTTATACAAAAAAAAAAACTTCCTTGGTGTAAGACAAAAAATGTAATCAAACATGTATTTACATACATGAGAAATACATGGTGAATACACATGCAATACCTTGTTTTAATTTTTGTATAATTATTTGTGAACAGCATAAACTAGGGCAGACCATATCCTAAATTCCTACCAGGAAAGTTTATTCAACAAAAAGGGACCCTTTATAGATTACCCTTTTACACTACTAATATTTTCAGAGGAAATCCATACAAAATTTCTGTGTATTTTGGTAGTCCAATTTGCTACTGAATATGAATGAGTCTCAAATAGGTGGAAAAAAGTACAAAAGGTGGATAAATGTCCACCCGTATATAGGTAACAGGCCAATTTTGTGTAAATGTCAAGAGATTATTTTGTCGACCAGTCCAACACATGTATATCAACTCAGTATTTTGTATATGAGGCCACCATTATATGTATCAACTCCTTATTGTAAGATTAATATTACTTATATCATCTCATTATTGTGTGTAATAGGCCTCTATTGCCTGCATCAACTTACTAAAGGGTGGATAAGGTCATTATTGCATGCACTTTAAAAAAAAATGAAAAAGATCAAAGACACTTAAATCTACCTGAGATTCTTCTGCAACTCTTCATTCTCTCGGCTCACTACCTCTGACAGTTCAGCTCGTTTTGCCACGTCTCCAGATAATTGCTGTTTCTGCATTTCTAGCTGCATGATTCGTTGATTATAGGACTCAAGTTGTGACTGCAAGCTATGAGTGTTGGCCTCGCGCTGGCTTAACACCACTTCCATATCTTGTAGTCGCCCTTTCAAGTCCCATGCTGGACGCTTCTTCCTTCCATCTATCATCATATTATTGCTGTTGTTATTGTTATTATTATCATATTATTATTATGATTATAATCAAGCAATAATATGGGATAATGTCACTGGTCAGAATGCAGAACAAATAAAATCTATATTTACTTAAATGTAAAAATCAACACATACTTTTCAATAACTCATTGAGTGTTATTATTGTGTCAACCATTTATTTTTAGTTTAAGTAGACACCAATGTGAATAACTTGAATAACCAAGCTTTTGGCCTATGCTGAATGTTTTAAGTGGTCATCATAATAGATCAAATTCACGTCTGAGCTATTTCAGTATTCAAACATATCCAATGTAAATACACTTCAGCCAAACATGTCCAAATTTAAATGTGTTCCCACCCCATCCCTCCTGACGCCTCCTAATCAGGCAGCAATGATTATTAATTATAAATGCCGAGTGATTAGCTTTATTTTCACAATGCTACTTATCAATAAACTCATTAATCATAGCTCATCTGAATGTAAAGGTGTACATCAGTGGGGAATTAGAGAAGGAATCCCCAACATTTTAATGCCCAAATGCATATTGGAGAATTCAAGAGAGAGGGAGGCACCAACCAATTAAAAATAACCACAAAAAAGTCCAATATAGTTAAGATGATTTATGCTGTACCTATTAAAGATTTAGGGAACAGCATCAGGGACCCCAGGTGTAACAATGCTAATGTAATGAGGTCATATTGTTGCTTATATCTGAATATATTATCTTAAAGCATCACAATAATGTGTTATTTCTTAGTGTTTGTATATGCATTTTAATTTTGTTTGAAAATGTAGCATATAGAATAATTTAAAGATGTACTGAAGTCTTCTTTACAGTGAGGACTGTGCTTGATGCATTATGCTTAAACCTTGAAGAAAAACAATGCATTGGTACTATAACTGACCCTTGGTCAAAAGATGGTCAAATTCATATACAACAAACTTGAAACAGCACAATAAACGAGCAACCAAATATAAAATATATCTCTTTCAAAAAAATGTATGTGGCATTCAATTTGTTAAATGTATATAATTAATAATTATTTTTTAAAATTTCATACCAGCAGGAACACTGGCACCAGTACAGGATGGTACTGGCCGACTTGATGCTGACTGTGAACTTGATTGTAAGTTACCTGCATTTCCTAAGGAAAGATATATAATGCATCAATATTTAAAGAAATACATACTCAACAGGTTTGAATTATTACCAGAGACTTTCAACACACACATATTAAGCCCCTCTGTAAACAGCATTTATGAACAGTTGTTTAGATCATCTGATAAATGTGGTCACCAGTATACAGCTCTCAGAGAGGTCTTGGCAAATTATGCCATTATTAATTAATGCTTCACCACAAACTGGTCTTACAAACGATGGTGCAATAGCTACTCTTCAGTGCACATCAGGGATATAGGTCACTCGACCACCGCACATGGGCACAGAAAGGTGAGCGAGAACAGGGGACTGGAAGGAATGTACTTGTTGACAGATGCTCAATGTCTGTATATGGAAATATGTTTTCCTGTCAATGATGTAGGCTAAATACTTAGAAATCATGGGCATACGTAGGCCTATAACAGGGTGCACACACTTTTAAAGCTAGGGGGCCAAATTTCCATTGATAGTGCGTGGAGGGCCACCACATGGATGGCTCAGTAGAAAAAACAACACAAATAATGTGCTTTACATTTGTAATAATGGTAACATCCAAAAGTTCTCCAGGGGCCACATGTGGCCAGTGGGCCATGGCTTGTGCACCCTGGCCTATAAGGAGGACTGAAAGCACATATGTGATTAAAATTCTAATTCACTATGAAAGACTTACATTCTGCACAATTAAATATCCTTATAATAACTGCAGTCATGTAAAATTTTATGCATATAAGTGTTATGGGCAAGTGTAGGCACATAATTGATCAAAAATATTTTCACATTCCAACATTCATTATTGTTTTATTTGTATAACTGTTAAAAGTAGTTTTTGTCAAATAAAATTATATATTCTTATTTATATCCACTTATCTTAAAAAGGTTTGAAAGTTTCATAAATTTATACGAACTGCATCCAATGTACACACTACAATAATACAAACTTCTCATTAATCTTATAGACACAATCTGGATCCTGGTCAGCCCGATCCCCATATTTTCTTGCTTTTGCCGTCCTATAATTATGTGGTTATTTATTTATAATTTAATATATTACTTAACCTTAGGTTTGTTTTCTATGTTTATAATATCTAAGTTAAGGATATCTCAAAATTTAGTCAGCTCTTTGAAGCAAGGGTGCCATAATTATTTTGGAAGGTTTAAGGTCTGATACTTAATAGAATGAAATTTTCTAATAAGAACTTAAATGTGAATTTATATATTTTGCAGAAAATTGCATATACTCCTCATTTCTATTACTGAAATAGTAAACTTAATATTCTTAGGGTTTTTTAAAATTATTTTTCCCCCTTGTCAAAAAATAAACGTTTTGTGGCTGGGCATACATCCCCCAAATTACCATGTAGAAATAATAGCCGTTCACAACAAGTAGTTGCTTTTGGAGAAGATAAATGTCTCATTTGTCAATCTTATTCATTTACTGCAATCAAAATGTCAGCTGGCAGCTCAGGTTATTTTGATAAACAATATAAGTTGGTTTGTAGAGAGAGCTTATTTTCTAAGATACAACCGGGTGCATTGTCAGTAAAGTAGCATGTAGTATGACTAGGCGTATCTGGTGCTCTGTCAGTAAACCAATATGTAGCCCGACAAGGTATGCCTGGCACATTGTCAGCAAAGCCATCTATAGTGCATAAAGGGTTTAAATAATATTTTTTTTTAAATAATAACAATTTGAGATTTTTATTAACACTTCATGTTAATTAAAATCAGTTAGCCTTTTACAATTGCTAAGCAGCTTGACAATCCCATGTCAGTGTAAATGGTAGCATTCACAAAATATAATCATACAACAAAAAGTAATATTTTCTCTTCAAACCTGACTGTGTTGGTAATCTTGATGAAGACTGCTTTAAAGATGTGCCGATAGGTCGTCTTAGAGCAGTAGTTTTTGCAATCACACCTTGAAAATAATCATTAAAAAAAATGTTCACTTGTATTTGTTAACTCTTTACAGTTCAATTAGTTGTTTATTTTTACACCAGTATATTATTTCATCAAGTAATTTGACAAAACAGAATGAGTGAACAGTGACACAAAAAAAGTTCAGCAGACAACTCTCTTGATTATGACCTCACATCATCCCTACATTAAATCTGATGAATCTCATGTACATTGTAATTAGGTAAGCCCACTCACTATATGGAGAGTAGAGACAACATCACATTGTGACTGATTTCACTCTTTTTCAAAACTGTCTATCTCAGTAATTAGAAGAAAGAAATGGGTGAAAATTGTTTTAATAAATAAAGGAATCTTCTAACGTTAAATATAAGTTTTGTTTGTACATTTGAATGACATATTTATTATGTTTTGATTGATAAACTCATAGCCGGTAAAGAATACTTAAGTGCCCGCGGCAAGATTTAAAAATGTCTGACCTCCGACATAGTTTTCGGTATACTCACATAATGCACTACCAACTTTCTGGGATTCAACCAATAAAAATAATTCTTATATCAATGGAAAGTTAATGACCTTTAACATAAGCATCGGTTCATTAAAATTTTTACTGTAGATAACATAACCTGCAAATATCAGTTTATTTGGCCAGACTTCAAATTTGAGTGGTCTTATCTACTGTAATTAAGCATTTAATAGTTATACATGTTATCATGTACTAAAAGGTTAAAAGTACCTGGAAATTAATTATGGTAACATTTTATTTTGTATAACAGTTTGAAAGTACCATAGAAATTAATTACAGAAACATTTTATCTTGTATAAAAGTTTGAAAGTACCAGGGAAATTAATTACAGTAACATTGTATCTAGTATAACAGTATGAAAAAAACCATGGAAATAATTACAGTAAACATTTTATCTTGTACAACAGTAAGAAAGTACCATGGAAATTAATTATAGCAGCATGCAGATCCAATGACTGAACTACTTTAGAACAGTCTTGCTCCTAAAATTATAGATTTCTATGAAAGTCACAGCAGTTCACAAGGAACCATCAAAGAAAGCAGTGATTTTAGCTGGAGTGTGTAACATATTTTGTCAACTAAAAGAACATACAGTTGAAGTGCTTAACAGTTTATGTCAACTAAAAGGACACAGTTGAAGTGCTTAACAGTTTCTGTCAACTAAAAGGACACAGTTGAAGTGCTTAACAGTTTGTCAACTAAAAGAGTGCTTCAACAGTGTGAATAAAATAAAATAAACTTAAATGATGTGCTGCAAAAATATGTGATATATAAAATAAATTTAAATGGTATGCTCCCAAAGTATGTGATAAATAAAATAAATTTAATGGTGTGTTTCAACAGTGTGTGATAAATAAAATAAATTATTGTGTGCTCCCAAAGTATGTGATAAATAAAATAAATTTAATGGTGTGCTCCCAAAGTACGTGATAAATAAAATAAATTTAAATGGTGTGCTCCCAAAGTATGTGATAAATAAAATAAATTTAAATGGTGTGTTCCCAAAGTATGTGATAAATAAAATAAACTTAAATGGTGTGCTCCAACAGTGAGATAAATAAAATAAATTTAAATGATGTGCTACAAAAGTATGTGATAAATAAAATAAACTTAAATGGTGTGCTCCAACAGTATTTAATAAATAAATTTAAATGTGGTGCTCCAAAAGTTGGCGATAAATAAAATAAAAATGGTGTGCTCCAAAAGTATGTGATAAATAAAAAAAATTAAATTGTGTGCTACAAAAGTATATGACAAGTAAAATAAACTTAAATGGTGTGCTCCAACAGTGTGTGATACATAAAAGATTTAAATGATGTTCCAAAAGTATGAGATAAATAAAATAAATTTAAATGGTGTGTTCCAACAGTGTGAGATAAATAAAATAATTAAAAGTTATGCATTAGCAAATACCACATAGATTCTGGAACCTGATTTGTGATATCATTAAAATAAATCGGAAATAGAATTTTTTTGTAAATTTTTCTGGGGAATGTTGGAATTAGAAAGAGTCTGAATTACAATGTGGATGGTAAATATAGTTAACAATTTTTTTTCAACTTCAACAAACATAAACTTATGATATATACTGTGCTACCTTTTCTGCTAGCTCTCAAATTTGGTTTTGATTGCTGATTGGTCACAGACTTTGACTTATTTGGTGCTGGTTGTGACAGTGAGGTGGATGAGTGGGAACTCTGCAGACTGGATGTAGATGAACGAAGAGAGATAATAGAGTCATTAAATGGCTCTGGTTCTGTTATACGTGACTTTTTGTTACAACCCATCGCCTGGAACATAAATGGAGTCCAGTGAAAAAGAAAAGTATATATATTATTAAAAAAAACTTTAAAATAAAGACAATTTATTATTAGTGCTGGTTTTAAAAAAATATACTGCAATAATATAAAAACCCTAAGTAATCATGCTTCCATTTAATCTTTAAAAATACAAACCACACATTATATAATTTGTTAATTTTAATTACAAAACATGTTAGCAGAGATCATATTACAAACAAAATGTATACTCCCCCCCCCCCCCCATAATAAAATATTGTCTGAAATGCATTTTCTTAAATGGCATACCATCAAAGACCAAATTTTTTCTCATTTATTTAAAATTTGTTTTCCCATTTTATATGAACTACTGCAAATATAAATTTTCTTTTCTTTCAAAAAGAACATTAAATAAATGCTATAAAAATGAATTATTCGCAAAACATCCATTAAAAGAATTGCAGTTTTCATCTTTCCAAAAGAACATTAGAATAGATCAATGGTACCTGAATATGTCTGAAAGTGATATTATCATTTAAAAGTACTGCAAATATGAGCTTTTATCTTTCCAAAAGAACATTAGATCAATGCTAACTGAATATATCTGAAAGTGATATTATCATTTAAAATAATGCAAATATGAGATTTTAGCTTTCAAAAAAGAGCACAGATAAATGCTATGTGAAAGATATATTAGCAATATTTTGTAGTTAATATTGTAGGGTAGTTGAGATGTAGACAAAGCCACAGACCATTCATTATTATTCACTGAGATCTGCTATAACATACACAAACAGTGTGTGTGTGTGTAAAAATACAAATCAGTGATCACCCAAGTTTCAATAGGCAATAGTGTTTTAAAGAATGCAATAAAATATCATGGAAGTTATTCATTACTCAAAATCACCAATTAAAATATAAAGTTAATGAATGAAAAAGAAATCAAACTAAATTTAATATAGTTTGTTGTATGATTGTTACTTTAATATTCTTTACAAAATCTGCCACATTTTGCCTTAAAAATGGGACAAAAATGTTATGGCATAATTCAAAATCAAATACTATATATACATATAGATAAATAAGTAATGCTGTAACAATTTCACCAGTCAGCAATTTACTGAAGAGATGTGATTTATGAAGTATATTTCATAAAACTCTTGATGTATGATTTAAAGGTAATTGGTGTTTTAATTTGATCAGAAGTTCATTATACTTTCATATTTTGGACCTTGAGAATTTTGTTTAGAAACCACATATAAAATGTGGAAAAAAGTAAATTTAAATATCTGGATTTAAAGTGTGACTGTTACTTTAGATGTTCAAACGGAAAGAAACAAGCTATTTAATTTTTTTTCTCCCAATTATGAGATTACTGAAAGACTTGCTTTCTTTGTGCTTGTCATGCAAATGAACTGAAATTGAATACACTACATTCTGTTAGAGAATAAAATATCTTCGCTGCGTTCAACGAAGAGGATACTGATTTGCAAGAACCTCTTGATTTGCAATACCAGAGAACATGTATGAGAACTTTAAAAATCACAACCATAAGTTTTGTGTTTATTTTTTAAAAACAAACCGAGTGTAATGTAACATTTTGATAGAAAATGTACTTTTTCTCTCAAAAAGACCATCAGATATTTTTATTTTTTTTATTTTGGTGGTTTAAAGCATTGTAAAGATGTTTAATTCTGTATACTTGATATATTTACAAATAAAACTGTCCGTTATGGAAAGACCAATTCTGTTGTTTAATAATGAACATCCAGCTATGTGACATAATTTCTTAATTTTGATCATTAGTCTTCTATGTTATTTCTTTCTTTTATTTAATTTATCTGTTAATATAAAATTTTAAAGCATTTGTAAATAACTGTGATGGAATTAATGAGACAGTATGGAAAGCTGAAATCAGAAACACACAATTTTTTGTGTGTTTTAAACAAATATCTAGCCATGCAACAAAGTTCAGAACTTTGATAATGTTTCTTTGTTATTCTTTGAGTTTTGAATAATTTTTGTTTGTTTCTATAACATTTTAAAAGTACTTTAAAAGATCTTTGATTATATTTCTGAGACAATTTGGAATGCTGTTAGTTATGGAAATTCCAACTTCTTTGTATTTAAAAACAAACATGGAGCCTTGTGTAAGAATTTCATAATTTTGATAAATTTAATTTTGGCCTTAGTTAAAGAAGAGGTTAGAAGGAATGGCATATGAAAGGGTGAGTCTTGCATAATAGGCCAGTTGGAGGTGTAGTCGAGGGAAAACCCAGCACAGAATCGTAAACATTTTTACGCTGACAGACTGCTACTAGTCCATGACAAATGGCAGACTTCATGGCACCGAACCTGGGGTAAAATCTATGATAGGATTTAAAGGAATTTAATGATAACCAAATGCAAAAAAGGAATATAGACTAACAGCCTAAAATCACTACTTCCAGTTTAGGCCATTTCAAGAGCAAGGGAATGTCTGTTAACTATGTCACAGATAAAAAGAAATAGAGAGTTAAAACATTCTGACTAACAAAAGAAAGATAGGAGGAATGATTTGATTTCTTTCACAGTGTATAAAGAATCATCCTAAGGAAGGGTTTTAGGTTTGCTTTTCTGGTTTGCGTTTGGTTCACTTGGAGTTTGACATACTTTGAAACTTGAAGTTTGACATATTTTCCTGGAAGAGGCTCAAGGGAAGCCATCCTGTCCTGAAAGAGTGTGGTCAGAAAACAAGAGTTAAGTGTTCACATCAAAGGTCAACTCCGAGATAACTGTTCTTAGAAAAGAATCAAAAGGATTGTGAGGTATAAAAGTGGAACCCTGTTCATCCTGACTTTATGTTGTAACTGCTGATCCCAAAACCATTAGAGATTTATTCAAGGCCAGTTTCTAGAAGTTTATTATCAAACACAGAACATTTACCATCTTGGGGAGTGACATTGTAGGTAGTGCTGTCAATGGGTATCCGTTGCCTTGCTAATACCCGGGTAGTAAAATTGTGAACAGATACATGTGATAATGCGGCCAATATGTCTATACACCAACTAGGACACTGCACAGCTGAGGATGAGGCACAAAAATGGGTAATGCAAAGGACAGGGAGAGCAAACCAATCACGCGTTAGATGGAGAACTGACCACTGATGGCTCGATTTAGCACACTCTCCCTCCGGTCACACTTGCGCCCCGCACTTAGATGACAGCCTGCTAAATCGTGCCAGTGTTGGAAAATAATTCCTCCCCAAACAGAGTCTCCCTACAGTGGATTAATTTTAAAATAAAATCTCTGAGAGGAGAAAATGGATTCTCTCAGATGAGAGATTAATAACATCACACATGGTTGTAAAATAAACCCACCCCAAAATAAATTCACCTAGGGGAAAAAAAGATTAAGACTTTATTCAATTAAATTTACGTTGTAGTTTCAGTTTTATAGGCCGAGCTATTCCGTAATTCTTTGTTCTAGACTGCTTCCATTGAGTTGTTTATAAAAATCTAACAGTCAGAATTGTATTTGAGTGCAGTTAAACTTGCATCTAAACCTTGCCCCCTCAGCAAATATAAGGATACATCTGTAGATAATGGGTGAAATGCATTTCAACAAAAATAACAGAAACTGAAATCTTGCAAATTCATAAAAATAAAATAGTGATCACCAATTTGTGTTTACTTACAAACATGCACACACATTCTTTCATTAATGTGTTCATTAATAAATAAATAAATACAAATAAATAATGATATCATAATTTAGAATTAAAATTTATCAAAAGTTCCCTTAATTTACTAGTATGCTGGGTGAAAATATTATTTTCAATTTATTTTCTAAGTTCTAGCTAATTAAAAAAAATAATTGAGAATGAATCTATTCTATGGCATAAAAGTGGATCAATCTTTGTATCTAGACTTAGATAGCACAACTAGCTACTTTCATTACCTCACCATCTGGACTGTGAGCTCGCTTAGAAACCTGTAATGGTTTCAGTCGACTGCCAAGCATCGGAAGTCGACTCATGCCATTTCTTGCCATCAAAGGTTTTCGCTGGAATAACAAAACAATTAATGTAAATTGTAATAGCCAATAGTTGAAGAATTGCATGATTATATTATTAGCCTTTCAAGAAAACAATTAAAATATATATTATATATAACTGAGTTCTTGACTGTCACACAACCAATTAACACAAACTCAGTTACAGGAAGCAAAAATTTCATTTGTACTGGACTGTCTTTATACATATAGAACATGGTTAACTGAAGGGTTGTACAATGTTAATAATTAAATTATTAATCACCAAACAAGATGCTACTCACCAAAGTAGACATTAGATGTCTGGCTGAACTTCAAAAGTTCAACACACAATTATCACACACACAAATATATATTAATATTTTTTAACTAATTTTACTCCTACACAATTATATATAACTTTTTTTTTACTAAGATAGAATTTCCAGTTCATAGTTTTCATGCAGCACTGCATATGATTGTCTGTGGCAGAAGAACTGTTGGGTGAATAGAAAGCACTATTAGCATGTCTTTTGAGACTGATACTAAGTGATAGTGGTGAACACATATTGCTTGACTGTAAAGTGTAATACTTTGTTATTATTTTATTTGGTATAAAGTTGTCAGTAACTGATGATTTTTGTTTGTTATGCAACTGTAAAAAGCAAGAGAACAGAACATATTGATAACATTTTAATGGCATGTCACTGATTAAAAATTAAAGAAGAAACCATCCGGTCTCTGCACTAGCATGTACTTCATAGGATGAGAAAAAGAGAAACACTTTTCTGTTCGTCACTCCATCAGCATGTCCACAAGAAGAAAACAGGCTTTGTTTGTTTGTTTTGCTTGTAATTAATATGTTCACAACAGTGGGTGGGTCGGGGGATTCGTTTTGTGTTTTGATATTACTGACAGATCACTACAACTTTTTACAAGTACAATGTGAATATATGAGAATAGGATAGAACATTTTTGAGCCATTTCACAAGTTTGCCTGTCCATGTTTTTTTTCCTTCTTGTGTCTGTTTTGCTTTTTTGGTAATAAAATAATAGTTGGTGTCAGATATAGAGTTATGCTGCTATACCATAGGGTTAGATTTCATGCTGACCCGGTATAATACTACAGGTAATAATAAACCAATTCTACTAGTACTACTTTCTAGCAATACTACTACTTTTACTACATCTAAGTCTCTTGCGCTTGACATTATTAAACAAGCCAATTATACTTTTATAGTCTACAATCTGCAATTAATCAAACTCTTGATAGCTAACAAAGTGACAATATTTCTTTCAGCCAAGTCACTGTTCCACTTCCAGTCATTTTAACTTTAATACAAAGTGATTGGAACAATGAGAGAAAAAAACTAGTTATACTTGTACCTGCTTTGAAATTATACATAAAACACACGGTCTTATCTTGCTTATAGTTATACACATAAGAAAACATATTAAAAAAATGATAACATGAAACAAACGAATAGATCAGTACTACTACTACAGTACTAGTAGATGTACAACAACAAAAATACAATGACAAAATTTAGTTTAAATAACACAGATGAAGAACTGCTCTTTTCTTGTTGATGAAAAAAAGTCATCAGAAAATAACCTTGGAATAAAATCAATCGAATAAATAAATTCTTAACCTATGCTGGACAGGAAATATATTATCTACTCGATTAGTAGTAGGCTACTAAAATTACTATTACTAGGCCAGTTCGTCACTGCCTCCATGTTGCGTATCACGTTAAAGATTGCAAGAAAAGACGTTTTCTTACCCACAACTTTTGTTACTTCAGTATACAATTCTGGTTATGCCTCTTTCTATACATTAAAATTTAATTGATTCAGCACAATTAAAATAAAATAAAACTAAAGTTATAAACTATAATTATAAAAATAAATAAAAATATAATTTAGATATAACCAAATTCTCATTATACAGATTTATTGTCATAGACTGATAGATTAATAATAATTATAATACTAGTATCACTTTAATAGCTAATAATATTACATGTATTTGGTACAAACTACAATATAAAACTCCTCGTTGGTTCAGGGTCTGTCATCTCTGGCTACGTAAATTGCAGATTAGCTCCAACTTCAAGAAAACAACCATTTTGTTTTCTTCAGTTAGGTAAATATTAAACAACTCACAAAATTAAGAAATATGTACTCATACCTCAGAATCCATTGTAACGTTTAAAATTTATTAACGCGATTATTTTGCAGCCATTTGTGTTTGAATTTCCTGCGCCTTTATATAGCGTTTGTTACAAAAATCCTTATTGGATCATGCTTAGTGTTCTGTGTTTTGATTGGTCCTAGTTACTTTTCCACATTAATAGATAACACTCTCATTGCCTCTGTAGTTGGTAAAATTAACCAAATATATGGCAAAACGCATAACACCTCCATGTTTCCATGGACATTGTTTACTTCGTGTAATCTGTATGAACCTCATCTTTTGATTCTCCACCTAGACACATATTTACTATTAGCCTTACTGAGAAACTATGCTGAGCCGTGTTAAGTCAGTAGGCCTAAATGAATTTGGGCCTACTGAATGACTCTCAGGACGTCTACAACTATACTTTCATTAATTAAAATTCTGCATCAGTTCTGCTGACAGTACTATTGTATTCGACAAGTGCATAATTTTTCAGCAAATTACATTTTCAGTCAAGCCGAAATGCGGCGCGTAAGTTTGTATATATCATGTGCTCATATCCGTGGTGTTATATTTTGTGTAATAGTTGCAGTCACTCGTATTGGAAACATTCTCTGCTTAGTCTAAAACGAGCCGACCACCAGCACTTTTATTATTATACCTATATACCACATGGTCAATAGAAGTTTATTGGTGAATTTAACAAGTATAATTTCGTCAACGGGACATCCCATATTTCTCAGTCAAAAGAGCTGTAAAAACTCTTAACCAGGATGAATTTGTTGGGAACTTCAATGAAATGTATATTTTAGAAAGTTTTATTACATGTGTAATTAGTAAGTTAGATTCTTCCGCCGACTTTGTAACTCAATGCACTGGCGGGTAAATACTTTTAAGTAAATGCATAGGCGGCATCGCACACCTCTCTAACACACCAACTGAGCGACTGGAACAGACCGTGTCGGAAATTTGAATCTTGTCATGAACCGACTCGGTGACTCTCTCCGAACCTGTCGTTACCTGGCCAGGACATGACGTCAGTCAATGATGGCCACAGTCAAGGTGTCTCCAGGAAGTCTGTGACAATTAAATTGAATAACATTTTTGTCAGTTTGAAAATCTGAGATTTAAAATAGCCTTTATATAAAGCTAATATCTGACTGATTAAACATTCTTTTTCGAAGCAGCTTTTCTTTTTTTGGCTGATCCCGACCGTCCGATTATCACGGTTTGAGACACCAGAATTACAGGTGACAAGCTGAATCGGCGAAACCGTGCCGTAGTTTGTTTGATCTTTTGCACTTCACTGGAGTCGCCATCATGACAGGAGCCTGGCGGGTCGCGCTTATCATCGCTTTGATGGCCTGCTTTAGACAGGTGACAGCCGAACCTGACTTAGGTTTGGAGTCACAATGCAAATGTCTCGAGAGCAGCGAATGCCGTTATGCCAAGACAAAACCACCAGAAACAGAGGCGAGATAATTAATATTGTATTAATGCAAATTAGTACTACAGAAGTTTTTTTTAAAAAGATTAATTTTAATTATAGTTTTACTGTTATTATAAAGACCATCTGATGTTAAATAGCTACTGTCCGGTGTATGTAACACGCACACACACATGCATACATATTCTTTCGTATTTATCATTGTTATTTTGTTTATATATGTAATGTGAGCCTATAACGTTTCTACTTTATTTTTTTAAACCAAATTATTTTAGAACTTAAAAACATCTGAAGATAATATATAATATTCTATAATTTTCAAGTGTTTTCTAGATTTTGATTAGGACTTTTAAAAAATCACCTACTTTAAGGCACTGTCTTTATGTGAATGTAGTATTACTAATTAGTTATGGAAAGAGTAGGCCTATACATTTATGATAATCGTTACTTGCTTTAAGAATATATATATATATATGCTAAAATCAAAAATGCCTATAGCACCAATTTAAAAACTGTTTGCCATTCAAGCTGATAAACCCCAGTAAACTGTTCTGAGACAGTGACATCTATTTTTTTATTGTTCACAATCATATTGTTATTGTGATTAATGTGGATTATATTTAATTTATGATATACAAGTAATACAACTCTTGAGCATGCTATTGATGCATGGTTTTAATATTCAAAGTTTAAATTATTTAGTCTGATAAAAAGGTGATTTCCAGTTTCACTTGATATGAGGTGGCTTAATAAGTCAAATTGAATAGTCTTAAATGAGTATACCTATTTTATTATTAGTGACTATCACACCTTCAACTGATCATTAGTTTGAATGGATTGCTTTATGGAATGCTTACCTCCCTTGGGCTTCTGCATTGCCAGTGTGCCTAATATGTTCTGAAGTAGTAAATATTCTCTCTCTCTCTCACTCACTCTCTCATAATACAGATACAGAAACACATTTTCTCAAACAGATACACAAATACATATTCTCTCTCATGCACACTCATTCTCAACCATATATTGCTCTTCTGCCAGTGCCCAGTGCTGACACTATAACAAGTATCAAGTTTGTCTATTTTGCATGATTTTCTTCTTTTTAAAAAAACAACAAATATACACCTCTGGTTTACTTTGTTGCATCTGTAAATATTCATCTTTGTGTGTTACCAAATCTTTATTTAGCATTGGAAAGTGCTTACAATTTTTTTTCTTAATAATTAAGCACTGTCATAAATCTGTTTCTATTATTATGATTTTAAGGAAGATATTTGTGACCTGTCACCACAAAAAGATACTTAAGTCGCGCAAGGCTAAGCCAAGAAAAACGGCAAAAACGAAGGTGGGGGTCTACATGGGTGAAATTGAGATTTTCATTTTAGCGTGTTGCCAAACCATCGAACAACAAATTACTAGTGTGTTTTTCTTGAATTCGAACTAGAAATAGCTTTATTATTATTTTTTTGTGATCTACTGTCTAACTTCGAAGGAAAAATATGGCCCCAAAGTGCTATAATCTGACGATCGTAGACGGTAGAATCCCTGGCTGAACCTCATCATGTTGTATATCAGAATGCTCAGGAAAAAGCCTATTTTTATGCTGACGACACTGGTTATTTATTTATTTATTTATAACGTCTAATCAGAATGTTTTATAAGGCTGTGCTTGGCGTAAACAAAGTGAAAAGCGTCAGCCAATCCGCAGACAGTTTATCAAAGCTTGCTATAAGTTACCAAGCATGCTCTCATAAAAAGACGGTCGCGATTGGTTGAAACGCACACAAGGGAGACAGTTTCGTCCTGTAATGCGTAATGTAAACATGGAGAAACGAATCGCTAATTTGTTGAATTCATGTAAAGAAAGCAACATCTTAGAAAAAGAAAGCATTCAGATTAAAGATTTGATATCTGATTATTTTGCTAATGAGGATGTAGCTGATGGATTTTCATCTGAAAGTGACACGGACAGCGAATCGCGTGATTGAACAACGAAAAAGACGAAGCAGACGACAGCTGACGATAACTGACTGTACACTGAAGTGAAAGGTGTGCTATAATTATTGGATTATTTAAACGATATTTTTTTTAAGAATGTGAAAGTAATGCAGCTTTAATCTGTGATTTATTTAGTGGAGCTAGCATCAGATTTAGAAAGAGGTATCAATTCAATATTATGCCTTAATTTTAGAATATTCTGTGAGCCACAATAATCATTCTCGCATACAGAAATTCTAATCGTTATGGCTTAAAAAGACTGTTGTCTGTAAATGATGTAACAATATATTTGTTGTTTATAGTTATTACAGTGTTAGCTATTGTGTCTTCTTCAACTCTGATTGCAAATGAAGCAGATTAATATATGGTTACTAAGGAAAAACCTCTCAGAAATGTGTTCAATCTTTGAGGCCGATTTTCTCAAAATGGCCGTCCGGACAGTAGTGCACTTCAAACAAACATAACTTTTCCATATTTTGTCCTACACTCTTTATTTTTATATCAACAGAAAGCCCTTTCAATTTTCTTTCTATTGATATATATATATCTCAATACCCCCAAAATCCGACTTAAGTATCTTTTTGTGGTGACAGGTCACATTTATTATGATTACTTGTGTTTTGCATTGTGTCACCAGGTTATTGTTATAACCAGTGGGAAAAGCCAGGACATGGGCGCTTGGGGTTGGGATGCCATTACTACAGTGATTTCAGAGTATCAGCCTGTTTCTGAAACCAATACTGCTGCTGCTTGTATGGCTCATAAGATGGGAAAGCACTTTGGGTTCATTGGTTAGTAAACAACATTGTTACTGGGTAGTGGCTAATACTGTAATAGTGATAGCCTATGTTCTTTTCATGGTATAATATTATTAGCAATCATAAAGATTATCTCAGGTGCTATTTCCTGAACTATTAAGGCTTTGTATTTTGTTAGAGAGATATATTTATACAGGGTGGCCCAAAAGTAGGTTTACAGTTATCACAAAGAGTAGACTATTTATTTGAAAATTCGACACTAATAAAATAAATTACAATTAGCAAGGAAAAAGCTGTTTATGTAAGTTAGATTTATACTCTGAGGAATGTTTTATAAGGGTATTACTAAGCAAGTAACTTCAACCATATAAAAGGTAATTTAATAACTGTAAACCTACTTTTGGGCCAGCCTGTATTATATGGCTCATTCTCTGGGCAAGTGATCCACAAAGGGTGGGTCCATTTGAAATGTGTTTTCTTAAAAGTAAAGCATTGAAATATCATGTGTTTATATTTATTTATTTAGAATTGATGTGAGAGATACATAAAATAGTTGTGTGAATTTGTGTTTATTTATTTTATAATTATTTGTAATACAAATTCATTATGAACTGAAAAATGACATGCATACATATAGCTATTTTCTTTAATTTTCATTGCTATAAATAATCCAACAAACTTGCTGTATCAAGGTTTTCTTAGAAGAGATAATGCATTAAAGCAGCTTTCAATAATCCTTTTATCTTGAAATCATCAATTTTGTAAAAATAAATATTAAAGGCAAATTTTTTTTTGTTACGCTTAATTTCACATAAATCAGATCCAAAACTTTTATTCTTTTATCGAACATAAATGTGTCATCCATTTGCTGTTTAAACAATCCATGTAATTGAAATATTCAAATACTGTTTTTCAAATTTATTGACTGTTTCTGTTTTAACATATGACAAAGAACTTAATAAATTTGTAAATATAAAATAATGATGATAATATCACAAATTACTTCTTACATTTTTCAAAGGTGCCATATTCCAGAAAAAATGACTCTCATGTAATTTTGTCTTGGTGTGATGAGTTGAAGTACCACATAAGAAATATAACATTTAGTTCATGTTGATGATGACAGCAATGGCTGGAACATTTTTGGAATCATCACTGTTTCAAAACAGCTTAGATTTCTGATAATCTCAATATATTTTGATTAATATATAAACAGCTTATATATTTATATACATATCCATTTGGTTTCTTTCACATTTAAAGTTTCACATAGCTGTATGTATGTTTTAACTGAACTAGTAAAGGTAGAAAAATTATGAATTTAGTAAAGAATATAAACATTGAGATTATGCTTTATTATATATTAAAAAAGCATTTAAACACATAGATATGTCACAACCCCCTTCTCAATTACTGGTGGGAGGGATTGTGGAAGATGACATCTGTCAGCAGCAATGTCGGACTGAGTAGATGTTTTCACAAGATCCACAATACAGAGACAACAATGATGTTTGACTGGTTAATCAATTTTATTCTTTATGCAAGGAAACACTTTGCTGATGTGTTTGCTATACCATCTATGGGCAAATTGTGCAATCAAAAGAATAAAATAAATACCTATAAAATTATATCATCATTATCCTATAATTCTAACCACAAATAATCTTTTTAGTTTATTTAATTTGTTTGTATGTCAATTTACTAATCCACTCAAAACTAGAAAGAATGGCAGAACAAAATAATATTAAAGGCATTGTCACTACAAAAGAAAAGTGTTATTGTTATCTATACATCTGTCAGTATAGCTAGATCATGAAATAATGCAAGTTCAAATTATGCAATATTTGATTTAATGCGAATTGTACAATGATACCAGGTCATGTTTAATGTGAACCAAAATTCAGTTAATGTTAGGCTAGTGTATGCTCATTTGAGATTTCCAGAATTTACTGATGATAATCTCCTACTTTTAGATCAACAAAGAGCTTTGGAAGAGGCTGATAATGATGCCAAAGAATAAGATAATGTGCAATTGAAAGAATTCAGTCTCGAGGAATTCAAAGATATCTTTTAAGCTGTACAAGTTGTGAAGCAAAAATGTATGGATGCTTCCTCTAACCTCAATCAAAGCATGCAAATATTCACCGAGATGTGGAAAAAACACTCTGCATCTTCCAGCTTATGTACGAAGATTTCAAGAAAGAGAAATAGTTCAGTCTACCAGCATATGTATGAAGATTTCAAGAAATACAGTTTAGTTTACTGGCATATGTAGGAAGATTTCAAGAAAGAGAAAACATTTCATTGCTAAAATATTTTGAAAGACAGTAAAGATGTTTTTGTCAGAGTAAGTTTAGAAATGATATGTAGAATATTTTGGTTTTTTTAGTTTGCTACCTATAACTACTCGGTGATTTTGTTAACAATTTAAATTATACATGTATTCTTTTTATCCTTGACTGTAATATTTCATTGATAAATATGTAATATTTAATAAATGTAATATTTCATTGATATTTCATTGTTATTTGAGTTAGAGGCTAGCAGTTTTTTTTTGTTTTGTTTTGGTGGGTGCTGTACTTGTGTACGGAAATAACAGTGATTAATATCAAGTTTAGGAAGATTGAAACCTGAATAAAAAAGCAGGATAGTCATATTAAATTAAATAGTTGAGCAATTAAAATAAGGAATTGAGTAATTTTATATTTAACTAGATATTTACTTGCAACTTCACTGGCATAAATATCGGTTTTCAGAATATGTTGCTCAAAATAAAAATTATTTTAAGGTACTTTTGTTTGGCTTCATTCATGTAAATGTCAGCAGAATATAGACTGCTAACTGTACATTTTTATTAATTTACATAGGTTGACCTAAGTGCTTCATTGAATACAATATTGTGAGTCTTGTTATCTGGGGCACAAGCAAAGACTGTCACTGCTGCCTGACTCTGGAGCTCACAATATACAGCTATCCTTTAGATTTACATTCTGTCATTGTATTAATTCAGTTTACTATTTTATCACCATTCTGATATTATTTATTAGATTTGTGTTTTGTCATCAGTTCAGATTTAAAAAAATTTAAATCACCATTCAAGTTATTATTCCTTTATTTCATCATTCTTTTATTGTAATAATCAAGTTTACTTATTTTAAATATCAACATTAGGTATCATTTGTTTAGATCTACATTCTGACATTGTAGTCATTCAGAAAACCAACTTTAAAACTTGGAAGAAAAAAAATCGCTGAATAAATTTTTGGGGTCATAATAATCATAATTATCATTAGTTGGTAGTATTCTTGCTTCTACAGTATTGTTTACTTTTTGTTTTAACTGAAATCACTGGGTTACTAATATGATTATAAGTTTTATATTTAAGTTTACTTGCAAATTGACATTTATTATTATTGCCATTAGCAAACATAATCCAGCCTACTTCAGTAGATGTTATTAATTGTAATGTATTTTCAGCGCAGCAATTTCTCTTAAATTTCAGTCCCTCCACCAGAGGTAAAAGATTTCAATTACAATAACAGCACCATTGCAAAATGGTTGACTAATGTCAGAACACAACAACAGCTGTTTTATGCAGACCACCTTGTTATTGACCTGATTGAAGCCCTGGTTGATGGTGCAGACTCAAAGTTCAATGGTAGTGCTTTGGCAAATCTGACTTACCTAATGGATAATATACTTGATCCCAAGTCAGCTATTACCAATACCACTAATGGGGTAAGTTTACTGTAATATTTGTTATTTATTGTTTTAGTTATAAGCAATGTTTTATAAGTTGGGTGACCTCTTAATGTATGCATATCATTCCACAGTCATTGTTGCTTTTTTATTATTTGTACTATGATTTAAAATATGACATTATGCATGGCAGTGTTAATTTTAATTTCATACTCACTTGTTTAATTAAGTTCTATGTAACAATGTGATTTTATGCTTGCTTTCTATTTATGTAACATCATATATATTTCATGTAAATTAATTTCATTTTTGTTTAAACTTTTTTCATTTAAACATACCAGAATCTATCCCTTTTAAAAAAAAATGCTTCTGTAAGCATTATTGTTGCATTGAAGATGCATTTAAAAGTGAATTTTTGTGCATGAAATAAACTGTTTTATGATGCTAGAAATAATAATTGTGGTTATATTTTCAAGCTGTCCATAACACAAATATTTTATTACTAACTAATACACTTGTGTCACAGTGAAAATACAAAACAAATAGTATCATTGGAAAAAAAAACCATAAGGTACAGACAATTTTCCTATTTCAGTTTTAAAATCAGTTCATTGATCTGATAGAATTGGCTTATAAACCTTAATGTTTAACCAGAAAATGCAGCATTATTATTGAAATTTACAATGAATGAACTGAAGAAAATTGAACATAGTGAAGTCCAGGTGGAAATAGATAGGTAATAGTCTGAGACTAAAATGGTGGAGACTTAAATGTGCAGGAATTTAAACAAAACAAAATTTGTTAAAGTTATACATTTAAAAAAACAAAAAAACAATGCAATGTTTTTTACAATAATGTAATATTCAGATGAACAGTAATGCTTACTTAATCAAAGCTACACAATGAAAATTGCACTTAGGTTTGAACTGCCAAGGCCATGCTCAGCCATCAAAATATGTTCCATTGGTTTTTTTTTTACTTTTAAAATAAATATGATAATTACATGTATAGCATCTTAGTGTGCACTTAAATGACTGACCAGGCAATGAGTTTATAAATAAAACAGCAACAGCAAATGAACTAGAAAAAAAACATTCCCATACCAAATAGCAGTCTCTGTAAGTGTGAAGATAATCTATGTCTTTTGTTGCCAAAAGATAATCTATGTCTTTTGTTGCCAAAATGATTTTTTTTTTTTAAGGAAAAGAAACAAAGGAAAGAAAGGGAAAAAAATACTTAGTTTATGACAGAGTTGTTATTTATTATTCTTAAATCATCCATTGCTTGTTTTGATATGTGTGAAATTAGAGTAACGATGCTCTGTAGTCTAGGTTACATCACATAATTCATGTACCAGTTTTAACTTGACAGAACCCTCAGAACATTTTTCACCATCATCGTGCAAAGTGTTCATTTATATGCATTAATGTTACTTCTGTATTTCCCTGCCATATTTCAAATGTATTTCTGTTTCATATGTTTCATATGAATGCATTCATTTTCATCTTTGGTTCACTTTTTCTATTTAAATTTACATTTTATTTTGATAGTTGCATACAAGTTTCTTATCATTTTAACTTTACTTCTGGGTTCTAAACATTTTATATTTTGATTTGCATTTTAATTTGATAGTTTCATAAATGTTTTATTTCTGTTGGTTTAATTTTGTTTCTGTTTTTTTTTTGTTTCATATCAAGGTTTAACACTTTAATTCATTAGTTTCATATATGTTATATTCTATTGGTTAATTTTTATTTCTGGTTTCATATCTAGGTTTAACACTTTAATTTGTTAGTTTTTTATACATGTTTTATTTCTATTGGTTTAAATTTATTTCTGGTTTCATATCGAGGTTTAACACTTTAATTTGTTAGTTTTTTTATACGTTTTATTTCTATTGGTTTCATTTTTAATTCTGGTTTCATATCTAGGTTTAACACTTTAATTTGTTAGTTTTTTATACATGTTTTATTTCTATTGGTTTAATTTTATTTCTGGTTTCATATTGATGTTTAACATAATTTATATTAATTTATATAATTTTATATCATTTATTTTTTGTATATAGCACAAATTTTACTTCAGAGACTTTACACCTTTCACATCCATATTTGCATTTATTTTATATTTGATTGTTTAATGTTTGTTTTGCATGTGTCTTAATTTTTCTTTTGATTGTTTTAAGCTTGTTTTGCATCTGTCTTAATTTTTCTTTTGATTGTTTAATGCTTGTTTTGTATATGTCTTAAGACATTTTTCTTTGAATGTTTTAAGCTTATTTTGTATCTGTCTTAATTTTTCTTTTGATTGTTTTAAGCTTGTTTTGTATCTGTCTTGATTTTTCTTTTGATTGTTTTAAGCATATTTCTAGTGCATACATAACATTTGCTTCATTGGTTTGCTTCATGTAATAATTTTACTTTGATGGTTTCATATTTATAATTCATTTTAATTACCATGTGTATCTGCAGCTATACTGCCTGGTGCCATGGCAACCTTGTCCAAAGGAAAACTGTGATGACATGAAGAAAGTGCTGTCCGGATGCACACTCTTGATCCTGAGTCCAGACAGTTATCTCCCTGACAAGGATCCGGAGTGTCAGGCACAGGCAACTATTCCTTTTGGCAAATTTATATACGGTAACTTCATGTTTTATTTATTTTATATGTAATGTGTAAACACATATGCATACACCCCTATCCCCTATCCCCATCCCCTATACACCTACACACACACACATGCATGTACACATTCCATCTTCTCCCACTGCAAGTACACACAGAGAAAAAAACAAAAGCAAAGTCAACTGAAAATTTTTTCTTTATTGTGAACTAAAAGCAAAAAGTTTTTCTCAATTTTTTTAAAGCAAATGTTTGAACTTAAGCAAATGGTTGGCAGTTTTGTTCCTTATTTGGGCTGGTAGTACTAAAAATTGAGCAGTTTGAAAAGTTTTAGATTAGAACTTTTTCCTCCCCTGATTCGGGATAGTAGCACTAAAATTTGGGCAATTACAGTTAGGTAGGCAGTTTTCTCCCCTTATTGGGGCTAGCAGCACTCAGGCTTAATTCTTCTGATTATCTGAATACATTAATTACCAACTTGTGCTTAATTCTCCTGATTATCTGAACATTTGCATTATCAAAGCCAAAATATGGACAGGTTTCCTATAAACGTTTTTTTTGTTGTTTTCCTAATAAAATTATTTACCAGAACAGAATTTTTTAATTATGTGTGTGTAAGCTCTACTGCCACATTCATGAGCATTTTAAAAAAACTTTTATGCAGGAGAGATCATAAAGCTCTTAAACATCCACATCTCATATATATATAGTGATGAGCAAAGCCATCAGTAAATGTATTTTCTGTGCTCTAGTACAGTATTAAACAGTTTCTTTCAACTGATGATTATAATGATGTATTTTATTGTTTTATTTATTTATTTTTCCACTTCCATTATGGCATTTTTAGAATATAAATTGACTCTTTAAATGCATTTGCCATTTGCCTTTCTAGCATTCTGTATTTGAGAAATAAGGATTCAACTTGCACTGCCACTTGTGATGGTTATTCTTGCACTGCCATGTGTGATGGTTATTCTTGCACTGCCACTTGACTTGTGGTGGTTATTCTTGCACTGCCACTTGACTTGTGATGGTTATTCTTGCACTGCCACTTGACTTGTGATGGTTATTCTTGCACTGCCATGTGTGGTGGTTCTTCAGTTAGGTCAGACAGTCAGAGGTTCCAAGTCTATTTGTACCCAGGACATATTTGAGAGTTATTTGAGGAATGCCTAGGAAAATTGAATTTACATGTTTTTGGTCTACAGATGAGAAGAATTTCTTCTCATATGTTGGCCAGTTGTATTTCAGTTACTTGAAGTTGTTTTGATTAGTTGTGACAATTTTGTTTACAATTTTTCATTTTGTCATCTTAACTGAGTACATCTCTGGGTGGCAGTATAAAGAAGGACAGTCGCAAGGTATATGACATAATCAGAGAATTCAAGAGTTTGGAATAGTTTATGAGGTACAAGTTTAATGCTGCTTGAATGTTACAAGAATATACAAAATCAGGTAATAAAGAATTTCTGAAAGGGAAGTAAAAGATGATTTCCATCACAGGTGAGTTAAATTAAAAAATACACCTCTTAGATTTAAATCATATCAAGTATTTAGGCTGAGTGTTTACATTAAAGCAAGATAAAAGTTATTTTGACTGTATGGATAAGCAAGCAAGTGAGCAACAAAAGCCAAGTTGCTGTGGAAAAGAGGTTTCATTTTTGTCTGTATTATAAGGCATTATCAATTTATCTGTACAATCTGTCTTATAAGCATTAATGTGAACCTTGGATGCAATCACACATTGAACCCATAGGCTTTTACAATTCAGATTTATCAATTGCTCTGTTAAATAAAACTTTCTCCCAGTCAGAGCCAGAGAAACTCTCATGCTCATTAATGATGTTAAGACATAATTAATTAATTACTGTAACTATCTTTTGGCTAATTCATCATTCTGATTGCTGCAGAATCTTTGAAACCTCGTAAACTTCCAAATACAGTTGCTAGGATTGCTCTTAGAACCCAACAAACTACTTCTCATCTACACACACTATACTGACTGCCTATACCCAACACTGGTTGCTTGTACCCTACCCTATGCTAGCTTGCATGTACCCCCACTCTGGCTGCCCGTTCCCTACATTGGTTGCCAGTATCCCACACTCTGACTGCCTGTTTCCTACAATGGCTGCCAGAATCCCACACTCGCTTGCCTCTACCCTACACTTGCTATCTGTACCTAACACTGACTTCCCTGTACCCTGCACTGCCTGCCTGTACCCTACATTGCCTGCCTGTAACTTATGCTCCCTGCCTATAACCTATGCTGGCTGCCTATAACCTATGGTGGCTGCCTGTAACCTCCGCTGGCTGCCTATATACTCTATATTGGCTATCTATTGGCTATACTAGCGGTGTGTTTCTTACATTGGCTGCCTGTTGGCTACACTACCCTACATAGTCTGTAATTTTGCCTAATTTCCGATTTTCAGCTTTTAGAAATTGTTACTGTGTGTAATCTATGTCACATGGGTCTTTATTTATGAGGAAATCTAACCCACAAGACCTAAGCTTCAGAATCATTTGTAATTATTCACCTTAGTGGATATTGAACACAGACCTCTTGATGATGAGGTTAGTTAGCACCTTACCTGTCCAATGCTGCCAGCCTTCATATAGATTGTTTAAGAAAAGAAATAGTTATGATCAGTTGTCTTTATACAGATAACATTGATTTAAAAAAATTTTATACATAGATAATATTTATTGGTGAAGAAAAGTGTGCTTGTATTTGATCTTTAATGTTTTCTTCACAAGTGTGTAAGAACTCCATACCATTATGCCTGGTCTGTTTAAAACAATGTAATTTTTTTTATGTGTAATAAATGGTTTGGGTTCTTTGTGTGCGCTTTTTAAAAAAATCCTATATTTGTTTTTTTTTGTTTGTTTCAAACTTTTTGTTTTCTGAGACATTTTTATAATTAAAATGGTTATATCAATCAGCCTGTTTGTTTAAAACTTTTTGTTTTCTGAGACAGTTTTGTAATTAAAATGGTTATATCAGTCTGTTGCTTCACTTATTACTTTGATTAAATTGCAGTGCACTTTAAATTTATACTACATAAATTACTTTTACTTTATATATATATATAATATATATAGTTTGTTATGTCATTCACAGCTACAACTTATTCATTTCAGAAAAAAATTTGTTGTACCACAAAGTTTATTATAATAATTGCTGTTTTCTTATGTGCTTTTGTTTGTTTTTTTTGTTTTTTATGCTTGTGCAGGAATTGATCAGTACATGATGCTGAAGTTAACACCAGATCCCAAGAGAACAATTATTGCTGGCATTCCATGGCATGGTCTTGACTATGAGTGTGACAATTTACTTGTTGTGAGTTTTCATTTTAATCCCCTGGCTTATTGAGTGTGAGTGATTTTGTAGCTTGTATCCATAGGCTTATTGAGTGTGAGTGGAATTTTGTAGTTTGTAGCTTGTATCCCTAAGCTTATTGAGTGTGAGTGGAATTTTGTAGTTTGTAGCTTGAATCCCTAGGCATATTGAGTGAATGTGACAGTGGAATATGTAGGCATATTGAGTGAATGTGATAGTGGAACCTGTAGGTTTGCTTGGCCTGTTGACTATTGTGTGTAATCATATAAACTTTGCTTAGTCTTTTGATTGTTTGTAATCATGTAAGCTGCTGATGTCTTGTGTTTTATCATGTAGGTTTGCTTGGCCTTTTGACTCTATGTGGCAGTGAATATTTGTTGTTGTTGAACCTCTTCTTGCATGTTGTTATTCTTTATGTTGCCTTTGTGACATTGTACCTTTAGACATGTTCTTTTATATCATTATCTTGACCATGTTGGCTTGTAAACATGTCTGTATTGGCTATCTTGTTGGCAAGTTGATTGTGTGATAGTGTATATGTTACCATGTTCGTTTTTTTCCCATCATTCCTAGTTGTATTGAATGTGAACATGACAGTGCAGAAAATGTATGATTTTTATTTCTTGGCATTCTGTCTTTGAGCAGGACAGTGTGTTTCTTTGTCCCAGATTGTTGGCTGTGGGCATGATGATGTAGACAGTGTGTTTCTTTATGTTCATGTTGGCTCTGGCATGATGGTGTAGATGGCATATGTTTTTTTCTTTATTGCCTGGCATACTGACTGAGCATGCTAGCATATGTTTGTTTATTGTCTAGCACACACTGTAAGCATGTTTCTTTAGTATTGGCATGCTGACTGACAAACTACTAAAATTAATTTAAAATTTGTTAGCAGTTAAAGAATGTTGGGTGTTTTTTTCATTACAGTTTGTTCTTTTTTATAGACAAACAACAGTGTTTGTTTAATCACCAAGACCAACTCTGATTGCAACTTGAAATTAAAGAGCAGAAAGAAGAGCCTAGGTGAAATCCATGACGACTCGTCACTCGTGTCTAAGGCAGAGGTAGATGAGCTAGCAAAAGCAGTCTTTGTCACTTACAAGGTATCACCATTAATGTATCTTATTAGTGTTGAATATATGTGTAAATCAGACTCAGAGGCGAATGAAGTTGCCAAAGTAGTTATTATCACTTATCATTGATGTGTCTTTTTAATTTTAAATGCATGTCTGACATTTACTGAAAGGTTTTATTCATATTTTATTGATTTATTTAAGTTCTGTATTGCTGCCAAAACAAACTAAAAAATATTTCCTGTGTATAGACTGTTAGGAGAAAAAAAATTATAGATCTACTGTGAAGCAGGAATTGAAGACCTTTCAAGCTCAGTTTCAAGAGGGTGGAGAAAAAGTTTCAGCAGTGAATTGATTAACGAGATAAATTCCTCCCACTAGTAGGTAACAATCAGTGTGTCATGCTGAAGTTAGATATCACAAGTGTAGCTAAGGATTCAAGAAGCCTACACATTGTCCCAGTGAAGGTCGCAGGTGCATTAATGGTCCTAACTGGCTGTCCTTGATAATCTCTGTCATCCCTAATGATAGCAGATTCTGTCAAGTCTTACTTTCGGGTGCGATAGCAGATTCTGCCTGGTCATACTTTCAGGTGCAATAGCAGAATCTGCCTGGTCTTACTTTCAGGTGTGATAGCAGATTCTGCCTGGTCTTACTTTCAGGTGCTAAGAGACCTCTGGTGTAAACAGAGAAAAGAGAAATGAAAAATGTTTGCTAATGAAAGGAATATTATTTATTTGTCTTAAATCCGTTGTTGTTTATTGTGACACTGGAAAAATAGAGTAACAGTACCCTGTGACCTTGTACAGGCATACCTTGCTAATATGGCAGGTTAGGTTCAAGATCATTATCATAAAACAGATATCACCTTAAAGTAAATCAGAGCTTATTTTTCCTCATGCCAATGCAGATATATATATTGCCAGAATATGACATGATATATATATATATATATATATATATATGAAAATTGCCAGAATATGACACAGAACACAAAATACACAAGTGCTGCAAACAGACTGAACACGGGTAACAAAAGGGTGCCGGTCAGCTTGCTCAGTTCAGCTCAGTGTTAGCTGGTGTGCATATCATTGCCAAAAAAGAGCAAGGCAAGTGTCAAAAATAATAAATAATAAAATATGAATATAATTGAATAAAGATTCATATTAGTGAAGTGCTCTAGTGCAACACACCTTAAAACTAGGTTTGCCTATATCGGCGTTTCTCAAATTTTGTAGCTCGCAGCACATTATTTATCATTTGGGACATTGTGGCACACCAACACAATAGGTGGCAGCTAGAGGCATTACCCGTACCAAGGTCTCTTTAGTGAATTGTGATTTGAGAAATGTTTCAAATGCTCCCAAACCCTAGTGGAGAGTATATAAACCAGTCAACACTCCTCGTGAATTCAGTCACAGCATTTGAACAGACACTTTGCCGTGGAATACCATCAGAGGTGCATGCATGCTAAGTGTAGTGCAACCTTACTAGCATGGGGAAAGAAATCACTGGAAAATGACAACACCAACAACACATCTTTATAACTACACCAAGCTAAGATGCAAATCATGCAATGAAATTCACCACTCTATCATCAGCACCAGTCACACCATTCTACTAACACCAGAGCAACTATACAAAGCATTCAAAACATACTGGATTCTTTAAAGGGCACCTACATCGATGAGAAAATCATGTCATTGGAAGCCAGAGCCATAGCTCATGAAATGGTGCACTACTTCTATTATTCAAGAGCCTCAACTCAACACACCGACTCCAATACAAGTAACAGCTCTACAGCCCCAGAACTAGACGCAACAGTCACCACCTACAAAGATAACTTGGCCACTGATGCAGTCACCAACATGGACACAAAAATCATCCACACCAAGACAACTCACACACAGACAATGGACTCTCTACTGCCAACTTTTTTCACCAACACACAGACGGGAAAAAATGCTGACATTGCATTCAGACAGCATGGGAACAACTCCACGTCACCAAAAACACACCAATCAAAACAAGAGAGGTTCACAATCATGCCTAGCGCTATCAAGAGTACAGCTGAAACACAAACCATGAAAACCAAGATGAAACATAAAATATTTCAGATCATAACGCCAGCAACAACAGACCAGTCAGCAGTAACTGAATTACCTACAGCCACCATAGAAATTCAAACTGAAATGAAAACTTATGAAAAGACAAGCTAGATGCAAACAATGACAGCTTTAGAGAACATCATCAGTGAGATTATGGATAACAACAAACAGAAATGCTCAGAAATAACTAATGTTGACTGGCTCAGCAGACTAATGTTCTTTACAGATTTTTCATTACACCTAAATGAACTTAATACTAAGTTGCAAGGTTTTGGAAAAACTGTTGATGAGGCATTTTACACTTTAAGCTCATTTGGAAAGAAGTTGGAGATTTACAAACGTGATTTAGAAAAAGAAGAGTTTCACTATTTTAAGAAATTTAAAAAACAATTTTACGCCGATCTATAAATTCATGAAACTGTTGTCAAAGATTTTCAGATGAGGTTGTTTTTAGATATAATTGATTCATCTCTTGAACAATTTTCGTTGCATTTTGAACAGTGCAGAAAAATCAAAGACACCACAAAATTTATAAAATATCAAGATACAGTTGATTTTGACAATCTTGATTTGGCCATATTTTCTTGGATGGAATTACATGATTTTGAAATGCAACTTGAGTTACAGTCCAGCATAATTTGGAAGCAGAAATTTGTTGACTTACGAATGCGACTAGAAATAATGGAACGTGACCAGTTAAATGGAAAATTAGAACCTCCGATATTGGCTGAAAATGAGATTCTCAAAGTCTGGAATGACCTGCCTGGAACATTCACTTCTCTGATAAAAGTAGCAATGGCGATTTAGTAGTTTTTTTCATCTACTTTCTCATGTGAATTGCTGTTTTCAACAATGAATTACATAAAATTGAATACCAGAAATTGCTTGACTGATGATTTGAGTGCAGCTTGTGTATCTTTGAAGAATACAAAATATACTCCAGATATCAAACTGTTATCGTTGACCACACAACAACAAAAGTCACATTGACTGACCTGTCCTAAGACTTTTAAATCCTAAGTGAAGCTTAAGTCAACCAAATAATAATAAATGTTTTATATATTTTAACACTTATATAATTGTAAGCTTTATTTCGTCATAATAAAACATTTGTTTAAACAGCTACTGGTATATTCAGTAGCATACTGGCTGCAGAAAAACAGCACAGTATAATATAATATTTATTTAATTTTTATTATGTCATGTCATATGATCATACCATTCAAAAATCACAATACGTTTCAGGAATAAAGTCACAAGACAGCACATGTACTTTTGGGTCGGGCTTAGCCCCAAACACCTGGCATAGCAATATTACTGGTAGGTCTGCTTGGCATGCAGCATTATATATCATCTTTAAATTGAAAATATTGGCACATGATCTAAAAAGGTTCGCCACCCTGGCAGATACTGATTCCCTAGTAATACATAATGTCAACAAAATTCTTTAGTGAATAAGAATGTTGACATTTTTGTTTCAGAACAACAAAACAGTGTGGTGAATGATAATTTTTACATTTTTGTTTCAAAACAACAAAACACTGGTGAATAAGAATGATAAATTTTGGTTTAAAACAACAAAATGAATAAGAATGTTGACATTTTTGTTTCAGAACAACAAAACACTGTGGTGAATGAGAATTTTGACATTTTTGTTTCAGAACAACAAAACACTGTGGTGAATGAGAATTTTGACATTTTTGTTTCAGAACAACAAAACAGTGGAGAATGAGAATGTTAAAATCTTGATTTCAAAACAACAAAATACTGTGGTGAATAAGAATGTTAAAATCTTGATTTCAAAACAACAAAATACTGTGGTGAATAAGAATGTTAAAATCCTGATTTCAAAACAACAAAACACTGTGGTGAATAAGAATGATAAATTTTGGTTTAAAACAACAAAACACTGTGGTGAATGAGAATGTTAAATTTTGGTTTCAGAATGACACTACAAACAAAGATCATCAGATTTGGTTTGAAAACATTGAAACACTCTCAATAAAATACCGGATGGCGTTCGACCTGGGAATTAGGGGTGAGTAATTGGTTTTTTGTTAAGTAATCAAAATAACATATGGAAATCTAACTTCAAGTACAAACTGCGTCACATTTTTTTCTTTTTCAGATTTCTCATTGATTTTGTTGTACATTTTAACATTAGAATTTCTCTAGAGTTTAAAAAATTTAGCACCATTTATTATTTGTGCATAATTTAATGTTTTATTAAAAAATCTTGTATGTGTGGAGATATTTCAGTAATATTAAATCTTTCCATAGATATCTTTGAAATATAAATTTTACAAATTTATAAACAATATTTGTTTCTTCCATCTTTACCTTATTGGATTTATTCTACTTTATAATATATATCACTCTTAACAGTGGACTTTTTTTACTTCATAATACACATTGCTCTTAGAAGTGGACTTATTCTACTTCAAATATACATCACTTTTATAAGCTTTGATTTATTTTACTTCATTATCATGGCTTATGCCATATACCAGTTTTAAGAAAATGTCTGCTGATTTAACTGATGGATGACAGACATACAGACAGACAGCATTGATTCCACATGCCAGGTAATAATTAGCTCGATTGACAGCCCCTAGGTGTGTAAAACCATCACATTTAACATAAGACAGTAGACATATACAAACTTTACAGTATGATAGGACTAAAGCATGAAATGACAAAAATTTAATGAGATGAACAAAGATCATAAACACTTTAGTGCCACTCCCCCAAACCCCCACTTGTGTGAGTTAAAATTTGAACAAATGACCTTGACCATCATTTTTTTAATGAGTACTTTGAACTTGACAGTGCATATAAAGCTGGTCATGTGAATAATAAAAAAAAAAACTCCATGTGCTCGAAGGTCAAAGATGCTTTTGTGTCACTCCAAAAATCTCTCACATGCTTGAAGGTCAGGGATGCTTTAGCATTATACACAGACAGAGCTGTAAAACTATATATATGGATTTCTGAAGGAGTAAAACTATAAAACACTTCTGACAATATGTTGACCTGTCAAAGATTGCAAATTTTTCAGGTTGGCAGCTCTGTACATGTTTCCTGCACATCTTATGTAGGTGTACATAATTTCAGCTTGTATTTAAATTTATATTCCAATATTTAGATTCACACTTGCAGTTTGTATGATTAAACAACTATCTGAATTCCATATTATTTAAAAATTGAAATGTAACCACTCTATTGATTTGCATGTGGTTATGCTAAAGGATATTAGAATAGGAGTATTTTTAAATTGTCTTTATTTGTATTGTACATGGTCTTATACTGGTTCATTGGGACATAAAGAAAAGCCACAGTGTTTGAAATGCCTTTATTTGTAGCTGCGCGTGGTCATATACTTGGACATAAAGAAAAGACAATGCCTGTAAAATTACCTTTATTAGTAGTTGTATATGATCACGTATACGGATATCAAGAAAGAAAAGATGCAGTGTTTGTCTGTAAATAAATGGTATTAAAAATCATGGCACTGAAGAATCACAGGAAATTATTAATGTCCTCCACTATATGACCGTTGAGCATCTCTCTTTGCTGATGTGCATTTAGTCATGCACATGATGGTTTGATAAGCTTGTGTTGCAACTCTTGTATAAACCATACCAGTTTTTGGAAATTTTGTTTTGTTTTGCTAGGGAAGGGGTGAACATAACTGATAATAAACTTTATGCTGTAATGAGTTTCTTGATATTGAACTTAGTCAGATTTTTTTTTATTAGCAACAAGATCAGCAACAACAAAAATTCTAGTAATGTTGTAACAAGAATTAATGGAGTATTTTGTGTAATTGTAAACTAATAGTAAAGAGAAAACCCAACTAAATTACTATTAAAGTTTAAAAAATGAAGAGTCATAAACAAAAGAACAGAGTATATTGTTTTAAATTAGCAGTCATATAAACAAAAGAACAAAGATAGTTATTTTAAATTAGCACTCAGATAAACAAAAGAACAAAGATAGTTATTTTAAATTAGCAGTCAGATAAACAAAAGAACAAAGATAGTTATTTTAAATTAGCAGTTGGATAAGCAAAATAACAGAAATTGTTTACTAGCAGTCGGATAAACAAAAGAACAAAGATTGTTATTTTAAATTAGCAGTCGGATCAACAAAAGAACAGAAATTGTAAAATGAATAAATTAGCTAACAATACTAATATCACCAAAAAACAATAACTTATCAAACTAAACTAATATTGTAAAAAGAATTAATAGCCAAGCCAAATTAATATTGTAAAAAGAATTAATAGCCAAGCCAAATTAATATTGTAAAAAAAACTAATAGTCAAGCCAAATTAATATTGTAAAAAGAATTAATAGCCAAGCCAAATTAATATTGTAAAAAGAATTAATAGCCAAGCCAAATTAATATTGTAAAAAAAACTAATAGCCAAGCCAAATTTTATTGTAAAAAGAATTAATAGCCAAGCCAAATTAATATTGTAAAAAGAATTAATAGCAAAGTCAAATTAATATTGTAAAAAGAATTAATAGCAAAGCCAAATTAATATTGTAAAAAGAATTAATAGCCAAGCCAAATTAATATTGTAAAAAGAATTAATAGCCAAGCCAAATTAATATTGTAAAAAGAATTAATAGCCAAGCCAAATTAATATTGTAAAAAGAATTAATAGCCAAGCCAAATTAATATTGTAAAAAAAACTAATAGCCAAGCCAAATTAATATTGTAAAAAGAATTAATAGCCAAGCCAAATTAATATTGTAAAAAGAATTAATAGCAAAGCCAAATTAATATTGTACAAAGAATTAATAGCCAAGCCAAATTAATATTGTAAAAAGAATTAATAGCCAAGCCAAATTAATATTGTAAAAAGAATTAATAGCCAAGCCAAATTAATATTGTAAAAAAAACTAATAGCCAAGCCAAATTAATATTGTAAAAAGAATTAATAGCCAAGCCAAATTAATATTGTAAAAAGAATTAATAGCAAAGCCAAATTAATATTGTAAAAAGAATTAATAGCAAAGCCAAATTAATATTGTAAAAAGAATTAATAGCCAAGCCAAATTAATATTGTAAAAAGAATTAATAGCCAAGCCAAATTAATATTGTAAAAAGAATTAATAACCTAACCAAACTAATATCTTACAAAGAATTAATAAGCAAACCAAACTAATATTGTAAACAGAATTAATAAGCAAATCAAACTACTATTTAAAAAAATGTGGCGTATAGTGTTGACAAGTAACAGTACGATTACAAAGCAGTATGAAAAAAGAATTAATGGAATGTGGTGTTTTAAATTAACAATAATAAAATATGGAGTTCTAAATTAACAATTAATGGGGTGTAATGTTTTAAATTAATGTTTTATTCTTGATTATGTACAGGATATGCAATTTGGACAGCTGAAGATCTGTCCTATGGACTGTCTGTAAACAAAATTAGTTTTTCCAGTAAAATGTGGAACTGGGTAACTCATGATTTAATCCACACATCTGCATCCACTCCAGTCAAGAGCAATCACTATTATGCAGGTAATATATAGTGAGTTATACACTGTCATTTTCAGGTAACCAGAGCCAGACCTCAAGAGACAGTGGTTGTTGAAAAGTCCTCCATAAAAGTGTTTATTTATGCTCTATTCATTTCAGTGATGAAAAGTCTACCATTAACAGCCCTGTGCCAGTTATACCCCGTCTATGAAAGAAAGGCAGTTAAAATGTATTGAGTATTTGCAAGGTGTTCAGAGACAATTTCATCTGCTGCAAATACTTGTAAAAGCGTACCCATCATACACGGACAAAGAAAGTCAGCAGCTGATAAATGTGGCTATTTCCAACTGTGGCAGAGTAAACTTGCCTAACCCTATTTCTGAACTTAATTGTTGTATAAATTGTTAAATGTCAAAGTGTCTTGATCTTGTGCGTTGCTTATACTGATATTTTTAAGTCAGAGTTGGAAGTAAACAACTCAGGTGAATATGCTAGAAATTTTGCTGATGCAATCCAAACCAGTTCCAACTGGATGAGTAGTTTTCTGACTAAAAGTCTCATACCTGACCATAATTAATTCATCAAATGGGGATTTGTTTGTACTATATGGTATAGATTTTAGGAATGTAGTGTGTATTTGTTAGGTAATATGTGATGTAGTTTGTAGTTACATTATGGTATAGCTTTTAGCATTGTAGTGTGCATTTATTAGGTAATTTGTGGTGTAGTTTTTAGGTACTACACTCAAACTCACTTATCTCAACATCAGTTAACTCGCCAACCCTATTAAGTCAACGTTTTTGAAGTGGAACCACCACATTCCCTCTTTGTCTTCGCATTTTCACATCGGTTATGTCAATTCTTTTATGTCGCCGAACCCTAATATCTTGAGCACAAAAGATGGCCCAAATTGCCACTTAACATCAGTTATCTTGATCCCCATGACTAATCGCCGGCTTTTGAAAATGTTAGTTATCAATGCCATCTCGCTAACGATAAATGGCCACGACTTGTTTTTGTGATTTTGTGAGTGATCTTTGTGTTTGCAATGTTGGAGAATATAATGAAAGGTTTTGTATCAAGAATCGATGGTAGTTTTTATTGTATACGGGTAAATCTCTGCTGTTAGTTGGTGCACATATGCCTTTTATATACATTTATATACATTTTTATAGCATGCCGATTGCATCATCAAATAAATCGCGGCAACGCTGTTGTGTAAAAATTCACCCAAAACACATGCATATACATTTACATTCAAATTTATTATTGCACATCATGTACATAAGAAAATTTCAAGCACTTTAGTATATTGCTACCATCTTGGTTTTCAGTTATCTTGATCATAGGTTATCTTGATGCCTTTTGGCAAACCTCATAGGCCGGCGACATAACCAGATTCAACTATATATGGTATAGCTTTTAGCGATGTAGTGTGCATTTGTTAGGTAATGTGTGGTGTTTAGGTACTGTATGTAATATATTTTAGTAATATGCACTTGTCAGGCAGGTAGGTAAGTAGTTAAATAGGTAGTTTTCAGGTAATATATGATATAAGTTTTAGTAATATATTTTGCAGTTTTCAGACAATATATTGTTTATGGGTATATTTTTATTTTCGAATAATAGTTACAGGTAATATATAATTTTTTTCATAATGTATGAATTTCTTTTTCTGGAAGCATATAAAGTATCTTTTGTTGGTAGTGTTAGTATTCTTTTCAGGTAATATATAATTTAAATTTCAGGAATATTTCATACATTTTTCCTGGTAATATTGAGCGTAGATTTTAGATTATTTATTAAGCATTTTTTAGGTAGTCTTATACTTTCAAGTAATATTTATTGTTGTTTTGAGGTTATATATATTCAGTTGTCAGGTAATTTAGAGTAGTATTGTTTGATACATAATATATTGTTTTGTGTTAAAATTAGTGAAAAAAATTTCTTTTAATTTATAGTGAATTTTGGGGTCATGTATTAATATATTTTTGGGTGCTAATTTTAATGTAATTTCCATTAGAGTGAGTTTTCTGGTAAAATACAGTGTTGTTGTTTTCTTTGATGTATAATTTTCACTAGTGAAAACTGTACTTTTTCAGTTAGGTTCGCTGTAGTTTTCATTAATGTATAGTAGTTAGAAAATTATAGTATTTGTCCCTTGTTTCTATAAGTAGTGAGGCTACAGTACTTAAAAAAAATTAAATTTTACATCCTTTCATTTTCCATTTACTTTTCTGATTTTCCCCTCCATATCTCACAGATACTGTTGCTGGAGTTGGAGTAGGTTGTCTACTCCTGGGCACACTGCTGGGAATAACTTTTACCTGCATAGCACTTCGACGTAAAAGTGGTCAGACCAGCCGACCCTTTAAACTTGATGAAGAAACTGATGAATTTCATGATGATCCTGGTCTGTGAGAGATTGTTCCTGAACTGAAATATTGACGTCAATCAGCCGTCTTTGTTTCTCCGAACCATGAGCTAGTGAAGCCATATCAGCAGGGCGAAAAGAAAGCTTTGAATTATTTGAGCATATGTGTGTTTGTGTGTGTGCTTGCAGGCAAACCTGTTTTAAAAATGTTGCATTTTCATTTTTTAATTTTAATATTTTTATTTTGTTTGTAAAGCAGCGTAAATGAGTATGGTAATTTGTTCCTTTGTTATTGACTACCTTGTAAGTCTCTTTGCAATTTATTTCCTGTAAAGAAAATTGTCAGTGTGATCAGGTTATGCTTGAAACATATATAATTATCTTTTGTCTCTGACAACATTCATTTCAGTTCATTGGCTCTGTAACATTTATTTGTGAACTTCTCTGAAATCATTCAGATGTACTACGTCACTAACAAGGTGCCATGTAGAAGAATAACTAGGATCTGCTTCTTAGACAAAATTGGACGTCCATCCAAATTTCCTGATTCTGGGTAAAGTTTCTGTAAATCTTAAAATCAAGAACCTGGTTTAGGGTTTGGGGTTTCCTTTTGTTTTAAATTAAAAACCAGTTCTTTCTCTGAAGTGAAATCTCTTTCACTTTTGCTATAAGAGTTCTGTTCTAAACAGAATATTGTTTTTCATCACTCCTGCCAATTAACTTGATTTTTTTCTCATCTATTAAAAGTTGCAAAATTTTAATCCATCCACATCAGATCAACACAATGACATATTTGGAGAGTAATGCTGTGTTGTTTTTTTCCCCCACAGACAATCCTTTCCTTCCTGAAAACCAGACATAATAATGCCTTGTGTCATTGTTTTCTGTCACTAACTATTATAAATTACAAAGTGATCTGTACTCAACCCCCTCCACATACACATGCAAATATGATAAAGATATGCAGAGGACTATATAGGTCACTGGTCTTCAATGTGGTGTCCATGGTGTTCATTGAGGCATATACATGCACCTGCGACAAGGTGTGAAAAGTAGTGCAGATGTTGGCTATTCCATCCAGCCTCTCGTAACTTGTTTTGGGTTCTGTAAAGTCATTGAAAGTAAAAACCAATCTTGCAGATGCCACTCTCTTGCACTGTTCTCAAGTAAGAAAATGGTATATAACAGTGATTTTAACTTCTCACCCCTTCACTATGGGATATCCACATTCAAAAATAGCAGCAGAAACTTGCAAGGAGATTTCAAACATCATTGAACTTGAGGTTGCCTTACTTGTAAATCCTTCTCTTTGCCAGCTAGAGGTGTGAAAAATTGGCTATATCACTTGTGAGCCTCATTCAAATAAATAAAAAAGAAGTGGAACTGAAGATTATATTGTTGTAACATGTGTAGATGATAGTGTTTAGGAATCTGGTTGACTGAAAAGGATTTTCTGTTTTTAAAAAATGTAGAGTACAAAATTAACTCAGATTTCAATTATATTTTCCTCTGTGAAGCTGTTTTCAAACGATGAACATAATAAAGTAAAAATCTTGACTTACAGATGTCCATCTTGATGATTGCAACCAAACGGGAATATCATTTGACTCTCTCAACTGCGAATAACTGGCTGATGTTATGCAGCGCCAAAAGTCATACTGACATATTACAAGAAAATATGAATTTCTCCATTCAGTACTGATCAGCAATTACAGCTTGTGTTTATATGCTTTCATATTTAGTTGAAAACTTGTATTTAACTTTTTCATATCTGTATGTTTGCTTATTGAATCCTGATAACCAGTAACAATACAAAAGTATTTTTAATTAACCATAACTGACTATCTTTGTTAAAGTATTTTTAATTAACCATAACTGACTCTCTATGTTAAAGTAAAGTATTTTTAATTAACTATAACTGACTATCTATGTTAAAGTAAGAATAATAAATATATTTTAGTTACTAGTTCAACAATATTATACTTACAAAATAAATGTCTTATATTTAATTTTGTACTAAATTTATCTTCCTGGTGATACAAAAAGATATTTCTGATATTTATTTTTGTACTTAAATTCCTGGAAACACAATAGGGTGAAAGAATATTTGCCCAAATGATATGAAAACTTCTTACTTGTAAAATTACCTCTTTAATACTATAGAGTCATGATATGTTTGCATATTATTTAATGTACATTACAAAATAAGCTTGAAAATTTGCTGACATGTGCCACAGTATTCTGAAAATTTGAATGTACTCTTAGCTACAGAAAGGTTGGGGACCACTGGTCTTAGTTCATAAGTCATTCTTTGGTCTAGTTGTTAACTGAACCAACAGACAAACATATTAATTCTTTGGCCAAGTTGTTTATCTGTACCAATATACAAAGATATATAACTCTTTGGCCAAGTTGTTTATCTGTACCAATATACAAAGATATATAACTCTTTGGCCAAGTTGTGTAACTGTATATGAGAGGACTTTTTGAGTGTATAGAGATTTTCTACCTATAGTTTGGATTGTTGTTTTTTTTAATTAAGATAAATGACCTGTTTTCAGATTTATTTGGATTATTGGGTATATTGAGTTTATTCCAATAGCTCTGATTATCTATAAAGAGATGAATGATACATTTGGATTGTTTAGTATTTTTAGTTAATATATATTCTTTAAATATGCCCTGCCTAAGTATAAAAAGACAACTGGTCTTTGATATATTTGAATTGTGTGTTTTTTTTAGTTAGTATATAATATTCTCCAGTAGTTCCCTGACTAGATGTGAGAGATGAATGGATCTTGATACATTGGGATTGTTTGGTATTTTTAGTTGATATATATTCTCCAGTAGTGCCCTGACTAGATGTGAGAGATGAATGGATCTTGATACATTGGGATTGTTTGGTATTTTTAGTTGATATATATTCTCCAGTAGTGCCCTGACTAGATGTGAGAGATGAATGGATCTTGATACATTGGGATTGTTTGGTATTTTTAGTTGATAAGCTCCTCTGACACTGTCCTTACTACATGCAACGAATGAATGGGCCTTGATACATTTGGAGTGTTTGGTGGTTTTAGTTGGTACTTATTTTCCAGTAGTTCCTCGACTAGAAATAAGATATGAATATACCTTGTGCCTAAGTTATTTCTTTATAGCATGATTTGGTATTTGTTATTTACAAATACAATTTTTTGACCAGTGGTGGAAATGGGGAAGGGGTGAGGTGGGGAACAAAGTTGGAAGGAAGTAAAAGGTTACAGTTGGGTCTTGGTTTATGGAAGTCTCAACTTAGCAATCTGTTAATGAGCTTATAATTTACAAAATTCTTGTCATGGAGAAATATTTACAAATGAGACAATATTTCCATTTCCATTAATCTCAATAGATACAACCATAATCAGTGAATGTCTTACACTAAATTCTCATTGAATGATTATCTCAATCTCCCATTTAGCTTCACTTGCTACTAATGGTTTTACAAGTCATAAAGCATAGCGCACATGTTTTTATTTCAATTTCGTCATCTACACATGAATTATCACTAGCACCACACAACCTTCTCTGAAAGAGATATGCTTTAGTTTCATGCAGCAATCATTAGTAAAGATATATGAATTTCTACACAATATTCTAATCAATAATATATAATAATAATTTCTGAGAAGTCAATATATTTCCCACTCTTGGAAACATGAAAGCCTTTTTCTTATCCCTGCAGATTTCAAAACATTTTTATAAATGATGTGGGAGCAGTACATGACAATGTGCAGTTTTATCAGCAACATATATGTGACCAACTCTGGGTCAAACTACCAGTTCTCTTGCATCATTGATTTGAACACAAACATACTTAGAAGGGATATACAGTACTTATATCCTGTCAACATTCACACACTCTTATTGTCCCCCTTCTATACATTTCCACTGCCCATGCATGATCAGTGAACTTGACCTCAATCCTTTTATTGTGTAGTGTATGTGGGTATGGCAGATTGCATAATCAGTCACTTGGAGGTTAGCTGTAACTATCAATTACTGATTTTTAATATAGAAAAAGAAATAATAGAAAACAAAGAGCATAATTTGCCCCCGTTATTCGACCATCACAATGAGACAAACTAGTTTCAGCACAGTGAACTGCAGATTATGTCCAGCTTGGCATCACTAAGGTGCAAGAATTAAGCACCATTTTAATTCATTGTTTGCTTTCTTTCAGTTGTTCAAGATTATTGGATTATACTGACTATTTACTTACAAATTTTGACTGACATTTGAATGAGCTCATTCGTACCTGAGACTCAACTGTATTTAATTTGTTTTCTCTTTTCTTTTGTTTGGTTTTCTTTGTTCAGAACTTGGGGGTCAGAATGTGCATATTTTGTAGGACTAGCATTAACAACATTTCTCATTTTATATGGACATGTTCTTATTCATATTTGTATCTGTTGCCAGCATCGACAAAAATGCAAACAGGGTATGTCAGATTTATATTTGATATGTGGCCTGTTTTCAGTACACATTTACACAAATTTTAAATGTACTGTTTTTCTCTTTTTCCCCAAAATTTTAATGTTTGTGTGTGTGTGTGTGTGCTCACTAGTGGACAGTGCTTGGGTTAATTGCTGTCAGCTTCTTTTTGTCTTTTGTAATGACACTTCAAAAGGACTTGTGAAATCACTGGTAGAAGGCCTCTATATAGATTATGAATCTATTATTTATTGTTACTTTTCAGTGTTGCCATGTATAGTTGTTTATGAACTAATGACACTTTAAAAAATATTGTGAATTGCTGGCTGATTGAAAGTGTTGTGAATTGCTGTCTAATTGAAAGTGTTGTGAATTGCTGGCTAATTCAGTAATTGAAGTTGTTGAGATTTGCTGGCTAATTGAAAGTGTTGTGAATTGCTGACTTGCTAATTGAAATTGTTGAGATTTGCTGGTTAATTGAAAGTGTTAAGAATTGCTGGTGAATTTAAAGTGTTCTGAATTGCTGGTTAATTTAAAGTATTATGAATTTCTGGCTAATTGAAAGTGTTGTGACTAATGAGATACAATTTGTCAAATGAGTAAAAAGTTGGCTTAGGAATAAGAAAAAAATAACTCCTACAATGCTTTTAATTTTGAATAGACAACTGTCCTATCCTGATAAAGTTTCTTGGATATTATAACATCTTGAGCCTTTGACATCAGTTAAACGAATCATTCATAATATCACTTTCTACAAACAGTCTCTATAATGCAAATCTGTCTATAGTCAAAATTTTAAAACAGATGGTTTTCCTAGCATAACTTTCAGAAGTTAAAGACGTGATTTAGATTTATATCATTCATTGAAAAATAGTTTTCAGAAAGCAGTAACTAAAAATTTATGGTATGAGGTTGTTTTGGGTTGGGTTGTTGTTGGTTTTTTTTTTTTTTGTTTGTTTTTTTTTTTTTTAGTTGGTCAAGCAATATTTTTATCTTTAACTAGCATATTCAGAATTATATAAAGTACATGCTTTTGTACTTTCCTGTCGATTCAGAATCACACCATGAAGAAGTCTTTGCAGGTTGATGTTTTCCCCCATAATGTTTATTCATTGAGGAAACTGAAGATGTAATAAAGGCATCATACTTCTTTTGGAAACGTGCAAATACACTACTTCCATCTAGCAGTTTTTAAAAAATAATCAATTTCACTGTTGTCTGGCCTTGATCTAAATTTAACATTTAAGATTTGATTTATGCTGATATTGACTGTTATCAGAAAGTGTGAAGCATAAAAAAGTTGTGAAAAAGTATTGTAATAAGAGTAATAAATTTCTCTGTGAAATAATCTCTTTTTAGTTCATAAAACCGACTTATCATCACATGATATCCTAAATATCCTTAACCCTTGCAGTGTCAAGCTTATCAACATATTTGTGTTCCTTGAGAGTTAATCTGATTTATTTTTAAATTTACAGTCTTCTTAAAATCAAACTAGAATGATAAAGCAGAAATAAATGAATAACAGTATAATAAACAAGTTTGGCAGAATTAGCAAAAATAATTTAAAACAAAAACAAAACAAGCAACCTCAGCTATCCAAACTAATTATTGCAATTTCTGTTGGGATTATTGATAGGCTCAAATTACTGGATTTTAAGCTAAAACTTGTATGAATTATTGAAATGTTTAGATTACTGGATTTTAAGCCAAAACTTATATGAATTATTGAAAAATTTAGATTACTGGATTTTAAGCTAAAACTTGTATGAATTATTGAAATGTTTAGATTACTGGATTTTAAGATAACACTTGTATGAATTATTGAAATTTTTAGATTACTGGATTTTAAGCTAAAACTTGTATGAATTATTGAAATGTTTAGATTACTGGATTTTAAGCTAAAACTTGTATGAATTATTGAAATGTTTAGATTACTGGATTTTAAAATACAACTATATTTTGATACAATTTCATATACTTACATTTAATGATCATTGTTGAAGTGTACTTATAACCTAAACTTTATTGAAACAACAATCCAAAAATGTTAGAAATAAATCACAAGAAAGTTATGCCAAGTCTGATAAAACTATTAATCACATACTGTTTTTCAGAGCTCACATCAATAATTTAATATTTACTGATTTTTACCAAATTTTGTTTAAGTTTTTATTTCAATAATATAAGACAATGATATAAGACATTGCTATAAGACATTCTTCTTTACATTTAATAAAATTGTTAAGGTTGTAGGTTTGTGCAGGTTTAAGTAAAAAGGTACTGGGCAGAAGAATTTCATCGGATAATTTCCTGTTGTATACCTTAGTGCCTTAGAATCAAGATGGGCTACATAATATGATGCCATCCCATAAAGGAACTTGCCAGTAGCCCTAAAAGTTTATATATATATATAAAAGAAATATTTCCATTAACAGTTAAGTGCATGCATGCAGGCCTCATGCCACTATTCCTAAAACTACAAAAATGTCTCATTAGAAGTAAAGCACATGCAATCAGACCTCTTGCCAATAGCTCTAAAACTATGAAAATTTCCATTAAAAGTAAAATGCTTATCTGCAGGCCTCTTGCCAATAGCTCTTACTATGAAAATTTTCCATTTAAAGTGATTATGTGCACTTGGCTAATACATTGCTGTGACTACCATGATATCCGTACACAGTAGATAATTCACTCAGATTGCATTTCTCATTCTGGGTTTTAGATTTTAGGATGTAATAAATATTTGATTTGGGATTTTGATCAGACTTTTACTCTTGTATATCTTAGTGCCCTAGAACCAAGATAGGCTATATAAAATCAGGCTCACCCTAGAGCTAGCAAAAAGTTTACCTTAAGCAACATATTCTGATGTGAGCAAAGCTATGGGCAAATAGTATTGAATAAGAATTGTTAGACAAAAATAAATTGCGAGTGAAGATGATATTCTGGAGCAATACTGTGTGTCAGGCCTGCATGGCATGAAGTTTGCCATGGAAGTTTGCTTTTTTGGGGATTATTAGGAATTCAGATTAATATGGACCCTGACATTGTGAAGTTTGCACCAATGGTTTATTTTTTTTCATGAGTTTTATATTTTTACAAAGAAATTTGACATATGCAAGTTATAAGCATCTCTTAACAAAATCAACATAGACCACACTCATTTGTTGTTTGTGCACCTGCATTTATTCATGTTTTGCCATCATGCTCTTATTTGATACGAACAGGCCTTGCTTTTCTGCACATATTTCCTGTAAAGAATTAGTCAGAAAGTTTATATATTTTGCTTAAATATGTATAAACGGGCTTTTGCATAGTGTAGGATGGCCATTGTCCTTTAGTAAATTTGTGGAATCCTTAACAAAGCTTGTTTTCTTTCACAAGTTAAGTGTTTTCACAATCATGTGGAGCAGTTTAGGCTGGAGTTGTATGTCAATCATGTGGAGCAGTTTAGGCTGGAGTTATATTCAATCATGTGGAGCAGTTTAGGCTGGAGTTGTATGTCAATCATGCATATTGATGTGTGTTGTAAGAATGCTGCAGTGTGGTGTCACCTCTTGTACCAGCACTGACAATGTAACTACAGTGCTGATTTACACAAGCTGACAATATATAAGTCAAAATTGTTCCATGTTGCTTTTCCTTGTTTGCTCACATTCATTTAACTGCTAGAGGAAAATATATGTTATTACATGTAGTTGTCTTTACAATAACAAAAAGTTAACAGACAAATAGTCCCTCTGTTAAAGTTGATTAAAAAAAAAATCTAATCAGTAAAATTTGTCTTGCTACCTTTAGCTGCATCTTCTGGTCTGAGGGTGCTGCATTCATAGATGTGTTTTGGAAGAATGTTTGGTTTGTTGCCTTGGTATTGTGTATATGACAGAAATTGTATTAGATGTATTTATGAAGACCCTATGTTGATAGATGCATTTTGAAAACACATCACTAGTAGATATTTTTCAAAAATGATGCATTGGTAGATGTAAATTTGAAGACATTTAAAACTTAACTCTTCCTTTATTTTTCTGTTTGTTTCTTTTATTTTTTTATACTCTTACTGTTTTGTATGTGGGTGGGGGTGATTATTTTAGAATATTCTGTTGTTAGTAGGTCTGAATCACACTGTATTCTTTCACTCACACAACAAAAATTACAGTGGGAGATCACATATATATGAAAGATAATCCATTTGCAAAAGAGACAAAAATCCATTTACACACACACACATTTACAATCTTTAATAGCAAAAAGAATAATCATCTTTTACACATTTAGTTTAGTTTAAATACCAAAATATAGCCTTGACCTCATTTATATGATGGTAAAGGTATTATTGCTTGAGTATTGTGTATGTACAATATATCTTTGATATTGTCTTTATTGAAATCTGTGCCTTGTGCTGCCATTTGATGATTGAGTCTTTATGTATCTCCTTTAACGTTGCTGTGTTGTCCTGTCTATTGCCTCATCATTTGCACAGGTCCTCTATATTTCTAGTGTAGTTGTGTGCATTAGGACAGCTGTGTATTCTGACACTTTTGTGCATCAGGAACTTTCTGTGCACTAAAACACATTCAGTTGCTTTCAGCACATTAAGATACTTTCATTATGTTCTTTTCAGCAAGGTATTTTCAATATGTTCTATTCATTACAATTAGCATCACATTCTGTGTATTAAGAAAGTTGCATTATATTCTGTGCATGGGTCAAATTTTTTTGTGTTCTATGCGTTGCGACAATTTTAATTGGATATGTGCATCAGAACAATGACACTAAGTTCTGTGCATTCTTCAGTATTACTAAGTTACATTTTGTAATATTACCGTGTTCTGTGCATTACTTCAGTTTTACTAATTTCCACTTTGTAATATTACTGTGTTCTGTGCATTGGAGAGTGTCACATTGAATACACATGATTTGTTGTTGTTTTATTCAAAAGCAAGTATTTGAACTTTTTCGGAAAAGTATTATTCTCTGAGCACAATTTCAGTGAAAACAAGCATGTTTAAGAATATTGAATCCTTTTCCATACATAATATTTGGGGACATTGAACATCTGAACAGGCAGTAGTTTTATAATTGTATAGTCTGAATTCTTTTCCATGCATGCACCTTTAGTATGAATTAGGTCATCTGTTATATATGCTTTGAGTTAGTTCTTTACTAAGAATTAGATCACCTATGTTTAGAGTTAGTTCTAATAGTTGAACTATTTCATTTTTTTTATATGTGCCTAGATTAACAGTTTGTCCATATGTCTATTAAAAAAAATATCTCTTTCTCTTTAAAAAATAAAACAACTATGCATAACATTTTACTATCTTACAACAGACTTTATGCAATTTCGCCTTACACAGATTTCTTTTGCAATATCTCTTGGGGTGGTGGTTGTAAAGAGTTTCTTTGTTAAAAAATGATTATTGAAATAGTTTGTATGTAACAGCACATGATTTTGTTTGTTTTATTTTGATGGTGATATCTGAACTGGAATGCATTTAAACAGATTATGGTGAACAAATAAATATAAATACTAATGGGTACAAATCAACATATCATGGAGTTTATCAAATTTGAAGTACTCTTTTTGATCAATGTATTTAAAACACAATAACAACTGACTTTTAAAATGTGTACATGAAAAGAGCTGAGATGGCCTTTTAAAAAATCAGGTATGACAGGAGTTTGTAACATGAAATTATTGGTAGTGGGTGAATGAAATATTTTACTTTACATCATAAAAGTAGGAGAATTTTCACATTTATTTATGTTTTACAGTAACCATAGCTACAAGAAGTGGATGTCTGATAAAAAGGGAGGTGGGATCCAACCCATTATTTAGGAAGAAATAAAATAAATTTTATAATGTACTTGTTTCCTTTCTAGATTTATCTGAAATGGTTAATTATGCAAAGAGGTATTACTTAAATTAGCTTTGCACCTGTGTTATTAAATGAAAAGAAATTTCATAGCCTTTGTGGTTTTTGTTTTTTGTGTGGTGATAGTTTCCTTTGTTGGTTGCTCTCCCTCTCTCCTCCTCGCTCAATCAAATTACAAACTGGCTTGGTGCTGTTTATTTATCAGTAAATTATTTGGGAGGTTGAGTTGGCTGATTTTTAAAAAAATAGTAATTGTAAATAATAGTTTCTTGTTAATTTGTAAAGTACAAAAAAAATAAAAGGATTTAGAACAAAACCAGCAAGCAAAACAAAAAACTAATTTTTAACCAAACTCTCTCCCCCCCTACCCCCTCATTGTGGCACAGTTTATAATGCTTTTAGCATTTCCAATAAGGCCAATTTACACTTCTTAACAGTTTTTAATCAGTGAAAGAGAGTAATAATATTGTCATTTACAATAAATAATTTCTAAAGGGAACAAATTCTAGCACAACAACAAAATCGTATTTCTACTTTGATTTTCTGTAGGAGTTACTTTGTTTAATAAATAAATGCTTTGTAGATGTTTTACCCACTGATCTAAAGCATTTGGTCTTTCTCTTTTTCTAATTTTTAACAAGTCTTTCTCTATGGGAATTATTTTATACATACTCTATTTAATTTGGATATTGTGATAGAGCTGTTAATTTGTGGAGCCTATTTTATAAATTACTATATTGTTTTAGTGTTGATTTCATGGCAACAGGAAATGGTTGTGAGATGATTGTTTTTATTTTTTAAATTTAACTGTAAGTTTGTTGCTTATTTTTGATGGTTGTTTGATTGTTGTCTTGCTTGTATTTTTGCACCTGGATTTATTGGGCATGTAATTAATGATACAAATCACATGCTTAAATTATTATAAGATTGGATGGGAGGTCAGCAACCTCTTCTCATTTATGCTTCTTTTCATTGCATGTCAGGCATGCAGACTACAGAAAAGCAAAGAAGTTCTGATCTAGTATATGCATTTGATTGAAATTCATTCACTCCTAATGAATGTACTGAGCACTTGCAATGCACAGTCATTAATTAAATGTTAATCCTTCACTGAACACTCAAGATTTTAGTTTTAAAAGTTTTTCTATATTTTTATAAAAGATTGTTTTGAAATTTAACATACTGTTTGAGAAATTGATATTTTGTATATATACATTTTTAAAAGCTTTTTGCATTATTGAATGTGTACGCTTAAATATTTAACATTTTTCTCATTAAGGATCATCATTTGAAATACACTTAAAAGCATTTTATCTGCAAAATAAACATAGTGATAAGGTTGCCATGGTATATTTTCTTAAAATAAGTGCACTTTTCTGCTTTTGTTGAGTTCTTGTGCATTGGAATTTTTATCCCCTAATCATCTATGATCACAATTTCTTATTTCTGAATTATGATTGACACTATGCACGATTATTTGTAGTACATAGAGAAAATCACTTAACAAGGGTCGATGCCGAGCATAAGGGTGAGTTACAAAGTAAATAAAGTTCTTAACCTTGTTGTTCTTTATACCTTGTTTCTGGAATTATTTCTTTTCAGTGCATATTATAAATAACAAATTATACCTCAAGATAGAAATATAATGCCCCTGAAAAAGTCAATAATGTAACGCATGCATCATTTCCAGGATGTCAAGGTACACTTTGGACCAACTACTTAACAATTACTTTTAATAAAAGAACAGTTTCCATTTACATTCATTTTGCTTACCATTTTACAGTAGTTTACAGCTGGATTTGAATGGACTTCTTACTTGGAATAAATTTATTCCACATTAAATGTCCCCCCCCCCCCCCACTGCACACCACACACTTGGAAACTGTTAGAAACAACCCACAAATATTTTTGTAATGATTCTTTAGCAAGTATTGTAAAATATATTTTGCATTATTTGAACAAAATGTTTTGCATTGTGAGGAAGCACTTTGATTTAAACATTCAAATGTTGGTACAAATCACTGGAGACTAATTGATACAGATCACAGAGATCAATTTAATAAAAAATAAATCTTTCATGCTGGGCCTTGAAGTATAACTGCTTGCCTATAATATTTAACTGGATTTTAAAATGCCTATAAATTGATTTAAAAAATTTTTAATAACTAATTAAATAATAACAACCAATTTATTTAAATGTGGGTTTTTCTCATATATTTTCCTTTTATGATTACCAAAAGACAGTTGAGCAAATAATTTTTAAATGGCAGATGAGACACTTTAAAAGACAGGGTTTGCATGAAGGCACAAAAATTTGATAATTTTTATGTGAGTACTAGCTATGGTGACTATATCGGTGCTTTGAGCATTCTTTTGCCATTGATGCAGGGCAGCTTTCTTCGCTCTATACATTCCCCATGCTTACTGCATTCCATGTAAATATGTTTACTAGTTTAGGTATCTTTCATTTTGCCTTAATTATGTATGCACAAAATCCTGACATTATGGAGTAAGAATAGAATTTGTGTTGACATGAAAACTTCAGATGCTTTATGTATTGTACCTACTTATGTCCAAATGTCTTTAATTTCAAATGATGAAAATATTTTTTTGAATTTTTTAAAAGTTGTAATGTGTATGTCAATAGTCTCTATCTCTAGATTGTTTATTGATATTTCTTAATCAGATATTTGTTTTTATTAAATATTTACAGTTAGACAGATGTTTGTTTTTATTTATTATTCAGTCAGACATTTGGTGAATTAATGTATCATAATGATGAAAACATTACATGAACAATTTCCCCAATGCAGCCAAAATCTTATTCAGTAAATCCCATTTGATGACCATGATCCTTTCCAGAACAATGATCATTATGAGGATTCATTGAGGAGTCAATATATGTAAATATGGATTAAGGCCTTCCAGGGCCCTAAGGACTGAAACTGTTTATGGTGCCTCCCCCGTCCCCTTATAAAATGTGAAAATAAATAAAAAGAAGAAATATTAAAACTAAAAAGTATGTTTTTATTACTTGAAATAACAATTATATTATACATCTGTTAAAATAGCTTCTTTCTCAATTTTCTGATTGATAAATCCATTGTTAGGTTATTGAAAGTTAGTTGACAAAGCATTTCGAATCAAAATACTCATATATTTGAAAATGGTCATATATAACTCATCCACGTTAGTCAGGATGAGTTAATATGGAATTGTTACTGTGTCCCATTGGTCTAGTAATCCGGCCTAGCTTGAATAGCTGCAATTAATGGCCTACTCCTTTCTTAAATCTATTGTTGTATAAAGTTTTACCCATTACGCAAAAAAAGACCTATGGATGTCCTCTGTTGTAAAAAATAAATGTTAAGCAAGTGGTCAAAACACTGTCCAGACTTGGGCTACTGTTGTGCTTAGGTCCAGTTCAGCATAGGGCTATAGTTCTATCATAGAAGCTACTGTCATTCAGGGGTGCACAAACTGCAGCCCGAAACTGGGCTCTATGTGACCCCCGGAAGACTTTTGGATGTTACCAGTATTAAGAAATGTAAAGCACATTATTTTATTATTTGTGTTGTTTTTGTCTACTGTGCCATCCATGTGGTGGCCCTTCATGCACTATCAATTGGAAATTTGGCCCTCTGGCCTAAAAAGTTTGTGCACCCCTGCTATATAGTGATGTGGCCAGATGCTCAAAACTATGGTCTGATCCATTTAAAGTTGTCTCATGATCTTTGGAACTAAGGTGAAATGTGGTATGTATGCAAACATGCCTGCCTGTTTACCGTCATGAACAATACAAGTGTATTCTCATCATTTGTACGCATTTTCCCATAAGACCAATAGTCACTTATGGTTTTGCTGAGTGTAGATGCCATGGGAGAAAACTTTTTGTCAAGGAGGTGATATTGCCAGTGCACCTTAAAACTACTGACAAAGAGTTTGGACCTGGGCAGGTCTGAACTAGCCAAAATGGTTCCTATATCAGTTTGGATTAACTGATATAGGAACCATTTTGGCTAGTATTGGAACATACTGTTTACAGTGTAAATCATGACTAACTTTTGAAATCCTGTAAAATTTGTTGCAATTGATGCTTTTGAAAAAATAACTAAACCTGCTTCTAAGTAGATATTCTGGTACTGCTTATTGAACTACATTTACTAATGGAGTTAGTTTAAGTTTTCCATGTTTGAATTGCCATATACATGATGATCTAAAGGAAGTACATATTTATATTTGATGCTTAATTTGTATATTTGCCAAACTGTGATCAGACTTACAAAGTCATTCTTACAAAAGAGCAAACTATAAATACCAAGTTGTGCAGATTGCAATATGTGATAAAGCAATCTAGAGAAAAGTGTACAGTAACTACTCTGTTTTGTATTTGTCAACAGTAACATACCCCACCACCACATTGCTGTGAAAACTACAACTAATGTACAGAGTAGAAGTTTTGTTTAAGTAATACTTTGTGCTCATAAAACTTCAATTCATACGATATAGCAAAGTATAGGTGTTTTGCTAGACTTGATAATAAAATTCTGTTATGTTATAAATTCTTCTGAAAAAAGAATGATAATAACTCACAAATATTCACTAAGCACTAAGTTATCCATGATGTTCAGGAGAGTAAAGTTTGTGAACTAAAAGGAACTGTTAATCAAAAATTTATTTTTATATTTAGATTTTTGAGATTGTTGATTTCAGATATAACTATAACATATATTACAAAAAAAATCAATTGTTTATGATTACAAATGCTGATGGTCAAGATAGAGTAATTCATTGGTTTTGTAGCCATTCATGCTCAGATCAGACCTGTGTAGAGCTTGGGGTTTGCTGTAAAAATAATGGCTAAACCTGGAAACTGTGATCAAAAAACAGTGTGCATAACCGTTCACATAAAACTGATTTGTTTAAAGCTGTCTTAGGATGCATGGTAACAGAAATGAAATATGTTAACAACACATGAATGTTAAATGTAAAAAAATGATACATGCTTGCTCATTGCAGTATGCATTTGTGTGCTTTTCCCCCCTAATACTGGAAGTTGTCTTTTCCTGCTTCCATTCCTTGAGTTTGTATCACACTTCAATAGTCTCATTTAGTACAGATATTTATTTGTCCATGTGAAGGGAGGAACTTTGTGTGTGTGTGATTCTCTTAGTTTTTTCTCAGTGGTTTCTTTGTCCATAGAAATGGGAAAAAAAATTTTTTTTTTTTGGGTAACTATTAATGAAAGTTTTCTCAATACTGACAGAAGAGGATGTTTTTGCTAACTGAAATGCCAGATTTGGAGTTGTAGCTTCTAAAGTAAATTGATTTCATTTGTTGGTAATTATCTTATGGATAAAAACCAAGATGATCCAGTTGGACTGTCAAATGATAACATACATTCAATCAGATTTTGTTACATTCCTTCCCCAAGGTAACATAACCATTTCTAATCATAGTCGACTGAACACCTCATGCATTCTCTCCTAAGGGCACACACTGGATATTAGATTTAGAAAGGAGTTGTCTTCCCTAAAAAGACCACTACTGGTGGTTGAAAAAATTCAGTAATAGCTAGAAATGTTTGTTTTTTAATAAAAAATACAAATGCATCCAGGCTATTAGTACTTCCTGGCTTCATCTGTGTACTCTGAATAATTCCATTTTAATTTCTTATTTAAGATTATGCTTTGTTTCTTATACCCAAGACCCTGTATTATTATGTTTGCAATCAAATTTTCTTTTTATGTTTTGTAATGCATCATATTTTATATATCTGATGTATTTGCATTTAAAAAAAAGTTGTGAATTTTTCAATTTGGTACTTGTACATACACTGATTTGAGTTTCAACTCTTACCTTTTCACTTTGCTGGATGTTATATATTTTAATTTTATATAAAATTTAGTAATGAAAAACCTCTGCATTTCAATCTTGTTTCTAATTTTGTTATGTCCAGTTGTAAGTAATTTTCTTTTCTTTTAATGCTTTGATAAATACTCTCTTTCACTGAGCCTACAGTCCACGTTGATTACCTGACATAATTTGAGCATTACACAGATAATCCAAGAACATTATAAACCATTAGAGAGTTTACAGTCCACATTGATTACCTGAAATAATTTGGCAATTAAACAGATAATCCAAGAACATTATAAACTATAGAAAGTTTACAGTCCACTTTGATTATCAGATGATTTGGGGATTACACAGATAATCCAAGAACATTATAAACCATTAGAGTTTAAGACTGATTTTCAACTGGTCTTACTTTTGGCACCCCTCAAAGCCTGGCATTGCTAACTGTCCCAAAAAGACTGCATTTCAGTCTTCTTCTTTGAAGTGCTTAAACATCCAGTTAGAATGACATCAAAATCATATACATATTGTATTAATATGACTCGTGTACAATACCTATTTAAAAGTGAATTTAAGGACACTATATCATGAATTTATACACCCTTTCCTCACCTTGATTTCAGTCTTTCTGAATCTTTGTCTAGTAAGAGGCTTTGGTGTCTGTATGGTTATTAAAGTACTGGCTGCTTTAGCATTTTGGTTTGCCTCATTACATAATCATCAGGATTAAAAGAATTATAGAAATATTTCATTTGCAATTTTTGTTGTCTCGTTCAGGCCATGGAAATTCTAAAGACCTGCTTAAACACTTTAGTGTGTGGGAAAGTGCTTTGAACATAGGTGAAATGGCACAGATTAGTAGGCCCTAATGTGAACATCAAAGCTCCAAAATGACTACAATTTTATCATTCTTAATCTTGGCACTTGTGGATTCCATACTGTACACAATAGTTTTAAAGCTGTCCAAGCAGATGGATGGATGACAAGTATTCTTTACTACAATGTACTTATTTAAAGATTCACCTGCTAGGCAATGAGATTTTCAATCTTTTTCAGGGACTGGGTGTTCCAAGTTACCTTTAAAGTTTGGCAATCATGGATATCTTGAAAATGTGCCAGTATTTGAACGAGCAAACAAAATTTGGGACAGCATTGCCAAGTTCGTAAAGTATACAGAAGAAAAGCTAGTTAGCAGGCCAGCTTGCAAGTCTTTCAATGTTGTACAAGTTAAGCATGATAAGTTGATGATGGTGAAATTTAATTTCTTTAAATGTATTGTTTTGCAAATGAAACCTTTCCTTGAAAACTACCAGACAGACAAGCCAATATGCTTTCTTGAACAAGACTTGGCAAATTTGGTAACATCTTTGTTAAAACAATTTTTCAAGAATGATGTAGTTTCAGCACAGTTGGAAAAACTTAGCAGATTTGATGTTGATGATTCCCAACTCTCTAGCAGTGAACAAGATTAAAGAAGGTTTTTTTGTCTTGCATGGAACTGAAGAATGTGAAGAATGCAAGTGATTGTGAATGCTTTGAGCTTAAGGTATGCCTTGTAGAAAAATGCTGATTGAAGTTGTGAAATAGATCTTAGATAAGAGTCCCTTGTCTTATGCTTTAGTTAGGAATCTTTCTACTTTTGATCCTCACATCATGGCATCCTAAGCTTCGTCATGCAAAGCAAAATTAAAAAGTATTGTGTCAGTTCTTCACAATGCAAACAAAATAAAAGATTTTGACACTGAAGATGTCATTCAGAAATATAATTCTTTTATTGATAATATTCCTAAATTTAGATTGTAGAACTCTGCTGATTTTGATGTGAGATCTGGGAGAGTTGATGAGCTTTTTTTAAAATGTCTTTCTTGATGGAAAATGTTCACCTATACAAAGTTTTTGGACGTCATGAAACTTTTAATTGTTTTGTCTCACAGGCAAGTCTCTGTGGGAAGAGGATTTTCTTTTAATAAAGAAGTAGAGCTAGAGAATATTGCAATACAAAAATGATGGCTCAGAGAATTATTTGTGACCATGTGAGGAATGGGTGGGTGTGGCTGAATAATGTGACAGTTTCAAAAGAACTTCTTGTGTCTGCTTCACAAGCACACAGCTAATATACTATTTTCTTGGAAAGTGAGAAAGCCATAAAGGTTGAACAAGAAAAGAAAAATGTGATGTACTCAAGAGTTGACTATTATCTGCATCTCAAAATATGAAACAACTGTCTGCTTTGTCTTCTATTTTAAAATGCGTTCCTCAAAAGAACAGAATACTCCCACACAGTGCAATAATTCTGAAATGTTTCTTTCAGCAGCTTATGCCGACACACATCAATTATTAGTCTAGAATCAGTCTAGAATGGTCATTCACTGTAAAAATTAATAAAGCAATTTTAATAAAATCCAAATTATTTTTGCAGCACAGTAACAACAGCACAAACTCCAACAGCAACGGAAAATGTTTAGATCTCCATGATACATTGCAACCAGTCTAGGCCCGACGTAAGATAGCTGAATCCTTACTGTTTTTGTTTTGTAATGCTTTTTTTTTTTTTAATGCTAGAAAACAATGAAACCTGTTTTTGAAGCAGCTGATGTGAGAAAGTAGGGTCATAAACAAGAGCTATTTAACACTAACATGTACATAAATAATCGTGACAGGTGGATAGAATATTGTGAAGATTCTCTCAAGGCTGTCTATGACATGATGGCAATCATTCTGATTAAAGACATTTTCACCCACACTGAGATATTGTTTCTCAACAATACAACTACTTGCAGAATGTTAAAACTGGGTTTAAACTGTTTCTTCAATTTTCATGATCATCGATGAGCATCTTCCTCTGGTTCTCCATTGATGAGTTTTAACAGTTCCTGTGCATATTCTCTCTCCTCCTAAAAGATAAATTAAAAAAAAAATTGCATCTTACTGAAACGGATAACACGTCAATATTTATAGCAGAGATGATGGCCTAGGACTAGTGCAAGCTAGTAAAAATATCCCCCTCCCCCAAACACCAACTACCTAAGAGCAACTGACTCACTATGGGCAATAAAAGCCTTAGAGAACAATGCGGGACAAAGATCAGACATTAGCTATCTCATATTAGACCAGATAACAAACTAAATGATAAAGGCAATAAAATAGACATTATATGGATTCCGGCCCACATTAATATTCCAGGAAACTGGCCCCAAAATAGGACTGATACAAAATAAAGAACTAAAAATTTTAATGTCACCTCAAGAAAAATTAAATCTACTAAATAAACAACATTCACAATAGTGGGATGGAGGTATGATAAAGACACAGGGGAGTGAAGCTGGGTTTGGCTTGTTCCAAGAAGCTCTTGTGACATGCCAGTAATATGCTGTCTTAAGTTGTCACACAAGACACATACCAGAACCATGCCATTGCTGTTTGGGAGGGGCCTATTTTTATTTTGTTATGTAAAGGAACGTTTTACTGGCTGTGTATGCGGGTGAGCAAGTATCATAAAAGTGAATAAACGGATGGACAGACGAATGGAACAAAACAATACAAATACAAATTCTTTTGCCCCTCTCAATAAAACTGTGAATAACACGTTTGTTTGAAGATGAAGAATTAGGTTGTAGCACTATTCTTTCACAGTGATTAGTAACTTTCCAATGTCATACACTCTGTGGGAAATAAAGTTCGTATTACACAAATGGCAATATAATTGAATTCGAACAGAATAGATTAAATGTTCTTATTCTTAACAGTTCTAGATGCACTTTTGCCTTCTATTAATTACTCACTTAGCAATGTCAATGTTCCAAGGGAGATGATGTAATCTCACACGTCACTCATAAGGGGTACTTCGAAGTGAAGATATGATGCAATAGTTGCATCGCCTGAGAGTGAAAACCTGCAGGTTCTAAGCACCATCTCAGATTCGCTGTGGGGGAAAATCTGTGTTCTGGTGGCATGTTGCCAACCTTGGTAATTGTCGCTGCTTTCTTGGTTACTGTGATGACGGAAAAACCCAATGACGTTTAGCATTACCAGATGTGTCGTCCGGTGGGGTGTGTTGTCATGCCTATGGATGCAGAAATTATCGTGTCCTTGGGGCACCAAGATGCTGTCCCTCCAACCGCGGGATATGAATTCAAACAAGCTCAGACAGGGAGAAAAAAAAATGGCTTCTCTGTCGTTAACTGCATACAACCAATGTTGCGTGCATAAGCTGTCTTGAAACCAAACTTCCCACTTTGCCAGGAAAATATTGAAGCAAGTTACCTCATCGCTCCAACACTAAGCAGTATATGGATGAAAAAAGGGTGTTAAGAGATATTCCCAACTTTCCTTAATGAAATCTCTGTATACGAAATTTCATAAAAAAATGAAGTAAGATGTCTTCACATAAATCCACGTTTTCAGCATGAGAGTATAAGTCTTCCTTCTTCCCTTATATAGTTTTGCTAAGAGTCCTCAAAGGCTTCTAGAAACTTTATGTCTTGTGCTAAATATATATATTTAGCATGAAATGATAACGCACAATGATAATCCACGTTTTCAGCATGAGAGTATAAGTTTTAGTTCTTCCCTTATATAGTTTTGCTAAGAGTCCTCAAAGGCTTCTAGAAGCTTTATGTCTTGTGCTAAATATATATATTTTGTAGAATTATATATACTCAATATATATAATTCTCCAAAATATATATATTTAGCATGAAATGATAACACACACTGTGTCTCAACATCTGTCTACTAATGAAATCTTAGGTGAACATATCTAGAGTCATATAACATATAATGCGTAATAACAAAACCGGGTTACTTCCCCTAGTCTGTTAGTGGGTTTTAGATTGTGAAATAAAATATAATTTTGGATCCATCCCTTCCCCGTGACAACAACTAAATAAAATATGGCAGGACAAATATAACCAATTAGCAAAAGGCAGAAGACTTAAGATAGACAAAACAATCAAGACAATCCCAACATACCTTAACTCAACAAGAAGCGACCAGACAAGAATAAGAAAACTATGTCTAGGCAGTGAAAGATCACATTATACAATTATTAAATGTAGTTGTGGACAATGACTAACATTTGAACACATATTAAAAAATTGCCAATTGGTAGGCCAAGAAAGAAAAGCATTCACAGAATATCTAATAGACAATAACATTCTAATTACACTAGAATTAATCTAGTCTTTGAAATGTGATGATGATGATCACACTTAACTTTAACCAAGCATACACTTGAAATGGGGAAAAATTAACTTAAAAATTAACACCCTGAAAGGTTACGAATGAATAAAATTAACTGTAACCAAGAAACACTATGAATGGTTATAAATACACTATCACAAAAGAGAAAGGAAAAACAAAGTTGCAATGCACACACCTGATGTTCTTCTTTGCCTGTCAAAGCATCGAGCCTATTGCGCAGAAATGTGGGCATGTTCAGCTCTGATCTGCGACACTCACTGATTGCAGATGGATGGTTACGCACAAGGCACAGTAGGGCAGCCATGACATGTTCATGCTCCTGGTGGTGGTCTTGCATCAGGTGACCAAGAAGTTGCTCCACCATCCCCATCTGACACAATGTTTCTGCAACAGGAATGTCAAAACCTTCAATGTTTGCTCCATCACTCCCATTTAATATGTGTCAACAACAAGATTATCAGTACTTTCAATGTTTACAAAATTATCAAACCTTCAATGTATGCTTCATCTTTCCCATCTGATGTGTCCACAAGATTATCGACACCTTCAATGTATGTTCCAAAATCCCATCTGACATATCCACAACAAGATTATCAACACCTTCAACGTAAGCTCCACCATCCCCTTAAATGTATGCTCCAACATGTGCAGCAAAGACCATTTTAAGTGTACATCACAAACACTGTACATTAAATTTGTGTGTGTAAACAGCAAATGGGGGTGAGTAGAGAACAACACTGACCCATCACCATCAACACCCAGGATAAAGATAACTTTTGCAAATTATTAATAAATTTTAATCAAACTTGGAACAATTTCAGTTAAACATTTATTCATCACATATTTAGCTATAGCATTTTAAAAGTCTTCATTTGTCCAAGGCATTAAGGTATTCACAGTGCTGACTGCAGCATCAATTGTGAGGTGATCAAATTCAATCTGGGTCTGCATGATGTTGGTTACTATATCTTTTATTGCTAGTTATCATGTGTCTTTTATTTCTGGTCACCAATATGTCTTATTGCTAGTCACCACATCATTTAATGCTGGTCACCATGCTTTTACCGCTGGTCATCATGTCATGTACTCTGATGGTCTCCTTATTTTTTACCTATGGTCATCACATCTTTTATTGTTGTTCACACATCTTTTTGATGATGGTCGCCAAATGGCTACTGTGTTTTAGTTTCTGGCTGCTACTCTTGTAATTTCCTTGCCTTTGAAAAGTTTGGTAATTTTGTAGTGAATTACAAACAGACTACAATGGACAAGTAAAGCATAGCACTACTAAAACAGAAAAATTAATAAACATAACATAGCTTTCCTAGACTGAAGAGAACAATTATCAACATAAGTGAGCATCATGAAAATAAACAGAACACAAGTGAAGCACAACTCTAACAAAACAGAGAATTAGCAAATGTAAAATGACATTCCTAGATGGAACAGAACAATCATTAAGCGAACATTATGAAAAATAACAGAACACAATTAACAAGTGAAAGCATAGTTCTAACAGAACAATCATCAAGTGAACATTATAAAAATAAATGGAACACAATTAACAAGTGAAAGCATAGCTCTAACAGAACAATTAGCAAGTGAACATTACAAAAATAAGGAGAGCATAATTAGTGAGTACTAAATGGTAGTAACTGACCAGATAAAACAATTAACATTACCAAGTGAAGCATGGCAGTACTAGATCTAAGAGGCAAATGCAACACGACATTACTAGAATGAAATCGGCATAATTATTAAATGAAGTATGAATTATTAGAGTGAATACAACATAATTATCAAATGAAGCATGACAATACTAGATTAAATACAATTTTAGACCAAATAGGACCTAATTAACCAGTCAAGATTGACATAACAGAAATAATAATAAATAAAACATAATTATCAGTGAAAACAAATTACAGAAAAAAACAAAACATATTTAGCAAGTACCAATGCATTGTGAAACTAAACAGAACACAAATACTGAATCAGCCAGTACAACATATTAATGAATAATAGCACATAACTAGCCAGGTCAAATTACTCAAATGAACAGAACATAATTAACCTGTATACATTTTTATTTTACTCAACTGAACAGAACTTAATAAGCAGAGCGGTATTACAGTACTCTATTAAATATAGTTATCTATTTAAAGGCACACAGAAATTTGGAAAATAATACAGAACAGAAAAGTATTGTAAAATATTGCCTAAAGTAATACTTTAAATATTTTTTTTTTTATTATTAAAAATTATTAAGTTACAAACCTTTGTATTTACAGTTTTCACCAAGGATAGATCTGAGCAAGAATGCAGCTTTGACCTTTACTTTTTCAATGTCACTTTGCATTGCTCTCAAAAGAACAGAAAAACCATCATGCTTCATAAAATCTTCCTGTGCAGCATCGGAATCACGTAACAAGCCTGCATATACAATCACACATTAATACCTCATAGTCACATATCATAGTCAAGGACTAAACACAGTCATGCAATAACCAACACTGAACACTTTCACATATAATAACCCATTATAATTTATACCACAGTCACATACAATAACCAAGGATTGGAAATAAACACTACACAATAAATATTCAAACAAACTCAAGTAAATCAAAACATATTTCAGATGGCTACCTGCCTTTAAAAGGCATACAAAGGCTGACAGAATATTATTATCATTAGTATATGCATTATCACAAACATGCTATTATCACTAGAATATGTATTATAAGCAAACATAAAAATAATGACATCTATTCAAATGCATTAGAAAAATATCTGCAAGGTATTTAATTTTTAACCAAAAATAACTCAGCAAACATATATCAACTCACACATTGTACACACTCACAATAATTCAATTAAAAAAAAATTCTACTTATATTACAATTTTCCCCCAAATTAACCTTAACTTTGTTGTTGTTTTCTCTTTTTTATAGTTTTCATTTTATTATCAATAAATAAACAAATATTTATAAAACACTTTTTAGTATCAGTTTTAAATACTAGTGTGAGTTTGAGAGTTTAAATTTTGTTCTCATAAACAATTAAATACTTAAAGTTTACCCCCCCAAAAAAATTAAATCCATTAGTAAAAAACTCTTAATACTATCAACCTGACTAATCAGTAAAAGTTAAAAGGCTGATTCACTTTTATTGTTTAATAGTGTATATGTTTACAGCATATAATGAGAAAGTTAATGTGCAGCAGGAATAAACCTGGACAAGTTACTCTTTGTATATTCCATACACAGAAAAATACACAAATTAAATGAGTTTTGCAGTGCTCTAAATTTAAAATATTAATAATATGTAATTAAACCAAAAATTAAAAAAGAATTCATCAAAAATATAATAAAACAACACAATCAAGATTTACACCTCTTACATGAGATAGCATATAAGGCTTTTGTCCTGACGGTAGAATCTGTGTCCGTGTCAAGAATTCTCAACAAATCTTGGAGCAGGTCTAATTCAATAACGGCATTCTGACAGTAAGGGTTGTTCTGCACCAGCAAAGCCACCAGCTCCAATCCTCGCCACCGTATGTTGTTCTCTCGATGGTTGAAGACCATGGGAAGAATGGAGAAACCACCAATCTTGTGGAAATCTAGAAATTAATTTTAAAAAGTTTGTCAAATTAATCAATCCTCTTACCCCCTTTCATAAATAAGTTTCTCTTTCTACATTGCACAGCCATGAATGGTATTGATATGTATAAAAAATGAACAGGGATTTGGCATTTAACCCATTAACCCATCCCTTGTAAGTGTGTACAGTACTGTGAGCTGATATGTATATATATGCTGAGTTATTTTTTTGTTAAGAATAAAAAAATATCTGTGCAGATATAGGTTAAATAAACAAGTTTTGAGACAAACGGTGAACTGCAGTTTTCATGGCAAATAGAGTAAAAAGGCTGAAAGATGATCTTAATATTCTCCTCTGTTTTGTCACAAGATCATTTTATCATGCATTATTATTTTGTCACGCAGCAGTGTTTTGTCACACAGCATCATTTTGTCATGCATCATTATTTTGTCAAGCAGTACTGTTTTGTCAGGCAGCACTGTTTTGTCACGCAGCACTGTATTGTCATACAGCATTGTTCTGTCATGTAGCTCTTTAACAAGAAGTCTTTTTCAAGATTAAAAACCCCAACATGTTCCAACTGTTGCATTTTTGCACAGACAGTCAAAGGAAAGTGCCAAAGCTGCAAAATCACATTACCAACAGCAAAGTCGATGTGTTCACACCACTCGTGCAGCTCTTCCAGACTTGAGCAGGCATGCTTCACCACTTCCGCTGTCACTTCTTTCCCAGAGCTCTCGTCAGCTTCTTTTACTCCGCTGATGCACTTCATCATTTCCTGCACTGGGCTGGTACTCATTCCCTCCAGTGCTTTGCTCAGCCATTCCCTTTTCTTGAACAAAGGGTGAAGAAATAATAAGTCATACTCAGCTGATCTTTTTAGGTAGCGTAAACAAATGTCAAGTAGTCACATCTACAATCAGCTATTGTCTTTTCTTAAAAATTAAAGGGTGTTAACAGATAATTGTGGTCATGACTGTGTTCAATTAATCACTTTTCTAAACAGTATAAACAGATAAAATAGTAATGTCTGCCCACAATTAATCTCTTGTTGTAAACAGCAGAATTTTAAGAGGTTTTGTGACAATATACCTTTTATTTTTTTTATTTGAATTTGAATTCTTTTATTTGTTTCATATTTTATTCTTTTTAAACAACGATTTATATACCATTCCAAATTATTTACCTCTGGGGACATAGCACTGAAATCTGAAATTTGATTTGGAGCATCTTCTGTTTTAGTAGCCTCAATACAAAAGCGAAGTAATCCCTGCATATTCTCTGGCACCCTGCTCTGCTCACCTTGCTGATTCTCAGGCACTCTGTTTTGCAAACTATCCCCATTACCAGATGAATTGCCATCTGCCATCTTCCAGAATCTATCAAAGTATCAATCAATCAATGCAGAAAGGATTGTCATGCAATCTTACTGAAGTTAATGCAACATGAATTTTAAGTCAAACAATATATTATTAAATACTAATTTGACTATTTTGGATAGTCTAGAACAACAAAAATATAATCAGTGAGAATTGAGTTAAGTATTTAATAATTTATTCACCAGCTGCCTAAAGCAAAAAGGTTTTCAAAATAAAATAAAGTTTTATAAAGCATTACAAATGATAGAGACTACAAGTTTTACAAGAAAAAATGTACCACTGTTCTAATTGCAGAAGTAATGTACCACTGGTCTAATAGGTCTTGTGGTAATTACTAAATTAGTCCTACAAAGTACAATTACAAATGAAGAGAAACTGTAAATTTGTAATGGCCGTTGCTGGGCTCTACCTAAGAAAATAAAGTAAGAAACTTCAACATTCATTGACTCAAGGTCCGGTAGAAAAAAAAATGTTTTAGTATTACTTTGTTGTAAATGAGTCAAAACATTTTAAATTCCTTTTAAGTTTTATTATTACCTCGTGATACAGTTTTTAAAAAAATAGGCTGCATAACATTAACAATAACATGTAAATATAATCAAACTGTCTTTACATGAGACATTGAACGAAATAATTTTATTCATCTTTTCAATCTATCTTTTAAACAAAAATAGTTGTTTTAATTTAGGATATCATCAACCTGATAAATACAAATAATAATGTGTAATTTCTCCTAAAGAAAGATACACAGAAAATATTTTATTTATCTATTCACTACACAGTAACAGTTTTTAATGTAACGAAATAATATAAATGAGGTTATAATATACTTTATATTCACTAAGCCGTACCTCTATCGAAAAAAAGATTCCGTTTATTGCTGTTGATCTGCAAGGTACTAACGAAATAATTAACTAATGTCTTACTGTGTAGTAAATGTTAAATAAACAACTGAGCAAAGCATGGAGTTGCACGTGAAGATGCCAGAACTTTCCAAGTAAAGGGCGTAATTAGACACCAATTCAGTCGCTGTTATATTTATGATTTTTTATGAAACACATCTATTATTTTAATGTTTATCCATATATTTTTAATACCACAAAATACTATAATAAATAATTGGTTTCTTGTTTATGATACTCATTCATATCAATTATTCTATCGCAGACGCCGGAAGACTGTCGTGTAACTTGCGAGTTATTTCCCTTAGTTTATGTATAATTTTAATAGCTCAGGGCATTTAATATGTTTTGTTTGTTTATTTTTCTCATTTTATTTATTCGTAAACATGATCACAGTTAGAATTAAACTAAGATTACGAACACACACATTTTGGATTACCGTTATTCGTATTTATACGTGTAAGCAAGACGCGAAAAACTACATTGATATTCATTATATGTAGGCCTATTTCATGTAGACAAAACCTAGCGTGTGCCACAGATACACAGTGCCACCCCCCACCCCCCCGATATTTATATTAAGACGTCAACATAAACATGTAGTGTACATAGCAAATTCTGTAGACATAAGCATCATGTGTGACGCTATAGCAAATTATTCAGGATGTGCATTAAATATGAAGCATATAGCAAACTTTTCAGGCATGTGCATTGCATATGACCACATAGCAAATTCCTCAGATATGTGGGGTGCATAAGGCGCACATAGTCGTGTTGACGTGTGCTTAAGTTGTTTGTTCTCTTTCATCTCTCCAGCATGTCTAACTCATATAAAAATTTGTAAACAAAATTTTTTAAAAATTAAATTTAAAAAAATGTAAACTTTGTTTTTCTTGCAAAGGGTGATTTAGGTTTGTAAGAAGAGGAGATTTGTCAGAAAATAAAAGTGATTTGGAGCTTCATTAGATTTAAGGTACAATAGATATTTCTTTGTAAAGTTTCATAATAATAAGTGACCTTTTAATCAAAAACATCAAATAATCCATATTTTAATGAATGAAATCCATTGTTCTCCCAATTGTTTTTAAAAGTTTTATTTAATTCACTAAAAGATGTTATTTTTTTTTTGTTGCTTGCATGTTTTTAAGATCCCTTCAAAATAAAATCCCATAAAAAAAAAAAAGGCCCACACTGTTGATCTCAGATTTTGACAATGATGAAATTAAATCCTGGGAGATTCCAATTTTAATGACATGAAGTGATGACAAATATATCATAGAAGTAAATTAGTGGTTATGATGAATGAAAACTATACAGCTTTGCAGCAATGACTAAATGATAAAGTCACTGCATAATTTTATACTGTCTATTGTCTGACTCTCTTTGCAGTATGAAGAAATGTAATCATTTAATAATAACTATATGACAAAAAAATATGTGATATTTATGCTCATTATGAAAAGTGTTTGTATAAAATATTGTAAAGAAAGTAAGTAAATATTAAGGTAAAGTGCATATATTTAATAAATGTTCTGTGTTTCTATAAAGTTGGTATTTTGTCAGAGATCAAGTACACATAGAACACAAATATTGCTCTAAAGAAAATTTTATTTGACAGATGTACAAATTTTGTTGATTTAAAAAAAATAGAACACTTCTCATTCATTCAGTCAGTCAGTCATTAACATGTAAGATCTTTCTCTGAGGTCCAAGTCTTGAGAAAACAAAATGATAATGTTATTTTGCAAAACATGCACATTTCTTTCACTGATGAAAATGGATGATTTAAAAAATAAATTATTTTCTATTTTGCAATGGGTTGAATATTCCTTAACATTCATTGTTAATGTAAATTACTGTTTTATTACCTTGATTTACTCTTAGTAACATAACTGATAATTCATTAATAAGTAGACTGTCAGAGCACAGCAATTCTTTGTTGTTTATTTTACAAATCTTAACAATTCAATGGCTACTAATGTCCAAATGATCGTAACAAATGATTTACAATAGTTTCAACAGTTTGGGCTACATAATCCATTATCAACATCAAAATGATCTGTCACATTTCAAATAGTATTCATCACATCAATTCACATAATCCATAAATGAGTAATGTCAAAATGATCATGTAAAATGATTTCAAATAGAATCACTACATTGGATTGCACAATCCATTAGCTTGCACAAACTTCTCTTTAAAACTATAAATTGTACAAATAAACGCAAATTAAATTTTCTTTACTTTTAGGTCATGCTTCATCATGGCCATTTTTTTCCTTGTAACTGAATCTCCATTTTGAAAGCAGAGTTTTCACTCTTGCATTCTGAAGTCAATAAGTCTAATTCTACCATTAATATTTTGTTTTGATGTAGTTTACAGCAACAGTACAGTAAATATACCATTAACATTCTTGTTAAAAAAATGCATCCATGGGCAATAAGCAATAGCTTTTTTCTGCAGCACAGCATTTTAAAACAACTTTATAATGTCAAAGACAAGTTTTTCCAAGCATGCCAGCATGACTTGAATGCTGCAGTACAGTGGTCCAGCAGACGCATTTAACAGATACTCATGACTGGAGCATGTTCTTCATGGAAGTCGTCTATGGTCAAACTTTTCAAGGACAACCAATCTAAGAACAAGTCAAGGATAGTGAGCATTCACTTTCTGATGACCCCTTAGGCAAATTAACTCATTACTTATTTATTTGATGCAAAGAATAAAAAGTACCTTTAAGAAAATGTACAAAGCTTATAATCTTTGGATTTTCCCCTACACTACAATGCCCAAACCAAAATGATCAGTTTACTTTATTTGTGTGCACACATTTCAACTCTCCCTCTTTAAAAAAAAATATCCTTAACAAAAAGATACGGTTTAAGCTGCTCTGCAAAATTCCTCATGTCATCGCCAATGGAATCTTGACCCAGTGGTGCCACAACACTCAGCTCCACAAGATATGATCCAGTAATGGGCTCAAGTAGGTTTTGTTCAGTCTTCCCAGACTGCATAGGCTGTTGAATATAACACACACACACACACACACACACACACACACACACACACACACACACACACACACACACACACATATGATCAACACACATATATGAAGAATGAAGTAGTCAATTTTCTACAGCAAAACTATTACAACAGTTGATACCCCAAACTGCATGCGCTTTCTTATTCACAATACAGACTAATTAATGGCACAGCTCGCAATATACGTCCATATGTTTACGACAATTTTGAAGTGATGGAGGAGTTGCTTACAGTGATTCCAATGCATGGCCAGACACCGATGAGGAGATATTCCACAGGCTGTGTGATGCCATTGCAGATGCCTGTTTACTATGGAGGAGTTTTGCTGGACTAATAACCGATGGAGCACCATCAATGACAGGGAAGAGAAATGGAGTCGTGGTACTTGTTCAAAGAAAATTGGAAGAAGAAGGTGTAGAAGAGGCCATTGCTCTGCACTGTATTATACATCTGTAGACCCTTTGCAGCAAATGCCTGAAGTTTGACAATGTGATGTCTGATGGTGTGAAATGCATCAACCATATCAGATCCAGGGGCATAAAGCACCGGCAGTTCCGTGCCTTTTTAGAGGAAATAGAGTCAGCATATGAGGATGTGCTCTACTACACCGAGGTACGTTGGCTTAGCAGGGGACAGGTCTTGAAGAGGTTTTATGAGTTGAGAGCAGAAGTGAAAACCTTCATGGAGAAGGATGGGATGGCTGTTCCTGTACTAAGGGATCCCAAATGACTCATGGACTTAGCTTTTCTTGTTGACATCATACAAGAGCTGAATGTATTGAACAAGAAATTACAAGGCCAGGGGCAGCTTGTCAGTGCAGCTTAAACAATGTAAGAGCATTTTCCACAAAACTTGTGTTATGGAAAACTCAGCTTTCTCAGACAAACCTCTGCCATTTCCCAGCATGTAAGGCACTTATGGATTCTGGCAAACTATTCAGTGGTGAGAAGTATGTTGATGCCATTGTAAAGCTGCTGAAAGAATTTGATCACAGGTTTGCAGATTTCAAGAAACACAGAACCACCTTTCAAATATTTGCTGACCCCTTCTCCTTCGATGTGGAAGATGTCCCTCCTGTGCTTCAAATGGAACTAATTGACATACAGTGTAATTCTGAACTCAAAGCCAAGTTCAGTGGAAAAGCAGACAAGCTTGGACAATTTTTGAGAGAATTGCCCCTTACCTTCCCTGAGCTTTCCAGGATGTTCAAGTGGACCATGTGCCTTTTTGGGAGCACCTATCTGTGTGAAAAGCTCTTCTCCACCATGAACTTTAATAAGTCAAAATTCAGGTCCAAACTTACTGATGAGTATCTTCAAGCCATACTGAGGGTCTCAGTGGCTTCCTCCCTGAAGCCAAATGTGTCTCAGCTGTGTAAGAGGAAGCACTGCCAGGTCTCTGGCAGCAGGGAATAATGTGGCTCAGCTTCACCCAGACTCTACTTCCAGCGGCCCCCAGGCACAATGAGTTTGAGACCCCTGGTCTACAAGGAGGGAGTGGTAAAGCATAGAGGCATAGACGTATTGGTGTTAATCACCACAGAGAGTTAATACGGCACAAGTCTAAGCATTTTGTTGACCAAAGGGAGCTAATACAGTTATGAGGCACAAATTTAAAGCATTTTGGTGACCAAAGGGAGCAAATACAGCTATAAGGCACAAGTCTAAGCATATTGGTGACCAAAAGGAGCTAAAACAGATCTGAGGTACTGAGCTAAGCAGCACTCATGTCTAAACATTATAAAGGGAATAGCTTCTGAGCAATATTACTCTGTATTCTGGAGATGTGTCAATGGAATTAAAAAAAAAAAATTAATGAAAATGTTATTAACCTTACTCACTTTGAAGATCCTGGAAACTGTGGCCTTCATCCGTCCTTTGTGAAAAAAATAGCCTCTAGCTACATATTCATGATCCTGTCTAAAATAATTATGGAACGATTAAGATAATTATCTCTAATTTTCACTGCCTAATATGAATTGACTCATTCACTCTCATATATTTTACATGGTGCCAAAAGTTAATGAAGTTTACATCACAACAGCATGCATATACTGCATATAAGTTTAATACCATACACAGGGTTCCTATCATAAGTTTAAAATGATTTTCGAGATCAACATTTTTTAAATTCCAGACCTATACCATGAACAGTTATTAGAAATGCACAAAATACTGAGGAAAAAATTATAATCAAGATTCTGATGATACAATTAATATATAAATTTTAAAAGACATTTAAAAGTAATTTAAAAAAAAATAATTATCTGCAAAATCTGAACAAGAAACTTTCTTTATACTGTAGGCTCCTAAATTAAAAATATTAGAAGTCACAAATTAAAATCACATCTGCTATGTGTTTGAAAATATATGCAAATTTACAATGAAACTAAGATCACATGTACACCATGTACAAATACAAATTTACAATAAAACTAAGATCACACAAAAGTACACCATGTACACATACAAATTTACAATAAAACTAAGATCACACAAAAGTACACCATGTACACATACAAATTTACAATAAAACTAAGATCACATGTACACCATGTACACATACAAATTTACAATAAAACAAAGATCACACAAAAGAACACCAAGTACAAATAAAAAAATGAATGAAAATGAATCCACTGACAAGCAGAGAAAGTTGTAAATTTTAGCAGAGTTTGAAAGCTGAACTTAAAAATATTGAATATTTTTAAAAACTAACTTTGAAATTGTGCTCAGGACACCTGATTATTTATTCATTCAATGGACCATGTATAATACTACCATGATTTTTAAAAGTTTGACTTATATATATATATATTTGCATTTTGGGAGGCAAAATGTAGAAATGGATGATCCTGATTAACTTTGTCCATATATGCACAATTTTAACACTACAAGTGTGCTTTTACTGTTGGAAGATCGGCAATTGACTTTTTTTTTTTTAATAGAAAACATTGAACAAAGTGACAATACAATGTACAATAGTATGTGAGCAATATCACTGAAAATAGCGGTAATGGAAAATGAGTGATTTTTGGGCTAATGAAACTAATTATCTTCAAAAGTAATGAAAGAATACTTATCAAATAATTCAAGTTTGTAGCAGATAGGTATGCCTATGACATATCCAAATTTAATTATAGATCAATGGTTTCCAAGTTATGATGTACAAGTTTGAAAATGTTCACATCCCAATTTTGGGGGTGGGGGTGACTAAATATCTCCAGAATTAACAAAGACATTTGAAATTTGTCTTTCATTTTTGTTTTAGAATACATTCAAATTGATGTATGCCAATTTTGGTTGCTTTTTGTCGCAATGGCTGCACTCTCCTGCAAATGTGGCTTTGATACTGTTTTTTTACTTTTATATTAAAAAGAAAAAGTATTTAGCCTGCACTTGCCTGTCTGAAACTTTCAGTATGTGTAAATTAGTGTATGCATGATTGCTAAACAGTAAACTGCTTTGCTATAAGCCATTTTGAATCTGAATCTCAAGATGATCATCTTTTCATGTTTCAATTTCTATCTCTATAGAAACAAAATTAATTTATTAGCCACTAGTGCTATATATATTACGTTAATAAGAGAATCTGAGCAGAATATAATTTTATTACCTAAATTCCATCTTCAAGAAAATAATACATTATATATATATAGATATATACAAACTCCTATACTTTTCCATATGCCCCTGCAACACCAACTCTTACAGAAACTACAATCTGATGAAATTCAAGTTTACAACAGAAGACTACATTAACTTTATGTAATGTAGTTACATTATGGAAAAATGAAATTCATCTTAAGGAAGGACACATTTTTAAAGTGAGGTCAGAGACAAGACAGAACCAATAAAATTCATAGTGAGACAATATATAAAAGGAAACAATTTTAGTTAAATATATGCATCTGATTTAAAGCCCATCTTTAAAACTCTAATTATATTATTATATGAGATGAACACAAAGTGAACTTACTTGAAACCCAGTTCATTGAGAAATTCACGAATATTACTTGAACAAGCAACATCGTAGCATGCTCGTACCAAAGTGTGCCTGTTCTTGTCACCAACCTCTGCCTGTCCCAGGTAACGAATGTGACTGGAAGAAAAGCAAAATTACCAACTGAGCTACATAAATAGTTATATAATATTGTTCATGGACCTAGCAAAATAATTATATTAATGTCATAACATCTGTGCTTGTAGAACGAAAACAACAAAAAATTAGGTTAAGTTTGTTCCCAAAATGTGTGAGTGATGTGAAAAGTGAGTAATTAATTGTTCTTTGTTTTTGCTTCCACAAACTCTGAGTAAGTGCATGAAGAGAGAAACAACTTATTGTTTAGAAGGTGTGTGAATGAGAGATGCAAGAATGTACATTATATTTACTCTTGCAATGTGTTAGTGTTCTTGCATATGAATATGAGCAAGAATGTACACTAAGCTCTAATTTCATAATCAAAAAGTGATAACGTGTTTACAGAGCAATATTTGTTCCCACTTAGCTTATCTCTGAGTTCTTATGTGTGTAAATTTATCATAAAAAGAGTTTGTGTTATGTTTGTTCTGCAGATGATGTTAACTAGATTTGTAGGGCAATAATTTTTCACACAATCGTTTACTCTTTCAGCCCTGAAGTTTGTGTAGGGCTATAATTTATGCTGCTTGCTCTCAAAGTCTGAGCAGTGCTTTTATGTAGAACAATAAATGTTTAAACTGTCTGTTTCAAATCTACAATTAATGTTAAGAGAATAGCTAGAGCAATAAATGTTTGTATTGTCTGTTTCAAATCTACAATTAAATGTTAAGCGAATAGCTAGAGCAATAAATGTCTGTTTCAAATCTACTATTAATGATAAGCGAATAGCTAGAGCAATATTTTTATATCTGTTCTCAAAAACTTTAGAGAGCTGAGGTTTGAGAATGTGTACAAGTTAAAGTCAAAGTAGTAGTACTAGTAAACAAAAGGTCAGGTTTTTACATGTGAAAATGACTGGAATTTAGTGATTTGAATCTGAATTTGAATCTGAAAAGTATGCTTACAAGTTCAGTTTTTATTTTTGTTTTAAAAATCAACTGAGATCATTAAAAGAGATGTCTAGGGTAACCTGGAAGTCACTATTTTTTAAAATCTCAATAAAATGCAAGTGAGTTAGGTCATGAGTGAGTTTGTGAATGAGTGAGAGGGTGGGAAGGGAGATGGGGAGGAATAGGGCAAATGTGCATGCATTTAATCACCATTTTGTATTATTCAGAGTTCTGAACCCCCCAAAATTTTCTTTTAATTTTCAATAAATATTAAAGAAGAGCATTTTGAGCTGCTTCTTGAATAAAAATATCTAAACATTAATTTTTTTCATTGCACTTATTTGCAGCTTCTTACCAGAAGATTTGGACTAAATTTGATATTTTGTCTCAGATAATGGGTAATGTAGATTGTGTGTGTATTACTTTTGGTGTCCTGATTTTTTGTAAGAAAATAGGAAATATCTGCTATGTAATTAATTCCTTGCATTGCTAGCTTTTAAAATATTTTCAACTCTATTTCCTAGAGATTTTTGATTTTATTTTATTACTATTACCAATATCTACTCAAAACAAGTTAAAAATGTAGAAAGGAAGCAACTAGAAAACTAAAATTACAATGAAGCAAACAGAAAATTCAAAATGCTTTATTGTTATCCACAACACAAACAATTGCAAGAATTGATGTTTTGGCTAAATAACCTTCATCAGATGATAGCAATTATTGATAACAGTGACAATATTATAAATGTAGGAGAAAGATATCTGCTGTACATACAAGAGCATTTTAATCAAATAGTATAAAGAAATGAACATGCTACAGGATTTTGGTCATCAAGTTAACATGAATGCAGCATGATAAAGCAATGATCAGAAATCCATAACTGCTCAGATTCCAAGTTTTCCACACATGAAGCTATTAGTGCAATGGCTTGATAACAATGTGAAAAGTGAAACAAAACAATAAACTTAAAAACTGACCAGGGTGCTTCTGGATGATCCAATGCTTGGCGTACTCTTAATAGAATGTATTGCCCTTGCTGAGTGGACAAGTTGTTTTCTGTCAAATACAAAACGTTTTATTCAAATGTTTTTGTGAAGAAAAAAATAGATTCCATATGTTGATGGATGCCTTTTATATCAACACTAACACTTTTTTAAAACAAAGAAATTTATACATTTAATTGGGAACTGCTGTAAAATGAAACTTGTTTTGTTTCTTCTTGACTCCCCCCCCCCCTTTGTTTTATGTATGTTTGCTAGATTATTAGAGGTACTGTATTTTAAAGACTTTCATTACAGAGATCTTTGAATATAAAACATATATCTTGAATAAGTTTTTAAAATATAAAAATAAGCCAGTCAGATCATGAGTTGTAGTCTCAGTTTAGACCTAACAATTAAAATGTCAGAACAATTAAAACCCCAGAACCAAGATGATGAAATTTATTAATTTCAAGAATACATTTCATAACTTGTTGTTGTATAACAATCATGGATCCCTTTAATGAACTAAAAAAATACTAATGCCAGATACACATATTAATGCTATTCTAAACCAATCAAAATACTATTTCACACCTATCCCAATGAGTGTGCACATGCGCACACGCATATACACATTGATAAAGTTATCAAGTTATTTTATATACCAATTAAAAATCTGAGCAGAAACATGTAAGATTCTTAATCTTAGTGAAAAAAATAAAGCTAATATACACCATTAAAAAGGAACTTAAAAATAGAAACTATATCCTACTTCAATTAAAAGACCTCTTATTGAGATGATAAAGCTGATTCCATATATACATATGATGTTGAGATTGTCATCATGTGCAAATTATGTCAATCAAAAATCTTTACTGAACTCAGTAACTCTAGCCTACAATAATAAAATAAATAAATATAATTTTGAAAAGTTACTATGTCTTTAAAATAAATTAAAATCATTTTAAACTATATCAATAAAAAATTCAAATTAATTTATAAAAGCCCTTATTTTAGAGAAATAAGAAATTCTATTCAAATTAATTTATAAAATCCTTAAATTTAGATTAATTAAAAAAATATCTATCCTAAATTAATTTTTAAAATGTACTTACTCATTCTGAGAGATAATAAACTCCATACAAAATTAACTTATAAAAACTCTTACCTAGCTGATAAATTATCCTAAAATTAATTTTAGAATGTCCCTTACTGAGCTGATAAACTATCTTAAAATTAATGGAAAGGTCCCTTACTGAGTTTTGATAAGCTATCCTGAAATTAATGAAAAAGTCCCTGATTGAACTGATAAAACTATCCTAAAATTATTGAAAAAGTTCCTTAGTTGATAAACTATCCTAAAAAGTAAAATTAATGAAAAGGACCCTTACTTTGAGAATCTATCCTAAAATTATTTTAAAAGTCTCTTACTGAGTTGATAAACTATCCTAAAATTAATGAAAAAGTCCCTTACTAAGCTGATAAACTATTTCGTGATCATTAAATGTCTCTGGAGCAGCATCAGCATTGTCACACAAGCCTCTCAGTCTGTGAAGTAGGACCTCGTGATGCATGTCTAAAATGCTGCCCTGGAGAAGGTATTCTTGGAGAGGTGCCACTGACTTCATGCTTGCTGTAAACGAGGTTGTAGTACTCTCCATTGCTGAAATGATTTCTTACTTGCAGGCTGATTCTGGGTATAGCGTTTTACAGAACAGGACCAACTAGGCATTACTTTCTGAGATAAGATCAAGTTGATTTAAATACAATTTTAAATGTCAGTGAAAAAGTATCTATTAAAAGATAATTCAAATACAGTTCCAAATTTTAAAAGTGGGCATATCCATGTATAGCAGGATTTATGATAATGTATTTATGAGTTACTTTGGAGAATTCTATATAAATTAGTCTTCTTACAAATGAATAATAACAACAACTTTATTATAGGCTCAACCCAAACTGTGTGATAAGTACTAAAGTAGTCCCCATATGATAACCAGTCCCCCTATAATGCATTATATTCAGTACTATGGTGTAATAAAGATAAGAATTTATTAAGAGTATTTTAAATTTATTATCAGCAGAGAAATAAAAAATACTTGATAAATATGAATGAACTGTTTTAAACAATTTAATACAAAGGGAAACAAATAGTTAGAAATATATTTTTAAAATATAGTTCTGTTGGTTTATTATTATATTTAAAATGCTTTTTAAAATGTCCATACCAATTTTGTTTAATTTAATACATTATATGTGCTTGTTGGAGTATATTTAAGATACTTATATGGACGATGTACAATATCAATGACCAGCTGGTTAATGCTTCTGAAGTTCTGTCTCCTCTGCATGAACAATGGAACATCTGACATCATATTACATATATTATTGTAAATCTATTTAGTTTTCATGCACTAACACTCTTGTTTTCTGTCATCATTTTTCATCCCTTGAGTTCCAAAAGTTAAAATTATAATTTTAATCCTATCCCTCGGTCTGGTAACATTAATGCTGACTTAAGAGATCATCAACATAGAAGTCTCTGAAATTTGCTCCGAGTATATGAGACCTTTTGAATAGGAATAACACTAAAAATTTTTAAAAAATTAATGCATAATAAATTATTCTGATTAATTTGAATTACTTTCTTACTTTATTGCTAACATTCTTTTATTGATGAGTTTGCATTTCCGATTAATTTAGCATTTTATTTCCGTGTGCCATGTTCCTTTCCACAATACAAATAATAACCGCAACCGGGAGTCAAAATAGTTTTTCGGCGGTTTTCCGCTTAGGGAATTAATTTTTCACCATGCATTTTATTAATAATTTACCTAAAATGCACTTATATCGTTATGAGCTATAGTATAATTTACGCACCTAAAATGCATTTTTTACCGAATTTCTTATCTCATTAACTTCTGGTAACTGTAATATATATAATTACAAACAAATGTAGCTTGTTTAGCGAGAGAGTGATGTGTGCGTGTAAAATTTAAAATGTAAGACTAAGAGTGAACGTTGAAAGCTTGTAAGTTGAAAAACAAACAAGATACGTACTCAATGCGGAGATAAGCATAAATATAACACTATTAGCCCACCAATTATGAACCTCTTAATGAGGTTTTTAAAATAAATAAAGTTTTTATAAACTATAATAAAACAATAGTTTGAAAAAAAGCAAATATGCACATTAAAAAATAAAAGGATATTGTTACTAAGAGTCCATAATGTTAGACCTTTCATATTTTCTTTTTTTAAGAGAGCTCTCTAATTGTTTCTATTTGCCAAAAATCGCGATCATCACTGAATACCTTTTCAATGCCAAGACATAACCAAGAGTATACATTGATGATTGTAATAAATAATACTACGTCAATATTGCACCCAGTTGAAGAATAACATTAAAATTGTATTTATTCTATCTCGATTAGTAAATATGAATTGAAATAAGTAATCAACCCAGTAAATCATATATCTCGGATTTTTTTTTTTATATTTTGGACATTTAAAAAAAAGAGCTATTTGAAAGCAAGTACATGTGCATCTATATTTTAAGTGAAATAATTGTCTAAACTAAGCAGAAAGTCTTTCAAAAACTCAAACGACAATTCAATAGTAATTATATGTTTATTTATAACTTTTCCCTTATGATAGTTTTCTTAATCTACTATCGGTCTTTACAAAACGCAGGTTATGCGAAACCAGTTATTTTTGTTAATAAAATCAACATAGAGATTGGAAAAAAGATTGTTTCTACCTTCTTAAAATGTGTGTAACACGTAAAAAGTTGTGTCAGTTTTTAGTTTTAAATTGTTATAAACTCCTAGGCATTGTCAAATTTAAATATTTAATTATACCAAACAGCTTATGTCCTTCGATAACTTTTCCAATGCATAATTGTGGCAATAAAGTACTTCAGCATGAAAAGCAAGACATTTGAAATAATAATAATTTTACTCAACAGCTAGTGTATTTCGATAACTGTTTCAATGCATAATTGGGGCAATAGAGTACTTCTGCATGAAAAGCAAGACAATTTAAATAATAATAAGTTTATTCAACAGCTATTGTACTTTGATAACTTTTTCAATGCATAATTGTGGCAATAAAGTACTTCCACAAGAAAAGCAAGACAAAGTACTTTAGGTTGATGAACACAAATTCTCTAACATTAATCAAAATACTTGTCATTCCAGCTGCAATATGTTACAAATGTCCAAGACATAAAATGAAAAACCATTTATAGTTATACAGGCAAAATACCCTGCTCTAAGCAAAGACTAGAATACAAAATCTAGGCCAGACTGTTCCAACACATTTACTTGAACAATAAAGCTGATGATGTTGGTGATATGTGAGATTTTTTCCTAAAATACATGACAGTAATGTCAAATGAACAGATGCAGCATATACTGAAAATGTTACAGAGGTGTTAAGAGATGAAAAAAATAGTGTTCTCCCTTTCTCCATCTGCCAACAAACTTAACATTTTACTTTCATCTAACAAAAAAAGGAGGTGGACTTTTATTTAAGAGATGTAACACAATAGTTTTACAAATATAAATGCTAAGTTGTTTATATGTTCAATTAAACTTAACAGTTGAATTTACACTGGAAAGCCAACATGCACAAAGTTAACCAGGATTATATCGACAACATAGTAACTATCAATGGCAGGAAGCACAGCAAATACTGGATGGCAACATTAACCAGTCAAAATATACTTATACCTCATCATTTGATCAGAGAAAGGGACCTAGAATATCCATTTAAAAGGCGTTGCCACCATCAGCATTTCTTTTAAAGGTGGTACACTGGATCCAGGGTGAACAGAATTGGTTGATGTCTTTAGTCATCCTTGGCTAGGAGTGGCATTGGGAAGTAGGGTGTTGGTCCAGCCCCTCTCTGTGTATCCAGGTAATTTCACTGACTGGCCCATATCCAGTATTCGATGATGATACGGAGTGGATACCTACCAAATGAATGTACAATTCATCATCCCTAAAAGATCAGTGGTTCAGATCTTTCTTAATAAAGAAAATGTCACCACTGTGTTGATTGCTAATCCAGGTTGATTTTTTACTATCTCAAGGAATTAACTAAATTTTTAATTTTTTACCTTTCTGTAACCCCCCCCCCCCCCAGCTCAGTCTTGATTTTTTTTGTTAGCAAGAACAGCATGGTCATGTCTGTTACTATTCTGTAATAATTGTAAATTGATTTTGTGTACTTTTTGTCTTTGGTAAACAGTTAAATATATTTTGGCAATTTGCAAGTTGGTTCATTTTTTTTACTGGAGTTATTTGTAAAGCACTTAGAACTTTTATTAAATTAAGTTTCATTGTCATCTATTAATTATTAGAATATGGAGATGATTAGAACAGTTATGAACTTTTTTTCAAACATATTTGATTAATTCAAATAACATAATTCAATTTCTCTGGTCCCAAAACAGTTCAAATGAAGCAAAATTTCACTGAGTATATTCCTAAAATAATATCTGAAAATGCATGTGATCTCATAGGTAGAAGATGGAAGGTTTCAGATAGGAAGGGTTACATTAACGGATAAACTTAAGCAAAATATTATCATATATTAGAAAAAATACTTTTGTTACTGCAAAATTAGGTAGATACACAACAGTTCTTGCTGTTTACTTTTGGCTACCGGTGTTAAAGTATAATCATACTACTAATCTTATTGCCAGTTATCAACACAGCAAGAAATCATCTGTATATACATGTATTACTGCTGAAGGTGTGCAGTTTTGCTTGCCTAACTAATATTCATTTCATGACATTAACTTTATTTTATTTATGATATTTAAATGTATGATGACCATGCAAGTAAGTGTTCTGTCAGAGAACACATGAGGACAAATTCTTAGCCCATATGTATTTTACTGGCAGATCAGCACTTTATCTTGGATGTTGGTTTGAGCACTAAACTGCAAGCAACACTAGAGTAGAACAACCCATGGGTCAAAGACCAATTCAATGGACCCACATACATGCCTGCTAATGACATTCACTGAGATCTTAGGCTACACATCAGTCAATCTCAAGCTATGTATTTATAGTCACAAGTGCACAGCTTGAGTAGACAAACTCTACCAAAGTACTCTAGAATTTAGTGTACTCTTATAAACACATTTATAGTTCACTCAAATGAACGAATTAAATAACTAAAACAGTGCCAAAGGACTCAAACAGAATTTCTTATGATACCACATGGTCCTGATTCTTTAAATAATATATATGAACACTAGTTGTAACTGTTGAATAATTTGCCATGCTGTGTTAGCGTGATTCACTCGTGTTGTAGTCTGTCACCTGTATTTACTTGCTTTATGTGCATATATAAGGGTTCTCGAGCTATCTTCTAGAACTATCACTCTTCTATTCTACATTATCTATCATTCATCTTTTTAACATGTGGCCGGCCAGAAGATGTGTTTGGGAGATTAGCCTAAGGTTACAGGCAGCCTGGGGTGGTGGAGAATTAACATCTTGCCCATCTCCCAGTAAAATGTCACATAGGAACACTTTGTGTTTTGTCTTGACAAAATATCACTGAATTGAGAAAGGTGCACTTTGTGTGTGTGTGGGGGTTTGAGAGAGGAGCACTTTGTTTTGGCAAAGGAGCAATGTGTTTTGTTTTGAGCACAGTAGCATCTGAGTGTGTCCTTGTAGAATAGAGAAAAGAATGAATGTGGGTCCTTTTGTATAATATAATTAGTTTTAGGGATGCTGTTGAACTTTTGGAGCTTGTATAGATGGAAGTGTAATATTCAAGAGTTAAAGAGATGTTTCCGAGCATTTTTTTCCAAGCAAGTCTAATGAGTTGAAGAGGTCCTGTATGTAAATAGCTACAATGTAGGAATGACTGACAGAAATGCAAATTTCAAATATAGACTAACAGCGCACAAGCCATGCATGCAGCCCATTCTTACTTACATTAATGATCACATTTAAAAAAATAAATGTGCATTAAAGGCACAGTTGCCTACTGATTGTTTGCATTTTATTACTTTGGCAGACTGGTAGAAAATGAATTTTTATATATCCTGAATCCTATAGATAGAAAAATGGCAAAGATAAAATTACTTCATCATTTGAGTTTAGTTCAGTCATAAGCAAAGTCTTTGATACCTCTGCAAAATAGGATCCATAGGTACTGGACCAAGTAGCTGTTTCAATGAAATATAATAACAATTAAAAAAAAGTTTGAACAAAACTGTCATTTAAAAATATTTATTTTAAATGATTCATTTACTCATTATCTTTCCTTTAAATATCTTTGTTGATTAAACTTTAGTCCATTGATATTTTTAATTAAAAAAAAATATGGTGGTGGTCAGTAGTTAACACGGAGTTACCTCTGTGCAGAGAGAGAAAAAGCTTACAACTAAAATTACAGTAAAATCTTCTTCCAGTCTTGAAATACTTATACCATGAAATCCACATGCAATATGTCTGACATCCTTTCAGGCTTGTGCTATGAACACATTTAGTAAGATCCACATGTTATGTAATGAACTATAGGCTCATAAAGCCTGATAATCTTTTCAGACCTGTGCAATGATTTGTGTAGTAAGATGCTCATTGGACATACAACGGACCACAGGTTTATGAAATCTGATAGTTTTCAGTTTACACAACTATACCACAATAAATTATGCTCTCTCTCATACACACACACACACACACACACACAAATGAAAATGAAATTTTGTAACTTTGATCCAAGCATACTGGGCAATGTCAGTCAGGTGCATATTATTTTGTGACTTATATTAAGACTAGACCTCTGGTAAGATTGTTTTTCATCATTGAAAGGCATTCAAGACTGGCTCACCCCATAATGAATGACATTTTTAGAGTAAAAAAAAAAACTAGTGACCTTTAAGTGTTGCATATGACTGTAAAAATGAAACAATATGCTCCTTTAGAATAAATAAATCTTAACAAAAAGTCCAGTCTTAAAGAAAGGAGGGTTCTCTGGAAACAGCATTGCATAACAAGTGCATTGTGAGAATTCTGTTGGAATTCATTTAGCCACCAACAACTATTATTTATTCAGCTATATTGATGATTTGATCATCAAGCATTTATTTAAAGCATTCATACTACTATATATTTAAATTATGTGATGATATTACATGTAATAGTCTAACCACATTGGGAATGTTTTATTTTTTTTAAATCTTAGATCTGTATAGAACAAGTTTGGGGGTGGGAGATCATTATAAATTGGTTAAATGTGAACTTGTAAAAGTTACAATTTTTTTTTACTGTAGAAACAAATATTATTTTTTTGATTTAGTAATGTATTCTATAATAAATAGATGATATTTTAACAAAAGTACAGAATAAGTTATTAGAAGTGATCAGGAAGTAGATCAAGCAGGATAGAAATTTATCATTGTCCATCATTCTAGAACTCAGTAATTCTTGCGTACTGTCCTTTCTAGCATACTGTCCATCATTCTAGTGATGTGACCATTATTCTTGCAATGTCCATCATTCTAGCAGTGTGTCCATTCTAGCACACTGTCAACCATTCTACCACCATCCTGCATCATTATTGAAATATTTTATTTATTTTGGTCCATTCAAAGAAAAGAACTCCAATTACAGGTAAGAATTGTTTTATTATGAATGAAAGTAAAAATACATTATTAGCTGAAACTAAGTACGTATGTTCTTAAAAGTAGCACCATATCAATCTGTATCTGAATTGTATGAAGTAATTATACTTTTAAAATAAATCTTTTAACTAAAATTAGTAAAGCATTTGTACGTTTAAATGTAATAGTTTATATCAACCATCAGCTGGAATGTGTAAAGTATTGGTTAAAGTAACAGCACACTGATCGTTAGCCGAAATGTATTAAGTACTGAAACTTTTGAAACACAGTTATCATTTAATTAAAATCAGTAAAACATTTGTACTCTTGAAAGTAGCAGCACAGCAGTCATTAGCTGAAATGTGCATATTGATCATTAACTGAATTGTGCATATTGATCATTAACTGAAATGTGCATATTGATCATTAACTGAAATGTGCATATTGATCATTAACTGAATTGTGCATATTGATCATTAATTGAATTGTGCATATTGATCATTAACTGAAATGTGCATATTGATCATTTAACTGAAATGTGCATATTGATCATTAACTGAAATGTGCATATTGATCATTAACTGAATTGTGCATATTGATCATTAGCTGAAATGTGTATTGATCATTAAGTGAATTGTACATATTGATCATGAGCTGAAACAAGAATAAAATATTTGCATTCTAAAAGCAGAAGTCCATCCAACACATATTCAAGATATATGTATTCAGAACACATGTACTCAGGAATACATATTGAAGAAATAAATATCAGGTAAAGTTAGCTGCAAGTGTAAAAATAAACAACAATTCATCATCCCATAAAAGAAAACACAAAGAATTCTGTACGAACAATAAAAACATTTTGTTAATTATACTTTTCTTCTGAAACATTTCTGAAACATACTGCTTAAATGTGCTCATAAAATTGTAAGTACATCTATCAGTGATGCCTTAATGTTAAATAAAAATCAGTAGAAAGATAATGAAAAGATCATTCATAAGAGTTTAAAGCTTGTCCCAGAAATCCAATACTGACGTCCTTTCCCAAAGCATGCATCTCAACATCATGCAAGCTAGGGTAGTAAGCCACTGCAACAAAAGAAAACAATAAAAACTCAACCTAATCTGAAATTCTATCATAATTAACTAAATCAAGGATTAAAATACAGTATTTAATAAGTTAATAATTTTATGAACATAAGTTTCAAACATTAATCTTTAAAGTAAAACTGAACTAACTGGCTGAGGAAATCACAAATAATATTTAATTCGATATATACACACAGGTGGTCAAATTGGTTGCATAACTGTAGTTCAGTCTTGATATACTGAAGTTTAATTAAGCACCAAGAGGTGTGGACTGAATCGTCTGACGACCGAAATATCCAATTATAAAATTTTATATCTACTCAGAGTGCAAACTCGTCATGTCATATCTGAATTTATTACATTCATCACAATATATGCAATGTAATAAATTTACATTATAATATACTGTTTCAAAAAGCATCTATTCAAAACAGAACCAGTTAATCAAATAAAACTTTAGAAAAACTAAGATTATCACAAAGAATCAATGACACTACAAACAAAATTTTTAATAAAAGCGAATTTGAAAAATATCACAACAAGCACTCTGAGATATTGTTTAATATTGTTGTGGTGCGTCAAGGACCATTATAACCCATTTGATATAAACAGACATTCAGTTAGTATGAGTCTTAGCTAGCCTTGATCATATAACTAGTTAGTTCTGGTCACATAACTAGCCAGTCAAAATCACATAACTAGCTGGTCTTGGTCATTTAACGTCTTAGTCCTGGTTACATAGGTGGCTAGTTCAAAGCACATAATTAACTAGTCTCGATCATAAAATAGGGTAGCTCACATCAAATGTATAGCCAGTCAAAAGACATAATTAGTAAGCACTAGCCAAAATTAGTTAAGGCCACCCTACTACTAGTACTACTACATGCCAAGATAGAAAAAGACTATTTATCAACCTACAGCCTCAAAATTTGGAACATAAGTTGCCCATTGTATAAGAAAGCAGTAACTGTTGCCAGTTTTATCTTTTTTAGTTTTTATTAATGTTTAAAAATATGTACTATTTGAGCATTCATAAAAAATTCATAAAATATTTCATACATGAATTAAAAAATATATATATAGTTTTTTATTATCTATTGGACAAGCCCCCCAAAGTTACGCAAGCCCGTTAAAAGATTTTTTTTTAAAAAGTTATGTTTTTTATTGTACCCATCAAAAATCTTTTTTTGGGAGGGTACATGTAGAATTGTTAAAATTTATTTTAAAAAACTTAAAGCAAATAAGCTTTCATCCATGCATAACTTTTTAAGTGTATGTATGAGGAACTGGTGTACCAAAATTTCAGGGTCATGGAATAATTACAACTATTCAAAAGTAGCCTGGGCATGTTCAGAGGAAAAAATCATTTTGAGAAAAATGTATATAAAAGTACAATAAAGACTACAGAAGTTGAAAACTGTGTTCAAAATTGTTTATTATTTTTACCCTATAAACCCTATCCATAGCACATCTGGACTGCTATTAGTGTTTTAGCTCTCTTAACAACACAAATTAAATATTCTGCCCTTTACATCCTCACTGTACCATCATCTTTATTTTCTATACAACCAGAATACATCTACTCTAAGTAATATCAACTTACAAACATCTCCAGCACCTAGTGTTACTTCCAGTGTCTGACACAGTGTATGGCACTGTCTGGCTGGATAGAGTATTACTTGTCTGGAGCCCCATCCTTGAACATACCACTTCAAGTTAGCCACTGGGTCACTTGGCTAAACAATAAAGGAAATTGCAAATCCTCAATTTCCAATTCTGGCATGTTAGGAGTAGAAGTTGGTTTAAAGCATAAATGTTCATACAAAATTAGTTCATTAAGGGACAATAGGCATGCATTCATGTCTGAGAGTTCTGGTTGTAAGGTCTCTGTGTAAGCTTCAATAAATCTTTACCTAATTAGTTACTTGTGTACAATGGAGTTGCATCTTCACAGGGATATTGCTCTAAAGATGGCATGTAAACAGGAAACCATGTCTAGACAGAATTACTGTAAATCTGCACATTTTTTTTTAGGGTTAAGTGGTTCCTGCAACACAGTTAAGTTATAACTTATAGATTACTGTCACTTTGGCTGAGCACCAGATAAAGTCACTGACGTGTTTGAGGGCCACAAAGAATACTTGATTAAACACACTAAATTATATTTAGATTTAACACATTAAAATTACATTCAGTGCAATGAGACAGACAGTGTGAAGCATGCATGCTTGTAGGGTTGAATTCATGGAAGCTAAATTCATGTTAATTTACATTTATCTTATGCTAAATATGTAATTCCATTAAAATATTTTTAAAATTCCTCTTCTTTTTGAACAAGAAATTTTACTTTTACTTTTATTATCCACTTTACCAGTGGATAATAAACTAAAATAAACTGACTGAAACATTAAATCATGAAAAAAAGTGATGCATATCCTATTACAAACACTCTTTAGGATGGACTTAAAATTGTTTATATGTGGGTGAACATTAAGTTTTGCTAATCTGAATGAAAGAAAAATATTTCAACTACCTGCAACTCACGGATGTCATCTAAGACTTCCAGGTTATCCTTGCAAACTCTCAGAGAGTAATAAACTCCTATTATGAGCTATTTCTGAACATTGTCTCCCTTGCATTAGAAACAATACAACTTTTATCTATTTGTTTGAAAACACATGAAGTTTTTCCATTCATTCCCTAATTTAGTCCCTCATTTTAGGCCTCTTGTTCAATTAAACTGCAAGAGGGTTTGACATAATTAATACTAACTTTAGAGAACTTGATCCAAATACTGTTTATTTACTCTGGGACATAGAACAAGGCATTCTTGGGGACTTATTTAGGCACCTCTCATCGCAAATCTCATCAACTTCTCATTATACGTAATCATGAATCATTCATTACCACTGAAGTATATTATGTAATTTCTCTCTCCCTCTCACAAATAAATTTATGTAATGCAAAACTTACCAACAAATAAGAACTGGATTCAGGACCACTAAGAAAAACAGCTTTCAACAGGCCAATAGCATAATCTTCAGCAAGGAAGTCAGGCCGAGGAAAAATCTTGCGCACCAACTGACTGGTTGATACAGATTTTGAAACCCTGTTACAACAGAGATGAGCTCAATTATAAAATTGTAAATAAAAAATAATTTATGAAGAAATTTATTGTATAACTGATTAACAAACAAAATATTATTTAAGTGATTTTTTTTTTTTAGTGCAGATGATAGTTGTTTTTTAAAAAAATATATACTAAAGTCAAATCTGAATTAATTTCACTAGCTGAGATCATTGAGGTTTTTCACGGGCTATTTAAATGGTTTTTCTTGACCACTTGTTGGGTTTCGTCACATCTTTTATGTGTATACAAAAAAGTCGCATCTTTTATGTACATGAAAAAAAGTCATATCTTTTATGTGCATTAAAAAAAGTCACATCTTTTATATGCATGGAAAAAAGCCATGTCTTTTATATGCATGAAACAACTATTGTGTGCAATGTTTTTTGTTACATCTTTTATATGTATGGATAAAAAGTCACGTCTTTTATATGCATGAAACAACTATTGTGTGCAATGTTTTTTGTCACATCTTTTACATGCATGAAACAACTGTTGTGTAGGGCTCTTTTGTCTTTTGCCTGGATAATCTATTTCATTTTCTTTTTTAATTATTAGTATTATCCAACTGGTTCAGTGTAAAATTATTTATTAAAAAAAATAATAGATGAATACTGAAAATACTGTTTATATATGTAATACTTCTTAGTATAGTGTCATTGAGCCAATTTATATTGCTCTGGAGTGAAAATTACAAAATGTTGTAAAAAGTTAATGCTGCAGCAACTTTAATAATTATAATAATGCTGATGAGCAGTGAAGTGGCAGGATATTGTATTTGTATCAATACATTTAGTTAATAACTTGTGTACAGCTTTGGACTGCATTTGAAGTGTTGTGCATTGTTTTCATGTAGTGTATTTCTCTTCTCCTTTGTGCATCTATTCTAAGTCACAAACCACCACAAAAAACATTATAAAAGGGTTGCAGCATGGCTCTCTTTTAGTTACTTGTTTGCACATATGTAACAAACAATGATTGAGAACTTTACAAAGGATTGGAACCATGCAGTGTGATTCTCTTCTGTTCATTTGCATATGTACATAACAAATCACTACAGAATGTTAGAAAGAATTAGATTAGAATCAGCATGTCTTTTCACCCAAATGAAACCAAATAATGACCAAATGAACCACTGGCCAAATGAGTCAATGAAGCAAACTAATAAACAAATGAATTAATTAACTCAAGCTACTGAAACTGAAAGAAATATTTCAACTAGCTAGTGAAAAATCACTGAAATTGATCAATTTTTTATGCCTATTGAGCAAAATAATAACACTTGCAACAACAATGCAAACATGAATTCACATAATGATGCTGTCTATATGTACAAAGTTCGTTTGAAAGGCACGGTTGGTTTGGTTCATTTGGGTGAAAAGATGCTCCATGAAACCATGGAACCATGCAAGAAAACAGATCTCAAATATAGACTAGATAATAATCTATATATACTCACATATTTATCTACAGTTTGTTCAATTTATATGTGTATATACACCAATGAGTCTTACATACCTCCTCTTTCCCTTAACAACTGTCTCCCCATAATGTGTGAAAGCCTGGAGGATAGTAACACTATTTTATGTATAATACTAATAGCAAAACCACACCACTATATTTTTTCAAAGAAATTTTTTCCAGCAAAAAGGAATACAAAATAATGAATTAAATCTGCAAATTACCACGTGAAGTAAAAGTCCGGCTTCTGCACTAGTTTTCGTTCGACATCATCATCCAGTAAATCAGTCAAATTGACAACCCATTCCAGATTTGTTGTGATGGTATTTTTAATGCTGGGTGGAACAAAACTCTCTACCAAAGTTGTCTGAATGTCTTTTAAACTGACTAGATTACTATGGTTCTAAACAAATAAAATAAACAAAATATTATTAAAACACTAACAGAAATACACATTTACACAAGTGACAATTTTGTGTATGAAATCAAATGCATTTTGGTGCGTTGAACAAAGTAATTAATAATCAAGTAAACCCAACTGCCCATGGTCTATAAAAAAATATGATAGTGATTTTTAAAAAAATGGTGGCAAACTCGGATATGGGAGCCAAAGAGGTAAATTATCTTTATCAAGAAAAAACGTACAGCAATGAAAAAAAAGTATTAAATGTTTAGATGTTGCTTTTAAAAATTAATATACTGTACACTGAATATCTGAACAAAGATCTATAAGAAAGAACCACTGAATGAACAAAACCATGTACCTGCACAAGATGGGATAACATCAACAGTACTCACCTTGTAGCAAAGTTTTGGAAAACAAAATGTTCTGAATGAAGTGAAATTATATTTATTATTATTTATTACAAATGTTATTATTTATCGCTTTGCTGAGATATTTACCATTATAATTTGTATTTTATATAATACAAAACTCAAACATAAATGTCAACCTGACCCCTACATCATATAACTCTAGTCAATTTTTGGAAAACACATGCCATTCCTGATAACAGCTTGGCAATCTTTCCTTGATTATCTTCTTGTTAGTAAAAGAAATAAACTGATTGCATTATTTTTATTCAATATTAATGCAATATTTAATTAAAAAGTATAACATTCTATATTTAACTGTGAGAAGGTGAAAGATGGTGCATGTACTAAGGTGATGCACTTCAGTTTAAGGAAGAAAAGAAACGCACACGTTACACTATGCATGTATGCGTGTACCATTCAGCACAATTGCTGTGCACACATTTACAAAAATCCATTGCACTATTAGGGAATACTGACATATTATTTGCACTGCTATTATTGCATCCCAAACAGCATGTTATCATTCCAGAATTGTACGTTTGTTCAGTAAACAGTTTAGAATATTTTTTTTCCATTTTACTGCTATGACCAATCAATAAACATCACATGAGAGCAAATTCTATTTTCTACTGAGACAACCAAATCTTTCAATGAATGCAGGAGTGAAAATGTTAACACAAAATCCCATACTCTTTCTACACCTTTTTAAACTTTACAATAAATTGGGCACTACTTTGAAAAAAAGGAGTTTTGAAGAATTAAATATTCCTTGGAAATTGAAATTCAATATAAAAGTTTAACCTTAGAAGCTGAAATTCAATATCAAAGTCCAGATTAGTAATAGTAAAGGCAGAAAAATGACCCAACCACACAACTTTGGACTGCAAATTTCATAAACACACTGGAATTTGTGATACCTCATGTGTAAATGTGTGTGGATGTGTTTTAAAAAAATAAAGTTTCACACAGATATTTTGCTCCCTGTACAATATTAATCATAGAAAACAATAATAAAATACATTTGAGGTTGAAATTTAATTGTCAGATTAAATCGGTCATTGTAATCAGCTAAATAATGACTAACATCATGATTCTTCTCCCTACCTCTGTGATATGCTACTTTTTATCAGTTTATGACTAGGGTTGAGAAACTTGTTCAAAATAGAGTTATCCTTAAGACATTGCCATGTCAACTATTGAACTAATAAACTGACTAGAACTTAGAAGGCTGAACAAATTACAGAACTGAACAAATTACAGCATATGAAGTTTCTGGTCTCAGTATGACAGTGTGATTTTAAAAAACAACAAAGTTATGAAAAGTACGAGCAATAAGTTACAAATGTGAAATATTATACATTTTTAAACCAGAAACTTTTATTCATGAAACCTCAGACCACGGAAATTTAGATAAAACAAAGCAAAAACAACAGGTCGCTATTATTACTGTATTTAGAGCGATACTAAGAGTTGTAATATGACCTTCACCTTGGTACAAATGAATGCAAAAGAGTGCAGTTCAATGAGTCAAAGCTAGATTCTTGCTCAGGAAATGATTGCTTGTGTATGCAAGGCAACTGAAAACAAGATTTAAAATACAAAGATTCTTAGGTTGTTTTTTTCCACCAACATTTTATTTTTCCACACAAACTTTCTGGAATCAAAAGAAATGGATCCACACAACCATAGATTTTAGTGAAAAAGCTGATAATTCCCACACCTGATATTTATCAGTTCTATAGAAAGAATGTGAAAACAAAATATTAGTGCTAGCATTAACGTTAATAAGACTTTTTTAAAAATTATAATTTTTTTCAAAGAAAAATTAGTTCACAAGTAATGAGCATTTAACAGTTTCATGAAAGATATTTTGCTTAGTCCTAAATTTTTAATTCATGAATACATATTTTATTTTACTACTTTAAAAAGAAACATAGATAAACTATTTAAAATCTACAAGACAATAATCTGAAGTGAGACACTGAAGCTAATATAACTATTCAACGGTGTAATCTCCCACCATTTCAACTTACTCTGTTTTAATTATCAGAAACATTGAGTGAATAGTTTTGCAAATGTCACAGATGGATTTCTTACAGCTTGTATTAATTAAAGATATAAGTTTTTTTTATAACTTATTTGGATGAAAAGTAGCATGAATAGGAGGCAAAGCTGAAAGACAATCTTTCACAATCTATTTAATTAACCAGTATATTTTTATCAAGTCATACTCATATCCACTTCTTCTATTCCTTATATATTCATTCATATTGTCATTTCTCTGAATTATATTCTTTCTTTCAAAAGCCATCCATTTTCTTGTTTACCATAACATAATATCTTGCACACTTATGCAGAGATGGTCACATGCTAGCCGAACAGAACTCATTTCAAGTAAGAACAGAACTGCTTATGGAACAAAATGATTTTACAATTTTATTGTCAATATTCTTGCAAGCAGAACGAGTTAGGACAGCCCTGCAGGTATGGTCATTACATAATGAAGAATAGGTTAAAATCTACAAAGCCAAGGCATGTGCCTTTCTGTAAAAGGAAGTCTGATTTAGATTGGAAGAGGATACTATCATCTTCAAAATCTGTAATTTACAAGCTATTTCTTATTAGTTTTTAAAATACCTTTAACTTGTTTCCTGTCCTTTAAAACAGACAGAAAATCTCATTTGCTGCACAGATCGGTAAACATAATTGCAACAAATGTTTGATTAAAATACCAAAATGACATTATAAAAACTTTTTTTTAAAAAAACCATTGCAAGATGTTACCTTAAAAATCACTGGTATTGGCAGCAAAAGCTCAAGTTCCGTGCCATTCTGATCCACTGAGTAGACATATTCAGCAACAGTCCTTATATTTTTACAGTTTCTGCAGAACTCAGCATCGTGGACTGCAGTATGCTGCCAGGGGTTTGGAATTACACAATCTTCATTGTAGAAATCTACAAGTTAAATTTAGAAAAATATATGAAGTAGACTTCAATACAGGAAGAAAACTCTGATGGTTAAATAAATACCGCTTAATATTTCCAATTGATAAACACAGGATTGCCGAGTTGCACTTCTGCCAAAATGTTTAGCAGAGATATTAAAAGATATGATGGCATTTATAGAAACCCCTCATATTAAATAATAAAAATATTCATAATAAAGTAGCTAACTGAATTATATAATAAGTAAGAATTTTAATGAGAGGGGCTGAATGAAATTTTTTTAATTTCTTCTTTTTTTCCCCTCCCTCCACTAAATCTGCTGTTATGTGTTATCCAATATTTCTGGTGCAATCCATTAGTAAGTCAGAATAATAAAAATATACTTTTCTGAGGCAGATAAACACTTACTCCAACAAAGAATGTTGGCATCAACACATCCAAGAGTAACTAGAACAAGTTCTTAAGATGGCTGAACTTAACTTAAAACCATAATATTACATTTACAGTGTGCTGCCATCTAGTAACATTCACTACTCAATACATACATATTATACAAATATATATATATGTTTTGTGCATGTTCAGTTATCAAAAGGCCCTCATATTATAATTTATATAAGTATATTATATGCAAATAAACTATGAAAATATAATTTAAAAAAATAATTAAAACATAAGTATAGAGTTCAGAATTGCAAACACCTTATATAAATAACAATATTTGCTGTAATTGTAAATCCAATAAAATTTATAGCATACATTTATTAACGCTATAAATGAGAAGCATATTTCTATACTTTTACCATAAAGAGATAAACAGCTTACTACTATTAAGTATTATTTTATTAACCATTTACTAATGGTATTAATTTTACTTACATGATAAAATGTTTTTTAAGTTATTATCAATATCACAGATATCTCTATCTTTTAGTTTTACACTTCAAGTTCAACAGAATTAAGACACTGAGTCAGTGAGTGAAATAAATGTTTTGGATTAATTGTTACAACATTAACTAAGTCTTTTCTCCAGTTCCCAGGTCTAAGTTTACAGATCAAATATCTTCAAGCCATTCTAACTCAAGAGTGATGAGATCTTAACAAGAATTCATATTTCCATGCAGTCTCTTTTAATTTTCTTCTAAAATACATTTGACTAAAACAATGACAAACACAAGTTTAGTGATATTTTAAACTGTATTATACTTGTTATAGTATACATTATAATTCTGTATGTTTTAAAGATAGTATACTATAAAATTATGTATGCTTTTTTGTGTTAATCAATTATAATATAATAATTATTTATCTAGTAATATTTGTATATGCTGTTAATCAACTTAATTAAATGTTAATAACTCTGGTTATAATAATGTTATATGAGCATAATGTTACAGTCAATGAGCATTTCATTTAATGTTCTTTTTATTATTCAGTCTACCAATTTACATTTAAAAAAAAAATTTCTAGTGATGAAACTTTTTCAAAATGTACTTTTCTTTAGTACTCATTTTGAAATAGTCATCTTGTAGTTGTACTGGAACAGTGGAAGTGGTACTCTATATTAGTATATACTATAGTAATAACAAAACTTGGCCCTTAAAAAATATAAAACCAGCATGCAACTTGAAATCAAACTTTAAAAGTTGCTTTTTGTTGTTTATTTAGTTTGCTAATTGTGCAAGATGTGTGATTTAAAATCCATAGGTAAACCTCATGAGATGAAAATTATTCTATGAAAAATTTATATTATTATACTTATAGTTATACTTATAGACCTACAGGGTGAACTCTTCATCATTGTTTAAATAAAAACTGTGGGTAAAATTTAATCTGGATAAACAGTTTAATTAATAACAGACACGAGGCATTCCTCTTTTTCAATAAAACAAATCATAGCAATTAATTTGTAAATGACTTCTTCCTTGTGTTACTAAAAGTTAATGGGGAGATAAGTGAGAAATTTGTAAAGGATGCTTGTTAAATGCAAACGATTTACAGATATCGTCATTTAAGTAAAGGACGCTTAAATGTAACAGATTTAGACATCGTCGTTTAACTGCTTCTTGATGGGATGTTTTATGAGACCACTTCTTATCTCATTTGCTTTTAATGTTGCGTAACATTTGGCCTTAAGGGCTCCTAACATTAGCATATTGCATTACCTTCCATATTGAAATAATTGTGGAGTGGTAAAGCCATGAGGCGAAGAGATCGCATGATGGGATAATCCAATGAAGCAAACACTTTTATGACATGACTGAATACTTTGTCATTCTGCTGAGCCGTAATGCCGACAATCACCAATAAAAGAGATAATATAGCCATAATTTTGAAAATGCAACATAGCTTAGACCACGTCTTTCGAGCGATACATTTAATATGAATAGATTTAATGTTTTCCTCCTGAATTTTTTTCAAATCAGCTGACATTGCTTGCTGAATACATTCTTCAATCTCAGATTCATTAAGTCCCCAATCTTTTCCCAGCTTCCGTAAATCGGAGATATTTTTACGAAAATAAAGCAGAGTTTCCTCTATTTCTTGCTCCATCTTCGTGGCAGAATAAGGGACGCTAATCTTACCAGCCAGAGTTATCTATAAAGAGACGAGAGAAAAAAAAGATGTTTATTCAATAAAGCGAAACACGTTTATGTCCGCTTCACCAACCGTCTGCATAATAGAGTGGTACTGACAGACAAGCGGCATAGCCACAGAAAAGGGTATTTTCTATCCTGTTGCATGCGCAATGGCATAAAAATATGCGAGTGTTTTTGTTTGTTTTTAATATCGGGTAAGCATAAGCTTATACCCAAAGAAAGAAATCGCAAATTTGTATACTTAAAGCAAAACATGTATCATCTCTTAACAACAACAATAAAATGTTTTTGAAAACAATATAATGAAATAATATCGGCACACTGCCAACTTCATTATTGGAAAGCAGTAAATGTGTAGGATTAACTCTAGAATACGTAGTGTGAAATATAAAGTTATATAAGATAAAAATGGAAGAGTCAAAATTATTTGATGTGATACTGAGTCCCAAATTAATGTCAGGCTTATCAAGTAAATAACGCAGAAATTATCTGATGCTCGGCTAGAGGGAGAGACCTAGAAAGCTGAAATTTTGCATGTTTCACCAGGACGGATAAAGTGTGTCAAGGTCCTTCCCCAGGACACCCCTACACGCACACGTAATATGCGATGTGCTAATAGTTGGACGTAGGGGAATCAGGATACGTCGTCAGTGCCCAGGGCGCTTGGCTATTTATTATCCATTTAATATCAATTACTATATCTACGCCCGGACAGCAACTTTTCTTCTCAGCTAGTCTAATAAATAAAGCACAAAATACGTGTATGTGTAACCCTCTATATAAGTTTGATTCCAAGGCCGCAAGGAAAGAGATTTTGGAAGTGGACATATTGCAAAGAGGCGTGGTTTACATCCGAAACGGATATAGATGGTTCAGGGACTATCCCCGGCTTCTGGGGCGTCACCTCCACGCACGCACGCACGCACGCACGCACGCACGCACGCACACACATATAGCACAGGGGGCCAAAACTCAAATCACACAAGGTTGCGGGCCGAATTGTATAAACACCCATTGATAAGTGGAAAACTAAACCTTTTTTAAACACTAATATGAATTAAAGCAGACAAAAGTTAAAATAATAACAAATCAATGCATACCGATTTTCGCTCCTATGCCAGTTTGTCAGAGCTGGATGTTTGGCATCTTTTCTTGGCAACAAGTTCGTTTATGTTTGGAGTAAGGTTCTGTGTTATGGAGATTCTCAGGATATCTGCAGGTGTTCATCAGTGAGACGACTCCTGTTATTCTAGACAGCTAAATTATCTTGTTTACATGCTAATTCTAGACAGCTAAATTATCTTGTTTACATGCTAATTCTAGACAACTAAATTATCTTGTCGACATGCGAGATGCTGGATGTATGTCACCAGGTGAGAAAAAATAAACAAAATTATGCAGTTCACCACTTCCCAACACTTACAGTGTTGTTCATTCTTTTCTTAAACTTAATTACCTGCTTTCAATGGTCTGTTCCCAATTTCAACACCATAGCTGTTTGCTTGACTGATTTCACAGAAAGAAAAATGTCAGATAAGAAAATTTTAATGCCAGAGTGCTTTTCAGTCATTAGAGTACTGTCCGTTTCTTTTTCTGTTAAGCACTTAGTCTGATCTCAACATCTCTGCTCTGTGTCTTGAGACAAATCTTCAAAGAATCAAACCATTGCTGTTAGGACTGTTTTAGAGTAGGCCTACCAAGAGACTCACTTCACTTCTCATCATCTATTTCTGGCTATCGGTTCTCATTAGAACACAAGACCTCTCTCTGTGTTATGCTTTACTGTCTTGTTCCGGCCTCAAAAAACCCTCTCTGACGTCATACATGTACACTCCTGCAAGTGGCTTGATCGAGTCATTAGAAACACACACACACACACACACACACACACACACACACACACACACACACACACACACACACACACACACCACACACAACACACACTTTCCAGCAAGTAAATTGTCTGATCAATGTTCATTTATTTATCATGGGCCATCCACCTGGAATATGCTGCCTGGTGAGCTGTGCATTAAAGAGACTATAGTCATTGTCATGGAGTTCCGAAATATATTTGAATCAGTACCAGCTGTCACTTATGTGTTATTGTTAATTCTTATTGTGCATTAGTAAACCCATATATCGTTTTGTAAATACGTTCATTTGTTTATTGTTATTTTGCACTTGAATTTACCATTGTGTTGTTGTTGTTGTTTTATTATCTTAAGTTTTCTTTCGTGAGTTCAGCACTTTGTATGAAGATTTTGGTTGAGTACTTTATGTGCAAACAGTTAAATATCTTAGGCCTTTTATAACTGAAAAGGTTCTGATAAATTTTTGCAAATGGTGTGAAACAAAAGATTACCAAAAATAACCTCTTGAAAGGAACATGGTCTCTTTGTGTCAAGGGGCAACAATTTCAGGTATTTCTTTCCTGGAAAAAGTGAACGCTGGCCATAGTAGGAGAGACAAACATTTAGGTCCACGATTGTAATCTAGTGAAACATAATAAATAGAAGGTAACTCTCTATCTATCCTCTGAATGAATAAAGTATTCTTGTCAATCTTCTGCAGTTCTCTGATATTATTTGTTAGAATTTTACTGTATCACATTGTAACAAGGCTACTATTTGAACTTATCTATAATAAATCATGTTTGTTTACTGTATCACATTGTAACAAGGCTACTACTCGGTGGTGTTAAAACTGCTAACTACTAATTACAACTAGCAAACCCCTTAGTACCTTCTTATCATAATCCAGGGGGAACCGTCCTCCCATTGACAGCACCTATCTACTCTATTTCCAGGCACGACCCTCACCCCCTGGCAGGCTGCTGTTCGTCACGCTGGGGATGCAATGACAGTATAATTATGTAATAACTCTGGCCATTGAATCGATACAGATAACAATATGTACATAATATATTGTTGTATTATCTCTGGCCACTGAAATCATCAGTCAGATGTAACAATATACGTACAAACAGTATATTGTTGTATTATCTCTGGCCATCGAAATCGATAGTCAGAAATGGCAATATATGTAGAGACAGTGTAATGCTGTATTATCCCTGGCTATTGAAATCGATAGTCAGAGATAACAAATATAATATCCTTGTAGAGACAGTATAATTTTGTACTATCTCTGGCCATTGAAATCGATATTCAGAGAAAGAATACGTTGTCGCTGCAGCCGGTAGTCACGGAAACTGTAATCAAGCAATATACTTTTAATCGGTAGTCTATAGAAAGAGTATGTTGCCATTAATCTAGGAAACAGCGTACTTGTCATTATAAACGCTTGTAATGGAAAAACTAGAGCTGAAATTAGACACGCTGCTAACGGAAACAGCGTCTTGGTCTCTGTAGTCTTTCACCACAGTTGTCACGGTAACAATTAATAACGGGAATAGTGCAGTTAACATTGTGGGCGTTAATAACGGAAACAGCGTCTTGGTCTCTGTAGTCTTTCACCACAGTTGTCACGGTAACAATTAATAACGGGAATAGTGCAGTTAACATTGTGGGCGTTAATAACGGAAACAGCGTCGTTGTCAGTGCAGTCTTTAGTCACAGAATGTTTCTAGTTGCCATTTCAACGTTAGTCACAAAAACAGTTTAATTGTCATTATACCCGATAGTCAAAAAAACAATGCGGTTGTCATTGTACCCGATAGTCACAAAAACAATGCGGTTGTCATTGTACCCGATAGTCACAAAAACAATGCGGTTGTCATTGCTGAGTCTAGACGTAATCACGGACGTTGAATAATCTTTTTACTGTAGTCTATAGTCTCAATAACTGTGTGTTTGTCATTGGCCATGTAAGTCAGAAAACGGTATTGTTGTCAATGTAGCTGATAGTCACAAAGGCAATGTTGTTGTCATTATAGACCGTTTTAGTAACGGAAACACTATCATTGTCATTGTAACCGATATTAAGAAAACAGTTTAGGTTGTCAGTACAACAGATAGTCACAAAAAAACACACAGTGTAGTTGTCAATACAGCAGATAGTCACAAAAACAGTGCAGTTGTCAATACAGCAGATAGACACAAAAAACAATGTAGTTGTCAATACAGCAGATAGACACAAAAAACAATGTAGTTGTCAATACAGCAGATAGTCACACAAAAACAGTGTAGTTGTCAATACAGCAGATAGTCACACAAAACAGTGTAGTTGTCAATAGAGCAGATAGTCACACAAAAACGGTGTAGTTGTCAATGTAGTAGTTAGTTCTTGATATAATGTGGCTGTCGTTGTAGCTGATAGGTACAGAAACGGTGTAGTTGTCATTGTAGCAGTTCTTGATATAATGTAGCCGTCATTGTACCGTTAGTTCTTGATATAATGTAGCTGTCATTGTACAGTTAGTTCTTGATATAATGTAGCTGTCACTGTGGTTGACAGCTACAGAAACAGTGTAGTTGTCAATGTAGTAGTTTGTTCTTGATATAATGTAGCTGTCATTGTAGCAGTTAGTTTTTGATATAATGTAACATCATTGTAGATGATCGCTACATAAACAATGTAGCTATCAATATAGCAGTTATTTCATGATGCAATGTTGTGTCATTGTAGCTGATATATACATAAACAGTGTAGATGTCAATGTAGCAGTTAGGTCTTGAGCCGAAGTCACTTAAACAGCGTATCTATCATTAAAGCCGTTACATTTTTAAAACGTTACTTTCACTACAACACACTTACATCCTCATTTGTCACTGCAACATACTTAAAACTAACATGCGTCACTGCCACATACTTAAACTAATATTTGTCACTGCGACATACTTAAAACCAACATTTGTCACTGCAACGTACTTAAAACCAACATTTGTCACTGCAACGTACTTAAAACCAACATTTGTCACTGCAACATACTTAAAACCAACATTTGTCACTGCCACATACTTAAAACCAATATTTGTCACTGCAACATACTTAAAACCAACATTTGTCACTGCAACGTACTTAAAACCAACATTTGTCACTGCAACGTACTTAAAACCAACATTTGTCACTGCAACATACTTAAAACCAATATTTGTCACTGCAACATACTTAAAACCAACATTTATCACTGCAACATATTTAAAACCAACATTTGTCACTGCAACGTACTTAAAACCAACATTTGTCACTGCAACATACTTAAAGCCAACATGTCACTGCAACATACTTAAAACCAACATTTAAATTTAGGGCTGGAATTGACTGAGTGTTTTGCTAAACATTTGTCGTGTTATCTGCTCCTGATTCTGGGTGTGATTAGACGGTGTTTATGATAAAATAAAGGGTCATTCTCCGAAAGATACATGAGTTTGTAATGTAGCATATTCATCTTCGTCAGTCCTTCGTTCACCAACATACTACAATCATAACATTAAATATAGTTACGACTTCATTTCACTACGACTATCTTAAAATCGTTATTTATCCCTTTAAGCCACCATTTTTCTAGTTAATAATTATAACCATTATTTGCCACCCCAGTATTCTTAACCATCATTTGCATGACAATATTCTCAACCATCATTTCCACCACAACATTCTTAACTGTCATTTGCCATCACAACATTCTTACGCATCATTTGCCACGACAACATTTTTAACCAACATTTGCCATGATAATATTCTTAACCATCATATACCACCACCACATTCTTAACCACCATTTGCCACCACCACATTCTTAACCGTCATTTGCCATGACAATACTCTTAACCATCATTTGCCATGACAATACTCTTAATCATCATTTGCCACAACATTCTTAACCATCATTTGCCATCACAACATTCGTAACTATAATTTGCCATGTCAACAAACGTAACCATCATTTGGTATCACAACATTCTTAACCATCATTTGTACTTGTACTACAGCATAATTAGACCAACACTTGCCCTAAAGTGGTTATATACATCAATTGTCTCTACAATATATCCAATCTTTATTTGCTACTAGACCATATTCAAGCCATCATTTTGTCAGCATGTGTATCTACAGCTTTCGTAAAATATAATTTTGTCAGTAAGAGACATCAGTTGCCATTGCAACAGAATTAAACATTCTTTGTCTCTTCCGCATAATTAACCGTTTATTTGATACTAACACTCATCAAAAAGTTGTCTGTCAAATACATCCTATTTATACCACCCTTTGTCCACACTTCTTAGTTAAGCCACCCTTTGTTAAATACATCATAGGCTTTCTGTCAAATACATCCTATTTATACCACCCTTTGTCCACACTTCTTAGTTAAGCCATCCTTTGTTTACACTTCTTAGTTAAGCCATCCTTTGTCCACACTTCTTAGTTAAGCAGTCCTTTGTCCACACTTCTTAGTTAAGCCATCCTTTATCCACACTTCTTAGTTAAGTCATCCTTTGCTAAATACATCATAATTTTATGCATTGTTTGTATCTTCACTATAGTTTAACTGTCATTGATAACTGACTTCATCATTGTTATTCATGATATAATACAACCAACAGGCAATTCAGTCTTTTAATGAATGACACTTCTTGTGTGTGTGTGTCTGTGTGGAGGAATGTGAATGTCAACGCGAAATTAAGTACGTGGAAAGCAAGTGTGACTGCCAGCCTCTCTTTTCAAGTCTCTCTGCCACTGAAATTTTAGCCAACTACACCCAAAGTCTTCAACCCATTTGTAGCTAAGCTATAACAAAAGTCTCTTTAAAACTACCCAGAGACTCGCCTCCCGTTGTTTTCTTTTCGCCAACTATTGTACGAGGACATATCCAAGTGTCATTTTGTTATTATGCCAAACACAGTGCTTGTGTCTCTTTGACAACCAGAATTAAAACCAGTGAGTATTGTAACCTTGTTCCAGGATCTCCCTTATTTGAAGGTTATATACTAAACTATATATACTGACGAAAAATGTAGCTGTTTCACCTTCTACGGGAATTTCACATCATTTAAAATAAAATATGGTATTGCAATGCCCCTTTTGGTAAAAAAAAAGAAAAAAAAATGTCAACCCTTCACCACATTGACTGAAAAAAACCGTCGTCTGTTTCTACTTTGTCTATTACGTCAAAAGTCCTGGAAACAACGATAACCATAAATATATTTTTTCACTGAATATTCTTAAGGCAATACCGGCACTGTTTTTAAAAATTAGTAATGACCTCGTCTCTACTTTACAGGATGGAAATATTTCAGTGTTCACACGTCTTGATTTATCTACAGTTTTTTTTTTTTAATACTGTTGACCACGATATGTTTTCTCCGTTCCCATCATGCGTTTGACATCTATGGTGCTGCTTTCTCTGATTATGGCTGCCTGAAAGAACAAATTGTGCCATAAAGTGGTAAACATTCCAGTCCAAAACAATGTCTATTATTGGTGTCTCTTAGGACTCTCTTTTCAGGCAAGTTTTTTTTTTTAAATTCTGCATATAGCCCTTAATCAGTGGTATAAATCGTCACTCTTGTGTTTCATCAGTTGCACGCCCAGGATTCTTAGGTGTATAATTCCAGATTTCCCAAAGAAAATCACTTCCATCATTTAAAATTATAGAATCGTTTTTTTTTTTTTGTTTTTTTTTTACTAATGCTAAGTATTGAATGAAGAAAATCAACCAGTCATTTAAAAATTTGGGTATCGACAATTTCTCCACCCACCCCCTCCCAGCACATCTTGAGTATATGCTGAGCAGCAAGCCTGGAGATGAGATGAATCAACACCGTGAGATGAATCTACACCGTGAGATGAAAACACCGTGAGATGAATCAACACCGTGAGATGAATCAACATTGTTTCTGTGCTATAATGTAGTCCTTGTGATTCTTTGACAACAGGTAATGTGTTTGTTATCTCTTTGTTTGTATAGCTTGCTTTTATATGATGCTTGCCTTTAAGGATTAGTAAATCACAACTCCCAAACATTTTATCTTAGCACTATATAAGCACAATTAAAAAAAAAATATATATATAATACTTGTCTTCGCCAATACTATAAGCCCTGTATGCAAAATTATATCTTGTCTCTAGTAGCTTTGAGTTTGGCTACTATACTTCTCTACTATAAGTATGTGGATGCTCATGTCAGACGTAGTGGATGTTGTCATTATAGCTGTCTGAGAAATCTGTACAATGTGCTGAAAAGCTAAAGTACACATCTGCTCATGGAAAACAAGAGTGGGACCTGTCTACACTAGGAATTCTACACTATGCCTAAGTTTCGGCTGTATCTGTCTCAAAGTTCTGGTTCAAGGCCGCCGTGTTACCATCACCAGATTGGTGCCACTAGATTTGCCACATTCTACTTGTCGTGCTGCCAAAGCTTATAATTATTATTATAATTTATCTTTAGTAGTTAACAGCTTATCAATTAAATATTACAAGTGAACGAATTATAATTTAATGATTATATTCTGACTGGGTTTTCCCCGTACCTAGCCTTACTTGCTGGATCTAGCCTGGCGGTTTCTGAATAAAAATTCTACACGAAGAAAAACCATTCAACAGTCACACAAGTTTCTGCTCAGAGAGAACATCTTGCTTGTGGAACAGTTTTCGATAGTCTTTAATTAGTCATAAGGCAGCCCTACCCCTCGTGTCTCTCTCTCTCTCTCTCTCTCTCTCTCTCTCTCTCTCTCTCTCTCTCTCTCTCTCCCACTTAAAATTAATATGTACTAGAAGTTAGTTTACGAGAAAATAACAATAATACTTATTAAGTTTAACAATCGTACAAAATATAATACACTTCTCAGGAAAACAATATATTCACAAAGAAACTATATAACCAAATACCAAGTTCAAACTATAATATACTAATGGATAATTATAATGTTACAGATAATATATTATCACAAGAGAAGGAAATTACAATGAGAGAATAGTACATAACGCTTCAACTTGGTACATGACTATCTCTGTACCTGTGCCAAAGCTAAACTAGCTCGTTTGTGGTGCACTCAGTGACATCACACACACACACACAGAGACACACAGACACATACATAGACACACAGACAAGACACACACAGAGACAGACACACACACAGACACTGACACACACACATAGACACACACAGACGCAGACACACACACACACAGATACATACAGACACAGACACACACACACAGACAGACATACACACATCACACACACACACACACACACACACACACACACACACACACACACACACACACACACACACACACACACACACACACACACAGGCTCAAGTTTCATTACCGATACAGTATTCACTTTCTACAGCTAAAGTTCTTCTAATGATTCTTGACATTTCTATAGTCTTCACTATTCGGATTATGAAAATAACAAGCCACAGTTCTATTGTTGTTCATAAAATACACACACACACACACACACACACACACACACACACACACACACACACACACACACAAACACACACACACACACACATCACGTGACGATTTATGAGAAATGATGAATGTATTATATAACAGTTCTCTCAAGACACATACTTCTCCTTAGATTACTTTGTAGGGATAAGACCATAGCCTATATTATTTCAGCCTGTGTGAAACCGAGCCATCTTACTTCGGTATTACAACTGCTGTCATTGGCTAGATTCCGCTAGAACCTCCAATGGCTAGTCGAATCAGGCGCAAGTTAAGTAGGACTCACGCCTATCACAATTTCTCCAAGCACGCAGGAAGGCAGGTACATAGTAAGCACATAGTAAGTAAATAGTAAGCACCAAACATACAACCTAAAGTCAACCAAAGGGGTAAACAAGGAGCAAGCTACTCTGCGACACAGGATGTACAGATGAATATCTTTACATTAGAATTTCTCTCTCTCCCTCCCTCTCTCTCTTATTCTCAAACTTACATGGATCTGTAAAAATTTTTTATCCTCATTCACACAGAATAATCAAAATACATGAACATCAACAACACAGTCAGAACTAAATTCAGCTTCACCATAAAATTATTCAATCGAACCAAATATTTCAAGTAAGTCCAAGTTTCATTCGTACAGTCAGTGAGAGAGCTTACCAATCAAAACTGTCTTTCATGGCACACTGCACAGATTTGGAAATTTGTCTCAAGTAACGTAAAGAAAGATTTCTTTATACTTTAAACTTATATCTTTAAACTGTCATTTGAAACTACAGCATAGCTATACCACCAAAAGTCACTACATTTGTTACTACAACATGTTTAATCATTATCTATTACTATGTCTGTTACTACATCATAGCTATACCACCAAAAGTCGCTACATTTGTTACTACAACATGGTTAATCATTATCTATTACTATGTCTGTTACTACATCATAGCTATACCACCAAAAGTCACTACATTTGTTACTACAACATGGTTAAATCATTATAATCTATTACTATATTTGTTACTACAATATAGTTAAATCATCATCAGTTGCTACATTTGCTTCTACACCATAGGTAAACCATAAGCTGTTGCTACAGCATAGTTAAACCACCCTCTCACCGCAGCAGTTTAAATCACCATTTGTCAACAACACGGTTAGCAATCCCTTGTCAATACAAGAGAGTCATAATTTGGCACTTTGCACAGTAAACCACATTTGCCACAGAATATTGTCAAACATAAACCATACAGCACAATTAAATCTTAATGGTTTGACTGTTCCGTTCCTAAACCAGTGATTCGTCTTGATACTAAACCACTGACCATCACTTGCCACTGTAACACGTTTAAACGTTTCTGGCGACCCCAACAATTTGGAAAACGCTGCCTTAACTCTTAAGTGGTGTGAGCTGGGCGGGCACGTTCGTAAGTACTTGGAGCTCTTTTTGGAGAATTAGCGCCAAATAAACACTCATAAAATAGCTATTATTTTTATTATGATGATATAATCACTGGTTTTCTGAGAAGTACATTTCTAAAAGGTGAAGAAAAAAACTTAAAACCAGAATTTAAATAAAAACACAATACAAGATCGTTCATTTGAGAAGGAAAAAATCCATATAGCCGCGAATTATCTCATAATAAGCGAAACTGACTCACTTGGGTGGGTTTTGTTTCTTTCTCACTACTGAAAACGAACGAAGAAAAAAACTTCCTAGATATTTCTTTTCATTGCTTTGGATACAGAAAAAACGCCTTAACTGACAGCGCTATCAGTTACCTCCCTTGCACATATTGATCACTATGACTGACATTCAAGGTCAGCGACGCACTATTAACAATTTCTCTAGTTACTTTCCTTGTTAGAGTATTGCTGATGTTACCGACAGGTGTGTGGATAGCTGATCGACTGCGCCACGTGCGTGAAACATCAACCAGCAGCAAGCTTGACAATAAACTTGACACGTATAGCGCAGAAAAATAACGAAGGAAGAAAGCGAAACGCTTAAATCTGCTGTCACCGTTGGTGTGAGTTACTGTTGAGAAATAGAATTATTATAGATTTAAGGGAAATTTTTAACGAACACCTTTGCCATATCCTAACACAGCGATCGGTTTCAACCCTTTTCTACAAGAATGTGACAAGCTTACAGGTCCCGCCCATCGAACAAATGAAAACGGTGGCATTTATGTTGAACTATTCTAAACTGATTGCAATAGATTTATATTTGATATTAGCAGACAGAGTTACATTTACTTTTTGCTTTGAATAAAAAGATATAATTAATAACATTTTACAGAAATGTCCATTATAACGAAACTCTTGCCATATTGAACTAATTTCTAATTGTGCTACTCATTAATTAACTTCACTGGATGCTATATAACCTTTGTGTTCAATGAGATTCTTGCTGTTGCATATTGTGTTCTCTTGCAGTAGACTATTTTAGTGCTCACTGATACTCTTGCAGTTGGCTTTTGTGTGTTCACTGTTACTCTTGAAGTTGGCTTTTGTGTGTTCACTGTTACTCTTGAAGTTGTTTTTTGTTATTAACTGTGTTCAGTGATACTCTTGCAGTTGGCTCTTGAGTGTTCACTGATACTCTTGCATAGGTCTCGTGTGTGTTCACAGATACTTTTGCAGTTGGCTCTTGTGTGTTCACTGATACTCTTGCAGTTGACTCTTGTGCGTTCACTCTTACTCTTGAAATTGGCTTTTGTGTATTAACTGTGTTCACTGATACTCTTGCAAATTGCTCTTGTGCGTTCACTTATACACTTGCAAATGGCTTTTGTATTCACTGAAACTCTTGCAAATGGCTCTTGTGTGTTCACTGATATTCTTGCAGATGGCTCTTGTGTGTTCACTGATACTCTTGAAGTTGGCTTTGTGTGTTCACTGATACTATTACAGTTGACTCTTGCGTGTTCACTGATAGGCTATTGGTCTACGGCCTACCAATGTTTAGAACTTGAAAGCTCCAAACCTTGGGGTTAGGTTATTGCTGCTCGATTATTGTGAGTGTGTTGAGTTACCTGGGTTTTGTTGATCTTTCTCTTTCGAACATAAGGTGGTGACGCCCGGGTTATGGACTGACAGATCAAGGTGACACCATGCACAGAGATGCATGTCCAAGATGAATAGAGAAAAATATCGTAATATATTCCTCAAGTCTCTCTAAGTATAGAATCCAGTTTCAAATGTGACCATATTTGAGGATGGAAGAGCTAACAGATTATTTTAACTGGAAATAAGGAAGTAAAAGAAATTCTTTACTAATAGAAAAACAAGACTCAATGGACACACCAATAGAAGGTGTGGAGTTTAATAAAAAAAAAATTCCACTGATGGTATTACAGAAATGCAAGAGGCTCATAAAAACAGTTTTAATCAAATTATTTTTTTATAATTGTTGGTATGAGTAAGGTGGACGGGTGTGTGTGACGCTAACACCACCTAGTTAATGCTTATTATTATTAAGTAATTATGCATAACTAATTACATGTGATGAGAATCTTAATTTATGTTATTAATAATTCTCCAGAAGACACCACTCGTCTTTCTCACTTGGCGGATATGCGGGCGCTGTAAATGTTTTCTCTCTTCCACAACATTAAAAACAACATTTACATCACACAATATTTCCGTACGTGGAAAACGCCTTACCAAAGGAGACGATAAATCCGTCTTTTAATCTATATTTGGCGACCCCCCCCCCATCCACCCACTTTCTTTTCCAACATATGATGTCAATATGTGTAAGAAGGTCAATAAATTTAATAATAAATTACATATAACAAATGCAATAAAAAAAAAAGATTATTTAAAACATTAATATTTCCACGAAACCACATTCTAATAATAGTAATACCTATAGTATAGAGTCTTATATCCTAACACAGACTTCAAAGGACTGTTGTCAATAGAAACCACAGGATAGTTCTAATCAGAGAGCAGAAATGGAGTTATTAGAGATAATCAATATTAGTTTGTACATAACCTTGTATAGACGAAGTTGCATTAGTATTGAATAATATGTATGTTGTCTTTTATTGGAAGCACTTATTTGGAGGTGGGTGGGGGGAGTGTTATAAAAGTAATGTCACAAAGCTTGAAAACTAAAGTGTGGTGGTGTTGGAGGTGGAGGTTGGTTGGCGCTTGTACACAGAGTTGGTGGTAGACGTCTGGAGCTTGTGTTGTTCGGGAGTGTTTTTCTTGCATGCTTCTGATGCCACTGGAGTTGAAGACTGATTTTTTCCTTAAGCTACTTTCTTTGGGGTGGGAGTATTTGTATATAGTGTGTTTGGTAGTGTATGTGTGTGGCTTTTGTTATAGTTTGTTTGATTGTGTGTGTTTCTTGCAGGTAGTGTGTAAGGGCTTTGTGTACTTTTTTTGCATGTTTCTTGTGTGGGTACAGCAGAGTGTCAGTAGTGAGTGGCAGGTGTAGGTTTGAGATTTATTCATGAGTTTTTTCTTTTCTTGGTGATATAGCAGACAGGAGGTGACTAAAAGTGTGGTGATACACCACAGAGCTTTATACAGCAATATAGACGGGGGGGGGGGGGAATACACTTAACAAGCAGTTCCTAGAATAATATGAAAGCAGAATAGAACAAAGAAGTGGTTCATTCAATCTCATGACACGCCCAAGAGATGGTGCGGGGGGCTGGGGGAGGAGAATAACCATCAGCACCTGCAGGATTGATTTGGAGAGGTCCTGTTAATATTCAACTAGATGCTGATATATGATGCTCTCATTGGGGCCTACCTGGACATGTCTTGAAAGACAAAATAAAACCCATCACAGCAGAAAGAGGTTGAAGTTCACCAGCCTAATTTGATACTTTAGGATCCCCTTCCCCACTTCTTACACATCCTCCTTTCCAGTATAAAATCGGCATAACCACCCCCGCCCCCTTGTATCTTGAAACACCTCGTCCTGGGCGCACATAACTGCCTGTTGGGCGCCATGGCATTCATGGACAACGCGTTGGGAACTCCTGCTCAAATATTTACAGACCCGAATGGCTAGGCATTTTTCTTTCTTTTTTTAATTTTTTGTCATTGCTTTTATTGATCATTAAAGACCTGCCTTGCCATTTTTTTTAGAACAGGAACTGCTAACTGTAATTTTGTGTGTGTCTTTCTTTCAATTGTAATGAGAATGTCACACTTCCATTCCGCTTATCGCTGTGCCTGACAGTGTAATGGAAGGTAAATTGTTTTGAAATAGATTTATTATGGTGAAAGGGCCGCTGATCCGCTTTCCCTGGTCAGTACATTGTCCTTAACACTCATCATAGCCGTTAACCTTGTGACCGTAATATCACGCTTGTTTGTCAAATAAAGACAGACCAACTAAACAAGGGGTCATCAAGAACTACCCTCTTTCCCCCATTTCTCTACCCTAACCCCCATCCAGTTTATTTCACTTCTGCTACGGTCTAAAATATCCAGCTCAAAAATGTAGGAAAGAACACACTCTATTTTACTAAAACACTCTATTTTACTAACACACTCTATTTTACTAACACACTCTATTTTACTAAATGAAATTAAAGCCCTCGAAGATGGCTTCAACGTAAATAAACAAAACAACAACACTAGCCAACCAACCAACCAAGACAACAAGAAAGTACAACCGTTGAAGAGAAACGTTTTCCAAGAGATGTTATAGAATTGATATTTATATTATTCTATTTATACAGAGATAGGCAATAACATTCATTTTCTTATATGCCGTCAAGCAATCACTGCTCCCAAAGGGTACAATCTACGTCACCACTATGACACAATGCACCCGGAAACACTGTGACACAATCACTAAGAAAAGAAAATTGAGAAGAAAAAGTTTTTAAATTAACATATGCCAAGCAACGAAATTTCTTTTTACAAATATTAAGGAGGTTTATCGAAGGCCAAACGAGAGCATGTTTTTTTTTGATAAGTGGAGTAATACCTAAACCATCACGGACGTATACAGAAGGCCTATTTGTAAAATAATGTTTTGTGAAGGCCACTGAAATGTTATGTCCTGATAAGGAGAAAGAATCTGAAGACAGCATAAGCCTGTCAGCTAATACAGTTACCTGCAGGATTACGGACTTAGCAGATAACGTGCAGACCTGTTCCAAGGAGGAAAGGTTTGGCAGCACTTTCAATTGCTCTTGACGTGAGTACAGATCCGTTTAATACCGCACATTGTTCATTAGAGGTGTAGGCTGCAATTTTAATATCTCTAAATAAATTGCTGAGCTTAATACCATTACGGGGTACAACAACGGGGTAGGTCATATTTTAGGGGCTGAAGAGTGCGTTGGAAAAAGCTGCACTACCATGGAATAAACACGCAATTTTGGCTACGTATAGATGGTGCACCATCAGTATGTTTCGTAAACATTGGTGTGGTTGGATTACTGAAAACCAAACAGCCTCGGTATTCCAGAGACTGACGTCACCAGGATGCATTGCATTCTGCAGCAAGAAGCACTGTAGAGTAAGAATCTACAAATGAAAGAGATTAAGGATATAGCTGTGAATGCTGTTAATTACGTAAGTGCACAAGGACTGAATGCAGAAAACCCAAAACATTTACTTCTTTTCTACATGTACGGAAAGCAAATATAGAGAACTTGTGTAGCATACAGAAGGTAGATGGCTAAGTTGTGACAGCATTCTGAAGCGGTCTTTTGCTCTACAATAAATAAATAAATATAACATTATTTATATGCAGTTATTCCCCCCAAAAAAAATTTGAATTAAATTTCATGTTTCAGTGAGCACAACACCCGATGGTTCCACTGTTATTGCCTTTTGCAGTGACAGCTGCAATATTATGTTTTGGATGAATAATTGAAATGTTGTCTCGGCTGAGTGAAACAAAGTACACATTTTTCACTATTAACTGCATCTATCATCTTGTAATCTGCGTGCGAAGTCAACATCAGAAAAGAATTACAGTTTTTAATTGATGACAGGTTCGTTGACATTTTTTCTTCTTCTTGGAACACAGATCAAAACGAAATTCCGATTACCAAGAATTTCAACTGTTTGCTGATGTAGATCATCTAGAAATTTTGAAACACTGTCCAACAAGGTATCCCTCTCTTGAGAACGCTTTCAACAGAACTCTAAATCAATAGCCAGCCCGTTTGAGCTACTTTGCAAGCCAGCAAGAGATTGAAAAAGTTGGGAGAGAAGCAAATTTTATGAAAGGTTGCCACACCCACTGACAAAGTTGATCCTGCAATTTTTGCAGCATATTTTACGAATACCAAATAAATTGAATATACTTTTTCAAGACATATAACCTGTACTAAATACACTGAGTACAATCTTTCAAGGCAACTGAACTTTACTAAATTCACTGAGTACAATCTTTCAAGGCAACTGAACTTTACTAAATACACTGAGTACAATCTTTCAAGGCAACTGAACTTTACTAAATACACTGAATACAACCTTTCAAAACATCTTGCCCGTACTAAATACATTGAACACAGTGTTTTGTTACCAAAAATAGATCGTAAGAATTGGTGAATGATGATATAATTTCTTGCGGGGTGTCTGTTATGACGTCATAAAGCGGTAAGGATTTCTCCTGCGATTAGATAAAACATTCTTCTTTGACCTTTGCCTGTTCTGTTCTGCTGCTGAAATTTCGAGTCAAAGACCAAGTGTTGCCTGAACTATTTAGATTCCTCCAAAGAAGAAAGGTTTGAATTATGGACCAATTGTTAGATAGCACAATGATTTTGACCTTTTCTCGGTTATAAGTGTTAAAACGAAGAATGGGGTGGTGACTTTTAACTACTTGGCAGGGAATGCGTTCCATTGCTAGACGTCACTGGCCACAAGAAAAGAAACTGACTTACTCTGGGCTGAAGTTCTGGCTTTGAAGACCGTCCTGGTAGTTCTGCGGATTTTTTTTTATTACATAGGTATACACAGCATCGCCGTATGTACCTACCAACATTGCTGTGTACCCAAACAATACTGCTTTGATACTGTGTCTACCCACACAACACTACTGTTTCTACCCAACAATACTTCTGTGTCTACCCAAACAACACTACTGTTTCTACCCAACAATACTTCTGTGTCTACCCAAACAACACTACTGTTTCTACCCAACAATACTACTGTGTCTACCCAAACAACACTACTGTTTCTACCCAACAATACTTCTGTGTCTACCCAAACAACACTACTGTTTCTACCCAACAATACTTCTGTGTCTACCCAAACAACACTACTGTTTCTACCCAACAATACTTCTGTGTCTACCCAAACAACACAACAGTCTTCTACCCAAGAAGACTGCTGTCTACTCAGCAATAATGCCGTGTTTACCCAACTGATATTTCTACCTAACAGCATTGATGTTTTTACCCAACAACATTGCTGTGCCTACCTAACAACTCTGATGTGTCTATCCAACGGCACTGATGTGCCTACCCAACAACACTGATGTGTCAACCAACAACATTGCTGTGTCTACCCAAGAATAGTGCTGTATCTACCAACACCATTTCTGTGCCTAGCCAACAACACTAACGTGTCTAGCAAAATCATTGTGTCAAGCAAACAACACTGATTTGTCTACCCAACAACATTTCTGTGTCTACCCAACAACACCGATGGTGTCTATCCAACAGCATTTCTGTGTCTATCCAACAACAATGCTGTCTACCCACAACATTGCTATTTTTACCCAACAACAATGCGGATTGTGTGTAAACCTTTTGTATGATTCGAAAAATTCACCTATAGTTACGGAAAGCATGAACCCAGACATTTTAAGTTAATTTTAGCATTATAAAATTAAGTCGGACACACATGTTGCCAACTGCCAACTTGCTTGGAAAAGCAAACCAGCCGCTATTGAATACAATAAAATCCTTGCATGACTCAGTAATAGCAGCTTGTGTATGTGTGTATTTAATTTGAATATTTTGGTAGTCAATTTTTGTTATTCATTCTTGCAATCAAATTACCATAATTAAAAACGTGTGCATTATTCATTATGTTTAATGAAATGCTGCCTATGTAAATGATGAATAAAAGTTGTTTACATTTGTAATTGCGTATGTTTATTTGTTCTTTTGCAAAGTATCTTTGGAAAGAATATTTAATATAGTTACATTGAGGAGATAGTTTTGCATAAAATAGTTACAATGAGATAATTTCATTAAAGCAAGCAAAGAAGAATGCAAAAGGTTACATTATTTTTAGTACGAATGTACACACGCGTATCTTCAGCCGGTCAATAAGATTGAGACTAAGAAACACAGGTTGTAAACTATTTTTGTTAATAAGAAAACAGGTTAAAGGGACTGACTGGCTGTCAGCAGATGTATATTGATTAGGTCAAGGTACTTTTGTCTGAAGATGCACATTGGTTAGGTTAATGTACAGTTGTGCACATATGTGTATATTGATTAGGTTAATGTACCTGTGTCTACAGATATATGTTAATTAAGTTAATGGGATTTACTTTTCGAGCAGAGGTAAAACCGTGATGTTGAAAATGGGGATTTTAGTAAAAGGGATATAACTGGAATCTTCCTTCTTGAACCTTTTGCCTTTGTCGTCCGTCTGTGTCTTCTTCAAAAGCGAAATCTTTTTCGAGCTTGTGTGCATACCCACAACTTTCCCGACCTTACTTAAAATAGGTCAAGGTCTGTGACGTTTGTCAATCCTCAAGGCTTTTGTTGTCAGCTGCTGGTTTTTGAATTTGTTACTGAGAAAGTATATTTGCTTTGATTGATTTAACGCCCTTAAAATTTTTTCTCCAGTTGCATGTACACCCATGCACTGCACTATACGTTCCAATGTTTCTATTTAAGGTTTATACCTTAAAAAAGCAGTATTAAATGGAGATGATTCTATACGCTCCAATGTTTCTATTTAAGGTTTATACCTTAAGAAAGCAGTATTAAATGGAGATGATTCGTTGTAAGATTATAACGTGAGCAATGAAAGCCGGAATTTGACCACAAAAATCTATTTTTATAACAGCTATGTCAGTGCGCATGCTACTTAAGGCAAGAGAAACTATGCAATTTAAAATGCTTAAAGTCTTGAATACTCAGTTGGGTTGCTAAGCTGGTAACACTGTGCAGTGAATTCAAACGTGGCCGTTGCTCAAGACCTCAGAACATGACTAACAGTTATAAACTGGAGTAATCAACAACAATAAATAATATTAAAATACAAACGAACCAGATTGACCGAATAATCATGTTGAATACACATTGATGGTGAATGGACGATTAGCAAACAGTCTTCAATGCAGTCGACGATAAGGAATATCGGAACAGCTGCCACAGATTTGCTCAAGAATGAATGAACCGGAATTAGAGATGAGATAAACTCTTTATACTAGCAACAATGTACAAAAGTATATTTAAAAAACAGATGTTGATAGCATGCATATGTCATAAGCTGCATATTTTAGTGCTGGTGGTGTAGTAATGGTGTGGTGGTGGTGGTAAATGGGGGCTTCACTGAAATAATATATGCAATATAGTTTTATAAAATAAAACAATAATTCTTTTTGGTCACAAAACAAAGTAATTAAGCAAAATATATTGCACATGAAGAAATGTAATATTGCATTTTCTTGACCCTTCCTTAGTCACTCTCCACCCCCCTCGCCACACCTTGTATGATGGCTGACGTCATGAGCAGCTTCCATGTTAGTTCGACGTACGATTCCCACCTCCCCCCATCCGTTACGTTTGACGTACGATTGTTTTCCCTTGTTAGTTTGGCGTATGATTGTTTTCCCTTGTTAGTTTGGCGTATGATTGTTTTCCCTTGTTAGTTTGGCGTATGATTGTTTTTTGGAAACATATCTTTTAATTTTCAACATTATTGTTTTTTTTTAAGCTGTAAATATTTTATTTCCATATCTATAAAGCTCTCGAAGAAGGTAAAAACTGAAACTGTTTTTACTATATTTTTTCCTGTTTCTACACTCCAAATCTGTGTTTATTTAAAATTAACACACTGCTTCTTCCCACTCTGCTATCTCTAAATCTATCTTTTTTCTCTAATCGTTTTTCTTGAATGATACCTAGTCAGAATTCCAAGACTGATGGAGACATAACTTATTTATATTCCAGCGCCAGCTCATCGTTTTGCTGTCACTCAATATCTTTGAGTTAAAAATTATAATTATAGGATTATGTAAATATGTATTTACTATTTCTTCCAGGTCGGAAATCACTCAGCTGTTAGAGTTTTCATTTCATTTTTGCAACTGAGTGTTCCACGTATTTTAAGTAGTTAAAACTAAGAATATGTTAATAAAACGTAACATCAATTTTTGTTGTTTTCTTTTAAAAAATCAGTAAATCTAACGAGAAGAATATTTTTATTTGGAAGCATTTTTGTCATGTAGTCAAGATGAAATCACTGGATATTAATTTTTAAAACGACTTGCACTTTTCAGCCCAATAGCATCATCTCCTTTTCTCCAGTTTCATCTACAAGTCAGGTACGTCATTTACACGTCCAGCTCAACTTTAATTTCATTGGTGTGATATTTGCATTTTTAAAAATAAGATTCGTCAATAAAATTTGAAATAGAACACAAATCACAGCTGCATTAAAGTTACTTTATCCAGACTACGTAATGTGTGTGCAAGAATAACATAAAATGTCAATAAAATAAATCAGTAGAATTCATTTTATCTAACTCAGCATTCGCCTATTGCTGAACTTTTTAAAATGAGCTATTGGTGTGAGTGTGACAACTTGGGTGAAACCTTCACCCCAGTGAATTAATAACTAATTATATTTTATTAATATAGTAATTCATTAATCGACGGGGTCTTTGTCTTTCACAGTCAGGGTAACTAAGTCAAGCCCTAGAACTAACAATTACACTAATTGTTCCCCTCTTCTAGGTGTTACTCGTCCAGAGTGAAATACAACCCTGCAAGTTAATATTAGGCTAGGTATTACAGCCTCTCCACTCAGGCCCCCACTCATCCCTTTTTACCAGTTTGAGGTGACTTCCCCCAAAATATGCGTGACTGTCTTGTTAATGATTAAATATGGATTAAATATGTTTGGCTGCCCCACTCCTCAAAACTGCATACTACCTTTAGAATTCTGTTGTGCTGTTTGACTTTCATGCTTGTCTGTAGTGGTTGTTGTAGTTGTTGTTGATGCTGTTGTAGCTCTTGGAGGTGACTCTGGCAGCGGTGAGAGGGGGTGGGGGTGGCCACTGGTGTTCTTTCCATGTCGGCGATGGTGGCTTCTTCCTTTGGGCTGTCCACTGTCTGGTTACAGTTTTTTCTTTCTGGTGTCTTAGTCTGCCTGTTGGCTTTTTAAAAAAAATCTTTTGTTTGTCGTTGTCTGTTGTAGGTTGTATTTCTTTTTCTTCGTGTTGGTGGCTGGAGTCTGTACTTTTGCTCTCTGTGACGTTTATTGGAGTCTGTGTGAAGGCTTGTCTTTTTCCTTTTTTCAGTGTCTGTGTAAAATTGATTTCTTTTTTGGTGGTATTGTCCACACTATGTTGGCGTTGATCTCTTTGTCACTCTCTTTGTGGTTTTGGAGAGGTGGCTGTAGGTTCCAGGAGATGCTTTCTTAGTATACAAATCATTCTGTTTATCAGTGCTTCTACATCTGTTGGCTTGTTGTTTTTGGTAGATGTGCCATTGTACCGTTTCAAAAATATAGTTTAGGTGTTTATCAATAGTAGTCATTTGGTAGTCCATTGGTGATATGAATTTAGGTGTTTATCAATAGTAGTCATTTGGTAGTCCATTGGTGAAATGACTTTCCAATAAATTGTTCCGTCATTCCCATCAAACCAATGTTTTTGCTTGTAGTCTTTTAGTTTGAAGCTCTCTCCGATGTCTATATCCTCATCTGAGCTTTCATCCGTTGTTTCTGCTTGTTCTTCCCACCCTGACAAGGGCTTGGGTGTCAGCAGTAAGGCTAGTTTTTTAGTCCAGAAAAAAGGGTGTAAACAACTCTGGTCTGTATGTATATGAAAATCGCTCGAAAAGTATATGATGATATGGGTTCGCGTCAGATACATTTCCCCTGAGGATGCAAGAAGCTTTTTATCCTTGGATATTCTCGGCTTTTGTAGACCTCTGAAGAAACTTCCTCTCCTCACTATATTCCGGAGAGGGGGGGGGAGGTAGATGGGTGGGTGGGTTTGGAGTTGTGTAGAATAGATGTCGATTTTTTTTCCTTTTAGTGGCTGGTAGCTTCAGTTGCCCAATGTCTGATCTTTGTCCCGTGTAGTTCTCTAAGGCTTTTATTGCCCATAGTGAGTCAGTAGTTATTAGGTAGTTGGTGTTGGGGGAGGGGGGTATTTTTACTAGCTTGCACTAGTCCTGTTAATATGGCCATCATCTCTGCTGTAAATATTGACGTGTTATCCGTAATTTTTAGGCTAATTCCAGCTTCATTTTGGATATATATTCCTATTCCTGTCTTACCGTTAGTAGGATCATGAGGTCCGTCTGTGTACATTATCGTCCAGTCCGTATAATATTCAATAAAATCCACGTGTTGTAAAAAAGTATTTTTAAATAGTGTCTGGGTGTTTTCTTTCAAAAGTTTTTCTAGCATTCTATTGATGTTAGGTGTACTGAGCTGCCAGATAGGTGGTTTGCTTGTTTGGTGGAGTAGTGGATTAATAATTAAGTTTTTGTCCTGACATTGATTCTATTTCTTCGGTTATCTTTTTAAGTGTTGATGACTCAGGAGCAGTTATTTTTTGGGCTGGGTCGTTGTCTGGCATTGTTTGTAGTTTTAAGTATGCTGTTATTGCTCTTTGCACTATTGTGATCTGTATTGGTCTTTGTCCACTTTCTGCTATTATGATTTTACAAGATATCTGAGGTTTATTTTCCCTAATACTTCTAGCAAACGTACATGATTTTACAAGATATCTGAGGTTTATTTTCCCCAATACTTCTAGCAAACGTACATGCGTATCAAGAATTTACTACTTCCTTCCCACTGTACGTTGATAGAATATTAATTCAGAGGTTGACAATCTATGTATGCAAGAGAATCGTGCATGTATTTCTAGTAAAAATTCCTTACCTTGAAAATATCAGAGCTCACCTTAGTAGTGCGGAAATCCAGAAAAGGGAAATAAATCTTATCTCTGCAAAAAGACTTATGATATATTATAATAATTATTGATCCAAGGTATAAAATCTATAGAATTTCAAATCAATACGGCTAAATATTATGGAATCAGCAACTGCAAACTGATCAGCTGACAATAATATTTCGTTAGTCATTGGTGATGGGGGTGTAGTTGAAGAATATTTTCAATTCATCCCTATTCAGCAAAATGGCGGGAAAAATATTTATTTTAAGTTCTAAAATATGTTCCCAAGTTTCTCGAAATTTGGTTTGACAGACTGAAGGTCACCTAACAATACAAATAACAGTGGCGTACACTAACGTGCGCAAACACGACTGTATCGTCAGATGTTTAGCTGATAGGGTTGAGCCAAATGGGTTCAAAATCTAAATTTGGTTGACTGAACTGGAGCAGTCGATTGATTGGCACTTCTGCAATCTTTATTTACTTATTTCTCTACTTTACCACAAAGATGGACAAATTTGAAATCGAATATGAAGACATGTGCCTATGTCAATAAAAGTGTGTCAGAAACAATGAGAACGACCAGTTCCATTTGAAGACAGACCATTGTCCAGAGAAGAAATTGTTGAGCGGACCAACGCACTGGTTGCTGTATATCAACACATCTTGAAAAATCATTCGCTATTGAATTGCTATTGCTCCTGTATTTGTGAGCAGAGAAAAATCAACCAAATATTTTACAAGTTGACCAAGCAGCTCTTTGAATGTTGATAATGCTCTAAGGATCTAGTTGGCTATCTGGAGAACGAATTGTGAAGGCGGAAGTGCTTATCTCCTCTTCACTGGTCTCTTGAGAAGTAGGTTGGGCAAAATATCACAATTTTCTACTATTGGAGAAAATAAGTGCACGTATTTCTATAGCTTTCAGCTGTCTAATAAACACATGCTTTATCGGAATTTTAATCACTACAAGAGCTAAGGTATTATTTTTTTGACCTTGGGATGTTCCTTCCTCAACTACTTAACTGTGGCTACGGCAAAATTTCTGCCAGATACGTTTGAGTTCTTATCATATCTGTGTATAGCAGGACACTGGCCGCTTCACAGAGTTGACAGTCATTACATATAATCTGATGAGAGTTCAGCTAAGAGTCGTTATCCACGTTGGCAAGGGTTGTAACCGAATCCGTATCTGTCCTGTCTGCTAATTTCACAGTTTATTCTTGCCTTAAAGATATGAGTACTTGCCAACTCGGTCGGCACTTTAACTGCAGTGTCGTTTGGACAGGTACTAAGCTCATGGTAGTAGCAAGCTCGAGACCTGTTATCAGGATTATGTGGGGTGGGGCGGAGTAAATTAGCCCTACAATACTGACGATAATAACGATACACATCAGCCCATAAAAATTGCATCCACCAACGCGACTCTGAAATTTAAATGCCGCTCTCTCAGAAAGACAGTTATAAAAGTAGCTCAACCTAATGATCATCATCACCACTCTACAACTTCCCCATCAACCACCCTCCACGTTGTCTATCGTTATCTTCAACTCTTCCAACAGCGGCACACCTCGTGCTCAGCAGCGAAATCGGCTGATGCCAGCAGCTGCTATCATATTTTTAAGAAAATAAAAATACAATAAAAAGTACACTATCATCATTAAAGGTGAGTGATCCTGGCTCTTTTATAAAGTGCCACAATCAAAGCAAGCAAGGGGATGCAACTCAGTGAAATGTTTACAATTGCACGCGGCAACAACCGATCGTTACCCAACAGTTGTTACATCGTTCAAATATGTGCTTTTTGTTGGCTATCTTCTTCGTTTCATTTATGATGTGTGTTTTAGACATCGTGGCATTATTGTGAGGGACTTGTGTGTCTAGCCTCGTCTGTTGCCTGTCAGATGCAGGTTAAATCACATTCACCTGTTGCGTTGGTTCGATTCTAGGCTACAGGGTTGAGTTAGAAAGTTGACGGTGACATTAGATCGTGGCTAGGCTACAGGGTCGAGTGAGAAGAGGGAATGTGGTGTCGGCTCGCTAGTAGGCTAGGCTACAGGGTCGAGTGAGAAGAGGGAATGTGGTGTCGGCTCGTTAGTAGGCTCGGAGAGACACTGGCACTGGCTCGTTACTGTGCCACAGGATCAAGTTAGAAGAGTGACAGTGGCATTGACTCATTTGCTAGGCTACAAGATTGAGTAAGTAGAGTAATAGCAACATTGGGTCATTGCTAGGCTACTTGACTGAGAAGGAGAGTGTTGGTGACATTGGCTCAGTGGTAGAATAGAGGATCGAATTATGATGGCAATTGGTGACATTGGCTCATAACTAGGTTACAGGATTGAATGATGAAGACAGGTGGTGACATTGGCTCATAACTAGGTTACAGGATCAAATGATGAAGACAAGTGGTGATATTGGCTCATAACTAGGTTACAGAATCGACTGATGAGGACAGATGGTGATATTAGCTCATAACAAGGTTACAGGATCGACTTATGAGGACAGATGGTGACATGATCGACTGATGAGGACAGATGGTGACATAGACTCATAACAGGATTACAGGATTGAATGATCACTTCACTATTGTTTATTGCTATATTCAGTCAACCAATCTTATGTCATAAGTCTGTGTACTTTCAAATTAAAAAAAACAATACACCTTTAACAAGTTTCAATTATCAAATATAACTAACTCATCGTTAATAAGTTTTAATTTTGAAATAAAAGAAAAAATGAATCTTGAACAGATTCCAAATCTAAAACCAAAGACGATGAATATTGAATGGGTTTCAAACTTTGAAGTCAAACTATATTTAACAACTCCAGTAATGAAGTCAATGGCGATATATTTTAATACGTTTCAATTTCAAAATAAGAAAAATACTACAGCTTTATCAGAATTCAGTTCTGAAATAAAAACTAGTACACAGTTATTTAAAATAACGAAATAAGAAAAATAATACAGCTTTATCAGAATTCAGTTCTGAAATAAAAACTAGTACACAGTTATTTAAAATAACGAAATAAGAAAAATACTACAGCTTTATCAGAATTCAGTTCTGAAATAAAAACTAGTACACAGTTATTTAAAATAACGAAATAAGAAAAATAATACAGCTTTATCAGGATTCAGTTCTGAAATAAAAACTAGTACACAGTTATTTAAAATAACGAAATAAGAAAAATAATACAGCTTTATCAGAATTCAGTTCTGAAATAAAAACTAGTACACAGTTATTTAAAATAACGAAATAAGAAAAATAATACAGCTTTATCAGAATTCAGTTCTGAAATAAAAACTAGTACACAGTTATTTAAAATACCGAAATCGGTATTTTAAATCCCAAATGTCAGTATTTCAGAATATTGATATTCTCGGGAATTGAGGGATAAATTTGTGAAATCCCTTATTTGTCGATCAAATTGAACCATTGTCAGACACACATTGCATTTTTTTTTAGAACTTAGCAACTGTCAAGTTTTCGATAATTAAATATCCATTGAGTATTGTTCTATAAGTTACTCACACTCTGCATTTGGGCTTTGAACATTTCCATTGTTTTTATTTTTTGTTTGAAAGGTGCAAAACCAACTTGTAATGAACTTCTGTTCATTGTGTTATTTTATCTAGAGTGTACTTGTCCTAAGGAGCTGTATGTGGTACAAGGACTTTAGGGCTATCTAGAATGTACTTGTCCTAAGGAGCTGTATGTGGTACAAGGACTTTAGGGCTATCTAGAATGTACTTGTCCTAAGGAGCTGTATGTGGTACAAGGACTTTAGGGCTATCTAGAATGTACTTGTCCTAAGGAGCTATATGTGGTACAAGGACTTTAGGGCTTCCAAAGTTTCTAAGGTTGTTTTTTTTTCAATTTTTCATAAGCAAGTTGCTCGTTAGAAAGACTGATCATGCAACCAATTCAAATGACGAGGTGGTTACCACACTCTGAAAGAATACGCCTTTATGACATTGCTACTGCCAGTTAACTTTGACAAAAGGTAATAGCTTTGAACTATGACTGATTAATGACTGTCAGAAGTAAAATGGCAGTGAGTGAATCTGGAAATTAGACATGCATATTATCACTGACACAAATATAAGAATGGACGTCAAGCTGTGATTTATGCACCTCAGAATGACAAGAAAAACTAAGCCACTTTTTACCTGTAGAAACAATTATGAACGGGATGAAGTATGGGTCACGTGCAGTGACTTAGCAAGTCTTTTTTTTTATCTTTTCTTTTCTTTTTCTTTCTTTCTTTCTTTTTTTTTTGTTTTTTGGATGGGGTGGGGATGGCCTTGTGAAGAGCTTCGGTGATGGGCACCTAACGCTAATAAAACTATTGAGTGCTTATGTGTAGATTAAAAAACAGACTCCGCTCGTTGCCAGACTCCTCCCCCCTTCCCAACCGCCGGGGCCCTTATACATTGCACAACCCGCACAATCCTCTTCTACGCCACTGGTCACGTAATAGAGTTGTCTTGATAATTAGCAGTATATCCTAGTTGCTTTTTAGAATGCACTCAATGCATCCAGATTGTAGAGAAAGGAGAGAAATGAAATAGTTTGAGATTTTAAGATAGTCACAGAGTGACTGTACAGAAAAGAGAGAGAAATCATAGTAATTGAATTCTATTGTCTTCACTGAAAATGTGTGAGAAACCTTTTGGAAATAAAGCAATGTAACTTACTTACTAAGAGTTTGAAAGATATAATTATTCATAAAATGTATTCAGTGAACTATCCTTACAGGTAAGGCAAAATGGGATATGTAAATTACAGGAACTAGTTTCAAGTTTCATATTTAGTTGTCAGTATTTTACAGTACATAAAACTGTTATTGACAGGGTTTTCAAGTATGTCAAAATTTTCCCGGTATTTTTCTCGTGGTCAGTTTGAGTCCACTTTTCAGACCTAGGATAGGCCAAAATTTGGGTTCCATTGAGAATTCAAGTGGAAACGAATATATGAAATTAGGCTGTACATTTGCAATTTTTCAGATAGGTTAGATACAGTCACCAAGAAAGAAAAATACTAAACTGTAGTCACAATTTTATAATTAAAATACAAATGTTGAACTGATTCACTAAATAATTCAGAAGCAGAATAGGACTTGTACTCCTTGTATTTAGTTAATTGGGTTGTGATACGGCATATTGATTAATAGCCAATTTCTTATATTCTTATTATATAAGTAAGTGTTATTTTTTCATAACTTCTTTAGTTAAGTTTATCATTTCATTTTTGTTACCTCATCTTGTAATGTCAGCATTACCTTTGTTATTGTATATATAATTCATAAGCTGTGTTTCTTTAGCAACAACCACCACTAAGGCATAGTAAAATAGGATCTATTACTATAGCACCAAATGATAGGCATGGTAAAATAGGACTGATAACTATAGCACCAAATGATAGGCATATTAAAATAGGACTGATAATTATAGCACCAAATGATATACATAATAAAATAGGACTGATAACTATAGCACCAAGTGATAGGCATAGTAAAGTAGGACTGATATCTATTGCACCAAATGATAGGCATAGTAAAATAGGACTGATAACTATAGCATCAAATGATAGGCATTCGTCCATCCTTCCATCCATCCATCTGTTTGTCCATTCTATCTATCTGCCTATCTATCTATCTATCTATCTATCTATCTATCTAACTTTTAAAAAAAACAATGCTAAAGCAATGCTAATTAATGTGCTGTGGTGGATAATAATGTTTGCTTTCAAACAGTTTTTTATATTTTTTCTTTAAAAAAAAATTGGTAATTTTACGTGACAAACGAAATCAGTATTTCCCCTTATGCTAGTGATACATGTGATAGATGAGTGACGTTACATACAGATTTTTAAGAGAACGGGGGGAGAGGGGAATCACTGGGAGTTGAATGAACATTTAAGGGGAACTTATTCAGTTTAAAGTGTGCACACATACTGATGACCTCCCTTGTAGTTAAAACTGCGTTAATTAACAATCAGATGAGTTGACTACACCCTCTCAGTTCTTATAATACACATGAATAAATTGTTTCCAGAGACAATCCTACATGCCAAATTTCAGCTTTGTAGACTGCACACAGCCAAAGATATAAGCATTCAAAGATCTGAAAGAGTACACACGCGCGCGCGCGCGCACACACACACACACACACATATAATTACTTAGACTAGAATCAACCTATGCAGGTAGGCACCTTGGTCAGCAAGTTCCCAAGTTGTCTGCAATGTTTAGAGTCTCTTCCCTTTTGATGCCAAGTACTTGCAGGTCCCCTTTGGTTGTTTGGCGCCAAGTTTTGCACGGTCAGCCTGGCTACCACTGTCCTCCATGCGGCGTCCATCTCAGCGCAGTCTTTGGGTGTGGGTGTGGTTGGGTGTTGTAGATTTGGTAGATGAAAAAAAATGACTAGTAAGATGCATTGGACATTCTGTCTTACAGCGTTTTGGATCCATTTCTCCGCAAGATTTCTTCGTTGGCAATTTAGTCGTGATATGTGACAATGAGAATTTTGCGCAGTTGGTATGCAGGTAGCTTTGTTGAATCTAAATTCTATCACAGTGTCAACGGTTGGCGGAGACCAAATCAGCTGCTGTATTAAGATATGGACGATGCTTTGCCAATCCTGCAGTTGACATCAGTGTCAACACTGCCATCATGCGACAATGTGCTGACATTGGTAGGTGAACTGTTGTACTTGTTCGATTAGTTTGGTGTCCGACTTTGATTCGAAAAATATACACCAAGTGAATAACATTACCTGCTATGTATTATGATGTATAATACTTGTTAACACTACACATAGCTACAGCTATCTTGACAATGACAATGACAATGACAATGACAATGACAAGCAGTTTTGGATATGACAGACAAAGAGACTGGAATATATTTCATTCAAAAAAAATAAATATTTTTTTCAAATTTAAAAATTGTATTATAATCTATGCTTGTATGCACACACACACACACACACACATACAAACACACGCGCGCGCGCGCGCACACACACACACACACACACACACACACACACACACACACACACACACACACACACACACACGCTTATAATTGTGTTTGTAAATGTGTGTTGTATGATTGTGTACAATAAGGGCACATACACATTAGCATACATACACGCGCGCGCGCACTCACAGTTTAATAATTTCAAGAAATTGTTCCTACTAATATAGCCACTAACTTCTAATCAAACCCTTCCAAAGAGAGAATGCAGGGCCCATAACTCTTGGATATGCATAGCAACATGCAGTATCTACTGACCTTTGCGGATGATTAGTCACGATGCGCATTCCAGTCTTGGACATGAATGGCATGGTTTCAGCGGCTACTGACCTACTTTATGCAATATCAAGAGACTAGGTGTAATGCAGAAGGTAGGACATTTTAGCCTTAAAATTGTTTGATTAGAATTACAAATTCCGAGTCCAACTCTTCGTTTGTTTTGCACACGGGCGCTAGTGTCTAATGAGAGATTTGTGTCTTGGAAGGGAGTAGCCATTTATTTAGAGTCCTGGCTGAGGGCAGTGAAGGCTTTGAGTGGATGTTTAGTGGATTTTATTTTAGGAGCAAATTTGTCTGGACATCTGCCATCTCTGTTCAGTTTTTTAATTGCCAATGGATCTTGAGCATGTGCGGCCTATAGCACGCGGGACCAGATTTATCGTCCCATCCGACTCTTACTGAGATAGAGAGTTGCTAAGGATCACCCCCTAAGTTTTTTACTATGAGTAGGGATGGAACCCTATCGCGGAGGAGTTCTCAACCAGATGGGAATCCAGATTTAGGGTTTCAAGAAGGGGAATTAGGCCACAAACTCAAACTGCATATTATTTGGAATGCACTTTTTTTTTTAGTAGGACAATCTTGGAAAGGGCAGGGAATGACATTCTTAGGTATGGTGAAAAGGGTGCAAGGGGTTAAAAAAAAGGTTGAGAGCCACTGCCCAAGCGCATGTGGTCCTTCCATCGTGACATCAAGCTCTCACTAGGATCAACCTTAAAGTTTTTCACTAGGAGCAGGGATGGAAACCCTTGCTATGTGGTCCTTCCATCGTGACATCAAGCTCTCACTAGGATCAACCTTAAAGTTTTTCACTAGGAGCAGGGATGGAAACCCTTGCTATGTGGTCCTTCCATCGTGACATCAAGCTCTCACTAGGATCAACCTTAAAGTTTTTCACTAGGAGCAGGGATGGAAACCCTTGCTATGTGGTCCTTCCATCCTGACACCAAGCTCTCACTCAATCGGCCCAGATTTCATTCCTAATCTGGGTAAAGTAGAGCGGGGAGGAAAGAGGATGATTATCCGAATGAACTTAACAGCGAAACAATAAAACAATAAAACAAAAAAATAAACAATAACAATAAAACAAAACAGCGAAAATGAAAACGTTTTTCCTTTTTTTACTCTTCTAAATGGGAGGGGGGGGGGGGAGAACAAAAGCTTCCATTCGCCTTTGCTCGAGATAGTTTCAGATAATAGCTTTTCTGGCTAGGATTGGAACATCTGATTATTGCAATATGTTTTGTTCTTTCTTCTCAATATTGGGTGATTTACCGTCATTAACCCTACGTAGGCTGTAATCGATAGGGGCGCAGAGGTGTGTGTGTGCGCGCGCACGTCGCCGAGTGATCATGTCATTATTACTCTTATCTCCCCCCGCCCACCCCATCATTTGGAGGAAGTTTTGAAGATTTTACCGTTTTTTATTCACCCAATTAGGCGACCTTGGAGGAGGAGGGGGAGATCACCCATATCGCTCTCCGCCCGCATCCTGTCCTACGGTGGATCCGTCCTTACGGGTAATCCTTATACAGCTGTTTGCAAATTCTCTTCTTTCGGTGGCACGGTAAATGAACTACCATCTAAAGATCACTTACTGACGTCAAGTAGGCCTATTCCCCTCGGCACGATGGTGGAACCGACAGTGTTGGAATTGGTCGTGGAGCCTAAATCACAAGAAGATTAAAGACCCCATTTATTCACTCTGTACTCTACGTGATTTGATATCGATTGCACTATCATAAAAATGTCTTTTTCGTTTTTGTTTTTTTTAAAAGAGCAAAATTACAAAGCGAAATTCAAAACACAGAGAACACAAAGCAATGGTGTTAAATTGTTTTCTTTTTACCTTTAACATAAAAAAAAGGAGCTTATTCAGAGATATTTTCCTTTATTACATGTTTGGGGATAGACGACGGAAACGTTTGAGTATGACGTCTGCAGGTTTACGTCAATAGACATACTTTATACGCCAATAAACAGACCCTATACGCCAATAGACAGACTTTATACGCCAATATATATATATTTCCAAAATGGCGGACGTTTGGTTTCAGTATAATATGTGCCCTTTCCGTATATAGAGCTCAGTGGTGTGTTGTGTGTAAATGTTTGGATACATATTCACGTGAGCAGCCGTTTTATCAAGCAAGTTCTCTGAAATTTTACTCCACCGTAGTGCTGCAAGGGACAGATTTACAAACAAAACTGGGTTCAATGCAAAGTAAACGGTTAATTATAGATCTAAGTCCACAGAGCTTATAAAAATGAAAATAGTAATAAGCTTCAAAACATACGAATATGTTAAATAAATAACTACACTTTTAGGTTAAATTAAATTCTAAATAAAATAGTTTGCCAACTAGATATTTTGAGGAATTCAAGACTGGATTTGTACATCTGACCAACTGTAAGAAGTCCTGGAGCAGACCACAAAGATAGATATTCTTGTGGTGCAAAGAGTCTGGAATGCTAAAATAAGAGAGGTTGCTGCCGAGAACTGAAAAGGCACATTCGGACGCTACTGCAGTACAAAGATAAATGACAGGCTTAAGGCTCCTAGACATTGCCAGCTCTAATGATCTGAAGCTGATGAGCATGTATGGTCCACACAAAGCATCCAGAAGATGGACGTGGCATAGCCCGATAGAGAACACTATAACCAGATTGATTGTATCATGGTGAAGAGGTGTTTCCATACCAGTATAAACATTGCCAAGACAAGAAGCTTTCCAGGAGAAGACATTGGAAGTGACCATGACTTAGTGATAATGACCCTTCGACTATATCTAAAGAAAGTCAACAAGCGGGGCTCCACAAGAATCAAGTTCAACCTTGACAAATTAAAAGACCCAGAGGAATCGGAAGCCTTCCAAGCAAAGATAGGAGGAAAATTTGCACTACTCTTACTTCTTAATGCAGATACATAGACACAGACATTTAGATTGACATATTTAACACAGCAGTGATCCAAACAGCCAATGATATCCTTGGCAAACACTGACGAGCAAAAACACCTTGGGTTATATCTGACATCCTTGATCTGTGTGACAAACATCAATAGCTAAAGAAGAAGAAATTAGAAATAGAAGGAGCAAAACAATACAGGGAAATCAACCAGATTATCAAGAAAAGCATGAAAATGGATTGAAGGCCAGTGTAAAGATATAGAAAATAATCTAAAGAAAAATAATAGCAAAAGAGCATTTACCAACTGGTAAAAGACCTGACCAGTGTCAAAGAAGAATGCTCCTCCACCATTCAAGATAGTGGAGGGATTTGTCTTACAGAGATCAAGACATTCTTAAGGGATGGACAAAATACTGCTCAGATCAATACAACCACAGATCTACATACTCAACACCCCACCAGTGACCAACACTGACAACTATCCAATCCTCTGACAAGAAGAGACTGCAGTGAAATCATTGAAAAAGGGAAGGCAGCAAGAATAGACAACATCACTGCAGAACTAGTCCAAGAATGGGGAGAAGCCATGATAAGTGCCCTACTAACAATCTGCAATAAGATCTGGCAGACAGAGAAATAGCAACACCATAGACTCAGTCACTCATAATAACTATACGTGAAAAAAAGGCAATTTGCAGCAGTGTCGCAACTATCATATAAATCTTATATGCCACCCAAGTCATGCTAAAGATCATAATAAACAGACTGAAGCCACAGGCAGAAGAAATCATAGCTGAAGAACAGGCAGACTTCAGACCAGGGTGAGGCACAAGTAAACAGATTTTTAATTTGAGACTGTTATGTGAGAAGTACTTCCAGCACCAACAAGACCTTTATCAAGTCTCTGTAGATTTTAAGAAGGTGTTTGACTGGGTGTGGCATACAGCCCTTTGGTCCACCATGAAGCTGTGCAACATCAATGCCAATCAGATCAAAGTCATAGAACGCGTTTATAGCAAGGCCATCGTGCAGTCCGCTTCAATGGCCAATTAGGAGATTGGTTCAGGACAACAGTGGGAGTCAGACAAGGCTGCTTACTTTCACCTATTCTCTTCAACATCTTCCTTGAAAGAGTCATGACAGATGCTCTGGAAGACCATGAAGTAAATGTCAGTATTGGAGGCTGAACAATAACGAACTTACGCTTTGCTGATGACATTGATGGCCTTGCAGGAAATGAGGAGGAGCTAGCTCAGTTGGTGGCAAAACTGGACAGGACAGCTACTGCTTTTGGTATGGAAATCAGTGCAGAGAAGACCAAATTGATGACCAACAACACCAGTAGCATTGGCAATGACATCATGATTGATAATCAGAAATTGGAAATAAATTCAAGCACTTAGGAGCCAGCTTGACAGACGAGGAATCAAATCAGAAATATTGTCCAGGATTACAGCAATGGCAAGACTGAAGACAGTTTGGAAAGACAGAAACATCTCAGTCAGCCCAAAGATCAAACTCCTGTGCTTCTTGGTTCCACTGTGGATTTTTTATGCCTGTGAGTCATGGACCCTCACAGCGGATCTCGAAAGGAGGATACAAGCTACTGAAATGAGATGCTTTCATAGATTGCTTGGCATTTCGTATAGAGATAATGTCACGAATGAAGATATGGGAAACAGAATTAGGCAAACCATTGGGTCCTTTTAAGAGCTATTGGCCATTGTGAAAAAACGCAAAGTGAAATGGTATGGGCATGTCACATGATCAGCAGGGCTTGCCAAGACAATCATGCAAGGTAATGTACAAGTAGGACGAAGGAGAGGAAAAAGATGGGAGGATAACATCTCAGAGAGGACAGGACTGAAACTGAGCAATACATTAGAGTTGATTAGAGAACAGATGGAATGATGGAAAGTGGTTGTCAGGTCATCAGTTGTGCCCCAACGGTCGACAAGACTAAGGGATAGATAGATACACCAGAAGTAAGACTTTATAGGCTAATAGACTTTATAGTAATTTAATGACTATGACGTTTGCAGAAATACGCCAAGAGACTTTATAGTAATTTAATGACATGACGTTTGCAGAAATACGCCAAGAGACAGACTTTATACGCCAAAAGACTTTACAGTTTTACACTAATTGAATGTTTTATGACGTCTGCAAAATCACGCTAGTAGAAGCTTTATACACCAATATACAGACTTTATACGCCAATAGATAGACTTTATACGCCAGTAGATAGACTTTACACTAATTTAAAGATGTCTGAAAGAATACGCCCATGGATAACAGACTATATATTTTGCACTAATTTGCAAGTTTATTCGAGGTATATCTCTAATAGCGAGACTTTTTTCGAGCACCTCTATATTTGATAAAGTTATATGTTTTGCTAAAAAAAAAAAAAAACACTTTAAAAAGAAAGAAAAGAATGAAAATATTCAATAATGAAATTTACTTCTATTCAGTTTTCAAAACTATTCGAAACTCACATTCATTCTCTCTCTCTCTCTCTCTCTCTCTCTAATCACACAATGGTTATGATGTAACTTCAGGTGGCGGTCTTACTAAGTACTTTCCTGAATGATGATAGAATTGGGTGGTGGTGGGTGCAAATGCGAAAGAAGCTACTGAGACGACTTTTATCAGCAGTTGAACTATTTGCCGATGTGACTCGTTGGCTCCATGCGGCTCAAACATCAGCTGGAAGCGTGATTGCTTTAAGTGAGGATTAGGGAACGGCATTATTAATACACTACCTGTAGTCAGACCTGCAAGTACTAGATTATTTAACTAGCAGTGCTTTGCAGACAAAATTTTCTAATACTAAAATTATCAAGCGCACCGCACCATTTTAGCAATAATCAACCTGTTACTAAGGAAACTGGCAACAACAACAACAACAAAAAAATCGCTACCAAGCAGTATTAGTGGGTTGAGTAATGGATTTGAGCTAATAACAACCAGCGTACAAATTGTGCTTGGTTGGCTATAAAAACATAGCTATTTTTTTTTTTAAAGAAAGAGAAGGAAAACTAACGCAATGAAACGCAACTCTGTCGACAGCAAGTGATCCGACTCGAAGTTTATATTGTTCGCGGACTACGCTCAGTCGCTCACGCTTGAAAATGTAGGTCTACGGTAAAGCGATATGAATGGCACTATCTAAAGATGGATTTCTAGTCCGCTGGCGTAGCGAAGCGGCAGGGCATGTCAGACACACACACACACAGCAGACGATGCATGGCATGACGCGCCACCTCGCGGACACTGAGAAATATGCTTGCCAGAAATAATCGATAAACACACCAGGGATTTTTTTTTGGTACTACTTTAATGGTAAGCTATTAAATGTAAAATATATTTCCTGGATATAGTTTGAAAGTTTTCTGTGGAAGTGATTTTGATTTTGAAAATATTTTGCTAATAAAAAATACCCATTTATCGGGTGATATTTCATCTTCGACTCATAAACAAACATGGCGGAAGTACGCAGGGAAGGCATTTCTTCCACGGGTCCCGTAAATTTGACCCCGCCATAGGTGTCAAACGATGGTGAGTTATTTTTTGTTTTTGCTGTTGTTCTTGCTTGTTAATGAGTGATGTTTAGAAGGATATAAAGAGAATGCAGACAACATTTGAGAGGAGTAGTCAATAGGAAAACCACGATTGGGGTTCCGTGACGGATCGGGATAACCCCTCCACTGTGCCTGTCCCCGGGCGCTCCCCGTTTCGCCTGCCGTGCGCAGTCAGCGCGAACGATCTCCGCCGCGCTGATAAATTCCGCGTGATTGACGTTTCATGGCGTTGAAACTAAATACGAGCGTAGGCAGCTTTAGGAGAAGAGACGGAAAGGAAGAGAGCTTTGTAGGGGGTAACAGTGTCGGCATTTTTTGGTGCATAGGTGGGGGTTAGGTCGAGGGAGAGAAAGTTCACCTACAATTACGGCGGGTCGGTGCGGCCTTCCCGCTGGGCTTCGTTACGCGTTTTTACGGAAGTTGGACGGAGGGACAGTGCAAGAGGTCTCTCGGGCGTGCGCGAAGCGCCGTGTGGTTTTGCGCCGTGAGGAGCGAGTTGCCGCTAGCGGGATTGGCGGCGGTGGTGACTGGGCGTTGTTGTTAGCAGTGCGTACTGGTGTGAAAGGAGTCAGATTGCCTGCTGACTGACATTCTGTCTGCAGGCGCTCCAAAATGCCCGTCTGCGAGAAGAGGTAGGCCATTTTGTTTCGAGCGATGATTGCGATGTAGGGGAATGGAAAAGGTGAAACTCAATCACTGGTGGCATTGGGGTATTTAATTAATAAAGAGATAGAAATGCCCTAGAAGAGCGAAGAATGTCCACGATGTTTCATGCAGGACGGCTTTCGTCGGGTTAATATTTCACCACGTCGATTGTGAATAGGCACAGCCTTAAAATTTTCTGCTTGTAATTAAACATTTACTTTTGGATCTGTATATGTCCTGACTTTGAAGATATAATAAATGTCTGTTATATTGTGTGTTATTCGTGTAATTAATGTTAGATTAGTCAGATTATTTGTTTTATTATTATAGTGTAAATTACTATTTTAGTATTAATATTATCCATTTGTAATATTTATCATCAGCTTATTTGTTATTTTGTATCAGTTTGTACTGTAGCAAACTATAAACAGTACATTAAAAATAATTAAATATGTGCATTTTATGATACATACAGTTAACCTGGACAAAAGTTGGGATGCAAGTAATGATGTCATATACTTTTATAGGGAGCCTAAATACAATTACATAACTACTGAAATAGGGATCTGTATGGGCATAAATTAATTAAATTTAGTTGTAGGTCTATTCTTTAAAAAAAAAATTAAACAAGGAAACATTTCTTTATTAAAAAAATTTACATTTTAGAAGTAATATTGCTATGCTTAATCTAAGTTAAAATAAAAATAATAATAGACTAGAGTTTCATTGAGTGTTACTTAGATCCCTATGTCTGTTGTCCCTAAATGATTTAGTCTGATATTATAAATACAGGGAAAGAGCTTTGTTGACATGGTAAGTTAAGAATGATTAATAATCTTAATTCACTTTGAAACCACTGACTAATTAAATACTGTAAATCATTTAAAACAGACTCTTACAATCTTTCACATTTGATAATATTATAATTGCAATGCCTTTTAGTATATACTATTAACTAAATTAAGATCAGTTATGTTTTAATATTAAAACTGCAAAAGATTTACAATAATTCTATAATTTATATGGTAATAATAATTTCACCTTCTTTTGGCCACACATGCCATTCATGGCATTTTAAAAAACAACAACTATTCTTTTCTAAAATGTAGAAAGTATACTGGTCTTTGTTCTTTTGCCAGAAATGATATTTTAAAGCTATTCTGCTAGTTTATTATAGATTTGTAAAATAATTTACTAATAGTAATACTAATAGGAATAGATGTCTATCTGTTTTTACTGGTCACTTGGTTTTGTACTTTTTGTACTATCAGTCTTATTTAAATATAGTCATTTTAATGCTAATTGCTAGTGTATTTTCATGGTTGCACAAATCATCATGATTGATAGAAGACATTATACATAGACACTACAACAGTAAACTGTAGCATTTGGCATTAACCTGGATTCTGCTTATTCTTTATGGACTTTTGACTTTTGACACCCATATTCGAGGTGATGTGATATATTTGTTCATTGTGGTTTATGTACAAATACATCATATACACACCAGTATAGCTTGGGTGTGTAATTGTTTCATGTCTTACAAAATTAAATCATTATTTAACATCAAGGTTATTTTTCTGAACCTCCCACCACCACTACATGCATATACAAACACACAAATGTTAAAGCTTAAAATATACCAATTATTTTCTCTTTAGACCAGCAGAAGAGTCTAGGTCAGCCATGCAAATTAACTTGTTGTGGTCTGAAACCACTGATTTCAACTATTCAAGGTCATTTCCCATACGAATATTGTAAATGTAATAAAAAATTGAAAGGTGTGTTTCTGCAAGACCCAAGGGTCACACAGCCACTCTTAAGTTTCAGTGGAAGTAGATTCAACAACAAAAGATATTAAGTCTGGCAATAGCTACAATAAATAAATAAATAAAATATCTAATTTAATGTTGACACCCCAGAGTGGTTTGGTTTCAGACACTCCTACTGATGGCAGAGACGGTAAATGTCTTTGTTTTGTCAGGTAAGGTGTTCCAGAGTTTCTCACTGCTATTGAGAAAATGTCAAATCTGCCCCCCTATACCCCCAAATTGATTTAGATCGTGTGTATGTGATTTTGCTCGGATGTCATGAATGGTTTTGTGATCCGAGCAAAATCACATACATGGACCTAACAAGTAACATGGATCCTTGCAACACACCAGAAACTGAGAAAGCTCTGTCTTCAGAAAAATAGGCAAATCATTTATGTACAATAAAAACAACAGAGGAAGTGCACCAGAAAGCTCTGTTTTACTTTTAGGCAGGTCATTTCTGTACACTGAGAGTGAGAATATAGAAATTAGAATATAGAGCCTTGTGGCATACTAGAAAAGTAGAATAGAGTAGAAAGCACACTAGAAATTACTGGAGCTGAAAATTTATCTTTTCTCTTTCTGTGTTGAATCAGAGAGGAAGTCTTTAATTTTAAACCACTTATGAGTGTAGTTGGAGATAGATAGTGTTACAGTTGAGTTTATTTGAAAGGTTTTTATGATGAACTTTGTTGAAGACTTTAGAAAAATCTTAAAATATAAATTGTAATATATTTGTGTGTTATTCATATTGTCTTTGTCAATTGAAAAGTTATCTACGCTCATGAGAGTCACTTTTTCCGAAGAGTAAAATTGTGTTGGTATTTTGATAGTGCATTTTTCCTCCTACCTGTATGATGATGTTTGCGTGTATAAAGTGATCAAGTAGTTTGCTTGGTATTGAAATAAGAAATGCTGCTTGTAGTTGGCTGTAATTATGCTGGCTTTTAATTTTCCTTTGTTGAGTGAGGTCTTGGAAGGATGGTGAATGCTGGTGCTAGGTGTTCTACAACTTTCTTTCTGGATGTTAGCTGGGATTCTATCTGGACTATTAGTATTACAGTATTACTATTAGCTTTATTTAGGTTTAGATTAAATGTAAGTATAATATATAATTAGGGATTAACAGTTATAGATCCTTTGGTGACAGGAAAGGTGTTTAGTGTTGGTGTTTTGGGAGGTGTGCATACAACTGAGGATAATTGCGTTCAATGGTTTCTGCTTTAATTACTGAATCAGTTTGCTTTTCTCTATGTACAATCCATGTAATTGTTTTGTGCATGCAAGTTACATAGTTCCAAAAGGATTTATTTTTAGTCCTGTCATTTGGCATAGAAATACATGTTGAAATTATCTTTTTAGGCTTTCTACACATTTTTTCTGGTCTGTTTCTTTCAGAACAAGTATTTTTATCTTTACTGTTTTTAATGAACTTTTTCATTTTGTCTGAAGTTGTTGGCTATTTTAGTATTTAAACTTTGCCAAGATATTAAAAAGAAAAACAGACCAAAATTACTCAGTTATCTGGTTTTTATGAAAATATGTGTGTTGATAGATTAGATGTAGTTTTATAGATGAGAGAGAATAGTAATTAGTACTAAGTAGAAGAAAAGAACTTCATACTTAGTAAGTTATGAAATCAAGACATTTTATTGTGCCTCAGCTCATAATCATTAATAAAATAGTGATAAATGCAGACTAAGTTGGGTTAAGTTGTAGTAAAAAGGTGTGTCTTTAATTTACATTTTCTGGATTTCATTAGCACTTCATATACTATATAGTAAAAAAAAAATGTCACTGATCATTGAATAATCAATATGTTGAACTCAACAATCATGAGTCAAAGGAAGGGTGCTTAAGTTAAAAAATTCCAATGGTGTAGTTGAAAACATCCTTCAGTCCCTCCCAGCTGATTTTATGAATATGAATTACAATCAGAAGATCAAAATTTGATAAATTGCAGTACTGTGATTACAAAATTTGCCTAAATCTAAGTCTGAATGGGTTGCTTTTCCTGCTTCTTTGAGTTTGTATTTATTTATTGTTTATATTTAGTTATATTGACTCTTCAGAAAGTTTTACTTTTTTTTTTAAATTTCACACTATGTTTATCCTCTTAGTCTGTAAGTGAATCAAATTGCAATTTTGGTGATATCATGGCTTGAATGTATATTGGATTACTTACACAGCACACTGATTACCAAATGCACTTATTCAAGTTTTTACTTGTGAATGAATCACTACTTCTAAGTTCTTCAACTTTGCCCTAAAATTTCTTTTCTTTTCTAGATATTTAAAGTTTGTTGGTGTTCATGTTTACTAATTTTTTTCCTTCTGCTTTATAACTTTTATAAGATATAATATAAGATGTTCCTAAGAGCAAAATGCTGTTGATGGTAGGTATATTGTTCTGTTTGCATTAGTAATGTGGAAAACCCCGGGGCCTCTAAATAAAGGAGCATATTCATCTTCTTTAGTTTAATGTACTTTATACCTGTTCAAAAGTAAAGACTGAACTTAGATTAAAAAATGGTTCACATGACCATAAGAATTTTTAATATGCTGGGCAGTTTGATAAAACCCGTCTCCCTGATTCCTTGACTGGAATATATACTATTTATTTAATTAATAATTGAATCAGATTTAGGTAATTTTCTAAACGTGTTCATAGATTTCAGAAGCCTTGGTGGCTTTAATTATAATACCACCAGTCTGTTCGACATGTCTTTCTTAGTTTCTAAAATAGTACATTAACTTTTACTTAAAAATTCAAATAAGCTTTTGTTTAATCCTATCAGTATCACTAAATAGTATATTTAGTGTTTTGCATCTCTCTTCCCTCCCTCGATTGAGTTCATCTTAAAGGTCATACCAAAATTCTCACTGTACAGCACATTTCAGTGGGTCAATGTTGTGACTGTAAATGAAGCATTTTGGTTCACTTTTTGATTTACGTTTAAAACTGATGATATGTTTAAATAGCATTTACTTCATTTAGTTAGGTAAATAAATAGTAACACTTTTAAAAAGTAAAGGTAACACATCTTTTAAAATACACTTGATCCCCTCAGCAAATTGTGGCAGCATCACTAATGTAACTTTTGTTGAACGCATACCTCTGATAAAGTGGTGTCTTCTGGAGCCATAGTGAATTAAAAATGTTAGTGGTTCTAAACTGTCAACAAATTTAATCTGTCAGTTTTATAACTTTAATTAAGACTTGCATTTGCACATGAGACTGAATTTTCTAAGTGAAGACTGCAATGAAAGTTTAGAAATCTGTAAAATGCATTTGACTTTGTGTTTTAATTTCGATGCAAGGGAGGCTTGTAAAAACATACATACTGAATTTCTAAAAGCAGTAACCATTAAATGTATAAACTGGGATTAAATAGTAGATGAAAATTCATGTTATAGCACATCATATCAAGATAGAGGAATATTTCAACAAGCAAATAAATTTTAATGTGAATATCAGTGGTTGTTGTTAAAACAGTTGACGTTGAAAGAGTTTATAATAATAAATGGAAGTGGAATTGTTAGTTACTAATAGTAATACTTCTATATTAGAGCCTAACTTTGAATATTATTGACATAAGTTTGTGAATTGGCAAATGGATGTGTACAAAACCATTCTTTTGTGATGTCAGAAAATTTAGAGCACTTTGCTCATTCAGACATCATCTAGCAATTAGTGGTAAGCTATAAATTTGTGTGGTAACTGACCAGCACATCGCCCAACCCTTGGATTACCATCATCTATGGTAAAATATACTGTACAATATAATCTGTTACTAATGCAGTGCATATTAATCATTTAATGTTTTTCTCTCAATGTGTGATAGATGATAGCTCATGCCTAGACTTTGATTAGGTTGAAAGGACAAGGTAACAGATGTTCATAAAGTATGTATTGAAATTTTGGGACTATTTTGAATTAATGAGAATTGTAGAAACAGTCACATATCTTTGAAAAAAAACCTTTTAGAGCAATGTAATTTTGATAAAATGCTGTTGGTATCCGCTTTGCAAGAAATAATGGTCAGATTGTATTGTGATGACATTTTACAATTTTTTTCCACTGAAACCAAATAGCAAATGAGAGAGAGGGAGTGATGGCTTTATCATACTAGGAGTAGGAACATAAAATATATGATATTGGCTTTATTATAAACCATGATAGGAACATAAAGTATATGCAGGTTTTCTTTAATATGTAGTTGTTTGCTCACCCACCCCTTATATTATAAATATTAAGTGTAGCAAATAATAATAAATATAGACCATATGAATTAATATGTGACTTTAACTTGATGGAGATGTTAAGAGTTTTCTGTCAGTACAAAGCTGTAAGTCGTACCCTTCCTCAGAATTTTGCTTTCACCTTGTAGTAGATTTTAACTCTTGTGGAAAATCTTTTCTCTGCCATCTTACAATTCCACAGGCACACAGCCCGTCTCTCTTGAGTAAATCTTCCATAAAATTGGGAGATGTGAAAAAAAATTGTCCAAAAAAGAACTGTGTGCATGAAGTCTAGTTCTGCTGAAGCTTTGTGACAATGTAAAATTGTAATGACTAAAAGTCCATTAGGCATTGGCTGGAGGTCTCTCTTGTCCAAGGTAACTTTCGAATATGCATAAATATTGTCACTGTCACAGAGCATCCAAACTTTGATACCATGCTTGACTGATATTGATGGCATGCATTTTAGATAACTCAAGGTGCATGGTAAATAAATTGTTGATTTGTCTTATAAAGTTATAGCCAAATGACATCCAAATATGAATGTAGCAGCAATGTGGTTGCCAGAATGCCCATCACTCCTTTCACTTTGTATAATTGGTGAAAGTTTGGGTCACCTTTAGCTGATTCAGCCCATCTGTCACTGATGGGAAGGAATGACTATGAAGTCAGGTTGATTAATTGATTTCTAGCAAAGATCTTATGCCAACATTGTTGATAAAAGGCTCTGCTGATGGTAGAGATGTTTTTTTTACTAATTGAGACAGGCCCATCAAAATATTTCATGCATAATGTGCTTTGATCTCTGCTAGTGTTGTCTGCTGAAAGTTGGTATCTGTATGACCACCTTGCCAAAATTCAGCATGCCTGTTGGTGTTATTGACGATCTTTTGTAATAACAGTTCAGTAAATAACAAAGGAAAATAATCTAATGCTGTTGCAGCCATTACATCAAATCTATCAGGACACATCTGCACCAGCTGCAGTCATTAACAATAAATGGTGTTTGAAGATGTATAGTCCATTTGTTATCATTATGAATCAGTGGGTCAGGATCAACTTTAGTGTTGGAGTACTCTAACTTGATACTATCGCTGTCTTGATTAAAAACATCACTTTCAGTCTCACAATCATCTATATTCAAATCATGATCTGGTCTGTATCTTAAACCCATACCATGATCCTTTTTCACTGGATTGAAGAAAAATCAATGAGACTGAACACTTCATATCGTGCTTGACTCAGAACTGTGTTATGTATAAACTCTTGCTGACATTTTGTGATTTGCATAAGGCACAAATGAGTCCACCTGGGCAAAGTATTTCTTAAATAATCAACAGATGTTGGCGTCAAACACTGAAAATTAACTAAGTCACAATTGGTTTCAAAATCAGCTTCAGTTTATGTGTAAAACTGTCTATTTTGAAAATGGACATGCAGAAATGCTGTGAGAGTGTAGGGCATGCAAGCATGTTTCTGTCTGGACTGTGAGAGCAGGGCTTAAAAATATGCCTACATCTGTGAGAGCATGCAAACACACATTAGGGAATGATTTCATTTTAGGGTCTTTCAATTCTATCTTTACTTATAAGCTTGCATCATTGATGTTGTCTGACAACACATATAAGCACCTTTTGTAAAAATCACGTAAAGTGTTCTCATAGTTTTAATTTAGGACTGATGGAAGTCCGTGACATTTCATCAGTATGCAGTTAATAGTATAATTTTGACCTGTACAATTAGACTGTGAAATTTGACATATGGTGTGTTTAGCATAGTTTTAACCCTTTTTGGATTGGTGAAAGTAACTTACTGATATAGCAAACAGGTGTATAGCAATTAGCATAGCAATAACGGTGACATAGTGAGGGGGAATGGTAGAGGAGGCAGTTGTAGTGGAGAGGCACTTTCTGTGGGATGGTAATTTGTAATACTAATAGTACAGCCTATATCATGAATAATACATTTAATGGAGTGTGAAAGTAAAGTTTGGTAGCTGGCACTTAGTCATGCTGTACCACTGGTTATAATAACTTTTGAACTGGTGAAAGTTACAAGTCATGCTGTACCACTGGTTATAATAACCTTTGAACTGGTGAAAGTTACAGACTGATAGTAGTGGAGCCTGGCAGAAATTGGCACAACATATATATATATATATATACACATTTTTGTGTGTGCAAAAGCTTAAGTGACAATTCGATTATTTCTTCTACACAGAATTTATTAGAAAGATATTAAATTTATTACTACCACTTACCAGTCCAATCTGTACAAATAAGAAAATTCACAAGGATTTTAATAATTATTATTTAAATAAAAATAATACAACAAAGATTTTTCATCCTTTTTTTTGTATTTGTTTTTTTATCCATATATATTTTAATCTTAGGTGGCAGACGATATATTTATACACTAACCAAGCATTTTTGTAAGGAAAAGAAAGTAATACCTTCCTTGATAAAATACACCACTTTTTTTTGTTAATTTCCACTGTGCTTTGTCACTTTAAATGAGAAGTTGAATTACATGATTCACACCCAAACTTTGACCCACTTTGGTTTGAATACAATTATAGTTTGATTTTAAAAATCATTATCTTCACTTTAGTATTTTATATAAAAAAATTTTTATAAACCACAGCTTTATGTATAGAGGGTCACCAACATCCCATTAAGTTTTATCTTCAGTGAAGACAGGCAGCACATTGAATATTATTTTGAAGTTCACACACCATGTACTTCAGACGATTTTAGTGTTTGTTTATAAAATATAAGTGAATATTTTTAACTAAAAAAAAAGTCAAATGTAACAGAGGCTTTTGAAGTAGGAAATAATAAAGTAGTTTAATATTTCTTTAATAAAGAATAATAGTAAATGAAAAGTGGTCAGGTCTTGAATGAAATCTACATCTATGACAATGGGAATGGTATATTTTAATTTTAACTTCATAAGGAATATCCAAGCCATGAATCATAGAATTAATGCAGACTTCTTCATGTATTGATAAACTAGCTAGATTTAAGAATAATGTGAAATGTTCCAAGGTGATGTAAAAGAGTTATAGACTTAACTGGGATAAGTTTAAACAAGGATAATTAATGTAATCTAAACGAATGAGTTAAAAGAATACTACATCTTATATTCTTAGGATACCACTGTGTGGTAGTGGTATTCAACCATTTTGTTTTTCACATGGGTACTCTGTAACTTACAGAGTAAGTTAGACTGACCGTTCAACTGGCTTGGGTTTTTTCATATGTAGAACTAAAAAGGAAAAAATATGTCTGCAACTGTTAACAGTAAATTATTATCTATTATTTTAATATTTCTAGTCTACTTCAATAGTAATATTTACTAATTTAGTATATTTCCTAATTCTTTCATAACTGTTAACACTAACAGTAAATTATTATTATTTTAATATTTCAGGTCTAATTTAATAGTATATTTCCTAATTCTTTCAATACTGGAGCTACATAGAGATGCTGTTACTGATAACATTACATTACTGTTAGTGTAATATGTTTTTGTTAACCCATTCCGACACTGTGACAGAAGCACACATTTCTTTGTTGGTCTGTAGATTTCATAAGTGCACATTTCTGCAGGACTTTCTTTATAACATAAGCTCACCTTGGCACACCAAGGTAGTGTGGAAATACATTTTTTCCCCAAGTAATTTCTGCCATCACAAACGCTTTCATACTTTATTACCAGACTTCAGCTGCAGTCCACCAATGTAAATGTTTTTCTCATCTTGATTTTTGTCATGAACTTGCCCCTCAACTCATTGCTGGATTCAGTGCCAAAAATCCGACGACATCCTGAAATCGTGAGAGCACTGAATGATGATGAAAATATGCGATGTCTCATATCAAGATACCCAAGAGAAACTGCTGCCATTATCAAGCAACAAATCTGCAAGGATATGATTTTTGGTTGTGCTTGGTGTAACATAAATTTATGCAAGAAATGTTCATGTGAATCATGTCTCATACCACCAATAAACTGTACAGTGTTGGTACACTAACACTGTAACATATATCAATCTCATGTACCCATCCCAAAAGCAAAGGTGTTTTGTTTGTTTAGCAAGCATTTGCAATTGTTTGCTTTACAAGCAGGTTACAAGATTATAATAATTATATTTACAGCAGCATAATTAATTAGTCAGTGCAACAACAGAAATATATAAATATCTGTTTACTTGTAGCTTAGATCCCAAGTAAGTAATACCTGTTTTTTATTTTCTTTTATAAACAGCCATGCCCTTCTGGATTGTTTGTGCTTTGTTTGTATGTCTGTTTGTTCTTGAATGAGCAAATTTAGTTGTTAATTATTTCTGTCATCAAAATGTGGATGCTTTTTTGGGGTGAGTACACAATTTCCCAATTATCTTTTATTTAGTTTTTACTTTTTAAAAAATGTATTTTTAATCCTTATTATATCAATTGTTAGTTTAAAAAAAAAAATGTATCATTGGTTTTCTCTTTCATTGAACCAGGATATTTTTAAAATAGATTTTCAGGGAAAGGTTTAATCTGGGCAGCTTTCCTGTTTTCAAATTTGTTTTATCACCAGGCTCAAATCAAAATATTTGACAGTACTGTATTTTTGCATAAAAGCAATATAAATAAAATATATTTAAAGCCAATATACATAAGTGTGTTTGAATTTATGTTATGAACATCTGCTAGCTTACCAATACAACAGAAGAGAGATATCAGGTCTCAACAGCAAATACTGGATTATGGGTGATTTTTAAAAAAATAATTTTTTAATCTATAGAAATATTAAAAGCTTAACAGATATATACTCATTTTTATTTTAGACTTAAAAATTATGTATACATTGACAAAAAATTAAATTAGTGCATTCTATAATGACATTAATAATAATTGATATTGATAGATTTTATAATACAAGTGGCAATATAGTATTTGTGTTATATGAAATTCCTTTTAACTCGTATGAGAATAGCACAGCTTAACACTCTTTTTATCAATGCGAGCAAAATCACGAAAACACATGATGTCCTGAAATGATCTTTACATCTGTCCAGTATAAAAAGTCAACTTGGAGTTGTAGAAATACTGAGGTTGTCCCATTTTACAGTGAAACTTTTTTTCTGAATACCATGTTTTGACAAGTTTATCACAATATCAGCATCATTCTTTTTCAGGATCTGCATCCCCTCCCCATTCACAATGAATCCATAGAAGAAAGCACTGTCTTGAATGGTTTATTTAAACAAAATCTGATAACATATGCCCTATAACTTAAAGGGTATAGAACTCTTTACAATTTTTTTTTTAATTGGGGGGGGGGGATGTCTGTGTCTAAAATGTCCTCATTTGGTAAATTCTCTGAGTATTACTATTAGTAACTATTTCATTTGATTTAGTATCACAGTTGTATTGATAATTTCAAACTTCCTGTAAATATTATATTTGTCTTTGGTGAAAGTAGCACAAAACATACAACTACATGTGCATACCACATGTGTTTGTAGATAAATGTGCATGTATTTTGTTCACACTTACATTAAATCAGTGTGAATGTATTTTGTTCACATTTGCATTAAATCAGTGTGCATGTATTTTGTTCATACTTGCATTAAATCACTGTACATGTATTTCATTCACACCTCCTTTATGTCAGTAGGCTTGCATTTCATCCACACTAGAAAACACTAGCAGTATTATATAGATGCAGACATTTTGTGTCAGTGTATTAAGTATCACTATCAGCATTGAAAAGTGAAATATTGAACAGTGGACTTGGCCAATAAAAGTAGACTACTTAGTTTGAGAAACCAAAATTAGAAAAAAGAAAATGTTGGTCTTATGACGGGTTGAGTGACAGAGGTGCTGTAAAGGTCATATTTGCACCCATCTTGTTTTTTACAAAAATCCTTTTGTCACCATTTATCTTCAAGGGAACATTTATGGTTTCAAAATTTATAATTGAATAACTTAATGAATATTTCATAAAAAGTAGTAATAGTAATTTTACTAACAGTAGCATAATAATTATTTGTATCAAACTATTTGATTTACTCGATGAAGTAAACTGTAGCCCTGGGTCATTCAGTTGAAAATGTAATTTAAGATAGTGCATTAATAATAACTTATCATTAATTATTAATATTGAATTAAGTTCTGTTTTGATTCTTGGAGAAATGGAAATTTGTTGAAGTGGTATAGAATAGTGTGTGTGCAAGTACTAAAATCAGATGATAAAGATATTTTATATATTTAATAGTACTATTTAGTAGCAGTAAACACAATTTAGTTGCAATATTGTACTAGTTTATATTTTACTATTTTTTTAACATCATACTGTTAATGGCCTTGATCAATAATTTTACAATTTGATTTTGGCCACACTTTGCCTTTATGACATTTTTTTATGAACTTCAAAATCTTGCTTTCTCAAACCATCCCTTTGTTGAGCTGGCTGTCTTCAGTCACCATGGGAACTGAGTGTTTGACTTTCAGCATCAGCTGTTACAGGCTTGGCAGCCAAGAATAGACTTGGCCATTGCCATTCATGTGCTTGTCATCACTCAAAAGGCAGGGCGATGCTTCTCTGTTATAATTTTTAATGTCAGATTCCGAATTCAGTTAGTCAGTGCATAGTAGTGTCTTTCAGGGTGGGGGAATAGCTTCACAGTATTTTAAAATGTGTATTCTTTCCACTAAGAAAAATGTATTTCTATATACATGTACTTAATTTGTTTATAAAAAAAGATAAGAGAACAAAATTAATGATAAAAATAAAATGGTTGGTATTGACAACATTAACAGCATAATATAGTTTACTGTAAACATGTAATTAATTCTGTACTTTTGGATGCAAATTGCATTGAATCTCTCACTGTTGTTTCTGAAAATGTTCATTCAGATTGCATTCCTATTTCTTTATCACTTGGTTTTTGAAAAACAGCAGCAAAAGAAAAATAAAGGAAAGAAAACAAAATTGTGAGAATTAATTGAAAATTTAATATTATAAATAAATTAGTTGCAGTGGCAGTTTCTGGTCTGTTAACTAGTGCAATAGTAGTAGTACTGTAGTAATGTTTTTTTAATATTTTTAACAGTTTGTGCTTAAGTTTGATGTTAACATGTGAGTTTTAATGCCAAGTTTTCCTTCAATGATGATTAATTTGTTCAGTTTATAGTACTGTTAATATTACACAAAGTAATTTAGTTAAAGCTGACTTATCTAATTTTATGCTTAGATTCCAGAATTTAAACTCATTAGCGAGTGGGATGATTATTGTCCATAAAAATTTTAATAAATGGTTTAAAATGTCCTATAAGCAAACTTTATATCATGTTCATTATTAAATAAGAAACCACTCTGGTAAATCGATTTCAGTAGTTTTATATATAGTTTTTTTTTTTTTTTTGGCATATTTTTTGGGGGTGGTCTGTTAATAATAATTTTAAATATCAAACAAAGACTGATAATTTTTAATTTTAACCATAGACATCTTTGAATTTGTCACAACATGACATATTGTACTAGTATTTTATTAGTAGTATACTACAGTCAGGTGCCATGCCTCCATGCCTGCCTTTCACATATTTTAACTTGAGTTGCCTGTGCAATACCCACACATGCCTTGTCAATGTCATCCATAAGTGGCACAGAGAATTGTGTCATGGATAACAACAGATTCATGTTTGTTTACTATATTAATTTGCATTACTTAATCAGAACAGCTTATAATGAACAGTAACACTACAAACTGTTGTTTAAACTGAACAATTACCATACCACACAGTCACTTTTTTTTTTTTTTACACAAAATAATTTGCAATATTTAAATTAGAGCATCTTACACTAACACACTGAAATACTTCAGCAGTATGCAATAAGTTGTTAGAATGTCAAATGGTGGTTGCTAATAAAGTAATAATAATCATTGTTATTTATTTTCCTTGTTGACAGAGATTTTTTATGATCTGTGTGATGCCAACACCACCTAGTTAATGGTTATGATTATTATTAATTTAATTAATCATCCATAACTAATTACAAGTGATGAGAATCTTAATTTATGTTATTAATAATTCTCCAGCAAACACCACTTGTCTCTCTCACTTGGCAGATAATGCAGGCGTTGTAAACATTTTCTCTCTTCCACAACATTAAAGACAAGCATTTATTGTCACACAATTTATCAGCATCAAATTGGAATAATACTATAATTAGTCATATATTCTGGCAAAGTTTAAGCAATCTCCTAAGATTCTTTTGAAAATGTTTTTTTCTTCTTCTAATAGTATAGTGGATTAAGTTAAATAAAAGTCTGAGATATTGTGGAACGAAAGATTATTTTTCATTTTAGAAACTGCTTTGTGAATCACAACAGAATAGTTAGCTAAAGTCTCTGAATTAAGACATGATTTAGAACTTGCTTTTATATTTTTCTTTAAAATAAATTTTATTATTTTTAAAATAGTCAATTTATAATCTTGTCTTCTGAATTTTACAGATTTGAGGCCAGGTTGCCACTGAAGATGGCAGAGTACAACTTGCCTCTTCACGTGCAGACTGAAGACGAGGAGTTTGGTGTAGAAGAAAACTACCATGCCAACGGCATGACAAGTCCACACGATTTGGGGCCTTGGATGGAGGACCAGAGTGACGGTGGTGGGAAATTTCGTCTCAAGAGGCGACGGCGGTGTGGTCAGTGTGGTCCATGTCAAGTGAAAGAAAACTGTGGCAAGTGTCAGTACTGTGTGCGAAAAGATGTGCTGAAGCAAGCTTGTATTTATAGAAAATGCATCTACCTCCGGAAACCAGTCCCACGATTTCGGCCGGATGCTGCTGGCAGTAGCAGTGGAAGCAGCAGTGGAGTGGGGGCTGGTGAAAATAGTAGCAGCAATGTAAATAAAGGGTCACCTCATAAGGTGTCGTCAACACCATCCACTTTAACCAACCATGGAACGCATCCACCTCCCTCACCCTTTAGTTCATCTGTAGCAGCAGCAGCTGCTGCTGCTGCAGCTGCGCAGTCAGCTGAACTGAGTTCTTGTCGACTAGCACAGAGTCCGTTTAGATTGGCCATGAACAATGGTGTGATCGATCCTCTCCGAGGCAATGCTTTGGACCAACATCGTAGTGCTTTGTTTGATGCCTCTGGTGTGTTGGATCCCACAAGAAGTTCATACCTGGCAAGTGCACGAGGACTTGATTCTGCACGAAGTCCAGTGCTAGATTTGGGTCGTAATACCAATACTGCTGACTCAGGGATAGGCACGGGCAGCAGTTCTTTACCCACTCCACCTGTGAACAACATCAAAGATCGACCAACTCCTGGTGATCAGTATCGCTCTCCCATGGAACAGTGGAGTGCCATGCCATATGGATTTCCGCGTAATCCTTGGACCCATCCAGCCTTGCAGCACAACCCTGCTGCTTATGGCTTCCAGTCTGGTGCAAGTCCATTCCCCAGCCCATTTGCATCCTCTTGCCGCTTAGGCATGCCTGATCCAACAAGTCACTTTGCTCGAACACCTCAGCCTACATTTCATCATAATATGCATTTTGCACGTCCAGATTTAACAACGCCAGGTAATTTTGGAGGAGCACCTCCTGGAATGCGACCAACCATGACTACTCCATTTTATCCTCCACCCCCTCACATACCATCCAGTCTTCCCAATTTTCCATCTTTTAACCAATTGCCTTCAAGTGCAGGACCTCATGGCACATACCCAATGCCTCATCCGCCCATGTATCCCAGCAACTTCTATTCATCTTTCAGACCTCCTAATGAGCCTCAGATTTACCATGCCCAATTCACTCCTCCAGAATTTCCTTTCATGGATCCCAGTGGTCAAGGTCATACATTTTTACCTTTTCTTGACAAATTCATAAAATTGGAAAAGGACAGAGAGGATGATGACAATGAATTGCAAAAGAAATTCAGCATTTTCCGCATTCCAGATTTGAAGAAGAACTCTATGGCCATTGGTGAAGATTGTGAATCTTTAGATTTCAGTCATACTGGTGTTCGAAAGACACCTCTTCATTTGCACAAGCATATCATGGATTTATCATTGATAAAGAGACATAGTAACAGTCCTGAATTGGACAATTGTGGTTCTAAAGCTGACATGGAAAGCGACCACAGACAGTTAAAGATAACTGATGTCAACATTGATGAAGATCTTCAGCAGCAGATTAGAAAAGTTTCTGGTAAAGGTGAATGTGACATAATTAGCATTGATGACTTCAAAATGCAGGCTTTCATTCGTTCAGATGGATTTAACAACCTTGAGATTGAAATTGACAGTTCTCTTAGCTCAACTGGTGGGGCACTTTGCTCTCCATACAGTTACTTTGGTGGGGATTCTCTAAATTCAAGACCACTTAACCAGCAGGATTTCTCCGAAGGCACAGACTCTAACATTGCAGAGAAAGCAAGTGCTAGCAGCTGTGTTTGTGAGATAGGTACAAGAGAAAGTGTCACTGAAGATGATTCTGTTTCTGATAAAGTGTTAGAAGGTACACATATTGAAGAGAATGCTATTATGAATGAGTGCACCATGAGAACATTATCAGAGGACACTGAATTGTGTGTGAAGCAAGACCTAGGAGAAGATGGGGTCGTGCAGGTTCAGGTGGCAGGCAGCAAGGTTCTGGTGGAAGAGGTTGTGCTGGATGATGAGATGATAAGTCTTTCCTCAGACCCTGATGATCTGGTTCGATTCCTGGGACAGCCTGTTCTCCCTACGTCCCCTATTACTGTGTCTGACTCTGACCAGACAACTTGTTTGCCATCTTGATCCTGGTTTTGATATGTAGCTTTGTTTGGTTAAGATGGTCCTGTGCTGTTATGTCTATTCTGCCTGTATTGACGGTTTTTAGTCTTTTGCATGAAGTCTCAATGAGCATCACATATACAGAGAACCACACATTAGAACAGAATTACAGAAATGTATAAATTGCACCAGGTTAAGTATTGCACCACAGATTTGCTAAATTTTAGGCTTGGATAAATAGATAGAGAGGGCAAAAATGTCTCTTCAGCCTTTGTGCAGATTTTACATTAAGGGACAGTAGCATGATATTGATGTTCCAATTAAATGACTCACACTTGTGACTATCATTCATTCAGATGAATATTTAGTTAAGTTTAGCAGCTCATGTGCCACAACGGTTCTAGTGTTGCCCATTTTGTTTTGGTTTTAAAATTTTTTTTAAAACCATATTTTCCTGTTTAACAGCTTCATCTTTTGCACCATAAAGATGCTAAATGAGCAATACCCATATTGTGATTGTGATTCCAGATTTTTATAATCAATTCCTTCATGTTTGGAGAGTACTTTTTTTTCCTTTCAGATTCTACATAAACATTTTTAATACTAATATTAATAACTAATTAGTGTTTCAATTCATGTACTGTATTGGCTTGATATTGTCTTTATGGATTGTTGTTCAAAGCAGTTGTTAAAGATTCCACAGAATGACATGCCATTCTTTTGTTCTTTTGACACAAAATTTCATCAGGGATAATACTACCTTAATAGATTTATGTGGTTTTGACTAGTTTATATTGACCTAGTAAAATTTTCCTTATAATTCTGTATAGATTATTCTTCACTTGCTCTTGATTAGAATGAGTATGACTACTTTTGAGTACGGCAGTTAGAACTACTCTTCACAAATATTGCAAAAAAGCTGAAATCTGAATGAATTGTCTGCTGATGACTGCTGATAAGGATGAATCAAAACAGTCTTGCTCGGATGTACATTATAGCCTTGAAAAGTTGAAATGGATGTTGTAGTATCATGTCCTGGTTGTAACTACATAACTGACTCTGAACGTATTCAACAGCCTTGTTGTAACATAAGATCTATTTAATGTCTTCACATTGCTTAGTGTGCATCGACTTGTGCTTTCTTTTAGACTAACATACATTTTCTGATAACCATTTTTTAAACCCTTATACTTTTTACAATCATTGTTTATTATTGGGTAAAGGAATTAGAATCCAAATTTTCAAAAGTACTCTAGAATGTACTAGTAATTCAGTCACTGAGTCAGGATAATTATGTATTCAGATGATTATATTTTGATCTAACAACTTTACTGAAATTTCATTAATAATACAGCCAAGTCAGAATAATCATGTTTAGACTGATTTAGTGATTAGGATTTTGATTTTTACAAGTTGATTGAATTTGCATTAGCATTACACATTACATCATTGAGTTAAATTATTTTTCATATTTTTATTAGATTGATTAGAATTTAATTTTGACAAGTTTTCTAAAATGTGGTAGTAGACTCCTTGAGTCAGGATAATTGTGCTTTAAGCTGATTAGAATTCTCATTTTTTTTTTTTAACACTGATTTGCTACAAGTCATACTCAGGTAAAGGTACTAAGTTTCTTGGACTAATTTTATTCTGACTCTTACAAGTTCCTAAAATAACTGTTTGAAATTGAAACTGAATGTTCATAAATATGTATATAATAATTTTAATATAGGTTTTTTTTTAATCCTAGTTTTCATACATGATCTCAGAAATAGCTTTAAAAATCAGATCTATATCTTAAGCATTCTTAAGCATTTAAAATGCATTCTCTCAGAAGCATGTGAAATTCAAACAATCTCAGAAATTCTAGGTACTCTCCAATAAGAGGGAAAAATAATCTGCATTATTCTACAAATTGTTTTAAATCTTTTCGTATTAACTATTATATTAGAAATATAAAATAACACAACTAAACTAGCTACTTTTTTACAAGAATAAAATTAAATTGTTTATTTTTAAAATGTGTGTGTGGTTGGATGGTTCCTTGTTAGATTTTATATATTATTAATATAGTAAGCATATAGTAGTCTGCAAGTATCTAATTTAAAAATAACTTTAAAAAATATTTATATAAACCTTATAATCCCTCATAAATTATGGTAGGATTAACTTATTGGCAATGCAGTTTTGTAATACTAATAGGGATCTTTTGTGTATTGGTACCATTTACAAAGTTTTAGCAATATAATTGAACAAATAAATTAACATTGTCAATTTTTTAAGATTATTTCAGTATAATGGAGGCAGGTACTCAAAATAATTGACAGTTGGCATTGTACAATTGAAGAACTGACAGGTACTTCAAAGACGATAACTCACTGATACAATGCTAAATTGTGTAAATTGTAATATTGATTTTGTGAATATATGAGTTTAATTAATACATTTATTCCTCCCACAAATGCATTGAGAGTAGGACTAGGAGGAAATGAGACTGCATATTTAGTTAGTTTGCTATCAAAGATCTTGGCATCTAGGGTAATATGATTGAATCAGAAAGAAAATGTTTTAAAGAGAAAAAGTTAATCTCCCCCCCAAAAAAGACAAATTTATCTCTCCTCACCCCCCCCCCCCAAATAAGAAAAGTGTTGTTTAGAAGATGTTTGTGTTTTGTTTTGAATCTGAGTTTTGGTTCACATTGCATTTTAATTTTATAGTACTTAACAACAAGAGTTGAACATCCTTGCAGTCAAACCAATTGCATTCATGATGACTCCCAAGATGGCAATGCATTACTGTCAGATGTGTTAGCATAAGGACTTTTTCAAAAGTAGAGATCAGCACATGAGCGGTGACCATGTAGGTTTTTAAAAATCCCCCCCCCACCACCACCACCATTTCTTCTGACTTATTTTGACCTTGCTGCTTCTCTGTTAGGATAAATTACTTTAATTGGGTCTTTGGTTATATGCCATTTTTTGACAAGCCTTAATAATAATAATAATAATATAAAATCAATTTTTTTTACCATTTCTAATTGATTTTATTTTATTGAAAGCATAATATATGAAAATTTAACGTTAGATGAATTTAGTAAATAATTTTACATTTTTATTTCATTAATGAATCAGGTTCGAAAAGCAGTGTAGGATGGCTATATCTACAGCTGTACCATTGACAGGAAAACTATTTGATTGGTTCTGGTGTTTTTATAGGGGTTTAACTCTTGGTACAACTGAATAAATCACGTCTTGCCAACCAAGTTTCAGACTCCAAACAATCACAAAATGTGTGCCAAATAACACTTTGTGTTGATATAACAAATTAAACTTAACCTTTTTAATGTATTTTCTTTTCAATTTAAACATCTCATTCTAGATGCCAAGGCACCCCCTCTCCCCCACACAATAATAAAGCTGTATGATTACCACCAGTCTCATCCCTCTATCCACAATGATTTATATTAAATTTTAATTTAAAGCTGATTGCATTAGTGGTCATAAAAATAGGACCAATTTGTAGAAGGAAAAAACTGCAGCACATACACATTGTTTATAATGCTTTCTAAAAATAAAACAAAGAATTTTTACATGATGAGGAAAGTTATTTATTTGAAGAATTTAACTAAGCCAAATGCTAATTGCTATTTTACTGTCATACCTTTTCAGTATGTGACATTTAATATATGTATTGTATATCCATCTTCCTATATCTTAATCTTTTTTGAGACAGACGAGTGAAAATCTGTTATTTGTCAGTGTGGATTTATACTTTATAGTGATTTGATTTTGCATGTTTTTATCACTTTTTTTTGCCATTAAGTAACCATCTACAATACATTGTTCAGATAAAAATCAGATTGTCCATAATTTTAGAAAAATAATATATTTACCTTCAAATTTCTTTATTACTTTGTTAGATCAGTAGGAATTTTTGTTCTGAAAGAGGGCATGAAAACATTGTAATGAAAGCATTTTTATTTAGTATTGGTTTAGCCTAGTAAATGCAAAAAAAAAATCCTGTGTTCTTGCCAGTGGAACCTGAATCAGAAACCTGTCCCATGCTTGTTTCTTAATCAGAAAATATCATTTAATTTTTCCGTTGCAGGGATTAATGGATAGATATAAGATAAGCACTTGTGCTTTTGACTGAAGGTGATGTTCTACTGTCTGCACATAATACTTTTCATAACAAAGTCCATGAGGCTGTGTACCCAATAAACACTTTGTTTTAACATTATATAAGTATTGAAATAAAAGTATTGAAAATAAAATCACTAAAATTAAAACTATTCATCGCCAGATTAAATTAATAGATATTTTAGTGATTCCCACCACCACCAACCTGCTCAAAATAAAATTCAAAATATTTACGAAATATGCTATCTATATGCACATAGTAAAATAAATATTTATTATTAAAAATAAATGCTTAATATTAAAAATAGGTACTTATGGAGTTATTTCAGCTTGCAGCTGATTGGTAGTGAGTTATGCCAGCTTGTAGCTGATTGGTAGTTATGGCAATCAGCTGCAAGCTGGAATAACTCACTACCAATCAGCTACAACTGAGATTTATTAGAAAGAGAGCTACTGATTGAAGGACTACATTTGGTCACATTGCTGGAGTTTAGGCCATTGGAAGTAAATAAACAGGGTATGGAATGGTGTTACTTTTCTATTTTGGTTGCACAAGTCAAAGTGACTTACATAAAATGCCTTATAAGTTATAAGTTATAAATATGAATGCCAACCAACCTTGTTTAAAATTAAGAAAAGGTGCAACAAAGTCATCCGTTAAACAGTTTCGGTTGCTGTGCAGTCTTCATGTACATGCACCTGAGTTTTCAAGTGATAATTCACTAAATTAAATAGTAAAGATATGAACCTGATAACTAAAAATGATATGCGAATAAACAACAGCTTTGTATATTTTATTCTCTTTGAATGTTTTCTTTGAAATTCTCTTATATAAATTGGCAGGCACTGAGTGATACCCACTGAACACAGTATATGACATCTGCTTTGTACCTAGACCCAAGCAGCTGGAATTAAGATGGTTCTGTTGCATTAACAATGCATTTGTCATCAATATAACTGTAAGTCACTCTATTAAAATCAGACATTAATTTTGATGCTTTCAAGTTTTGAAATTATTCTATTCTTTTCCCTTGTTTCTTTGTTTTTGTAAAATTTTAAGCTTGCTTGCGTGGGAACCTCAACTTGTTATTTTTTTTTTTTGTTGCTTGCAAATGATTCCTCTGCTATTCCCATATTTTGCTCTCGTCTCTTTATTCTGACAGGAGATGAACATTTAATCCTAGGTTTGTTTTGTTGTGTCTTTCACATCAGCTTGGCATTTTGTATTGTTATTGTTAGTTTACATCCATACAGAAAATGAAATAATAAGTCACATAGCAGCTGAAGGGATGGAAGAAAAATTGTGTACACTTATGTAATTTTTTTTTATTCGTCACTAGGAAAGGATGCAGTGTTGACAAAGAATCATAATTGGCATCATGCCTGGGTGGTTTGAATGATCAGGGTATGACCAAGTGACATTGTGATTTTACCTTCCATTTGATAGTTACTTTTGTCATCTTAACAGAAACGTTTAGGTGTAATCTTTCATTTTACACTTTGCACCACTGGTTATTATTTGCCAAAAAGGTTTGTTCAGTCTTAGGGCTGCCTTCAGTCTCTACTGAACTAGTCTGTTGCTATGTGAACTGGATTGCTTTTTAGACATTTTACACCACCTCACCTTTCAGCAGGTATTGAAATAATCACTAACAATAACATACTTAGCAGAGTGTACTGGCATAGCAGAGGGTGTCACTGTGTGTTAGCTATTTAAAAAAAAAAAAATTCTTAGTAGATATTGAGATAGTCCGTGACATACTTGGCATTAAGTGTTGATGTCTGTGTTATTTATATTTTTTTTAAAGTTTGTAGTATATATTGAGATAGTTAGTGATGTACAAGGCAAATAGTATCACTGTCATTGTTAAGCTTTTTTTTTTTTTAAGTGTTCAGTGATACTGAAATAATCAGTGACATACTTATGAGACACGTCGATAGTGTCAGTGACAGCTATTTAATTTTTTTTTTTTAAATACATGTACTTGGCAGATACTGAGATATAATCACTGTAAACCATTAAGAAAATAATTGAATAAAAATATATACAAAGATGATTTTGAACATTACATTCTAATGGAAATGTTGAAACTACATTTTATGTTGAAATTTTCACTTAACCAGTTAGTGGTAATATTTATATCTGCAAATAATAAAAGTAAAGGAAGAAACTCTTTTTGTATTTTATCAGAAAGTACCCAATATTCCTTTACGAAATTCAATTATTTTTCTTTTAGTATCTACGCAATAAAAAAGTTAATCTCTCTGAAATTATTACATGTACTTGTATTTAAAATGTATCAGTTAATTATATATTTACTTCCTTTAACCCTTACATATATATTTTAAAAAAAATTAATCCTCAAAGGAGCAGTTGAACAGTTTCATTTAAAAAAGAAAAGGGGTATATCAGCTATGAGCATTCTTTTAAATGGCAAAATCGGTAATAAGTAATTTATATTTTATGCCACCTTTAAAGCATTTAATGAAATGCTTGTGTTTAAATTGATCTGCTTAAAAGTATGAACAGTTTTCATCTGGAAAGATGTTCTTTACACATTAGACATTATTGATTCCATATTTATTTTAGTCTAAAATCATTCATGGAAAAAGAACTCTAGGAAAATAAAACACAACTTAAAGTGTCATCTGTGAGGAAAATATATTAAATATTAATAAAATACCCCACTGCCCTCTTTCTCCCCCCCAATTATTCCTCTTTGATGTTTGCATTTTGTCAGCTTAAGATTAAAATGTATTTTAATTGTTGGTGTCTCGTGCCATTTGCCATAAAAAAATGTTTAAAGTATTTTGGCAGTTGTTAGTTGGATCTCATTAGCAGCAGCAACAACAAATAAAAAATAAAAGAGAGAGAAAAAGAAAAAAGAGAAAAAAAGAGAGACATATATTTTGAAATTATATTTATAATTGCTGTAATGGTATTACTGAATGCTGTGTGTGTGTGTGTGTATGTGTGTGACAGAGGAGAGAGATTATTTTTATATTGTATCCAGATTAAGCAAGCACATGTAGTAGTTTCCCTTTGAGACATTTTGCACTTCTAAGTTCTCTATATTATATGCTAATTAATGTTAATAGTTCCTGTTTTATTTTTCTTTTGTTAACAGTTATTTTTAAATTTAATTATAAGGTTATTTATTTGTACTCTTTTCTAAAAGTAAAGATTTAATTACAGTAATGAATATGGTACTGAATAGTCTATACAGAGTAATAACATTGTATATTTATACTTATAGCATGTTATGATAATGTACAAATATTTCTTCTAAAATACTAGTAGTTTTATATCTTTGCTAAAGACTTAATATTTTTGCTTTATTTAAAATATATATAGATATTAGTTTTAGGGAATGCTTATTAGATTATGGAAATCTAACAATTTTGTATGTAAAATAGTTTTAGCATTCGCTATATTTTAAAATAGCTTTAATCTAATTGTGACTTTGAAACTTTTGGTAAAATTTATTAATATATCTTTGAAACTTTTGGTAAAATTTACTAATATATCACCATTTTTTAATGAAAAATTACTGGTCAAACATATCTCAAGACAATTGGTAGATTTATTTATCCTTGATCCACTGAATTCTCTCCTTTCCCCATGCTCTTACCCACCCCACATTAAAAGTAATGTTTAAACCAAAAGCCATTTGGATTTTAGTACTGGGGGATCTCTTTGGTGCTTTAAACAGTTATTTCAAGATGATGGTGGATAGAAATGTTTCTTGGTGAAAATTGTAGCGGTCTTAAAAATACCTCTGTTGTCCAAAACATATTTACTTAATATATATTGCATTTTATTTTACAGTTGTTTTTGGCTGAGACATTTTTATACACTGTGTGTGTATTTCTTTTTTTTTTTTTTTTTAAATGTAAGAAACTGATAGTAGATGAAATCATTTTATACTGCCTTGTAAAATCTGCTTTGATCCATGAGACAAGGTTTTAAACAAATGAAAATTAAGTACAATTTAAATAGTTTCAAAACTGTATTTTATGAACAAATGCCAATATTTTCTTGTTTTTTTCTTCTTCAGTATAATCTCAAGTAGTTCATGATCATTTGGTCAGTGACTTTAAGTACACCAAAGCAAGACTTTAGTAAATGTTAATTTACTTGGTTTGCATCTTAACATCATAGGCTTTGTAAACATTTTTTAAAAAAATATCTTTTCCAAAGAGTTGTCAATATTTTTATACTATTAATACTTTCTGCTTGCAGCCAAAATGAATGGAAGAACTGAAGAGAATAACTGATCAAATTGGTATTCAGCAAATTTGATCAGTTAATCTCTCCTTTAATATAATTTATTTGGTTTTCAACTATAAAATGAGATTCATGATTGTCTATTGCAATAAAGGGGTTAGTAATTTACCCACCCTGGAATATATATTACACAATACCATTTAAAAACAAATCAAATTGCCTGTTGACATTTTATATATTTACTTATTTTACATTTTTATTAGTGGGTGCTGGTAAAGAGTAATGAAAATCACTGATTTTAATATGCAACAATTTCATTATTATCTGATTAATCATTCCTTATATTTTTGCCTGCCATTAAATTAAATCATGTCAGAGCCATTAGTTTGAAATTTGAATGTTATGACAGACAGTAATTCCTGAATCTTAAGTACCAAATATTTAGCTTTAGACATAAATCCATTCTGAGTGATTAATACTAAATTCATTAGATTTTAGCATAATTTTTAAGTCAGTAATAACACATTCTAAGTCAGAAATAGATTTGCTAGGTGTTTAACAAACATTCAACTTCAATTTCTGAGACAAAAGTGTGAAATGTAAAATTATTGTTGTAGTTCTAATATTGGATGCAATAGTTTTAGAGCCAGAATAACCAGATTATTTCAGTTTAAAGGTAAATCTTTCATTAAACAACCAGTTTTTAACCATTAGAAACCAGATTCGCTAGTCTGTTTTATATTTATATTATAAATATTTTAAATTTAACGTTTGTGAGCCATTAGTAACAAATTAATAGACTAGACAAGCACTGACAACAAATTTAGCATTTTTGAGCATTAGTAACTGATTAATAAACACTTTAGATCTAGCATTTAAAAATAAATTTAGCATTTTAAACTCATTAGAATCCTCTTTGCAGATGTCATAATGTAACACTAAATGTCAAAAAAATGAGATATCTGTAATCTCATAAATGACATTTTTTAACAGTTGTTCACTCTTTCATTAGATTCAGCACAATCTGTTCATCACAACACATTACTATTACTAATACTATGCTTGTATGTTGTTCTGAGAGTGGTACCAATACTGTAGTAATGTTAGTGATTACTTAGGACATATCAAATTTGGCTGTTGGTTCACACAAGGCAATAGATGCTATTTAGGAAGAATATTTGGCTAACTTTAAAGGGAAATAATTCATTCTGAAACAGTTGTGACAATGTCTGAAACATTAAAGCATGATCATTGTTCATTTAAATCACATTTTCCATGTGTTTTACTTCCTTTTTTAAAAAAAAAAAGAAGAAATAAATACTGTACTTTATTTTTTAATTATTAGTTTGTGTTGTCTTTACTGTAAACTTATATTTTATTGACTGTGATTTCTCTCAGCTGGTTGACATATTGTCAAGAGCATTGTGAACTTTGTTCAGAAAAGTAAAGAAGCAAAAGGTGTATTTTTATTTTTTTGTGTGTGTGTTTTACAATTGCAGTTAATTAAAAATTAAAAATACAGCTATGTGGAAAGTTATTAAAAGTAAACCTTGTGAATTTAAGATGTTGAAAGAATAAACTTGGGTAATATATGCAATAAGCATACCAGTCTTTAAAATTTACAAAAATAATTTTAATGATAGGGTAGGAATTTAGATGATGGTGGCTTTCAGTGGAGTAAAATTGTCCCTCATGAAATTGAGTTTGAAGCCCAGACTGAACTATTTTCATCATGAGCTTGCAATACTCATAATACTTTGCTAGTTATGTAGTTAGCTGCATTGTGATTATTTATACTTTTATAAAATAAAAAAAAAATAGCTGAAAATAAATAATGAAATACTGTAAAGTGAGTCTGAAAAATCTAAACTGCATTTTAAGATTGAGAGGAGGTCAAGGCTTTGTTTTATTTAAAACTAAATTTGACACGGCACATTTTATTATCATTATTTATAGTGAGTGTGTATCAGTGTTCCTTGTACTTTCTCACTTGTGTTAATTAACAGAGTTGTATTCTCTTCAGCGCTGTGTGTTATGTGGAATGAGTGAACAGTTTTTGTATACATCTTTTATCTATGCTATGAGTCGCAGTCAAGGATGTCTGCATCCAGGGTGTTGATCTGTGTATATGCTCAATTTGTAAAGCACAGTTTGGTGAGTAAAGATCTGCTTGAACTAATGAGTGAGGAGATGTGAGGCACACTCACAGGTCCTTGTTCTCTGATGCTAAAGCCTATATTTCTGTCTTTTGTAAGAAAAATTGGAACCTTCTTGCAAGTGTTGTAACCAAATTTTTAAATGGTTGTCTGAACAATTCTATCTTTTGATGAATAATTATTTCTAGTGTCTCAGGAACCAAGAACCTTACAGTAGTAATTTTTTTTGTTGGTTGGTACTATTATTTTCCTGTTCTTATTGTTTACTTTGAAATGTAGTAGAATTTTTGCAATCAAACACTATAAAAGAAAAGATTATTTTAAAATATATATTATATGTGAATAAATATATTATGCAGTCTTTTTGTTATTTTGTATGAATGCATATGAAGGAAAAAAAGAGAGAAATGTGAAGAATTGTGAGTACATTATATGTGTAAATAAATATACATGTGCGTAATTCTTTGGTTCAAACATTGATTTCAATTTATCACATGTTTAATGCACATTAAAATGTCATATTTGACATTAGTGTATAATTAGATTTCTCATTAAGCCTGAAGCAGCTTATTAAATAAGACATCTGCTTCAGATAACATTGTGTGAAGTATGACTTTTAAAAAAAATAAAGCGAGCAAACAAAAATCCACTAGCTTTCTTTTTGGAATAAATGATGGAGTTTTTTTTAGAACTATTTTAAAAATAATTTTGTGTCTGAATACTGTATTGGTTTTATTTATTTTTAAATAAAATTTCTTATTAAAGGAATTTTCAACAGATGTATTTGTGGGATTTTTTTTAAATCACACAATCACTAAAATATTTAAACATTTTTATGCTTTATTATGATGACATTATACTATAGAGTCTAACCAAGATGTGAATTAATTGTATATGTACTAAAATGCATTCCTGTCAGCAAATATGTGCAGAATTTTCTGTTTCACCTTAAGACATTTTGGTGTGATCTATGACTGTAGCATTCTCCACTGCAATAACTACTACATGTACTGTTCCACAGAAACGTTATAGCGTGACTATTTTACTACAATATTAATTTAAACTGTAATGTAAAAAAGTTTTCAACATATTGTCAGCATGACAGGAATGATCATGGCCAGAACTGGTTTTATATATATATCCATTCTTATTAAGGTTTATATTTTCATCTTTTAACATGTGAACTGATCCGATCGTTGTTGATCTTGAGTATGGACTAATTAATTAACTATGTATATGTGATCATATGTCCATGCTGTTAAAGTGTTGGTACAAGTGAAAGTTTACAATTGTATTTTTTTATTTTGGGTTTAGAAAAAAAACAAACAACTGGGTGGGGGAAAAATGCATCTAACGATTCTGACTTGTGGAAAGAAATCATTGACCCTTGACCCCTTAATGCTCATTATACAACGTCTCTCTCTTCTGGTTTCACCTTTACAACAAAATCAAATGCTGCATTTCTTTTTTGCTGTCAAAACCAGTTGCTGCTATTGACATTAAAATATATGGAAGAAGTGTTCACTACTATTTTTTTTTTTAAGAGAACAGTTTGTGCAAGCAAGCATGCCTTTTTGTGTGTGTGCCTGTGTTGTAACTCGGAGTAGAAGCAGAACTAAGGCACTGAGCAGGAAGCTCAACATGGAAAAAGACACACCACGCTGATCTGTGCAGAAATACATGACTGAACATGGAGCAGAAATTATCCATCAGTGAGTCTGAAGACGAATGAAATGACGTCACTGACAAATTACTGCGAATAGGAACGTCGGGAGTGTAGCGACTGTTAACTGTAGCAAATACGAACGTCAGCGGTGTGTCAGGGATGTAGATACACTTGGCATGACAATTTGAAAAGTGTCATTACGGCAGACAGGTCAGTGGTTCTAAGAAAAGTGAAGAAGCATGGAAGTCAGCAATGTGACGTTATATACGACAAATATGACGTCTTAATGCATGGGCACGCTGGGAAGTTGCCCAGGGCCTCACGAACATGAGGACTCCAGCGATAATCTATATATGTTGTGTGTGTTAATTTCAATAGGTAGGGGCTCCAGTGCACTGCTCTGCCAGTGGCCTATTATGCTGTTAAGATGGCCCTGCAAATATGGCTATCAGTGATACAACATATTTATATGGCAACCATGGATTTAATCTGTGGGACAAATGTCAATACAGCGACGTCAGGACGTTGAATGTGGATGTATGGAACATGTGAAATGTCAATATGGGGAACATGGATGGCAGGGATGTGTCATTTCGAACGTGGATATTTAGGGCGTGTCAACATGTGAACTTGGATGTTGGCAATGGTGTTGACAAATGTCATGATTTCGAAGGCAATTAAGAATAAGACTTTTTGACAGACACATTGCTGTATTGTCCAGTCTTGGGTGTGACAATGCAGTGAAACAACTAAGGACAAAAATAAATTAAAAATAATATATAGTTCTTTTAAATAAATGGCATTCACATTTTAAATTTAAAGGAAACGTTAACTGGCTATTTTAATTCAACGTCCTTTTTGAATTGATGAAACCGGTTATGTTTCAGTTGGACCATTTTTCAATTTTGAGCACAATTACACTGTCATTCATGGAACACACACACAGAGGGCTAGTAAGGATTAATGAACAGTTCAAGAAAGGGTATTTCCTTTTGATACATACTGTAAAATAAATAAATCTGTCACAGTCCAAAATTAATTTGTTTCTCTCTTTGGTAAAACTCAATTCTATACAGACTGACGTATTTTTCCTTCTTAGCCGAGCATTAACTGTTATTGTGGTAACAATAATGGAGATGTACATGTATAAATTACACTGCTTACTGGCTTGCCAATCGATGTAGTAGACAATATATATATATTGAACTCTCAATGTTATTTTCTTCACTGATTAGATCAGTGATTTTCTCTCAACGACCCATGCCAGATTCAAATTACGTTTTCTACTGGTGTCATACATCATTACAAAGGGGACACGACACTACATACATTATTTTTTCTTTTTTTTTAGATGGATCTTTCTCGCTATCAAATTAAAAGATATCCTCAACATTCAGGGTAATTTGCATCTGAATAAGATTTCTTGAATGGGTATGTCTTATAAGGTATGTAACTCACGATCACATCATCCGTTTGGAATTCTGATATTTTTGTGAATATGATACAGAGGTCATCCAATTTGCATCTTCATGCTGACAAAAGGACACTTTCCATTTAGATGGCTAGGTAAGCAGCGTTCCCACTAATATTTTTTCTGTGTGCGCGGAACTGGCGGTTGTTTGAGCTTGCTATCAAAACGTGTGCGGAATTTTCTAATGAGCTGCTCAGCCGCGCACTTTTATTTGAATGTTATTCTTAAACAGATGTCCTAGTTTGATATGCATAACGTCTGTAATAGGCTATTGTAGTTATCCTTCACACATTTTTTTTTCTTACATGGCTGTTTTGTGTTTACATTGTTATAACAACAATGCAAGAAATTGAGATTAAAGCCGCACCATGCTGTAAAAATAATCTTTAGAGATTCATAGAAACGTTAACTTCATATCACGCCAGTCACTAGTATCAATCAGGTTGTGGGATAGGAGGGGGGGGGGAGCGAACGGTTTATAAATAGATTTTATAGTCCCTTTCGCAGTATGCTAAAGTTGCAATCTTGAAAAACCACTCTTAGAACTATTCAGCCGGGTACCTCATTTCAACAGTGCATTCAGGTTTAACACTGGAGAGTTCAAGGTTTAGGTTTGTGACTGAAGGCGGCTTTGCCAAACGGCTCAGGCTTGTGCAAATGACACATTTGCGGCTTCCAATGGCCACGTCTTACATTATATCCTTGTCGGTCGTGCAAAAATGACATAACCCACTTTTTGCATACCTGTGTACACCTCTACTTATCAGCGAAATAAACTTGCAACAAGCCTCAGTATAAGATATACTTTTGCCACCGATTTTTTTGTTTGTTTGTTTATTGTTTTGATACAATACTTCTGGCAGGATTCCTTTTATAGCACTTTATTTCCTCCAGCTGGAAAAGTCACGCAGATGGTGTTAGCGCGACAAGAGCAGATCGATTCCCAAACGCGTGAGAATCGCTTACGGTTAGACACGCGGTTTTACTGTTACAATTATTACGATAAAGGATTAGGAATGATATTAGGTTTCAACATACACATATTGAGGACTATATGATTTTAAAGGTGGGGGTGATGTACTATTTAAAATTAAGCCTGCCGCAAATCCAATATGGCAAATGATATCGCACCTCGCACAGCATTCTGACTTTTCCTCCACCAACTTTTGGCACTACAGTTCATTCTGTAGTCGATCTACTTGTTAATCTTCCTGTTAAACCCCTCACCCCACCACCAACTTTGGGCACTACAGTTCATTCTGTCTGTAGTCGATCTACTTGTTAATCTTCCTGTTAAACCCCTTACCCCACCACCAACGCAACTGGCAATGGGACTTAACCGAGTTCATATCGGCTTAGTCCAGGATTCTGTAGCCAATTTAATGAGCGTAATTATTGAAAAGTACCAGTGAAGTGCTGTGGAGGACCATGAAGGAACTGTCAGTATTGGAGGCTGAACAAGAACGAACTTACGTTTTGCTGATGACATCGATGGCCTTGCAGGAAATTAGGAGGAGCTATACAAAGACCCTTAATTAATCAGGAACTTGGAACGTTGCCACAGATAGATAGATAGATAGATAGACAGATAGATAGATAGATAGATAGATAGATAGATAGACAGATAGATAGATAGATAGACAGACAGACAGATAGATAGATAGATAGATAGATAGATGATAGATAGATAGATAGATAGATAGATAGACAGACAGACAGACAGATAGATAGATAGATAGATAGATAGACAGATAGATAGATAGATAGATAGATAGATAGACAGATAGATAGATAGATAGATAGATAGAAACAGAATTATAACCTTCACCAATCGCACTGAGGTTTGATTTTATTTTTAGTGTGAACTGATGTATGCTAAACAGAATTATAAGAACCAGTCGGACTGAGGATTAATTTTATATTTACTGATGTTAATTTCTAATGAACAGAATTACAACTCTGAACAATAATTTTTCCCATTTTCTTAAATAGGCTGTTTGTGCCCAAGTGCTTTTAACAAATGACAAACATTCACACGCAACTCTACAATCATTTTTTTTAAAATGAAATATTTTACTTATTTTACAAAGTATTTATGTTAGATGAACAGTTCTAGGGGAGAATACTCATTATTATTTTTAATATCCAGTTCAGTGATGCGTACTGACATAAACAAGTCACATGACTGCGACTAGCATGGCAGAAGTATTAAATATCCGTCAATGTAGGATCCATACTTGCAAGTAACGAGTTGCCGTGGGCCCAGTTTTCTTTGGTCTCATGCACATTGCAGGATACAGACAGCTGTTATTAATCAACTATTTATTTCTGCTCCGAGTTGAGTTAAAATTCATCATCCATCACCATTTCATCATCATCTCCTCACTTCGGGTGTGCTCTGTGGATTTGTCATCGCACCGTGCCAGAATAATGAGCGGGCCCTGAGATTGGACAAGCACGCACTTTCCTGCTTAAACACCCACCCATCCACCCACCCACACTTCTCTCACTCATGCTACACATACTTTCTCTCGCTCATTCACTTTTTCTCTCGCTCATTCAAATACTATTTTCACGCACGCACGCACACACACACACACACACACACAGACTTATCTTTTCTGTTCCACACAAACCGACACAGTTCTACCGACTTCAGTGTCAGTCACTAACTTTGGCTGGAACTAGAGACACACAGCATTTTACATAAATGACACATTCATATTTCTTCAATTATCAAAAAGCAATAACAAACGAAATAAAAAGTGAACAAACACCTTTAAAGAATTTTTTTTTAATATAATAAATATTTTTCATGAGTAATAGCTTAGAAGAGTAGGTAAAGGGATGCCACTGCTATCTGCCTTAAGAATATACATGGTAAATAGCCTCCCATGTTAATTGTTTTTGCACAACTGAGGCTAGTTGAACTGCCGAGTTAAAACTTTTAATAATAGAATAACAATTCATAGTTTTTTTCCCTCTTAAAATGTGAAATGCACCTGGATAATATAAATGAACTAATGCAATTTTGTATCTAAATATCTATTAATAATTCAACCATTGAATCTTAGCACTTCTCTCGACTCGGTGACAATCATTTTTTAATGACCAGTATGTTGTGCACGCGCACTAGCTTATTCCCCGTTTGTTTTTGTCCTCACCGTTTGTCACTGGATACAATTTGTCAGTTACCTTTCTAATGAAGGTTTGCCTCGTAGGAGATGAAAAGAAACCGTCTTGTAGCGGTGGTGACGTCATTTCTAACAATTAGTTTTTAATGTAGTCACTGCATTAACCTTACTGCTATTGCTTGTTGTGTATATAATATGGTGCGTATATTGAATGGCGCACATATTGCATGTTTATATAATACACTGTGTATATTGTATGTTGTATATATATATATAGTGTGTTGTGTTGTTTATATAATATAGTATGTATATTGAATGGTGTGTAAATTGCACTTTATGTATTTTTGCGTGGTATGTGTATTGGTGTGTATATTGGATGATGTGTGTATTGCATGGTGTGTATATTGAATGATGCGTGTATTGAATGGTGTGTATATTGAATTATGTGTATATTAGATGGTGTGTATATTGAATGATGTGTATATTAGATGGTGTGTATATTGAATGATGCGTATTGTGTGTATATTGAATGATGCGTATTGTGTGTATATTGAATGATGTGTATATTAGATGGTGTGTATATTGAATGATGTATATATTAGATGGTGTGTATATTGAATGATGCGTATTGTATGGTGTGTATATTGAATGGTGTGTATATTAAATGGTGTGTATGCTGTTTTATATTGCATGGAGTGAATATTGCATGTTGTGTAGATTGCATATTGCGTCAGGAAATAGTTTGCGAAACAGTCCATAAACTACAGTTCGAGCAGATGGAAGAGCCGCCTTGCATCATATGCTTGTCCTCTGATCTTTTCTAATTTCTGCAGTCTGGAAGTTTTCTAACTTGTCATGTTTCAACATGTAGGTTTTCGCCATTTATAAACTCAGCCATTCCAAACTTGAAACTTGATTACTTCCTCACCGCCAAATAAATATAAACATAGCCAGTCCTCACTTGATTACTACCTCACCTGATTACTATCTCACCGCCAAATAAATATAAACATAGCCAGTCCTCACCTGAATACTACCTCACCGCCAAATAAATATAAACATAGCCAGTCCTCACCTGATTACTACCTCACCGCCAAATAAATATAAACATAGCCAGTCCTCACTTGATTACTACCTCACCACCAAGTCAACATAAACTCATCCAAAGTACACATCTCACTAGTGATCTTTAGCCAACAGTACTAGTTTCATTTGTGATCTTTAGTCAACAGTACTCATTTCACTTGTGATCTTTACCAATAGTACTCATTTCACTTGTGATCTTTACTAATAGTACTCATTTCACTTGTGATCTTTAGCCAACAGTACTCAACTCACTAGTGATCTTTAGCCAACATTACTCAATTCACTTGTGATCTTTTAACCATCTGCACTCATCTCGTCTCTCTAGTTTAACTAACTTGGGTCTCTATCTTGGGTCTCTAACTTGGGTCTCTGTCTTGGGTCTCTATCGTTTAACTAGCAATACTAATCTCACTGGCGATCTTTCAGCATTTGCACTTGTCCCTGATGATCCTTAACACCCCTTTCTCCTCGCATAACTGTCCAAGCGGGCAGAGAACAGATCACATTACACGTTTACTACGTCATTTCAGAAGAATGTATTCAGAAGTAACTTTGGAATTGCATGAGTTTTATATAAATACGAAAACAAAATTTTCTAAATAGAATTATATCCATTAACAATTTCATACAATAAAAAAAATAACAAAAGTAAATCAATAAAATCCAAATTATTCGGATCCCATCTGTAAGTCATTAGAAAAAGACATTTTTATTAACAAAATAAATCACAGCCATAAGAAAAACAACCAAAAATTAATAATAAAAATATTCCAAACTATTTTGGAACCTTACAACCCCCCCCACACACACACACACACATCTATCTCCATACTTAACCAATCTAAAAATAAAACAAATACAATTTTTTCTTCTTATTTTACAAAAAGTAAAAACCCTCGAACAATAAACCCAACAAAACACCCACTCACATTCATAACAAATCTAAATTATTAATACAAAAGTTAAAACCAAAGAAGCGACACAAGATGTCGATGGCATAAAAATATAAAAATTCGGTTTTGATTACAACCTCAACATTAAACAATCAGTAAATAAAATACATTTATTTGAAAGTTATATAAATGTAATATTTTTAAAAACAAGAAAAGACTACGAGCCCATAAATAAAAATCATGTTTGTACGGAGAAGAGCAAGAAATAAAACAATGACATAACAAGACAAGACATAACATAGCAAGAAATAAAACAATGACATAACAAGACAAGACATAACATAGCAAGAAATAAAACAAGGACATAACAAGACATAACATAGCAAGAAATAAAACAATGACATAACAAGACAAGACATAACATAGCAAGAAATAACACAATGACATAACAAGACAAGACATAACGCACTTAACAAGACAAGACATAACATAGCAAGAAATAAAACAATGACATAACAAGACAAGACAAGACATAACATAGCAAGAAATAAAACAATGACATAACAAGACATAACGCACTTAACAAGACAAGACATAACATAGCAAGAAATAAAACAGTGACATAACAAGACAAGACATAACATAGCAAGAAATAAAACAATGACACAACAAGACAAAACGCACATAATAAGACAAGACATAACATGACAACACAAATCACTACTTTAAATACAAGAAATATCGACAGTGACATAAAGCATTAAGGCTGTTTGACATAAAATGGAATCAAACAAACGAACAGTTTCGAGGGAAGAAGTTTGTGTTTGAACACAGTCGTTTAAAGTGAGGTCACCAAATGGTTTTGTAAAACACATTAGGCCAACAAGATGGTCACTAAGTAGACCGATTTTTTAACGATAAAGTAGCACTACACGATAGTCCTTAAGTGGACTGATCCGCAGTAAGTCCACGATGTCATTAACTGGACCGGCTTTTTAATACACAGTAGGCTCACACGGTGGTCAATAAGTGGACTGGCTTTTTAATACAGTAGGCCGAAACAGGGTATTAACTGGAACGGATTTTGATGAAATTGGCCCACACGATGGCCAATAAATGGATCGGATTTCTTATACACGGTAGGTCAATACAGTAGTCATTAAGTGGACCATATTTTTAATACACAGTTGGCCCCACACGATGGTCATTAAGTGGACAGGTCACAAATCACACTAGCCACGTGCAACATTATTTAATATTAACGAGCCGAATCATACTGGTTGGTGAATGGGTTATATAATGTGGACTGTTCTTACGTAATGCCCACCAAATGGATCGCTCACTTGATAAACACAAAGCCACAAGAGATTGTGGCTAAGTGGGCCGGTTAGTTAATCAATACATACTTAAGTTCACTCAACACTTGCTAGGTGAAAAGGCTAATCCCACTAACTTAGTGAAGCAGATCATCTATTTAATAGTAAGCCCACAACCTTACGCTCCTGGTCCACATAGCATATGAAGAGGCTATTAATTACTTGTTAGTTCCTCCATGATTATGGCTAAATGGAACAATCACAGTACACAAAAGACCTTCTGACTGGCCAAATGGACCTGGCAATTAATCTGCACTATGCCTACATGATGCTGGCAAAGCAGACTGTTTCAAATAACACCATCCCACCTGACTACGGCCTAGTGAACAGGCTATTTTAGGCCGACATGACCACGGCTTAATGAATTGACTGTTCTCTGCACGCTAGGTTTATATGACCACGACTCAGTGAACTGACCATTTTAAGCACACTAGGCCCACAAACTGTTGAATGTTGGAATGGTTACTCAATGCAAAATAGGCTTACTTGACTGATTAACTGGGCCAGCTGATTAATGCACAACTGGTTCACATGACCCTGGCTAAGTGGACCAGCTAATTAATGCACACTAGGCTTACATGGCACTGGCAAATTGAAATGACTAAAGAATACATTTCACTAGACTAACATGAGGCTGGCTATGTAGATCAGCTACTGAATATTTAGTGAACTTGGGTCCACCTATTTAACCTGCATTAGTTCCCTACACTGGCTTAAGGATTGGCTGTTTAATTGGAACACTACCCGATGATGTTGGCTAACTGACCGACTGTGCAACTGGGCGCACACATTGCTGTATTAGTGCGACTGTTAATATTAATGTGCACTGGGCCACGCGATGCCCGCCGAGTGGAGCTGCTAGCTTTAATTGGCACTAGGCCACGCGATGCCCGCCGAGTGGAGCTGCTAGCTTTAATTGGCACTAGGCCACGAGATGACGGCCGAGTGGAGCTGCTTACTTTAATGTGCTCTAGGGACACGCGATGCTGGTCGAGTGGAGCTGTTCTTTAACATACAAGAGGTTCGCGTGTCTCAACAGAGGAAACAAAGTTACAACCTTTGGTAACTAAAAGAACCATAAGCATTATGAATGGAACAAAGATGGTGGTGATGGTGGTGGTGGTGGGAATGCTAACTGATTTTTGAATAATTCAAATTAAAATGATTGGCATTATTAATCGTTATATTTTAGCATACTCTTCAAAAGCAGAAATGTAAAACAATTAAAAAATGTCCGCCTGTGTTATAAGACTTGAGTGTGTTGACGTCATATAGTCACAAATCGTCCTATGTATTTACGTCAAATCGTCGCACAAAGTGTAACAGCGTTTGCGTCACAGTCGTTGGTTATGGCTTTAAGTTTACTCAAGCGAATCACCGCACGAGATTGCAGTTGTCAAGTTCCATGAGTGTACATCACATCACATCACATCACATCACATCAGCACTTGAAGTGTGTTGACTCTTAGACTATTGGTATTTGGCTCCAGTGTGTTGACATAATACGTTTCTGTCACCGGTTAGTTCACTCCTTGAATTTATGTCACCACATTTTCATATCAGGCCTCTTTGTGTTCATGTCCGGCACTTATTATTATATCAAATCTAAATATGTTCATGTTACATCGTGTCCGGCACTTATTATCATATCAAATCTAAATATGTTCATGTTACATCGTGTAATTTTCAGCGTGTTATACTCATTTGCGTTAGATTTGAGCGAACAGCATTAGATTTGCAAAGTGCTGAAGTCATACAAGAAAGAATGTGAGACATCAGTGAGGACATCATTATGTCTTTCGTGTGTTTAAAGAGTTTGTCATAAAATCTTTGGTAAATACGCTGCAAAAGACAAATCCTGCCACTGACTCAACAAAGGACGAATCCTACCGCTAAGTGTTTTTGTGACTTTACGGAGAGCGTCTGAGTTTACAATCTTACTTCAGCGGTTCGTGACATTAAATTTCATGCGTTAACGGATGTGACATTGGTAAACACACTGATTCATCCAACATAGGACGAATCCTGCTACCGAAGCAACAAAAGACGAATCCTGCCACTGACTCAAAAAGACAAACCCTCCCACTAAGTCAACAAAGGATAAATCCTGCCACTAAGTCTGGCATACAGTCCTGTGACTTAAATAAATTTCGTGAAATTAAGTGTGTTCTCCGAGCTTTAATCTTGCCGTCGAAATGTTATCGCGACACCTCATGACGTCCTATAGTGTAGGACCACCCCGTCACTTAAGTGCAGAATGTTATCGCGACACCTCATGAGGTCCTACAGTGTAGGACCATCCCGTCACTTAAGTGCAGAAATGTTATCGCGACACTTCATGAGGTCCTACAGTGTAGGACCATCCCGTCACTTAAGTGCAGAATGCCAAGAGCGATCACTCGGTATAGAGTGCATGCTCTAATGCACTTCAGTGGTTGAGCACAAGGCAGAGAGCAGTAACTCGAGTTTATGTACTAATACAGTAGAGTGTTGTCAAGTCCCATGAAAACGACCGATAAGACACAGCATGTGATAAAAAAGGACGCTTTTCTTTTTGGCAATAGCTGACCTACAGATAAGTATAGAACACACAAATGCGTACCGCCACGTTTACAGACAATATAAGAACGATAATCTGGAATTTAGCAGAAGCAAGAACAGTAAGTCAAGATGGGTTTTAAAATTACTTTTTATTTTTGTGCTTGAAGAAGTGGTTCTTAGGTTAAGAATGGGTCATGTGAACTCTTATTACATTTGTTGAAATCAAAATCAAACTAAAACAAACTGAAATTAAACATTAATTTTGTTAAAAGAATAATACCTTTACTTATTTATTTTTAAAACAAAACAAACAATTCAACTGTATTTCAGACATTGGCCGCATGTTTATTAAATAAACTATCTGACTCACAGTCAATGGAAATATATTTACAACCAATGAAGTACGAAGATCATTGGACGTTAGAAGTGGTTCTGAAACCCCCAAAATAAATAAAAACTAACGAACTGGGAAAAGTTTGGTTATTATAAACGTTACAGAGACGCCGGAAGTCATCACATATCGCAACCCCGGAATACACAGAAACTGGAAAAGCAATCATACATGATGGATATCATCAGACGTGCTGGAAAAGTCATCAGACATGACGTAGGTCATCACATATCGCAACCCGGAATACACAGAAACTGGAAAAGCAATCAGACATGATGGATATCATCAGACGTGCTAGGAAAGTCATCAGACATGATGTATGTCATCAAGAGTACCGGGCGAATCCCTGTGGCGTATTCCGGTGAAATAACTCACGACCGGACACAAGTAAAAATTGCTCCATAACGACCGGACACAAGTAAAAATTGCTCCATAACGTAGATGCTTGCGTTTCACTTCATTGCGCAGAGCATCCGTTTCCTGTGATTCGACACTTCGACACGCCTGACCGGCAAGAAAAACAACAGCAACAACAACAACAACAAAAATTAAATTAAACCCAAATAAAACCAGGACATGTCTTCGTTAAGTGTACAGCAGTTACTATTTCTCAAGTCAGCCAGAACAACTGACGTCATTTACACTTTGAATAAAATGGCACAAGCAAGCACAAACGGCTGTACTATCGAAACACATTCGTTATGAACAAAACAACTAGGACACTTTCGTAGTGCGGGTTTATGCAGGCGTGCTATTAAGTAAAGGACTGAAGGAGTATCAGCAGGGACTTAAAGCGAAAACTAAGATCAAACTTATCTCCCCTTATAGTTGTGCGTTATAGAAAGCAGGGGCACCTAATTCTGCGATACGAAACTAGGTAAGACCGTTTATGTCTGTGAGCACTGATACCACTATGTCCATAATGTCCAGAGCCTATGAGGACATGTCTGTGCTTTAAAATGTTTAGATAAGTTATCCCCCCCAAAAAAAAAAAAAAAAAGCAAGTATTCTTTAAATTCTTTCCCTTAAATGGTTGTTTTGAATTTTTGCAGTTTGAACCGCCACATCTTGAACGTGACCTGGCCATTTGCATGATTATTATAACCACGCCGAACCACCAGCATTTTGTACTGATTATTTTAAGCATGCCGAACCACCAGCATTTTGTACTGATTATTATAACCACGCCGAACCACCAGCATTTTGTACTGATTATTTTAAGCATGCCGAACCACCAGCATTTTGTACTGATTATTATAACCACGCCGAACCACCAGCATTTTGTACTGATTATTATAACCACGCCGAACCACCAGCATTTTGTACTGATTATTTTAAGCATGCCGAACCACAAGAAACATGAATAGATTATTCTAACCATGCTGAACCACAAGAAACATATATATATATATATATTACTCTAATCAGTCCTAACAGAAAAAAACATATACACTTGTATAGATTACTCTAACCATGTCGAACCCACAAAACGAGTGTCTTAATTACTATTTTTATTCTATTAAAACCAAACTCCAAGAAACAGCTTGGAAATATATCTGTAGCCGCCCCCGGGAGAGAAAGATATATTTCATATTGGCTTTGAGGATTTCAAAGAAGAGAAACACAGGAAAAAATGGAAAAGAATTGGAAGGAGGGAGAGAGATAGTTACACCCCCCTCCAAAAAAAAAAAATTCCACAAAAAAATCACCTCTCTTCAAAATGACACCACATGACCGACAAAGACACATAAAAATATATGTATATCAAAATTCCATTCAACAATGCACGTTGGCATCATTGTTATCACAAGCACAAGCAGCAACAAATGGAATGTAGGTTATTGGGTCAGACGTATTTTTCTCGCTCAGTAATAGCGGCTTGCAGCGAGCGAGACTTTAAAAAATATCATCAATATTAATATTATTTAAAAAATTGTATAACGTATATTTTTTTTAAACTGTTATTTTATATACATGTAATGACAACAAACAACTACTCATTGTTCTCAAGCCGCTCTGACAATGAAGTCGTACTGTTCCAATTGCAATGTAAGCAATGCTAGTGATTTCCCTTGCTTCCTTTTACTAATTAGAACATCGCCTTAACCTCAACGACACATGGATTTATCTTCTTTACACCCACCCACAAGTAAAAAAAAAAAGAAAAAAGAAAAGAGATAAATATGGTATGTGAGCTGAGGTTCACATACAAAATTTCTGACCTTTCAGTGGGTTAAAGAGGTTGGTAAGGGAGGTAAATCTGTCTCATGCGCCGGGAGCAAGGAGAATAACGTTTTAAACCATTAGCCAAATGAGATGCTGAGAAAGACAGATATATTAATAATATACAATGTTTATAATTCAAACAACACTCACAACAAAATCTATTTATAAATCTTTTCTGTTCACACAAAATAATAATAAAATATATATAACCCACAACAATTTCCGCCATTTATATAAGAAAATGTAATCAAGACCAGTCTTGCAGACACTACATCCACCCCAAATCGTCTCAGTTCATCATTGTTACAAATAAGCATCTCACGAAAGGAAAAATCCTCCAGACTAAAATGTACAATCATATCAAACGGAATGTATCAATAAACATAAACAGATAATAATTTTTTAAAATGCTGTCTATTAATTGTCAACAATCTACATGTACACATCCTCTTTTGCAGCTTTTCGCTCCAACACCAAGGGTCTTTCTCACCCAGAGGCCCAGGATTAAGAAGGATGGAGGAAAAAACTAAACGCATAAAAAAAAGAACAACGTAGGGAACGAACACAGTAAAATAAAGCTAAACAACATAAAACCATCAATCAATTAAAAAAACAAATTCTCAAACAAACAAAAAATGTAACTGGTTACAGTTAGTGGTGTCTTCATTTGTTTGCTCCAACATGAGCTGGTGCATGTGAAATGTTGTTGCCATGTTCACTCTCTCGCCTTGCCCATTTCAGATCTCGGCTGCATGTTGAGAGTGAACGTGGCAGGAACTGCGCCAATCGGACTCGTGCAAGAAATGATATGTTTGAGTGGAAGCGGACCAATCAGGAGCAAACAGGAAATGATGTAGCAGACAAGGCGATCAACAAGGTCAATGTCAGAGTAAAGCAGCTCGATCTCGTGGGAGAACCTGAATTGGGAAACAAGAACAAAATTACAATGCGTGTCTCAGTCATCTTTTATCATTTATTCAATCAGGACAAGAAAAAAAATTACATCCTTGACTTTCTTCAAGACAGGAACAAAATTACAATATTCTCTTCCCATCAGAACAAGAACAAAATCACATTGCCTCAGTTTTTATCATTTATCCTAACATCTTCAATTTATGCGAGTACTTAAAGTCGTAACCATCACCTATCAATGTTGCTCTCATATCAGACACTTTATACGGGTACCTGATATCCCAACCATCACTTGTCAATTTTACTTCAATATTAGATACGTTTTATAGGGGTAGGACAACAACAAAATTACAACCAGATGTTTTTATCAGACAACAACAAAATTACAACCAGATGTTTTTTATCAGGACAACAACAAAATCACAATATTGTCTTCCTATCAAGACACGAACAAAATCACATTATCATCCTATCAGGACACGAACAAAATCACAAAACTGTCTTACTATCAGGTCAAGAACAAAGTCACATTATCTTCCTATTAGGACACGAACAAAATCACAAAACTGTCTTACTATCAGAACAAGAATAAAATCATATTATCCTCCTATCAGAACACGAACAAAATCACAACATTGTCTTCCTATCAGGACAAGAACAAAATCACAACACTCTTACTATCAGGACAAGAACAAAATTACAACTATGTTTTCCTATCCGGACAAGAACAAAATCACAACATTGCCTTACTATCTAGACAAGAACAAAATCACAACCCCCTCTTCTTATCGGGACAAGAATAAAATCACAACATTGTCTCATTCAGATTTGTATCATTTATACTATCAGCTGCACTTTATACGAGTATTGTTGAGGTTGTTTTTTTTTTCGGGAAGGGGGGGGGGCATTTCCGCCGATTTCGCGCTAAGTATAGGAGTACTTGAGGCCGTAGCCATCAGCTATCCATGTTAATCTCATATCAGACACTCTATACGGGTACCTGATGTCTCAACCATCACTTATCAATTTACTTCCATATTAGCCACACTTTATACGGGTACCTGATGTCTCAACCATCACTTGTCAATTTACTTCCATATTAGCCACACTTTATACGGGTACCTGATGTCTCAACCATCACTTATCAATTTACTTCCATATTAGCCACACTTTATACGGGTACCTGATATCTCAACCATCACTTGTCAATTTACTTCCATATTAGCCACACTTTATACGAGGTACAACCTTTCCTTGTCAATGTCACTTCAATAATAGAAAACATTACACGGATATTATGATGTCTCAACCATCACTTATCAATGTTATTATTATTATTATCTAATCAAGTAAGCTTTAAGCAGCTTCAGGAAGTCTCAACCACTCAACCAGCACATATCAATATTATTATTGTTATTATTATCTAATAAAGTAAGCTTTATGCAGCTTCGGGAAGTCTCAACCACTCAAACAGCACATATCAATATTATTATTGTTTTTAATTATTTTATCAAGTAAGCTTTATGCAGCTTCGGGAAGTCTCAACCACTCAATCAGCATATATTAATATTATTATTATTATCTAATCGTGTAAGCTTTAAGCAACTTCAGGAAGTCTCATCCACTCAACTTATGAACGTAATTATTTTGTACTCATATAACAACTTGGCAAAGTCTCGATCATCACCTAACAATGTGCATGCATTAGTTTAAACAGGTATAGTACGCATCAAGAGTTTAAATTAATTCAGCCATGGAAGTGATTTCTTCTCATAGTAACTGCCAAATCAAAAACATTGATTGTCAAAATCACGACTTGGAGTCGGAGTTTACAGTAAATTTTTTTTCCGGATAGCTCAGTTTATAATGTCAAATCCATCGGTCACAATCGGCGATGTCAGCAGATTTCAAAAAGCATCTCTCGCATAGTTGTTGTTTAGTGTGAACTCCGCTTAATTAAGGGAAGCTAAAGGCGTTATTTTCTCAAAAGCATTTCAGTGGGATAGAACGGAAAATTTAAAAACTGAATTAACTGCTGCACTCGGGTGGGGAGAAATTCTAGACAGATTATGTTGCATTAAGCATAATTCATTAGCAGAGGTCAAGTCTGATATCCACGTAATGTGAGGCACGAATACCCTAACTGACAAAGGACTCACCGTTTCCTGTCAACCTGTTGGAACTTCCACTCGGCCTGTTGTCTTTTTCCTCTTTAGCAGACGACATCTCGTACTCCGGTCTATTTTCTGTGGTAGATTGTGGCTTGTCAATTTCTATGGGGATGGTCTCAATCTGATCGTGGCCCTCACCTTGATCGTGGCCCTCACCTTGATCGAGGCCAGCATTTCTAATTGCTTGCAACATTAATAACTGGTCGGCTGTTAAGTGGCAGTTGTGTGGGGAATGAAAATACTGGCGATACATGTCTGTGAAGTCATTGAAACATCCGGACACATGAGTTGCCACGCATTTCCACAGGTCCACGAGCGAACTGCCAATCAAAAGCGTCAAATTCAGAATGCAAAATGTACGAGACGGGCGCCAGCGAAGGGCGATAATCAGCAGTTTAAGTTCACTATCATTTAGACGAGGCTCTATTTGTGTCTTGGTCGGTCTGTTTAATCAGTCTTCTATCTCTATTTATTCTAATCGTCTGTCTATATGCTTATCCTAGTCTTGCGTCTGTCTGTTTATCCTAGCTGTCTGTCTATATTGGTTTGTTTGTTATTCCCGGTTTTCTCTCTTTGTTTATTCTAGTCATCCACCAATCTGTCTTGGTCTGTCTGCTTATCCTAGTCTCCTGGTTGTCTTATTCATATATTCGTCTGTCTCAAATGTCTACTTATCCTATCTGTCTGTCATTTAAAAAAAAATCCTAGTCGACTTGTCTTTTTATCCTTGTCATCTCTCTTTCTTCTTATCCTAGCCGACTTTCTGACGTGGTCAGTTTATCATAGTCTTCTGAACCTTTTTATCAAAGCAGCCTGTCAGCTTTGGCCTGTTTGCCTATCCTAGACTTCTGTTTGTCTGTCTGTTTTTCTTAGTCTTCTGCCTTTGCTGATCTGTTTGCTTATCATAGCCTTGACTTTTATTTTGTTCTAGCAAATTCTTCCTTGTAAGTCTGTCTGCTCAGGTCCGTCTTTCTAGCTGTCCGAATCCCTAAATGTATCTGATCTCTCTGTCCTAAATTGTCTTCTAGCTTGGCGTGTTCCTTTGTCCTTTTTGGTCTATATATGTTTGGGCTGTATGCCTCAGACTGTACAGGTATGTTTCTCTTCGGACTCCTGGTCAGCTCTACCTATTCTAGCATTGTCTATATACATTTCTGTCTACCCTGATCAATGTATCTACCTCTCTGGACTGTTCTGATCTCTCTGTACTGAATGCCTGCTTGTCTAGTTTGATCTGCCTGTCTTGGTATGTCTTTCCTGGTCTGACTATTCTAAACTAGTTTGTTCTGTCTGTCTTGGTATGTCTTTCCTGGTCTGACTATTCTAAACTAGTCTGTTCTGTCTGTCTTGGTATGTCTTTCCTGGTCTGACTATTCTAAACTAGTCTGTTCTGGCTTGTCTCTCTATTTTATGATATGAATGTATTTGCAGATCTATCTTGGTCTATTTGTCTTCCTGGTCTGTACTGTCTACCTATGTCGATTTGTCTGTTTGGCATATCTATTTATCCGCGCGCGCACGCATGCACACACACAGAGAGAAATAAATTAAATCTTTGAAATAGGATTTAGCTATATGACGTCATAAAGTCTACTTACAGACACAGTGGCTGATTATTGCTGTCCGTCTTAGCCTCTTCAGCGAGGAGGCGAGAGTTCTCGTCCCTGCATTTGTCCTGCACAACCATCACGTCCTCCGACGAACACGTGGTCGACGCTTCTGAGAATAATTAAAAAAAAATAACAATACAAATAATATACTTTGCGAACAATCAGACACACACTTTAGTTGTTTTGGGTGTAAAATAATTTTAACGAAAATAAATGAATAATATTAAGTTGTGAACAATCAAACGTACACTTTTATTATTTTGGACGTAAAATAATTTTTTTAAAATAACAATACAAATAATATACTTTGCGAACAATCAGGCACACACTTTAGTTGTTTTGGGTGTAAAATAATTTTAACGAAAATAAATGAATAATATTAAATTGTGAACAATCAAACACACACTTTTATTATTTTGGACGTAAAATAATTTTTAAAAAATCATACTAGAATGAATAATAAATCGCGAATAATCAAATATATATGTAAAAAAAAATGTTCAATTATCTTGATAGCTATATTCACTAGTGATGTCCAGTACTGGCTGTTCGGCTGAACAGTGAACTTAAATGTGTTGTCTCCACTTAACGAACGAGTGAAAATAGCAGAAGAAACGAGAAGAGTGCTTGTGGTAATTATCTCCTTCTTATTTTCTATTTTATTAACTTAATGCCAATCGGTCGCCGTTACGGCCTTATTTTTCTATTTTATTAATGCCAAATCGGTCGCCGTTACGGCCATATTTTTCTATTTTATTAATGCCAATCGGTCGCCGTTACGGCCTTATTAACGGCCTTATTTTTCTATTTTATTAATGCCAATCGGTCGTCGTTCAAAATGTTAAAATTTGTTGCCTCTTCACCATGTATTTCTATGGAAGTCATTTTGTCTGGATAGCCCAAACTTAATTTATAACCCAAGTCGCTAAGCACGAATAAGGCACGAGACATTGTGTCTACTTGAGATAAAAATTATAACCAATCAGAAAGCACTCCTAAAGTCACGATCTCTGACTTAATTTACCTGCTTCTCTTTAGAACCCAAGCTCCAATCAATTTGTCCAATAACAAAATTAATTTTATTGCTGAGTCCACACCTGTTCAGTTTAGCACGTATCAATCTACCTATTCATTTCACTGTTTATGTGTTACTGTTAATAACAACTACTTTTTCCTGATGGTGGAGAGGTTGTGCAGCTCAAACCTCAATTCTTATAAACTGTTTTCGTTTTTCGTTTAAATACCTATAAAGCGATCTGAATTTTCATGTTACGTTGGTTTTTGGTTTTGACGTTTAGTTGTCATGCTGTGTATACTGTTATTGTTTGTAACCTAGAATTGTGAACGTCTCATAATTCGTCTCGAAGTATTAAGACTAGCTTGGGATCTCTCAGCGTTTTATCATTCGTCTTAGGGTATTAAAGCTGGCCTGGGATCAGTAAGGGTTTCATAATATATGATGAGGTATTAAGGCTGGCCTGAGATCCCTAAGGGTTTCATAACAAATGATGGGTTATAAAACCTGGCCTGGGGTCCCTAAGGGTTTCATAATAAATGACGGGTTATAAAATCTGGCCTGGGATCCCTAAGTGCTTCACAATATATGACGAGGTATTAAGGCTCTCCTCTGATCCATAAGAGTTTCATAATACCTAATGAGGTATTAAGCTGGCCTGTGATTTCTAAGGGTTTCATAATACATGATGTGATATTAAGGCTGACCTGGGATCCCTACGGATTTCATAACAAATGATGTGATATTAAGGGCTGGCCTGGGATCCCTACGGATTTCATAACAAATGATGTGATATTAAGAGCTGGCCTGGGATCCCTAAGTGTTTCATAATGCATGATGGGATAATAAGGTTAGCCAGGTTCGTCTAAACTTTTCATAATTCATGGAGGGGTGGTGGGCAAATCTGAAATCTAGGCCATACAGCAGTGAAATCTATAAAGTCACGAAAATAAGTGAATACAGATTCATGTATTTCAGGATTCGTTGTTTCAAAGTTCTAAAGACAATCTTGTTTTAACAAAATGGAGCAAGTGTTCTAGATTCCTGGACTAGAATTTGTAAGAGAGAACCTAGGCCCTACAGTAAATAAAGGGCCTATAGAAAGCACAAATCGTAAAATATGACGTTGATTTTATGTTGTAGAGACAACAAATGGCAAATAATGAAATATATAGGAAATGCTCAATGCGAACCACTTAGGAGCAAATTCACCCACTAAAAGGAAAATGACTGTTCTTGTTTATTTTTGCTTGTTAAGTAGTGCCTGGGCTGTAGAGCCTACTAGCTAGAGTAATAGTAGTACACAACCGTTAAGTAGTGCCTGGGCTGTAGAGCCTACTAGCTAGAGTAGTAGTACACAACCGTTAAGTAGTGCCTGGGCTGTAGAGCCTACTAGCTATAGTAGTAGTACACAACTGTTAAGTAGTGCCTGGTTGTAGAGCCTACTAGCTAGAGTAGTAGTTACACAACTGCATTGATGCATTCTATCCACAGATCTGTACAACACATGAACTGACTTGTGATCTTTCGGCATTAGCGACCTACATTTGCCAAAGGTTGTGACCTATATTGAGTGCAAGTGATCTGCGTTTACCTAATCTAGTAGCCTACATTTACCAACATTAACGGCCAACATTTGCCAAGGGTAGGGGCCTACACTGACTTCAAGTGACCTGAATTTACCAAGACTAGTGTCCCTTATTTTTCATTTCTTAGATATCTTGACCTTTCATTAATTTGGTCTAACTTGCCGTTGCTGAAACTTCCCCGGCTACTAAAGCAAAGAACTGATAGAAAAGCAGCATGCCCCTGTCATGTCGCTAGTACAGGAAATGACGGAGTTCTCTCTTCGTCTTTTTTTTAGTTTGGGGGGTCACGAGTCCATCTCGGGGGTAAAAACTTTATAAAAGGGTCTTAATGTCCAGTCCGTTGGATTGGGACGTCAAAGCGGGTCCCGTTTGCTACAAGCCGCTCACGCTAAGGACTCCGGCCTTGGCAGTTGGAAATCGGAATGTGACCGCAGGATGTTGGCTCAGTCTGAGAAGAAGTTCCGCTCAAAGAAATTCACTTTCAAATGATAGAATCACATTTCAGAGTTTCTTCCCAATGGCACTGTATTCCTACTTTTATGAACTATGCATCCTTCCCTTGGCGCATGCATCCAATCCGCGGTAGCAGCGAGTTAGGACAGAATGAAATAATACATGAACAAACCTTGACCCAAGAAATCGCTCGTGACGGGAACGCTCCAAAGCTACCGTGAAACCAAAGACACACCAAAGACACACCAAAGACACACCAGACTAACTAAAATGAAATACTTATTACGACCAAGTTACAAAGACTTTCAAATTACCCTCTCCCCTCTCAAAATAATTAAACTCCAGCCCACTGTACCCAAGTTTTGGCTTAATGAAACATGCCCGAATAAAAAAGATTTAAAATGTTTCACAAACACATATAAACACATACACAGTCACCAAGAAACACGCACAAACACACATCCAAACACATACACATAATACAAGCATACACACATCCAAACACATATATAAAAACATGCATACACACATCCAAACACATAAACAAACACTACATACATACACACTACATATACACATGTGTGTATATATATACAAACACAAATACACACACAAGTAAAATCTCGGCCCACTGTGCCAAAGTTGTGACTGTGACGCTGCTGTTATTTCTGCAACTCTCTCCCCACCCCACTCACACATTTACGACAGATCTTCCTCCATCCCTATGATTTCCTGATCTCCCTCCCTCCTATGATTTCCTGATCTCCCTTGTTGAAGCTACCGCTCAAACACTGCGACGTGCTGAATGTTCTGAAGACCCTTTTCATCAACATCACCCAACAAGAAACAAAAGCGAATAAGAGCAACAAACCAACAAACCCACTTATTGCACTGCTTCCCGCAAGCAGACTAATCGGTGGAAACGTTTAGTATACATACATATGTGCGTTTGTTTGTTTGCCTGTCCTTTTAAGCTTATAAGTGAGACAATGTGTCTTTAACGCATAATTGAACACTTTTGATCATGCGTTGAAAAATAAATGTATCGAAAATTAAAATTCGGAGCGAAATTACCAAAGCAGCCACACGTCGCTGTGAACGAACACAATTACTAAAGCAGCCACACGTCGCTGTGAACGAACACAATTACTAAAGCAGCCACACGTCGCTGTGAACGAACACAATTACTAAAGCAGCCACACGTCGCTGTGAACTAACACAATTACTAAAGCAGCCACACGTCGCTGTGAACTAACACAATTACTAAAGCAGCCACACGTCACTGTGAACTAACACAATTACTAAAGCAGCCACACGTCACTGTGAACTAACACAATTACTAAAGCAGCCACACGTCGCTGTGAACGAACACAATTAGGCCTACTAAAGCAGCCACACGTCGCTGTGAACGAACACAATGTCACACAGGAACAAGATTCACGAGGAAGTACTCTTAAAAAAAAAAAAAAAAAAACTAAAATGATTCACTAAACTCGATACAATGCTGAATTGAAGATTGTTTTAATTGTAAAAAGCCGGACACGGAAATGATGGGATGAACTAAAGAAAATCTTTATTTCATGTCTTAATGAACATTGGTCACTTCAACAGTTAGAGAAATTACTTTCTGACAGTCTTCTTTAAGGCTGAATAGAAACAGGCAACACCAACAAATAGACTGAAACTGCATTTTAAATCAGTCACTCAATCAATCAATCAATCAGTCACTCAATCAATCACGCGAGAATTGTATAATCACTCACAAAAGATGCTCTTATAAACATTCACAATAACGCAAGAAGCAATCACATATTAAAACATTTCCAAGCAAAGAAACACGTGTAGAAAACGCGCGTACAAACTCGCATTCACAAGCACACACATTTAAACTCTCGCATACATTCAAGGAAACAAACATAAGCATGCGCAAATACACGCGTGCAAACATACACACTATTAAACATATACAAAACATACACACAAACATTCATGACCACCCCCCACCCCCCCGTGCCTCACCATGCGTTCATCTGGCAAGAAAACACTGGTGTGAGTTTTACTAGTCAATTATTTATACATTTCTATATTCAGGAAGTAAAACGTACCCGAGGTGAGTCGAAGGACCACTTATTAATATTATAGTGAATGATAACAAGTAACATTAAGCCAATGGTGAATAATGAAAACTAACATCATAGGAGTGCTGATAATTAATATAATAAATGATGACAACTAGCATAAGGCCAATGGCGAATAACAACTAATGTGAATGCTGACAATTAATATAGTAAATGATGACAACTAATATTACAATGAATGCTGACAATTATTATAGTAAATGATGACAACTAATATTACAGTGAATGCTGACAATTAATATAGTATATGATGACAACTAATATTATAGTGAATGCTGACAATTAACATGGTAAATGATGACAATTAATATTATAGTGAATACTGACAATTAATATAGTAAATGATGACAATTAATATTATAGTGAATGGTGTGTCAGCTAACAGTAGGCCTATAAATAAGTATGACAATTAACATTGTAGTGAATGATAAGTAAAATTATAGTGAATGGTGACAGCTATCAACAGACACATAGTAAATGTTGACGGCTAACTACTATTAAAGTGAATGATGACAAATAATTTTTTGGTCCTTTTATTGAATGACGACAACCAATATTATAGTGAATGATGATAACTATTATCAAGTAAATAATGACAACTAATGTTATAGGAAATGATGACAACTAATATTACAGTAAATGATGACAACCAATGTCATAGTACATGATGACAAACCAATATTATAATGAATAAAGAGAACTATTGATCTCATAGAATTGCTGGGAATTTTTCAAGTCCGGCTTTGTGGATTCTGGCTGGGCTCGAAGCCGAATGAATCAATAATGAACGGTTGTCTGATAATAAAGTAACGGTTGTCTGATAATAAAGTAACGGTTGTCTGATAATAAAGTAACGGTTGTCTGATAATAAAGTAACGGTTGTCTGATAATAAAGTAACGGTTGTCTGATAATAAAGTAACGGTTGTCTGATAATAAAGTAACGGTTGTCTGATAATAAAGTAACGGTTGTCTGATAATAAAGTAACGGTTGTCTGATAATAAAGTAACTAAAAGCAATCTGATGAAGACGACTGACAGATAATATGAAATAATGATGTTTGCTGAATATCTCTGTATAGTTTTTGCATGAATACTCTGAAAAGGCGAAATTCGGCAACAGTTATGTAACAGACTTGCATTATACAGTTTTGTCCGAGACACAAGTCGGTGTTGAAGAGTAAAACTGAAGTACGTATTTAATTTAACTTACCCAGTTTGAAGACGGCAGTAAGCAGAGTGACGATTACGGTAAAATATCCAGTCCCGAGCCACTTCATACTAAATAATTACACGCACTTGAGAAATTTTATTTTAATTATTTTGTTGGTTGTATCCGCTTAAGAAACTGTCCTGATAAAAACCGACCATGCACAATGGACAAAGGAAGAAAAGATCTTAGACATAGCCATTGAGCGACCGCCCTACTTGACAGCACAGGATATAATAATGCTTTGCGTCGATCTCGGCAGACTTACGCGCGCTATAAATAGATACATTTTCATTCATAGCTTTCAGTAATAACATTCCGACAAATGTACAGACTATGTTTAGCAGCGTTGATTGGTCACAGAAGGAAACTTTTAAAAAAATCGGAAACACGATAGTACATGACTAAGTTCATTAGGTCGCCTCGCCACGCCATGCCAAACCCTCAACCCTACACGATCCACCCACCCTCCTGCCTACAACATTAATAATCTCGGACGTCGGAACTAACGCGCGCAACATAAACATATCTGATCCTACTGTGACAGAGTTATCGCCCACGTCGGAACAAAACTATTGCTGCTTGACTTCGCCGCTACATTCTTTCGCCTGTTGCTCACTGTCTCTCTATACTGGAGCCTCAGCGAGGTAATCTGTGCCTTGCTGATTGCAGATAAAATACCAGAATGTTCCTCGCGGTGTGCATTAAAAACAAAAACAAAATCAAATGCACGTGTAATCGTGTTACGGGAGCTGCACTTTGCGTTTGAATATTTTAGTGGGGTTGAGTGTGAACATTCCTTAAGTGCCGAACCTATGCTTGAGAAGACTGTAAAGGGATACCATGCCTATTTCTGGAATAAATCCACAAGAAAACGAGCGGCCTTAAAGCGCTATGTGCACTTTGTGACCTTGCCATGACGACCTTCCATATCTATAATTAAACTAGCTTTTGTTGCTATAAAAAGCATACGGGTTCAAGGCTCAACGAATTTCAATATATATATTTTTTGCTTTTGGGGTAAAAATTTTTTTAATTTTATTGTAGAAATATTTTATATAATTTTTAAAAAAAGATTACTACTGTAGAAACTGACGCTCCGAGTGAAAAAAATATATATGCATCAGTTTAGAAGAAGAAAAAATAAACGGGACAAAGAAAGTAAGTAAAAACTATCACACCCATGTAACAAAATAAAAAAGCAGCTGGAAGGAAAGATTAGGGGAAAAACACCAGTCGGAACAAACGGGGGGTGGGGGGTGGATACAGGTATTCCCCTCAAAACAAAAAAAAAAACAAAAGAAAAGAAAGAAAACGAAACAAATTTTGGATTTTGGGGGTGGGTGGGTGCAGTAGAAAGCATGATAGGAAACAAAACGTTTGGTAAAAGTAAATCGGAAAATGCAACAACAGGAGGAAAAAATCAAACGAGATTGGAAAGCAAGCATTAAGGAAAAAGTAATTTTTTTAAAGAATCAGTAGCAGGATAAACAATTCTGGGAAAAAAACAACAAACTAAGATAAAATGTAAGGCAAGAAAGAAGTCAGCTGTGTGTGTGGGGGGGGGGAGGGGGAGCAAACCGGGAAAAGTGCAAAACAAAAAATAACAATTCGGAAAATACAACTGGAAATGACTTTAGACGGAGTTGGTGCATGCGTTTTGTCGGTTGAACCAAAGTACGGTGGCCATTAGTGTCAGTAACCTGCTTTAGATCAAAGACTGGGTATGCAAAGTATTTGATGACAACAGATAAGTAACTGAAATATGAAAATCTTTGTTCTGCACGCTTGGATGGTTTTGCTGCTGACGTAGATGCCTCGTTCCGGTTCATTAGCATCGAAGACATAAAACCGAAAACAACGTTTGTTCTTCTCGAAGGCAGCAATGTCTGATGTCTGGATTCTAAGAAAGCACAGCATGTCTGCGTGGATGGAGGTGGGGGGGGGGAATGCTTCATACCTGGTTATTATATTCTAATGGGATTGTGAAGCTAAAACTGTCAGATGATATATTCGTCACGAAAAAAACATACTTTTATCTATCATCATTATCAGCGGTAGCAATAAAAGTAATAGTAGTTGTTACTGAGGTAGTCAATCAGTCAAAGTATATAGAAGAAGTTAGTCAAAGTATACGGAGGTAGGCAGTCACAGTATACTGAGTAGCTCTCATCATTTAAGATCTCTGGCACAACTCATCCTCAATGATTTTAAACATCAGTTAAATCAGCTTAACATAAAAAAATATGTTGTATTGTCAGTGATGTAAGCTTGAACATAAAAATATGTTGTATTGTCAGTGATGTAAGCTTGAACATAAAAATATGCGGTATTGTCAATGATGTAAGCTTGAACATAAAAATATGTTGTATTGTCAGTGATGTAAGCTTGAACATAAAATTATGTTGTATTGTCAGTGATGTAAGCTTGAACATAAAAATATGTTGTATTGTCAGTGATGTAAGCTTGAACATAAAAATATGTTGTATTGTCAATGATGTAAGCTTGAACATAAAAATATGTTGTATTGTCAATGATGTAAACTTGAACATAAAAATATGCTGTATTGTCAGTGACGTAAGCTTGAACATAAAAATATGCTGTATTGTCAGTGACGTAAGCTTGAACATAAAAATATGCTCTATTGCAAATAATACTTTGCACGTAAAGAGCTAAAAAAGCACTAATCAACTGGACTAAAATAAACAAACTGGATTCACTGAGATTCAAGGCCAAATTTGAGCAGCACTCGTCCAAGATCGATAACTGTGAATGGCAATGCAAAACAGCGCTGAAGACAAGATAGTTGCGAATGGCAATGCAAAACAGCGCTGAAGACAAGATAGTTGCGAATGGCAATGCAAGACAGCGCTGAAGTCAAAGTTATGAATGGCAATGCAAAACAGCAATGAAGTCAAAATTATGAATGGCAATGCAAGACAGCGCTGAAGTCCAAGTTATGAATGGCAATGCAAAACAGCAATGAAATCAAAGTTATGAATGGCAATGCAAGACAGCGCTGAAGACAAGATAGTTGTGAATGGCAACATTGAGCCGCCTTATAGATAAGTGCAAACTTCGCGTTCGTCTCGTTTGCTTTTAATTTTTTTTTCAAGACTATGGCGATCTCTGTTTTCCCATGATGAAAATGTCAAAACAAGTGAGCAGTCTATTTGTGCAAGCGTTAACCTGCCAAAGTTATGACAGATAACCTCTACCATTGTCGAGTCTGTTAAGCAATTACGAACGACAACTCACACATCTTTCAAGTTTCAAATCTATGGAGGTTTGTTGGCTTTTTTTGAAAAAAGGAGAAAGTTAATGGAGTTCACAGCAGGTATCACGAAAAGCGGCTAAAAGGGGAGTTAACCGAGGCTAAGTGAATTAGTTGAACACATGTTCCTCATTGAAACTTGGGGAAGGGGAAGGAAAAGTAAAAGAAAAAAAAATACATTTCAAAGTAAACAACAAAAACGAAACGGATTTAAGAGGAAAGCATTAAAATAAACTCAAAATGTTAATATTACCATTCAATCAGGGGTCATTTTATTAGTAGATAGATGACGGAAAGTGTGAAATAAACAGTAACAGATGCCACATTTACGAATATAATATTGTTACAAAGGAAACAATTAAGTTATTTAAAAGAGTATAATATTGTTACAAAGGAAACAATTAAGTTATTTAACAGAGGATAATATTGTTACGAAGGAAACAATTAAGTTATTTAACAGAGGAAAAATCCACGAACAATAGTAAAAAAACAAAAATGAAAAAGACCCGTGCAAGCAAATGCAAGCTGGATTAGTTTAATGGATATTTATAGAACCAAAATATACATACTTATCAGAAGACTGAGAATGGATACAAATGAAATAAAAATGAAATGAAAAAATGTGTATTATAGATATTAATTAATTATATAAATTGTAAAAGTAAACATCGAAAGAAACCTGTTATTTAATAGTAAACAGAAACTGACAAAAGAATCCTGATGTACAAGAAACAGTAAAACGATATAAAAACATTTACGCTACTTATTTACATTAAAAGATTGAACTTTAGAAACCCTACATTAGGAATTTCATCTGCATTATATGCATGTTCCACTTGCGGCTCTAGTGACGTTGTACAGCAGTTAATTCTCAGAATACGACAACCGGAATTATGATGTAGCCTGTGCCTTTCCTCTCTCTGCACTCCGGACCCTCCCACCCCTCTCCAAGCAAAGGTCGGCATCGCCTTTGAGTAATTAGGGCAGATGACCACTGAAGTTGGGTTCATTAATCTCTCACTAAGGAAAGTCTGTTCACTGGCAACAGGAGACCAGTCACTACCAATAGCAGGTAAACCGGAAACACCTAGGAACATGTACCCTTCCCTTTGTTTGCATTCCGGAACCCCCCCCCCCAAGCCATCGTCTGTTGAGGCACGAAGCCCTTTGAAAGAAGAACATCGAAAACGGACAGGGGGGGTCTCTTTTCTGAAGAATCATATAAACTCACCCCTACCCCAACTGTTAAGTCGGGTAGGATGAAATGGACTTCTGGGAATAGAATGGAATAGGATGGAATAGACTCTGGGATTAAATAGAAAGATGGTCATAGTTAAATATGTCTCAAGACAGGATGGGATTTGTCTTCTTACTGGGGAATAGACTCTGGGATTGCATCGAGGGATGGTCAAAGTATGATAGAATGCGATGGACTTCTTATTGGGAAGTAGACTCAGAAGTTAAAGAGAGAATGTGATGGACTTGATTGGAAAATAGACTTAAGAATCAGATAATGGGATTGTCAAAAATTAAACACGCCTAGTGATCAGTCGGACTTCATATTGGGTTAATAACCATAGTGATTAGACCTTGAGAAAGGGAAAGTTAAGTGTGTCTAAGAATAGGACGGGATGGACTTCTTATTGGGAAATAGACACCGGGATTAGACTGCGGGATGGTCAAAGTTAAATGTGTCTAAGGATATGACGGATGGACTTCTTGAGAAATAGACACCGGGATGGTCAAAGTTAAAGGTGTCTAAGGATATGACGGATGGACTTCTTATTGAGAAATAGACACCGGGATGGTCAAATTAAATGTGTCTAAGGATATGACGGATGGACTTCTTATTGAGAAATAGACTTAGCGATAAGATAGTGAAACGGTCAAAGTTACGTTCGTTTAATTATAAGAATTAAGAACGCGCTTCAAGTAACTAGATTAAACAGAGATTAGCGGTTTTAAGTGTTTTTCAATGAGGAACGAAACAGCGCTTTGTCCAAGGCCATGTGAACGCACTGCACATTTTTTTAATATATACATGCATCTGCTTTGGATTTACTTTGCTGATCTCATTCCGCCGCACTCGGTGTTTTATCAAATTAAACAATCGTTATCCAGATTAGAATCTGTTCTTGTGTATGGTATATGTTCATAATTGACCTATCAGTCTAATAGCACCAACAGTTATATACGCTTGCCTTTTATACACTATTGTAAGTTTGTGTTCAAAACAGAAAGAGAGGCGAACAGAGTATAGAGGGAAATTAAAAGTGTATAGAAAGTCAAAAGAAAAAAGTGTATAGAAAGTCGAGAAGAGAGAGAAAGAGAGAGAGAGAGTTCAGAGAGAGAAAGGTTTATAGAAAGTGGATATAATTATATAAAGATAAGTAGAGATGAGAGAATAAAAAAGGGTGTATAGAAAGACATGCAGAGAGGGAGAGACAGAGGGGAGGAGAATATATACAGATACAAATGGAGAGTGAGAAAGATGAGAGTGTATAGAAAGACAAGCCACAAAGAGAGAGAGAGAGAGAGAGAGAGAGAGAGAGAGAGAGAGAGAAGATTGGTCATAAAGACAAGCAGAGTGAGAAAGATGAGAGAAATAACAATTGTCGTTAGAAAGGCGTGCAGAGAGAGAGAGAGAGAGAGAGAGAGAGAGAGAGAGAGAGAGTATAGAATGACATTCACAGAAAGTGAGGAAGTATAGAAAGACATACAGAGAAAGTATGTTCACAGAAAGTATGTTCACAATTATGTGTATAGAGAAAAACATATTCACAGAAAGAAAGAAATTATGTGTATAGAGAAAGTAGAGAGATAGTATAGAAAGACCTGCATACAGAGAGAGTGTGTGTGTGTGTGTGTGTGTGTGTGTGTGTATGTGTGGAGTGTGTGTGTGTGTAGAAAAATATACACTCAGAGAGAGAGAGAGAGAGAGAGAGAGTTTTGTGAGAGAAGTAGGTAAGAGAGAGTACAGATAAACATTACACCAGACAACCACTAACATACAGACAGCTTGCATCATGCTATGACTGGTGAAAAAAGTATACAATGCCAGTTAGCTACGGTAATGCGACTAACCGTCTCAACTGGCATTCCATCACTGGATTAATAATTCCCCACCCTTCCCCCTGCCCTCCATTTAAAACCCACTCATCAAGCCAGCATTGTCAGCAGATGAGCTGGAGATAAGCTCTATATTTCATTCCATGTTCTTACAGACAGTCGGCAGAATACTTTTGAAAAAGTATTAGTCATAAGCTTCTCGCGATAAGGTTGCAACCAAGTAATGCAACGCAGCAACAGCTTTATGAAACTGGCAGGAAAAATATGTCTAAACAGAACGAAGCATTCACACGATCTAAAGTGTTTTCCGCGTGTAAAAGCACTTAAAGGGATTTCTCTTTTTTTAACTTATATAATTTTTAAAAAAATAAACACAAAATCTGGTGCTAAGTAGTCACCTGACGCAGAACAATGCATCACTTTACTGAGATATACTTTCGAGTTCAGGCTGTGTAACGTGTTCGATTAGAGTCAAAACGTTCGTTATTTGTTTAGCGAGAGCCACTTTCATCATGGCAAGCAAAAAAAAAACTGTCACTGATTACACTGGGCAACAACAAATTTGCTGTCTAAGATTTTTTGACGGATTTATGACAGTTTTATTGTGCTGGATCCAAAAACGACATGGGTTTTGTTCAATCAGGTCATCTTTTTGAGCTATTTTTGATCAACGTTTTGATCTATTGCGACATTATTTTGTTGTAGTTTTTATTTTACATATAAGGGTATTTTCTATTTATATGATGTAAAATTATTTTTTATTTCTTTAAATAAGCAAATTATAATTAGTTTTACATAATTATGAAGAGGTTACATAAGCTATTTTTGAATAATTGATATAAATGATATTTTTTTCTTCTTTAGGTAATGAAATGGAATCGGCCAAAAGACATTGCAAAAATAAACCCGATGTATTTTGCTACATCTGCAGCGAATACACCATTGTTCCTAACAGGAATACAGCAGCAGGTTTTATAAAGCGTGCATACCATGCTTATTTTGGTATAAAACTTGGTGATCAGGATAAAGTTTGGGCGCCACACATGGTATGCAAGACATGCACCGAGAATCTTCGTCGTTGGACCAAGGGTAAGAAGAGTTGTCTGAAGTTTGGAATCCCTATGGTTTGGAGGGAACCGACATTAACAGAAAAAACCGGAGCAGCCTTAAGTATCCTGATCTTGAATCAGCACGTCGTCCAGTAGCTCATTGTGATGAAATTCCAGTACCTGTCCCTGGAGAACTTACCGACATTAGTGAAGAAGATTTCTCTAGTGTTGAAGAATATGAAGAAGAAGAATTCGTGGTTCTTGATGATGATGTTCCAAATCCTTTTACGCAAAAGGAGCTAAATGATCTAGTTCGTGATCTCAGCTTGTCAAAGTCATCTGCTGAACTGTTGGCATCAAGATTGAGGGAAAAAACGTTGTGTTAAAACTGTATTTCGGAGTTACTTTACCAGGAAAAACTACATAAAAGAACATGAATTAAACTATCCTTTAAATTAATAAAGACATAAAAATAAAATGTTTCTGTTGTACCAAACGTCATACCGGGTGAGCCATTCTGACACCAGACGAAATATGTCTCGTCTCCATAGTTCTCTGATAGCGAGTTGGTGCGAAAGTGCCTACGCTAGTTAAAGTGACCTTATGGGGGTACTCGCTTTTCTTACTGCAACATCGACCTCCAATTAATCACAGCAACATGGACCTCTCATTATTCACAGCAACATGGACCTCTCATTAGTCACAGCAACATGGACCTCTTATTATTCACAGCGACATAATCATTTGCAGTATTGCGTAAGGGAATAAAATATAGTTTTTACCAATATCTGTGCTTTAACATATGTGGCACTGCCATCGAATAAGAAATTTAGGTTTTTAGCCATTTATTCGTGCTTTAACATACGTGGCACTGCCAACGAGTATAAAATCTAAAATATTAAACTCTTGAGTTATAAGGATCTTTGTGTTTAAAGTGTCATTATTGTCTTATAAAAATGGTCTTCCATTTTTGCTCGAAAGTAATTCTAGAAAGTAGTTTTATGACACGAACAGTTTCTTATACAAAAACATTTAAAAACAGCATCACTCGCGGCTCAGGATGTGTGTGTGTGTGTGTGTGTGTGTGTGTGTGTGTGTGTGTGTGTGTGTGTGTGTGTGTGTGTAGTTTCTAACGCTTCCGTCACGTCCCCTATCCCCCACTCTATCCCCTGAAGGAAAAAAAAACTACGAAATGGAAAAATAGCACGTCGCCTTATCTAGTATCATCACTGAATTTCCCGGATTGAGTTCCCTTTGAAACGGGTCAAAGTTTGTGAAGTTTCTAGAGTAACGGCCCATTTCTCAGACCCCCCGTCCCTCCCCCCGGAGGCCATTCATAACAAGCAATCTATTTTGATCTAAAAAACACAGAAGACTTCTGCAATATTTATTTTCAAATAAACGTAAAGGTAAATAAGTTTGGTAAGTTAGAGAAATCTATAGGCCTTATACTATTCGCAGAGAGTGACAAAACTTAATATCGAAAATGTATGCTAAATTTGCATACATTTGTGGTGAAATTTGATTGAATGCACCACTGGCTATTAATATTATTATTAATCATCCATAACTAATTATAAGTGATTTATATTTAATAATTCTCCCAGGAGATACCTCTTGTCTTTCACTTGGCAGATTATACGGGTATAGTAGAGTCTTCTCCCTTCCACAATAATAAGACAGACGTTTTACTGTCACACAGTACTTTTGCAGGTGGAAACTTCTTAATAAAGAAGTAATAAAAATCCGTCTTTTATTTATATTTAATGAGCCCCATCCACCGACTATTACTCCAACACATAAGTTTTAATATATTTGCAAGAAGGTTAATAAATTTAACGATAATTTTATTAAATCAAGAATCAAATATACAATGTAAGAATATAATCAAAAGAGCATTGATATTACATCACTTCAAACAATGTTAGATTAAAAGTTAACACTCATTCAGTTTATCTTAGCATAGTCATCAGCAGTCAAATTAACACACACGCACACACATACATACACACACGCATGCACACACATACACACACATATATATAATAAAGGTCATAGATATAGTATCATCATAGAATGAGAGTGGAGTTTTAGAGAGATCATTAAAGTCAATGTTCATACCCTTTTCAATGATGGTGGCTGTCATTAGCGCGTCATCACAATCACACGGTTTGCAACAAGTCATTTTCTTCTTAGATGACGGTCCAGCACACTCTTTCTAGGCACATTACACAACTGTTCCAGAATCTTTGATGCTCTCTCAAGCACACCAAAGAGAATTGTCCAAAACGTCATATGCGTTATCAGCATGCCACAAGGAATGTTTCTGAATCTTTGTGAATTCTCAAGACCAAACTCAAACTTTAATTTCTATAGCATTGGCTCTTGAATGGAACTCACGGGAATCAACACGTTTACAGATAAGTTTGACGACAATGCTGGGTACACACAGCAACATGATCCAGTAGAGTACAGTAGTTACTCTAGTCTGGAATGGTTACAGGGTTACAAAACCTCAAACGCATTAAAGAAAAAAGTATACTTCTCTCTGCAAAAGTCAAATTAATGGCAGTGCTAAGTTTAAGACACATTTCATCTCTAAACTAATTTCTCTCTTACCCACATTCTCAACTTACAAATTCTGCAGCAATATTTGTTAGCCCAATATACATGCAGCACACTGAAATAACCGTCCAATTACATAAGCATTCTCCAATTCAAATCATAGATCAATAGTAAACATGTATGAAATATTTCTAAATCCATTCTTTCTTTATCAGTCAGTTAACTTACCATTAGTTAATGATCGCCTTTCATGACCAGACTTGAGTTATATCAAAATCAAAGTGATTAGGTACGTTTTGGTCTATCCCCACTGGAGGATGAAATTGTTATGAACAAGTGTGAGACTATTAGTTAGAAAAACTACTCATTCGCTTGGAACCGGTTTGGATTGCATCAGCAAGTTCTAGCATATTTTTTACCTGAGTACTTACAAAAATATCCCAAAGGCCTCGTCATATTGACATTTATAAATTATATCACAATTAAGTTTAGAAATAGGGACAGGCAAATTTACTCCACCACAAATTGTTTGTTTAAAAGTAAAAAGTCATTAAAAGCTCATAAGATTAACTTGACATTCCAAATAAATTTTCGGCCAAGTGCCGTTCGTTTTGGGTAAATGGACATTGAATAAACTAAAACCCTACTCTAAACTGCCTGTATATAAGCTTTTATTGAAATGTGAATAATGAATTTTTAATAAAGACATCTAAACTCTAAAGCAAAACCATACATTATGCACTAAGAGACAAATATTTGCGCTCTCACATACACTTACACACCGTTCTTAGCGAAATAAAACAGAACACCCCGTTAATGACAGGAATATAAAGCCACACCCCCCGTTAATGACAAGAATATAAAGCCACACAATCCGTTAATGACAGAAATATAAAGCCACACACTCCGTTAATGACAAGAATATAAAGCCACACACTCCGTTAATGACAGGAATATAAAGCCACACACTCCGTTAATGGCAGGAATATAAATCTACAATAATTTCTGTTGCTATAGTTATTAGAGTTTTAAAACTCCGCGCCACTCAAGAGAGAAGCAGAGTTCAGTTGCGCGTCTGTTTCCTTTTCTCGAAAACAACTTCCGCTTGAAGGTGTTCGATTGACCGAAAATGTTTACATGTATTTTTTTTTAAGTCGAGGCAATTCGGCGTTTGAATTTTAGCCATTAGATGACAGTATCTGGTAAAAAGTGGTACAAGGTCTCGATTTTAATTGGTGGTGTGGCTGAAATAAGGGAAATCACTCTAAATAAGTACAAAAGCTAAACTAGTATAAATCATGCCCATATAGTAAGTGCACTGAGTCGATTCAACATATATATACATACGTACAAACATGAAATAAACATTCCACACGCGCCACACACACACACACACACACACATATGCATGCACGTACCTCAAACCAGATTTGGCACAGGCTCACGCACTTACCCTTACTCACACACACATACTCATACACTTACACACATACTCATGCAATTACACACACACACACTTACACACATACTCATACACTTACACACATACTCATGTACTTACACACATACACTTACACACATACTCATGCACTTATACACATACACTAACACATATACTCATGCACTTACATACATACACTTACACACATACACTTACACACATACTCATACACTTACACACATACTCATACACTTACACACAAACTCATCACACACATACTTAAGCGTGTTATCTCTATATAAACAAGTGAAAAAGCAATAGTCTGTTTAGTCTGTTCCTGAACTGAAAATGTCTCCTGCATCGCGCTGATGTACTGACAGTGCACTGCCGGAGATCGCTACAGAGGCCGCCTGCAGAGCCAAGTTAAACAAGACGTCGCCATAACCAAACAAAAGTTGAAGGGAGTCTTGTTTCCCCGTTCCCTTCTCAAGTACGCCGGTTAAGAAAGGGCTGCTGAACGCAAGCACACACCCTGCAACGCTTTGTTGTCAAGGACAACGGTCTCTGCATAAAAACTGCAGGAGGCAGGTGAGTTGGTGATGAGGGGTAGATATTTCAGGAAGTGCTAAAATGTGTACGATACGCGGTAGTGAATAAGGAAGCAAGTATACTAACCTCCTTCCCATATCGCCATGATACAAACGCAACGTTAACAACATATTACACTGAACAACTACATCACGTCTAACGACACAAAAACCATCACAACACGCCTAGCGACACAATGCGCCACTAAACATCACAACACGCCTGGCGACACAATGCGCCACTAAACATCACAACACGCCATTAAACCAACACAACACGCCTAGCGACACAATGCGCCATTAAATTATCACAACACGCCTAGCGATCAATGCACCATTAAACCATTACAACACGCCTAGTGCCACAATGCACCATTGAACAACCATCACAACACTCTTAGTGACACATTAAACCACAGAGCTATGGGAACATATATTTACGACACATAACATCAATGGAACATCCCCCGACATACCTAGAGCTAAATTACTTCAATAAACCATTATAATGCACACTTAGCAACACACTATACCATTGGATCATTACAACACACTCCCAGCTACACATTACATCCTGGCAACACATTACATCACCAGTCTAGCTACACATTACACCACACTTCTTTCTACACATTTTGGCACACTCCTAGATACACATAACAACAACTTCTGAAAACATATTAGCTATACGTAACAACACACTTCTAGCTATACATTACAACAATTCCTAGCTACACATAACAACAAACTTGTAGCTACATATTACAATACACTCGAACCATTACAGTAATCCATCATATCACTCAACATATTAAACTAGTAAACCATTTGAATACATGTTTAACAACATATAATATCTTAATCCAACACTTTATATACATTTCGACACATTTCACTAACAAATCACCACGCCAGCTAGTACATTACACACATGAACTACCACGCCAACCAGTACATTGCACAAATGAACTACCACGCCAACCAGTACATTACAGACATGAACTACCACGCCAACCAGTACATTACAGACATGAACTACCACGCCAACCAGTACATTGCACAAATGAACCACCACCAAGCAACACACTGGCAGCTACGTGACTAAATCGTCCAACGACCACTTCAGCACCCAAGGGACGAGCTATGTATATCACTGACCATCACAGACGCGCGACACAGGCACCAATGAAATCCAAAAAATGAGCGACTTCTCTACAAGATAATTGCGTACTACGATCTGAAAACCGACACTCAGTGTACATTTGAAGCAATTCTGAAGACATTTGTGTCTTAACTGGATCTGAAAAATTACTAATGGGCTGACCGTAACCGCTCGAAATCTACCCTGTTGTGCACGTTCTTTCTAAGAGACAATCAAAAAGGTAAATTTGTACATTTAAACACCATTGAATGTCCTATCTAATGAGAAGCGGACCTGTCACATGACAGCCATTTTGCCTTTCAAGTCTCGCGAGACTCGCGCGCTGGGACAATTTGCCTTTCAAATCCACAACAAAATGTCAGCCGAAGTAAAACAATTGCGGCCCTGCTGGCGGCTGTATGTTGCCTGACACGAGATGTTTCGTACAATATAAATCGACCGCTCTGAGGCTGCAACAATTGGCTAATGGACGATATTAATAAAAATGATGACTGCATGTGCGATAAAAAGACGGTGTGGGTTGGGAGTGGGGCGCTGAGAGAATTCAAACCAAAAATGTGATCATTTCAATTTAATGTCTGTGCCAAGAACTGTAAAGACTACTAAGGGTCGCAAAAAGAAGGAAACCCCCAAACACAACCATCCCAATCTTCATAGAATACTTGCTTTAGCAAAGGTCAAGGACCGTTTCCAACTACACATAAGTTGCGGACCACCACGTGTACAATTTAAAGTGGATTACACACCCTCGAACCAGCTGATAATGCGCCGCGGACCAAGGTCACTCTCGCGCTTCTTGAATCTCGAAGTTTTGTGTGTCTCTCACTGTCTCATCCCCTCATCTCTTTTCTTTTTAGTTTCACTTTTACAATCTCTCGTCTACTGTTCCCCTCTCTCCTGATGAAAGCAAAATGTTTCAACGTTCATCGCCATTTTCCTATGGTATTTTCCTTTCTTTTATGAGACGGAAGATCTGTGATAAAATTTTATTCCACGTATTTTTTGTCATTGACAATAGGCCTGCAATGTCACGTGGGGTTTGCTCGCTCGCTTTCTCTCTCTCTCTCTAATTATACACTTATCTTTCGGTTTCATGCTTGCCTTTGTTTTGTTTTTTCACTTTTGGTGTTTGTACTCCATGAATCACGCTTTTGTTTTCTGGTTTAATTATCCGGACACAAAGGGCGAACCGGAAGCCTTAGAGTTGTTCTAACCCACGTGACAAATATTGTGTTGTCGATTACCGCCTGTGATTTAACACTTTGTCAGCACCGGTACACTAGTTTAAAGCTAAACTGGTTAAAGCCGACATAATCTACACACACTATGTGTTTTCTGTTCTTTTAAACAAAAGAGCGATCAAAAGAAGCATTGCAACAAGGAAAGAATGTCTTCTTTATCCAAGTGTATAAAAAGAAAAAAATAAATTATGGATGTAATGAAAATCCGATGTTTTTGCTTTTGGTCGGTTCGAAGATGGTTTATATTTTGTTTGGGGTAAATCTATCGTGACCTAAATCTATCGTGACCTACAAGAGAGTGAAACAATTCCATCGGTGTGAGACTCGTGTGTACGGTTTGAGAAAGATTTGAGTTGTGTGTGTGCGTGGAGCTTTATGTGCCATGTGTGTATGTGTGATGTGTGTGTTTATGTGTAGTGTGTGTATGTATGTGCCGTATGTATGTGTGGTGTGTGTGTTTATGTGGTGTGTGTGATGTGTTGAACTGTCTTTTAGTCAATGTATTTATTTGTATTAACTTAAATTTTTGTCTCCGTTGTACACCAGCCAATATATAAGAAGCCAGTGAAAGTATAGTTGTATATTTCACACCCTAACACTTTAGTAATAGCCGAGGGGGGGGGGGCAAGGTTTAGTGGTAGGCCCATATACATTGTAATCAGTTTACAACAACACGGTTTATAAATATTTATATACATCGAGGTGCTGTTTGCCGTCCTTAGATAAGTGCCAACTTGCTTCTGATTTAAGTGTTGTCTATCTTGCGTAGGTCCAAGAGTGTCATAAGCTCAGTGGTGTGGTCATGTATGCTGTCATTCTTTCACCATGTGGTTACATTTCTGCCAAAAGGTGGGCGTAGTTACATTACTGCCAGGAGATGAAGCAAGTTAAATAAAATACCAAGAGGTGGGCGTAGTTACATTACTGCCAGGAGATGAAGCAAGTTAAATAAAATACCAAGAGGTGGGCGTAGATGACATTATTGCCAAGAGTTGGTTTTACTGAACATGAATTTGAATTTTGCGAGAATGAATGGAAATTGACAGTGAATGAATTTTAGATTACCGAGAATGAGAATTTGGGACTGCCGAGAGAATAAATTTGGGATTACCGAGAATGAGAATTTGGGACTGCCGAGAAAATACATTTGGGATCATCGAGGCGGAGTTTGGATTAAAACATCTGATGTGTGTTGGATAATCACACCGAAATAGGTCTTTCAAATTCAAGGATAAGTACGGCGAAATATTTTCCCATTTAACTTCACTTTATTCAGTGTGGACTATTGATATCGGCAATTAATGAGAACGCCTGACTTTTCAAACTGCAATTAGGTCAACTTCTTGGATTGCCAAATGCTTTTTCTGTGAATTCAGAACCAGTATCAGTATAGATATTGAACGAAACCAGTGACTTCCAGTATTATGAGGGATGTTTACTTATGTTTTGTGGGATGTTTACTTATGTTTTGTAGGATGTTTACTTATGTTTTGTGGGATGTTTACTTATGTTTTGTAGGATGTTTACTTATGTTTTGTGGGATGTTTACTTATGTTTTGGGGATCTTTACTTATGTTTTGTAGGATGTTTACTTATGTTTTGTAGGATGTTTACCTATGTTTTATGGGATGTTTACCTACTTTATACAGGATGTCTACTTACGTTACGTGGGATGTTTATGTATGTTATATAGGATGTTTACTTATGTTTTGTAGGATGTTTACCTATGTTTTATGGGATGTTTATGTATGTTATATAGGATGTTTACTTACGTTATTAGCGGAATATAACATAGACTGACAAGCCAGTGTGTCTGCATGTTAATGGTAATTATTTACACTAGCATTCTGTACTAGTAAAGTTATATTAATAAAGTATCTGCACATATAGTTGTTCACTTAAATAACACACACACACACACACACACACACACACACACACACACACACACACACACACACACAGAGAGAGAGAGAGAGAGAGAGAGAGAGAGAGCAAAAATATCACTCGTGTGCATTTTATTTACATTATAGCACAAATGGAAGCAGTTACCAAATCACTATATATATATTTAAAACATACAAAAAAGAAACTCCGAAACGAACCAACAATCCCGCAGAAATTACAAGGTAATTATGAAAGAAGAGAGCAAATTCCTACAGCTTTTGATAAGACAGGTTTGATACCCAAGACTGTCTACTAATCATGGGCAATAAGGTCATTGCGCAAACTGAGACCAGGGTGTTGAATGATAAGATATGTGGAATATATTTACACAGTTTCCTTATTTCCAAAAGAGGCATGACTCATACAGCACTCTCAACTAATTCCAAAGAGGCATGAGGGATACAACACTAACTTGATCAACTAATTCCAAAGAGGCATGAGGCATACGGCACTAACTTAATCAACTAATTCCAAAGAGGCATGAGGCATACGGCACTAACTTAATCAACTAATTCCAAAGAGGCATGAGGCATACGGCACTAACTTAATCAACTAATTCCAAAGAGGTATGAGGCATACGGCACTAACTTAATCAACTAATTTCAAACTGACTTACTTATCTAATTCCAAAGGAGTCATGGGGCATAACTTACCGACTCACCCATGCAAAACCAAAGAGGCAGGAAGAATGAAGCATAATGCACTGACTTACCCATATATACAAGTAGTGTGGTGAGGTAAATTTGCCTATCCACATTTCTAGACTTGGTTGTTATATAAACTGTTAAAATGTTGAAGTGGTTCGACATTGGCACTCCTTATGACGGTATTTTTGTAAGTGTCAGAGTTGGAGTAAACAACTCGAGTTGAGAATATGCTAGAAACTGCTGATGCAATCCAAACCAGTTCCAAATGGATGAGTAGTTTTTATTTTCCAAAGGTTAAGATTTGTGGGAATTGAGATAGCCAATGGGCTGAGATCAAAAGTTTACCTGCGGTAGAAAATTACATTGTCTAATCACTTGAATTTGATGTGACAAGAAGTCCAGTCATGAAAGGCAGCTGTTAGCTTAATGATGAGTTAACTGACCGATTGAGAGAGAATGGACTTAAAAATATTTTTTGCTACTGATATGTTATACTTGCATTTTACTTAGAGATGCATTATGTGAGTTGTCTATTATTTAAACAAATGGTGAAATTAGATGCTTTTGTGTAGTATGCTAAACACTTGACATTAATTCTAATTAACTTGTTCATAAACTATTATACTGTATTTATTATGCTGTGTGCGTGTATTGGACTAATAAATACTGTTGCAGGAAACTGTAAGTTGAGACTTGAATGAAAAAAGACTGGAGTTAAAAATGAATAAACTTGAAACTTAGCATTTGTTTCCTGATTATATTTTACAGAGGAAAAGCAGCCTTTCCTCGTTTTATCGGAATCTTCTGGTTTACTGATTATAAACTGCTATGACCATGGTAGAAAACAAGAAGTATCTACCACAGTGTAAGTGTAAGGAATACACTGCACTTTCATTGATATATGGTGGCAAGGGATGCTGACTACATCGAGCAATTTCTGGTACAAGGAAGTTACTAGAAATTGCTACAATTGTTGTTTTTCTGCTTGATGGAGCTAATGTGGCGAAGGAGCACCCAGGTAATTGACAGTAATAATATAAACAATAAACTTTGTGGCTTTGATAAGAAAAGCATGTGGAAGACTACTGTGACTTCACCTATACAAGTTTACATAGAAACTATTATCACTTGTCTCTAATAACTCCATTTCTGTAGAAACTATTATCACTTGTCTCTAATAACTCAATTTCTGTTCTCTGATAAGAACTATGCTGTGGTTTGTATTGACACTGGGGGCTTGCTATATATAGATTAAAAGATGGATTTATCTTCTTAGTAAGAAGTTTTCCACCTATGGTAATATTGTGTGACGGTAAATGATTGTCTTGGAAGACAAATGTTTGTTGTGGAAGAGAGAAAACGTTTCCAATGCCTGCATATCCGTGGTGTCTTCTGGAGAATTATTAATAACATAAATTAAGATTTCCATCACTTGTAATTTGTTATGGATGATTAATTAATAAAAATAATAATAATAACCATTAACTAGGTGGCGTTGGTGTCACAAGTAATATAACATATGGCATACAATTACAGAGTGGATAAAACATTACAAAGCGTATTTTAACACAGATTTAATTTAGATTTATTTATTTTTACAGTCTACCAGGTGACGTCACTGTTGAAGAATCTCAAAAGTAGGTGGATGACGGAGTTAATTGTCAACGCAGACGCATAAGTCATTTACGCGAGTATCGGAAAATTTTATATCATAGTCCCCATGACAGTCAAAGTCCCAAATCATAGTCCCAAGTCAGTCATAGTCCTATGTCAGTCTATTCCGGCTTTCATTTATTATAAATTATCAGCATATGATTTTGAATTATTATCTGTATCAATAAAACTGCTCAGGTTTTCATTCGTTATTAGAATATATCGGTTTGCCTCATGACGGGTGTCAAAAAAATCTGTTCAGGTTTATTATCAGTACACGATTTTGTCTTATTATCTGTAGCCATGGGGATTCTATGTCAAGTTAAATTAGAATTTCTCCAGGTGCCCGCAGAGCGTGACTTCACCAGTGCTGAAATTAAAAGTAATCAGCAAAGTAGTCTCTGAAATTTGAACCGTCTATGGGATTTTTTTAAAAGGAGAGAGAGAGAGAGAGAGAGAGAGAGAGAGAGAGAGAGAGAGAGAGAGAGAGAGAGAGAGAGAGAGAGAGAGAGAGAGAGAGAGAGAGAGAGAGAGAGAGAGAGTGAATGTATGTGAATGTGTATGTATGAGTACCTGTATGTGTGCAGCATTGTACACTAGCAGTAACAAAGCACTTACTTCTTGATGTCTGTTCTAGCACTATTCGTAATAAGGTGGATTTATTTTTACCCTCAAGGGCGCATCATCGAAGTAAATATATACCTGGAAATACCCGAGCATTGCACACGTAGGCTATACTTGGTTATACCTGGAAATACCCGAACATTGCACACGTAGGCTATATTTGGTTATACCTGGAAATACCCGAACATTGCACACGTAGGCTATACTTGGTTATACCTGGAAATACCCGAACATTGCACACGTAGGCTATACTTGGTTATACCTGGAAATACCCGAACATTGCACGCGTAGGTTATACTTGGTTATACATGGAATACCGGGCATTGCACACGTAGGCTATACTTGGTTATACCTGGAATACCGGGCATTGCACACGTAGGCTATACTTGGTTATACCTGGAATACCGGGCAAGCGCTGCACCAGTAATAATAAGTGGAATGCTTTCTTATCACAGCAGAACATCTTATCATAAGCATAACATAATCCAAATAAACACAAATAACAACATGGATTTATTTTTATCTTCATCACTGCACCACCCAAATAAAGTTTTTACCTGGAATACCCAAAGCGTTGCACGAGTACATTAAAACTCAGGCGATGAGCAGGAGAGTCCCGGGAGTGCGTACCTGTGAGGGGTGTGGTGTGGTGTGACGGGGGTGAGTTGGTGAGGAAAGTATTTCCGCCATTTCGGGAAGAAAAGTCAAGAACTTACGACCTGAACGCCCTCCTGCCCGAGAACTCAACGCTTAGTCCAGTCGGCATCACCCCCCCCCCCCCCTCCACCTCCCCCCCCCCCCGACTCTCCATGTCATTCAATGACAATCTGAACAGCAGAGACCTGTGAGAGGTCTTAAGGCACCGTTTGAGGTAGAGATTGATTGGAGTAGTGGTGGAGATGGAAGGAAGGAGGAAGGAATAGGATGAGGAGATACTGAATTGATGTTCTGAATTACGATGCCAGGTTTAAAATATGAAAATAAACAACCCGCATTTCTTACAAGCAGTAAAAGCAATGGATGCGGGATTGGGTGGGAGAGGAGGGGGGCTTGTTGCATACAGTTTCCTCGTAAATCAGTCTTGAAGTGCTTTTCATAAGTAACTAATACGCCTTACCACTTGATATATATTCTAGTTTTATATCGTGAGCACTTCTGATACTTGTTTGGGTTTTCCAGCGCGCTGCTTCAGCTAGCATGTTACATATGCGCTTGCGAGTGGATGCTTTCAAAACAGTCTTGGAGTTGTGGTGGTTTAGCAAGACAAGTTCCTTGCTCGTCTCGTACTGCGCCTGACGAAAAAAAAAATCTCATTTAATTTGGTTGTTATACAGAGGGCAGCAAATCAACGCTTGAGTTGTCACTGACAGTGCGGTTCCGCTTCATTGCGCGCTAATGCTTTTCATAGCTAAGGCCCACGAAGCCGAAGACGTTAGCTGAAAACAACTGTAATAACGTCTGCATTATATATTTACCCAATCACACAAGTTCAACGGATCTCTCACTACTGCCTGATAATTTCAAACGACAAATTCAGACTCCACTAGGCGACAAATTCGTTCGCACAACTACATGATAAATTCACTGTTTTCCACTGCGTGACAAATTCCTGCGCAACTACGTGACAAATTCACTGATCCAAACCTAACAATAAAACAAAATCCAATATCTTTATAAAAATAGCGCGCGCGCGCGCACCCCCTCCATACTCCATTACCTCACTCCCTCCCCATTCCCCTCCTTATTTAATAACCTCCTCAAAGACCGTAAGGGTGCATGCAATAACAGTCTAAGTAAACAGGATACGAAAGGGAGTTCCAGACCCAGAAACTTCAGCAGACCCGAGGCCACACGAAAACGCAGAGGTAAACTCTGGGCAATATTAACCTTGACAGGCTGCTTCAGACGAAAATGATGCACTGATTTAAACCTTAGCAACCCAGGTCAAGAGCGAAAGAACAGGCCTACTGCCTACCCACGTCCCGTCTGTCCGACCCGCTCTGGGTGTAGAGAGCTTGAAGAAACCATAGGCTAAAGGTCAGTCTGGGTACAACGACCTTGCTGGCAGAGTACCGCGTTCCAGACAAATCGATAGGACAGGACCTGGTAATCCCGGCCTTAAAAACAATTTTCCTTGCTCGGCTCAACAGTCATAAGATCCAGGGTTAATCGATTTCTCCGACAAGTTCCAAGACGACGCCGACGACGCCAGACAGCTTCGCCATCGAGAACTCGCACGCGACCACTTCAACAGGATGTAGATTCACGCAGGCACGCGCGCTACCACACTAAGCCTGTGTACTGCTGCAAGTACGTAGACTTACACGTACCATGGGTCAAGGACAGACACGGAATGAAAGTGCTGGTACAGCGATACAAACATCGATTTCCGTTCTCTCTGCATCGATGGCGAAAGACCCTTAAAGCAGCAATCATCACACAATTTCTCAACAGATCTTTCTGTGTGCCGTTTAAAATGATAACAGCAAACTACAGGTCGGGTCAGTCGCTGCGCAGACGACCTTCGAATTTGTTATCAGCACTTTCGGCGTCTGTGTTAATGTTGCGTTTACACAGTGTCGTCACGACCCGACCTAATAATAGCGATGCAAATAATAATAATAATTAAAAAGATAGAGCGGATTTTACTGTATTATCATCCTTCAGCAACTCCCAACACAATCTCTCCATCCACCACCACATCTTACTTTCACCCGCGAGCATCGTGGTTGTACTTCTTGTTCGTTTAGTGTTTATTAACGTTTCATTGTCTGTCACGTGATTTTGCACCTCACAACCGTCACGCGCGTTTTAAGACAGCGCTTTCAAGACAAAAGCAAAAGAAACCAAACAAAACGGAACTGTTTATTAAAGAAGAGCCGCGGTGTAGACTGAAGAAGAATTTCGGCCAAGAAAGGGAAGCCTGTAGAGTTTAGAGTAGAATGTCAAGTGGAAATGACGTCAAATTCATGAGAAAGAAAACCGGTAGCAGTTACATCTGATAGAAACAGAAAAGAAGACCGGTAAAAGTTACAACAGATAGAAATTGCGAAGAAAGCCGGTAGAAGTTACTACAGATAGAAATTGCGAAGAAAGCCGGTAGAAGTTACAACAGATAGAAATTTCGAAGAAAGCCGGTAGAAGTTACAACAGATAGAAATTGCGAAGAAAGCCGGTAGAAGTTACAACTGATAGAAATTTCGAAGAAAGCCGGTAGAAGTTACTACAGATAGAAATTGCGAAGAAAGTCGATAGTAGTTACATCTAACAGAAACTAAGAAGAAAATGAGCCGGTAGGAGAGAGAAATAAAACTCCGACAGAATACTGAATGAATTTCTGACTTCTGTCGTGCGAACAACTACATTACCGACTGCTGCCGACATCTGTCAGACCTGCAATTTGCCCGTTCCTCCAAATGTATTACGTAACCTACGTCATTTCAAGAATGAAAACTTATTTCTTCAATGCCTGAGTCCAAACATTCGACTATTAGTACACTAGCTTTCGTCATAACGGAGGTGGTGGTGGTGGTGGGCCAAATTGACTCGCGCGCGTACGGAATGTGCACCAAGTGATTTATTTCTCCTTTATCTTCACTTCTAACGGTTCGCTGATTTCGCCAAATGTAAATTGTATATTATCTTGGTTAAGTCACAATACAATCACAACTCTGAAGCACCTGATGCTAATAAAGCACGAAATGACTTCTTCCTGGGGTCAAAAGTGCAGTGAAATTTTAAGCTTCATATCGGAAAAGTCCCGTACACATTACATCGACGACCTATGAGGTTAACGGGGGTGGGTGGGTGGGTGTGTACATCAAACTTTTTTAATATCCGCATGATTCTAATATTTACTTAAAACAGCAGTCGGTAATGTAGTTTTGTTAAAAATAATTTAATTTAAATCGGAAAAGCTAAAAGAATCTGTCCCGAATTAAGGAAGGATGTAGGATTGTTACAGTTCAGCAAGAGATGGCGAGATGGTTTCAGTCTTTTTACCCCTGGGAATTTCCACTCTTTCCGTTAAGTGACGTTATTTTCGTCTGAGACGAAGTCTGAAAAAAAAAATCTATAGACTATCATAATGGTGTACTCTTTCCTAAAGTGATCTCAGATATGCAGATTCTAAAATGGACACAAAGAGATACAGTTTGAATTCTTTATAGCTAAAATTTTTAAAATTAAAAATGGACACAAAGAGATACAGTTTGAATTCTTTATAGCTAAAATTTTTTTATTAAAAATGGACACAAAGAGATACAGTTTGAATTCTTTATAGCTAAAATTTTTTAAATTAAAAATGGACACAAAGAGATACAGTTTGAATTCTTTATAGCTAAAATTTGTTATTAAAAAATGGGGGGGGGGGCATGAAGTTATGAAAGGGAATAAACAAACACTTGAACTTGTCGTGTGGTGGTGCCAGTTTTCGAGTAACAGTTCACAACCACCACCACCACCCATATTCATAAAAGTATAGAATTTAGTGCTTGCTCATCACCAGCAAAAGCATTTGCACTGCCTTCTTCGGCACCGCAGATCTGACGGAAAGGAACGCAAATGCCACGGGTTCTTTTCGGGTTAAGGTTATCTCCTCCTACCCAACGCCAACTTCTAGCATTATCAGTACCGAGGAGCTGTCTGGATGTAAACGACACCGTTGTTTTAACTGCGGAGCATTCCACATCATCATATTAAGAACCGCTCTAAGTATACTGTACTGCAACACGGCCACACAGGTCATCAATTAAAATAAGAAAGATACAAACCGAGCTTTTCTTTATATATATATATAAAAAAAAAAAGAACAGAGAGAAATTTAATGTAAAACAAAGGAATAATAACGAGAACAAGAATAAAATCTGTAATAATGCAAGACGATTAAGCAAATTGAGGAATTAGAATATCAAGACCAATAACAACAAGCAGTTGACAAGAAACTAGAGGCAAAGAAAAAATAATTACGGTCACCTCAAGCATAATGACAAGGAGAAAACTCGATAAATAATGTCGGAGAGAAAGAATCATGTGATGTGATCACTCTGAATGTAAGACAGTACAGACATGAATCCACACAGTACAGACAGACCGTGTAACAGCCAAACACGAACACTTTCCAGAATGATGATAGCATTGCACATACAGCAACATACACAACAACAACTTTCAAGAAAAAAACATATACAAGAATAATGACAGTAACGCTCGTGCACATATACCCTCCAAGTATGACAGTCCATGTACAAATACACTCCAAGTATGACAGTCCATGTACAAATACACTCCAAGTATGACAGTCCATGTACAAATACACTCCAAGTATGACAGTCCAGTCCATGTACATATACCCTCCAAGTATGACAGTCCAGTCCATGTACAAATACACTCCAAGTATGACGGGAAAATCCACGCACAAATACCCTCCAAGAATGACGGGACATCTATGAACAAATATCCTCCAAGAATGACGGGACAGTCTATGCACAAATACCGTCGAGAATAATGCCGGTAGCGTCCATAACAAAGTCCTGGACAATGGCAGCTACACCACTGCACAAGATACCTCCAAGAACGAAGGTACCACAAATGCATAAATACCTCCAAGAATGAAGGTACCACAAGTGCATAAATACCTCCAAGAATGAAGGTACCAGAATTGCACGAATGCCTCCAAGAATGAAGGTACCACAAATGCATAAATGCCTCCAAGAATGAAGGTACCACAAATGCATAAATGCCTCCAAGAATGAAGGTACCACAAGTGCATAAATACCTCCAAGAATGAAGGTACCAGAATTGCACGAATGCCTCCAAGAATGAAGGTACCACAAATGCATAAATACCTCCAAGAATAATGACAATGACACCCATGCATTACTTGACGAAGTTAGATACTTAAGGCTGCTCCGGTTTTTTCTGTTAATGCCAGTCACATCAATAGCGCAGAAGTAGCAGTCAGTGACATGGTTTGTTGGTTCTCCCTCCACGTTTATTAAGATAGATTGTGCCAGATAAATTGATGAAGTAGTTGTGATGATAGATTGTGCCAGATAAATTGATGAAGTAGTTGTGAGGATAGATTGTGGCAGATAAATTGATGAAGTCATTTATGAGGGTAGATTGTGCCAGATAAATTGATGAAGTAGTTGTGATGATAGATTGTGCCAGATAAATTGATGAAGTAGTTGTGAGGATAGATTGTGGCAGATAAACTGATGAAGTCGTCTATGAAAGATAAATTGAAGAGGTCAGTTGTGAGAGTAGAGTGTGTCAGCCTCATTGATGAAATCAGTTGTAATACTAGACTGTGGTAGATAAATTCATGAAGTCAGCTATAATACATATGGCGGGGTAACTGTGCCTATCCTTATTTCTAAACTTATTTGTTATATAAATTGTTAAATTATCAAAATGACCCTATCTTGGGCACTCCTTATGATGGCATATTTTGTAAGTGTCAGAGTTGGAGTAAACAACTTGGGTTTAGAAAGATACTAGAAAATTGCTGATGCAAAACAAACCAGTTCCAAATGGATGAGTACTTTTAATGACTAATAGTCTCACACTTGTTCATAACAAAATCATCCAATGGGGATGGACCAAAATTTTCTTTGTTGAAGAAGTACTCTATTCTATCACTTTGATTTTGAACATAACTCAAGTTCGGTCATAAAGGCGATCATTTGCTTATGGTAAGTTAACTGACTGACAAAGAAAGAATGGAATTAGAATATTTCATACATGTTTGATATTGATCTATGAATTGAATTAGAGAATGTTTATGTAATTGAACCATTATTTCTATGTTCATTAATTTGACTGCATTGCACATTATACTTGTGAATTTTGATTGATGCTGTTTCTTATTTTGTGTGTATATCGACCAAACAAAATTGTTGCAGGATTTTGTAAGCTGAGAATGTTTGTAAGAGAGAAAGGAGTTTAGAGATGAAATATGCCTAAAAAAATTTAGTGCTGCATTGATTTGACTTTTGCAGAGAAAGCACACCTTTTTTCCTTTCACTCCAGGCACAGTGACTACAGTTATTGCTTGTTCACATTGGTTTTGTGAATCCAGTGTTGTAGTCAACTTATTAGTAAAACGTGTTGCTGTAAGTTGATTCCTATTAATTCGGTTCGAGAGCTAATGCAGTGAAAATGGCGGCTTGAGTTTGGTCTCGAGAATTAACGAAGATTATTCTGAATGTTCCTCATGGTGTGTTGAGTAAACACACAAAAGTTCGAGAACATTCCTCCTGATGTGCTTGATAGTACATGTGAAACTCAGGACGATTCTCTATGGTGTGCTTTCTGAGCTCATTGAAGATTCTGGAACAGTTGTATAATGTGCCTAGAAGGGACACGTGAGGCCATCACCTAAATAAGAAAGACAGTGACTTGTTGCAAACTGTGTGATTGTGAACACAGGCTGGCACAGCCGCCATCTTTGAAAAGGTTAGGTGCATTTGACTTTCATTATTTTCCTGAAACTCTACTTTCATTTCCATGGTGATATCTATGTACTTGATCACCAGATTATCTCTTCCTTCTGAAATTGTCTAACGATATGTGTGACTGATGGGGGCTTTTCATTTTTTTATCTTGATCAAGGGACAAATTATGTCAATTTCTGGTTTGTTTTGAAAATTAACTGCAGGGTGAGAGAAAATTGAATGTGGCACATAAAACCGACATCTATTGTCGCATTCACCCTATTAATTGTCACAATCTTCCAATTCAAGTGTATATTCAATATTCTTTACAAATATTATGATAAACGCTTATGTACAGAAGTTTAGTTTTCTATTGTATTTTACACATACGGATAACCTGAATACTGCCAGTTGCTGAAATTTTCCGTCACCACCTGTCACCTCGAGCCAAAAAGTGTTGAAATTAAAATATGGTGAACTAAATCTGTCAAAATAAGTGCATTTATGTGTCAGCATATTTATATTAGTTTATACATTTTGTAATATTTTTCAAACGCTGATTATCCTATGAAACTGAATATGGACATTCCGCATCATTTTAGGATTCGTGTATAATGTTAGGATTCGTGTATAATGTTAGGATTCGTGTATAATGTTAGGATTCGTGTATAATGTTAGGATTCGTGTATAATGTTTGGAATGAAATGAATTGGATCTTAGTTGAATAGCTTCAGACTAATTATTCACACGTCACACTCTTTACTCATTTAATTTGCCCATGTGTTTAGAATGTGGAAAGCAATATCCGCACAATTACTCGGAAATCCTTGGCGAAATTAATTATAAATTGAATTTTACACAATAACTTTATAATATATTAAAGAACAGAAATTGGACAGCTATGTCTCGTAAAATTACTCAAAAACCCATGGCAAAATTCACAATAAATTGATTCTTATATAATAGCTTAAGTTAATTATAACATATTAAAAAATAGAATGTGTTCAACTATATCTCACATAATTACTCAGTTACCCATGGCAAAATCATTATAAATTATAATCTTACACAAAAACAATTATACCATGTTAAAAGTAGAAAGCCGACAGCTACATTATAATTATTCAGAAACTCTTGGCAACGGCACGGCGTAATTAGCTCAAGCACTACAGAATGTCCCGGATGTTCAATGTCCGTGTTAGGACAAATGATACGCGTTAGCAAGCTTTGAAACTATGGACTGACAGTTAGTTCATCGCTAAAATATTTCATTGCAAAATATTTTTTTCAAATATGCAGTGACAGCCCTACCCTATCGTAGGTGACCTCTTGCTTACATCCATAAGACGATTATATTCAAACAAATTACAAAACAATAAATCAACACATTAATCGTGTTTTAACAGCGCCATCACTCTTGATAAAATCCTCCCCGAGATCTTTTAGGGGCAATAACTGGGTGTTATTTTACATCGAACGTGGCTTGGTCTTAACAGACGAAACAACAACAAATTATTTGACTGTTGTTACTTCCAACAAATTTTAACTCCTTTATTTTAAAATTTATGTTCGAAATATAAATAAATACTTTCAGGATCGTTTTTCTGTGGGGTCTGTTACTGCTGAAATTAGTTCAGGAGATTTTAGACAGTAAACCTCGTTAGTGATATTGGTTTATGTCTTGTGGATGAGAAAGAAAGAAAGAAAGAAAGAAAGAAAGAAAGAAAGAAAGAAAGAAAGAAAGAAAGAAAGAAAGTTCAGCAGTGGCTGACGTAGTTCACGTCCCACGCCGGCTCCAGTCAGACTCCGCAATGACTGGCGTCAAATGATGCTACAACAATGAAATGCGAACGATTCAGTGAGTCAGGAAAGTCGTTATCACTAACGGTCTAATATGGCTGATAACATTGTCCACAAGGACTGGAGCGGTGGTACCTGAGTCAGCGCTGCTGCAGCTGCTATACGTGTAACCTAAGTGCTCGTGTTGTTAAGCTAATAAAAATGAATTCGTACTCTCCCCCCCGCCCAACATATGACCGTTGTGGTTCGACGCGAGTTTATCGAAACAGCGTAAACACGGTGATTTAAGTCTGACGCTTATAGTGCTGTTTGGGGCAAAATGTCCTAGGACGACCTACACTCCTACAGCCTCCAAGTCAGAGTTTTCATCGTCAGTGTTTTCAGCTTGTATCCAAGCTGTTTAAGCGGGAATCAGTTTGTAAGATTGTATTTTGTTGAAACAGTCAATAGTTTCTTGTCAATATATTCAGTTCCTATCCAAACAGTTTAAGCGGGGATCAGTTCGTAAGATTATATTTTGTTGAAACAGTCACTTAGTTGATTTTTAGTATATTCAGTTCCTATCCAAACAGTTTTAGCGGGGATCAGTTTGTAAGATTATATTTTGTTGCAAAACACACCTGGTTGATTGTCTGTATATTTAATTCATATCCAAACAGTCTTACGAAAGAGGTGGGGGTAAGAAGGATCAGTTTCCTAAGACAATGTTTTGTTAACACGAATGCCTGGCAGTTCAGCTAGCAGATTGCAAGGGGACTGGCGGGGCATTAGAGTTCGCCGGGGTGTGGGCATATTAATTAATTAAATTAACATTTTTACATCTTAAACCTTTCACTGCTGGGCTCTTTCGACAGTTTAAACTCTTTCCCAGAGAGCTGTTGCATACTATCAGTGTAATGTACCCAAACCCATAATGATGGAACACAACGGAACAAAGTGAATGAAATTTTTGGCGAGTTTAGCAGAATTAATTTTATAATGTATAAAATTGTGTGCTAGTTCAAACTTCCTTAAAAAAAGATTAATAGAATGAAAACTAAACAGAATATTCCATAACTAACAAATTATATTTATAATTTAAAACAACCTAAATTCAAAATTTAAAGAATGTAAGTCAATAATAATAATTTTCATTCTTTAGTTCACGTTGGGATTATGCAGGTAACTAATTTTGTGTGAAAAAATAGTTTTCACATTTATTTATAAAGTGATATTTTTTCATTGTATTCTACAATAGTTAATTTATTAGTCATTAAAATAAATTCTTAAAGTATATGCTATACATAAAAAAGTTTTTAATAACCCTTTTCATATCTAGAAAACAAAGTAAAGAAATTTACCTAGGTCCATTTAAATTTTTAAGTTTAAATAAAAGGTTATGATTTTATTTGCTAAGATACTTAACAAGAAATTACTTAAGTTTTCAATTTCATTGACAACTACTGCAGATATACCATTTCTTCACATGTAACTTTTTAATTGCATAACTGAAGAGCCAGAGTATAATTAAAAGTTGTATCAACATACAGCTTTTTAACTGAATGTGTAAATGAGAAGCCAATATGCCAGATTATTGTACATAGTATAATTAAAAGCTTTAATCTGTCAGGATATTTATAAATCTTGTCTGGATCTCTGTATGAATGATAAGCCAGAAGGCTTAAAAAAGAGCTTATGAGATTTTAGGTTGTGATTACAGATGACTTTGATCCTTGGTTTTGCTGAACAAAGGTAGAGTTCCATTTATAATATTTTATGATTAATCATTTTGTTATAATATTTTATGATTAATCATTTTGTTATAATATTTTATGATTAATCATTTTGTTATAATATTTTATGATTAATCATTTTGTTATAATATTTTATGATTAATCATTTTGTTATAATATTTTATGATTAATCATTTTGTATAAAGTATAATTATGATAATTTGTCATGTATAATTAATTTACGTTGATTTCAGGATAGTGAAACTGTGTTCAGAGAAAGTGATTTAGCCTTCATATAAGGAGCACTTTGTGATTTAGCCTTTACATAAGGAGCACTTTGTGATTTAGCCTTTACATAAGGAGCACTGTGTGATTTAGCCTTTACATAAGGAGCACTTTGTGATTTAGCCTTTACATAAGGAGCACTTTGTGATTTAGCCTTTACATAAGGAGCACTTTGTGATTTAGCCTTTACATAAGGAGCACTTTGTGATTTAGCCTTTACATAAGGAGCACTGTGTGATTTAGCCTTTACATAAGGAGCACTGTGTGATTTAGCCTTTACATAAGGAGCACTGTGTGATTTAGCCTTTACATAAGGAGCACTGTGTGATTTAGCCTTTACATAAGGAGCACTTTGTGATTTAGCCTTTACATAAGGAGCACTTTGTGATTTAGCCTTTACATAAGGAGCACTGTGTAGTTAATGTTAGCAGTCTCTGATACTGCATTTATTAATTGCAGGGTCACCCATGTGTTTGGTCACATCACATTTTATCTTCTTGTTCTGCAGCATCATATTGCTGAGTACATCAGTTGCTAATTTGTACAAACGCCACACTACGTCACACTACGTCTACTTGTGAGAGAGAAGTCTATATAAACTCCACCAGTGAAGAGTGCCATTAAGTTTGCTTAGACTCCACCAGTGAAGAGTGCCATTATGTTTACTTAGACTCCACCAGTGAAGAGTGCCATTATGTTTACTTAGACTCCACCAGTGAAGAGTGCCATTAAGTTTGCTTAGACTCCACCAGTGAAGAGTGCCATTATGTTTACTTAGACTCCACCAGTGAAGAGTGCCATTATGCTTACTTAGACTCCACCAGTGAAGAGTGCCATTAAGTTTGCTTAGACTCCACCAGTGAAGAGTGCCATTAAGTTTACTTAGACTCCACCAGTGAAGAGTGCCATTATGTTTGCTTAGACTCCACCAGTGTAACTAAGATAGTACATTGGTCAGGAGTGTGGGAATGGTTAGAAAACTGTGTAAAAACATTCTATAACAGTGAACTATTGGAAACTTTGTGTGAACATTTTGATAATCAAGAACCTAGAAGAGAATTTATAGACTTAGTCTGGGGAAATCTAATTAGCTATGGAGGGCTATTTTTTTTTCTGATAGATATTGTGAAAATTGTAAAACTGGACTTGTGATTAATCGTTGCTTAATTTTCTTTCATTGCTTTTTTTTTCTCATATAAATATTTGTTCATTTTTTTACCAGTCTTGCATTATTCCTTATCATCTTCATTTCGTGTAAAATTCATGAACTGTAACCATAGTATCTGCCTATTGTGGTGTCTATATGTGTGAGGACCCTGTCCTCTGGGGGAGACAAGTCGCTGGAGCAATTGACCTCAAATTATTGTGTATTTCGTGTTGTCCATCTTCCAACATTATCCGCATGCAACTTTTTAACTGCCTGAGGAGTCAATATGCCAAATTACTGATATAGAGTAGAATTAAAATTATTCAAAAGTGGCTCTTTGTGTGCTGAGCATTGAAGTAAACATGTCATTTTGAGAAATGTGTATTTAGAATAAATAATAACTAAAAGTAAATAAATGAAAACTAAGTTTAAAGTTGTTTATTAAAAAATATATATATTCCGTCCATACTACATTGGCCTCAATAAATCAGTATAGTAAGTTAAAAATTAAAATTAAACAATACTACTATCAAAATTTTATAGTGGTGATTTTTAAAAACAAGTTGCATCTAAAAAAAACTCAGATCCGGGTTTTCTCACAGAGAAAGTATCTCTGTGGTTATCACATTCCCCATACAAGACAAATTATTGTTTTGGCATTGCTGACAGCAAAGAGGTAAATGTTAGTATCTCTGTGGTCTATCATGTTCCACATACAAGACAAATTATTGTTTTGGCATTGCTGACAGCAAAGAGTTAAATGTTAGTATCTCTGTGGTCTATCATGTTCCCCATACAAGACAAATTATTGTTTTATCATTGCTGACAGCAAAGAGGTAATGAGTACGTCCTCGAAAAAATAATGTTTTTCCATCCACTGGCACAATTACTGCCAACAAAATTTTCTCTTTCTCACCTAACATGTCCACACTCAGATTTTAACATTGCTGACAAAATAGTTATTTTAACCCTTGCTATGTTTAAAATGGGTTTGTCTTATTTGCTAACGTTTAGAGTATGCTGAAACTTAGAGAGAAATTTTTAAAATTTAATATTCCCCCATATCCGTGACAGGCATTCAATTTTACTTGTCGCATTTTTCGGATAACCGCACCTGTACAACGTCCTAAATGTCGCATTGTGTGACGCCAATGTTACTTGTCGCATTTTTCGGATAACCACACCTGTACAACGTCCTAAATGTCGCATTGTGTGACGCCAATGTTACTTGTCGCAGTTTTCGGATAACCGCCAACACAAATGCGTGTACCCTTCTCAATGTCGCAAGGTGAGAGTGTCCCTTCTGTGTATTTCTAGTTTCTATTATGATGTAATTAAAACTTAATTTCTACTAAGAGGAAACAAAAGTTAAGTAAAATACGCTTCATCCTCAAGTTCATTGCAGTGAGGATTTCTGAGTGAACTAGAAAAAAAAACACCGCTGCATAATCAAGATTCGCGCGTGTATATATTGATTCCTGTTGTTGTTGTTTTTTAAATAATCGCATGTACACATTTTTTTAAATCTTATTTATTTACAGCCGATTGCTGTTTAAACTTAACAGCGAATATTTATAACCAGTATAAAATGTTAATTTGCTGCTGATTTCTGCCTTTAAACTAGTAAGCCCGGAAACGTGAAGAACTGAAGCCTTTTGGAATAAAGAGTTAAGAATAAAGAGAACTGAAGCCTTTTGGAATAAAGAGTTTGCCTTCCCCTCCCCCCCCCCCACCCCGACCCCTTCACGCCCAACGTTTGATAAGGGTTTAATGTTTGTTTTTTATTGTCGCCGTCCCTTAATACATATTAACCGGCTTTGGTACACAGATTGTTAATCTGAAACGTGTCTGCATCCAAGTAAAGGTCTACTGTTAATTTCTCTGTTGTGATTGTTAAATTATAAAAAAAAATTGCCGCTGACTTAAAATGTCGTTAAACACGGCATAACATTTGCTATGAAGAAGGATCGCTAACTATAAGCAGACAATGCGTTTGTGCGCGTGGTAATTATGATCTTGTTGGAGGACGATAATCATCCACAACGAAGAGACATAACTCTGCTTTGTTAGTGATTTGTCAGTGTGCGTTGATAAATTTGGAGACTGTTGAGCCAAAACTGAGATAAAACGAAGGTAGCAGACGTCAAAATAACAAACATGGGATGTGCACAAATATTTGTTGCCCTCTTTGAAAAATATTGTTCTTGCAGTCTGCTATTGCCCCCCCCCTCCCACACACACACACACACACACCCTTTTCTCTAAATGTGTGAAGGATTGGCATGTAGCAAAATGTTCCATTGTTTTACTTTCTTAACAGTGAACTGTTGTTGAACCCATTTTCAATTCAGTCATCGTGTCTGTTAAACAAGATACAAAATAAATTATATATTCTTCAACGGCTTATTACGAGAAGCGTTCAAAAACAAAAAAAAAAAAGGCCATTAACCCCTTCAGTGCTCTTATTATGTTATTATATTTTATACTGCTGGATGCAATGCATTACCTGCAAAACTAATTTTCATTATTTTAGAGGCAAAAGAGCTGTAGAGGACGAAGTAACAAAATTTAGAATAAACCAATACATTTCAGTCGTTTCTGGGAATAACGATTGAGATGTTCATCCGGGCTTTCAACAATCAGTCTGTGACGCTGAAAGCCTGACAAGCACGAGCAACAGAATCATGTGATCTGTGAGTCAATAACAAAGAAACAAAACTTATCTAATCTCATCAGAAGGATTAAAGAAATTAAAATTATTTCAAGTGTTCATTATTGAGAAGGTTAACGCTATAAATTGACAAGGAATTTTCGTGCAGGAACAAGCTCATTTGTTAGACTGACATTACGTTTAGAGCGTTCTGTAATTGCCAGTTTATAATCTTAACAGATTATGCTATTTGTGAAGCTATGGTTTTAGTGTGTGTCTAATTTTAACAACCAATAAGCACACGACTTCTTTATTTTACTCCTATCTCTCTGAGTTAATTAACTGTCAAACATACTTCACTTTCTGACACCATGAGAATTCTCACTGTCGGATTAAGTGTTGATTTCGTTGCTTTTTAATGATTGTGAATGGTTATTGTAGATGTCGTTGTTTTGTGTTTGTTGTGTGTAGGTGTGTTCATACATGAGATAATTTGCTATGCCTCATGGTGATGAGTCACTGGAAAATAAAGGTAGCTTTTGCTCGTTTGGAGAAGTTTGCTTCCTAGACTCCCAACTAGATTCTGAGAAGTGTAAACAATCAGAAGGAAATAGACAGCCACCAGAGAGAGCCTCTCAGACAGGTGGATGAAACAGGTCGGCTGTTGAATGGAGCGGGGGGGAAGGGGGGGGAGGGAGGAGGAAAATTGCAGCTTATAAAACATCTTTTGAGAGTCGTACTAAGAGCGAAATATCTTAAAGCCACCACTTGAGTGTTTAACAAACAGAACACAATTATCATTTACGTTAGCCAGTCAGTCCTCGACCTTGAAACAGCACGGAAATATGTTTTATATACATACAGCCAACAGTCTGCAATCAGCTTATAACTTACATATTGTTATACATGCTATTATAGTAATACTATTATTATTTGAGCACTTTTACCACTATAGGATAAATGCACTTTACTATTATATATAAATACTGACCAGTTATAGAACTGCTGAGTCTACTAGTCAGATGATTCGAATTCTAGGCAAATTATGCCGTTTGACTAAACATTTTATTAATTAATATTCTTTTCATCCTTCTATAATAAGTGTAGTACCGTTAGCCAGATTGCGTACCTGTGGTGCAATAGGTGTTTACGACCTATTAAGATGTAGGTCACTCCAAAGGGTGAAGAATGCAGAGGGGTAAAGGGGATGGCAGGAAGGGAGAACCACTAGCGGGATACGAGATGCCCATATTTAGTCATTTGCGTTCCGTGTCATGACGTGTAGAATCCACTAGCTGACCTCGAGAGTATTATATATGTACCAATGACCCATGTCTACAGACGCATATTCACCGCACCCATGTTCCAAGGGTTGATTTCTTGGGTACGTTGATACCGAGCACGAATTACGAGAGTGGTAAATATAATTGACTTCTCTAAATTATTTGTATATATTATTGATAGAATGTTATGTAAAATATTCATGTGATTTGCTAATGACAATTTATGAACTAATATATTTTCTCTCACAGAAGCTAAGTGGCTTTAGCGATGATTATGTTTATGTAGGAATGTTGAGACAATACAAGCACATGTATACACTATGCCCACGCACTGTTAAACTATTTGTAGCCGGTGGAGCTAAGTAGAGATCGGAATGATTGTTTAATGAATATTAATGTAAACCACTCGTTGGATATATTGTATCTATAAATTTATGTAATTGCAGGAGTGGAACTATTATTGTTCACTTATAAATATTTCATTGAGTTTAAGAACTGTAGGTTAGTGTTCAGCTAACGAGTTGTGATGAACTTTGAAAAGAGTTGTCTATCGCTGTTGCCATGACGCCCAAATGATTATTCATGCTTATAAGTTACTATAGAAGGAATGTTGTTCATTTCAGCCAGTTCCTGGTCTGAAGGTATACTTATAAGTTACTATAGAAGGAATGTTGTTCATTTCAGCCAGTTCCTGGTCTGAAGGTATACTTATAAGTTACTATAGAAGGAATGTTGTTCATTTCAGCCAGTTCCTGGTCTGAAGGTATACTCGTCTCTGAATCCTTAGACTACAATGTCTAGCACGTCTACTCGGCACTGAGTTGTTCCTACCCGGAAGACAACTGCAACGTGACGTCATGCTCTGTCAAAGGACGCCATGGACAGTTGCTGGTCTTCATTAAGTGTGCTCTCTCCAAATAAACTGATCAGTCGAATATGAACTTTATATGAATAATCAGGCATGACAAGACAGGCAAACTCGTTGTATATTTCGAGATTCGGAAATTGATGTCCTTTCTTTCCTACTATTGCTATTAAATTTTACTTTGTCTTACCACATTTGCATAATTTGTTGTGAATGGAAGCTATGAAGCTGGTATGGGGGCTGAGCCAGAGGAATTAATATTATAATTATAACTGATAAAAGGGGGGAGATAACGTTAGCAGCTTAGGCACGTCAGCTGATTTATCTGTTGGTATGTCATTTGAATAATAGCCCGAATATCTGGCATATTAGCGGAAGGATAAGTCAGGTCGTCCAGCTGTTGCTAGTAATGGAAGTGGAACAATAACCTAATATTGATACGTGCGAGTCTGATATAGTGGCAGGGCCGTTAAATATAACCAGACACGTGACAATGACACTGAACTGTCTTCTCTGGAGAGTCTTTTCCCACACTGAGGCACTTTGAGAGAAAATGTCACTCTAGTTTAATGCATTTTTTTAAGGGAGATTGTCATTATAACGATTGATAAATGGACGGACATAGATAAATATAGATAGATAGATAGATAGATAGATAGATAGATAGATAGATAGATAGATAGATAGATAGATAGATAGATAGATAGATAGATAGATAGATAGACAGATAGATAGATAGAAAGAAATAAGTATGCCTACATATATTCATTTTCCATGTTAAAACTCAAAGACTTTCTGTTGGCGGTCTTGCAAGTTTTGTCGACTGGATAACTGAAGGTTTTTCATGGACTTAGAACGCCAAGATGCGTTGATTTGTTTTGAGCCGATGTTCTCCATTGGTGGTTTGCTTCCTCGTAGACTGAACACAGATCTTGCCTGATATATTTCAGTTCATTAGAACACTATACTTCGCTGTCGTACAGAACACGAGTGACTGATTTTTGAAGGTTTGTATTGAAAAAAAAAGGCATTTGATACTCCTATACATACAATTCCTACTGCCCCCAAATTGGAATTTACATGCTTCCCAAACGGGTTTCTTAAATGTTTTTTCTTCATGTCTCCGTGTATTTTCTTTTTATACGAGAAATGTTATTGTTTACTTTCTATTTTTAGACTTTGGGAAATAGCGTCGTGCTTTCGTCTCGTGCATTTTGGCGATAAAGATGGTCTATAAACAAGGATCTAAGAAACAGATGTATTTACATAAGGAATCTTTTAAAAGTTTAAAAAATATATATTTATAAAACATTTTCGATAACTCTGTCTGCAAATGATTATACATTTACTTCCCTCAAGATCATCTCCCCTCCCTCCATAAACCAGTTCCACTAGAAATTAGAACTGCGATGCAATTTAACCTTGAACATCATTTGAGGAGAGGGGGGAGGGGGTGTAAGTCCTCTGGAAACCTAGAAATCGACTTGTAAAAGGTGCCCATCGCTTAATTTTGGCTTTCTTGAAATGTGATACGAGTTTGATTCGCAAGTCACCCACTTTGTCATTTATCCTATAGCTGTGTGTGTCTGTTATCAGTAATGTCTATCATGAAATACAGAATTTGATACCGTCTGTTATCTATCAGTAATGTCTGTCATGAAATAAAGAATTTGATACTGTCTGTTTTCAACCACTAACTTTCATTAGGATATAGGTATGGTTTACGCTCTTTTTTTTCGCAAATAACAGTAATTACCTGCATACATCACATTTCATCCGTCACAGCAAACACTTGCACTTTTTTTTTCTTTAAAAAATATATATACTTCCTTCCCACTGACTCTTAACCAGCGCGAAAGCGGAGGAAGCCGGAAGCGCCCCCTACACTCAATCAAAACTCTTAATGAGTAAACAACTAAGTAATGATAAACAGCTTGTGACGACTGCAAACTTTCCTTACTAGTGAGTGAAATCATTCGTCCCATTTGGGTTGTCCACTCTTACTCCTAACTTTCGCCACCGCCCACCTCACCCAGTTCTGAAACACGTTTTACCAACAATGTCGTCACAACACACCGCTTGAGCTAGCGTGACATGGATACTTCAATACGATCTCTGACACAGCCAGCACCTTTCAGGGTGAAGGCAACACACTTAGATCAACGCTAGAAACGTTATCACCAACGACCTTCAAATTGCCGCCAGAAGGGGACATAACCATTGCACTCTCCAATGGCGGTGTTGGGGTTTGCAATGCATGGAGTTGCGATCAAGTACTCGGTGTACAGAGAACGAGAGAGACGAGGGGACTAAGCGGTTGCTGATATGTGCTAAAAATAACCGCGGGAAGTTTTTGCGTTCATTTAAAAAAAATAACACACCAAATTAAAAAACAAACAAACCACCAATCCCTACGTATTGTCTAGCTCGGAAAAACAAGCAAATATTTTAAAGAAAAGGAGGGAACGGAGAGTGAGCTAGCAAAGAAGGCAGGACTGTTTTGACAGAGACATGAAGTTGCAGAGTTATCTTTCTACTGACGTGTGTGACGTGGGCTATGAAGTTGGGAAACGTTCACCTCTGTATGTTCAAGCGGGCTCCTCTTTCTCCAGGGGCCAGAACTCAGACTGCACAAAAACAGACCCCTTGGGGAGTTGGGGGTGGTAGATGTCCGGAACATAATGCAGTCCGAACAAAACTAGATATGAATTCAGCCCGCTCAGAAACAGACATCATTAGGTAAATTTATCATAAGCTCCTTTCCAAACGCACACTCTAGGCTTAAAGTATTCATAATGATTTTCTTCCATTGGTTTCAGACAGCAGAAATTCACTGATCAAGCAAAACTGTACGAGAAAAGCACACTCCAGAAACAGGCTGAAGATTTCATAAAAATTTAAGAACGAATCCCCTTATGCAGATACTGTCCAGGCAAAATTCTCATAAATAATTTCGTTCAGATCACTGTCTAGGCAAAAGTACAAATAATAATTTCTCTCTACTATATAGGGATACAAAGTTAGGTAAAACTGTATATAATGATTTCTCTTCTGAACAGACATACATAGATGCATTAGGCAAAACTAGTTAGGTAAAACTGTATACAACAATTTCTCTCCAGGTATATACAGACACACTGTCAGGCAAAACAATATATAATAATTTATCTCCAGAAGTATACATGTGCACTGTCAAAGGCAAAAGTGTATATAATAATTCAGACACCGATGGATGCACTGTCAAGGCAAAAGTTAGCATTATAATTTCTTTACGGTCACAGAGAAGTGTAATGTCCAGATAAAAATCTTTTCACAACCAGGTGCGGACATTCCGTTTGTCTGCTTTGATATATCGACATCCATCATTCGGGTGGAGGAGATGATATTAAACAAATAAATAATAAAGTGAATGAGGAGAAATGGATTGTCGACAATTTTATTTTGTTAATGAATCAATCACAGCTACACTACTGCGCAGAGCCTGAAGGTCCTTTGGTATCAAACATCTGCTTGAAGTGTGACAGCTTTCAAACACCTGCTTGAAGTGTGACTTAGCTATCAAACCAACGCCTGTTTGAAGTGTGGCCTGGCTCAAAATACACGTCTGAAGTGTGACCCATCCAGCAAATACACCTGCTTCAAGTGTGACCTAGCCATCTCTTTTGACATTATATCTATCTGTTTGTGGCACGTTAACATTATTACATAAATCTGTTTATCAGGTTGCCATCGTTATAGTTCTCTGTTTATGGCACTAGACATCATTATAGCTCTCTGTTATGACTGATGGACATCATTATAGCTAAATGTTATAATAGGTAGACATTACAGAACTCTGTTATGACAGGGTGACGTCATTATAGCTCTCTGATATGGCAGGTTTTCCTACATAAGATTACAATGAAACTCTAACTCTTGTTTAGCCCAGTTCCTACTCAAGCTTGCAGACTTGCAGCAGCAGCCTGTTCACATTCTGTAACCCCAGTCCAAGCTGTCAGTCATCAGCCCTGTCTGGGAAGACATCCTCTGCAAGACTACAGCTGTTCTAGAAGCCACCCACCCATACCCACCCACAGTGGAGAAAATGTTGCATGTTGGCATTAATAGCTGCGAAGGGATGAGTGTGGCACATACAACATTGATCTTTCGATCAAGTGATTCGGGATATGATCTCCGTTCGTGATGAAAGATCTAAAGATCTTACGAGTGACCTTTAATAGCGCACGTGCACACACACACACACACACACACACACACACACACACACACACACACACACACACACACACACACACACACACACTCCTAGTATATGGAAGTGATCCCACTGTACGAGTGCATTAGAAGATCCCCTTGCATCTGAAAATCAGAAAGACTAGGCAGTTGTCCGCTGCACTCCCAAATCCATTCAAATTCTTACTCACTTGCTACGCCTCTTCCTTTCAGATCCGCAAATATCTACCTCTGGCGCCGTCTGCGAAATCAGCGAAATGTGTAATCAGACATAAAACATAAACACACAAAATAAAGCTAGATGGATAACTTCTCACGGGGTGGGGTGGGTGGGGAATAGGGAATGGCAGAGTATTTGCGAAGAAGCCGCAGCTAGTGGGCACAACGACACCGGAACTCATTCATCCATGAAATGAAGTGGTGTCGGAAGTAGATCTTAAGGTGCAACACTGAAATCAATCAACCTGACGAGGCAGGGCCTGTTGAAGCTGAAGGGAACATCTGCAGCGATCGCTGTACTGCAGTATGTAGCACCTGTGTGCATGTTTATATGACTAACGAGGGAAAGTGTGTACACATGTGTGTTGAGGGTGTTTTTATATACACACACACACACACACACACACACACACACACACACACACACACACACACACACACACACACACACACACACACACACACACACACACACACATCTTTGCTCATCAGAGTTCCGGGGAACAATATTCCGAGTCGTTCAATAAAACAGGTGTTTTTAATCGTGTCTCGGCACAGGTGTGCATCCCAGTGTTATACGGGAACAGTTTGACAGGCAGTACATGTGCCAATGCAGAAATACTTACTGAGGGAGATGAAAATGTTTGTATACAGAATGGTGAATAAAGCTTGTATACAGGATAGCGAATAAAAAAACTAATATATTTGCAGAGTGGTGACAATGCTTGAAAACAGAATGGTGAATAAAGCTTGTATACAGGATAGTGAATAAAACTAGTACATTTGCATACAGATTAGTGGCAATGCTTGAAAACAGAATGGTGAATAAAGCTTGTATACAGGATAGTGAATAAAACGAATATATTTGCAGAGTGGTGACAATACTTGAAAACAGAATGGTGAATAAAACTTGTATACAGGATAGTGAATAAAATACAGATTGGTGAAAATGCATGAATACAGAAATAGTGAATAAAACTTTTATACAGAATGGTGAAAACAATTGAATACAGAACGGTGAAAGTATCTGTACACAAGGTGATGAAAATGATGGTTGATATTTGATGGTGAAAATGTGTGTTTGCAGGAGAGTGAAAATACTTGTATACAGGGTGAAGCAAACCTAATATATGCTTAAGATACTTTGGCACAGGTATACAGGGGGAAGCAAACCTAACCTATTCTTGTGTTACAGTCCAGCAATTGTCTCAGCATGAGGATTTAAAAGTTGTTAAGTTTAACATTACACATATGCTGATGACAGACTCGTCACCCTTCAGTCTCCACGAATTAATTCTCTCGGTTTAGATATTAATTATAGTGATAGATGAATCTGTGTAATATTGCGTGAATTGGGTCATTATCTTAATAATGACTAAGTATGCATACAAGATCATTCATGCTCCCCCCCCCCCCCAGCCCAATTCTCCTTTGGTCTTTCTCTCACTAATAATTAGTCAACTCTATTATTATGATAATAAAATATAAAATGTTAATATTTAACAAAATAGTGAATCCATAAATCAATGCACATAAATACGAAGGTCATCCTTACTACCTTTTCTGTCTTTGAATGTTTATACAGATTGTAACATGAATTCTGATCTTAGAGTCTGTCAGACGCCCACTTATCTGTATCATTAGTTGGTGGAAGGGTCCTTCGGCAACTCATATATCAACAGTCCATCATTGAATATTTTGGCTGACTTTGCATTTCACTCAACATGTCTCGCATGAATAGTGCACCTGGGCATTAGGTTCTTAGCTCTTACTTTAGCCATAGAACACATCAACTGAAATGCCAAAACTGGAATAAAACCCCCCTCTGAAACAATAATAATTATTTCCACGAGCGATGAACCTATAATTCACTAATCCGTACATAGTGGCAACAGACAATAGGTGTCCTATTACAATTTGACTTCACTTCATATTTTTACAATGAAATTAGAAATGGTCTAAACCATGCACATGCATGCTATAATTACAATAAAAATATGTCACGCTTATGTGGGTTATGATTATTACATCAAACAAAATGTTTTAAAAGTGCACACAGGCATTTTATAATCATCAAATTAATATTTACTTCATTAGAGATAAAATAGCAGCCCACAACAACATTATACATCTCAAGAATTATTACAATTATGGAACACATGTTAACTTGGTTTCACTCTATTTTTGGGCCACAATGTCAGGAGAAAATAGCAAGAATTCATATCAATCGCAATAATGTGAGATCCCATTACAACGTTCTTAATAAAAAAATTTAATAAGTATTAAGAAATTGATGTGTTACTTGTCTAAATATTTGGCGGATTTATCTTCAATTCATGGAAATAAATGAAGCCTCTGTAAGATAGGCAAAGTTTTCATTGTGAACGAATTCCCAATTTGAGTCTCTCGCTGTTTATGTAAATCTATGAATCAGCAGCAGGAAAACTCTGTGAACCAAGGTTATTGAGCATCAGGTTTGAACAACAACCCTCCTCCCTACAACCATTAGAGCATAGTTCATAATCCACTTATAGTGTCCAACATCCCTTTTAACGTGCCCTTCTTAACAGTCAGTAATCCACTTACGGCACAGCGCATATCATCTGGTCATGATCACCAGCATAAAGAAATGTATAACACAAAAATGAAACGTCAAAGAATTTCACAAATGAATGGAAATAAAACTTTACTTATTAAGACAGGCACAATTTGCCCAAGATTCCATGACACCTTGTAATCAGTGTCACGTGACTTAAGATACTTTGACACAAGTATACTCACAAAAACACACGCACACACTTTTATCATGATAATTATACACTCACTCTCACCCAGACACACACTACAAACATAAAATTAGCAACCCACCCCTCCTCCTATTCATGGCTCCATATTAAGACTGAACTTGGACAGAACTCACTTTACTTTTGCCCACCCAAATTTAAGACGAAGTTCTCTATATCTGCACTGGCAAATTTTCAACAGACGAAGACCACACGCTTGAAGATTATTAGACTGAAATTATTAAATGCAGTTGCTGATCCGAGTTCACCTCATCTCCACCCCACCCCCACCCCTATGAGAAACTAAAGTTGGCAGACCAAACTCACACTCCAGCATCTCGGTATCAGCCATGCAGAAGAGAATGCGAACATTTTTCTTTTCTTTTTTTCTTTAGGAAATAACCTGTATATTTAAATTACTACTTTTCTTTTTTTTCTTTAGGAAATAACCTGTATATTTAAATTACTACTTTTCTTTTTTTTCTTTAGGAAATAACCTGTATATTTAAATTACTACTTGTACGTCTTTAGGAAATAACCTGTATATTTAAATTACTACTTGTACGTCTTTAGGAAATAACCTGTATATTTAAATTACTACTTGTACGTCTTTAGGAAATAACCTGTATATTTAAATTACTACTTGTACGTCTTTAGGAAATAACCTGTATATTTAAATTACTACTTGTACGTCTTTAGGAAATAACCTGTATATTTAAATTACTACTTGTACGTCTTTAGGAAATAATCTGTATATTTAAATTACTACTTGTACGTCTTTAGGAAATAACCTGTATATTTAAATTACTACTTGTACGTCTTTAGGAAATAACCTGTATATTTAAATTACTACTTGTACGTCGTGGAACACTTAAGGGAGCGAAAATTACACAAAGAGTTTGTTGTCTCTAATCTGACACACTTCAAGAAATGCAGACACGCTGAAGAGCCTTGAACCTTTTAGTGAAATATGCATCCCCTCGATCTTTCCAGTGCCTTTCGCAAAAAAAAAACAAACAACCCAAACAACAACAAAAAACACCAAATCACAGCGTCAGCATGATAAACCAACAGCCAGTTGCCAAAACAGTATTTCGTCTGCGTATCTGATTAAGTAGGATTTACAAGACATTTGCTATACATTATCAGTAATTACACTGACACATTCTATATATAACCATTATTATTATAGCCATAAGAAAGAACTAGGATTTATAGACCCATGCTATACATTACCATTAATTACACAGATGATATAGCCATAAATAGGATACATAAACACAAGCTTTTCATTATCATTAATTACACAGATGTTACAGCCATAAGTAGGATATATAAACACAAGCTATACATTACCATTAATTACACAGATGTTACAGCCATGTGAGAAGGATACACCAGACTCATGCTAAACAATGTTATAACCACAAAATAAGAAATACACCAGACTCAAGCTAAACAATGTTATAACCACAAAATAAGAAATAAACCAGACTCAAGCTAAACAATGTTATAACCACAAAATAAGAAATATACAGACACCTTCGTAATTAATGGTAATAAATAACGTGGGTCAAAGTCACGTGATAAGAAGGATCTACATGCATATATTATTCACTGCTATTCACAGATGTTTACAGTGACATAAAAAGGAATGCAGACATAAATTATTACTGATACTTACAACGAAGTCAGAGGGTCAAATGATAAGTAGCAATATGTCACAGTAGTCGTACAATCAATAATTAGGTAGCAATACGTCACAGTAGTCGTACAATCAATAATTAGGTAGCAATATGTCACAGTAGTCGTACAATCAATAATTAGGTAGCAATACGTCACAGTAGTCGTACAATCAATAATTAGGTCTGGCATGAAAAGTAAACAGTGCCATTGAACTTTCAACCTAGCCCAAGTCTCAGACGAGATAAGACGATAACACAGAGTTCTATTTAAGGGATATATACAGAAAACAGTGTACAATAACCTTGTACCTAGCTTAAGTCTCAGATTAGTTAAATATAGCATATAGTTTTTTTTATAACGAAGTTTGCATAGGAAACAGCGCCAATAACCTTGAACCTAGTACAAGCCTGATTGAGACTGTATTTAGAAGTTTGACAATGAGATACGTTCAGAACCGACCATGACATTGACCAGCAAGTTTTAAAGACTAAGTGAAATGGAAACCAAGTCAAACATAGTTTATGAATGAGATTTGCCCCGCTACTAAGAAACCCTTGGGGTAAAGGAAGCAGAAGTGACGTCAGGCAAGGAGTTAAATGACCACCAATGTAATTTTCTCTGATGTTTCATGTACGTTTGATCCAATTTGTACTGATGACAGTGAAAGTTGACTGTTAGTAGTTCGCATACCATTTCTAATAATGATGGAGATACCGAGGAATTAATGACGAAGACCCTGTCTGGTAAGTTATTTTCTTTAATATAGAGTACTATATACCGTACATTTCTACAATTGTAGTCATTGTTAAGTTCATAGACATATACTACGTTTGTACAATTGTAGTCATTGTTAAGTTCATAGACATATACTACGTTTGTACAATTGTAGTCATTGTTAAGTTCATAGACATATACTAGGTACGTTTGTACAATTGTAGTCATTGTTAAGTTCATAGACATATACTAAGTACGTTTGTACAATTGTAGTCATTGTTAAGTTCATAGACATATACTAAGTACGTTTGTACAATTGTAGTCATTGTTAAGTTCATAGACATATACTACGTACGTTTGTACAATTGTAGTCATTGTTAAGTTCATAGACATATACTAAGTACGTTTGTACAATTGTAGTCATTGTTAAGTTCATAGACATATACTAAGTACGTTTGTACAATTGTAGTCATTGTTAAGTTCATAGACATATACTACGCACGTTTGTACAATTGTAGTCATTGTTAAGTTCATAGACATATACTAAGTACGTTTGTACAATTGTAGTCATTGTTAAGTTCATAGACATATACTACGCACGTTTGTACAATTGTAGTCATTGTTAAGTTCATAGACATATACTACGTACGTTTGTACAATTGTAGTCATTGTTAAGTTCATAGACATATACTACGTACGTTTGTACAATTGTAGTCATTGTTAAGTTCATAGACATAGACTAACTATTATTAAAATTAGTTCTGTATGATTTTGATATGAATGACGAAAGCTTTTTGAAAAGTACAGTTTTGTTTGTAACTGTCATTATATATATATTCTGTACATAATAATAATAATGCTAATTAATAAAGGATGATAAGGAAATCAAGGGAAATAACTGTGCAGTTTGGGCTTCCTGTCATAGCCGGTTGACCCTATTGGGCCTCTCTGACCAGCTATCTGGGTCAAAGAGTCAAAGAGATGGTTAGCGACCAGACGCGATTCCCAATAACCAGGATTTCTTAAAGACTTACTCCATCAACACAGGTTGTAGCATGTGTCAGACACGCCCATTGCTCGCCTTTTTACGATATGCAGGAGGGCGTGAGAACTACATGTATTTTTTTTATACCCCCGGAATCCCCACGAGGATTATTATAGTAAAAGAAACGAGAGATATACCCGGTGTAATATAGTGCACTTTTTGTCAGCGACAAATTAACAGTTATAACAACAAATAGTTCTGATGAGTCAAAATGTTTTGTGTCTATTAATCCCTTTGCACACCGCAATCAAAGTAGTTTTTATCTATTACTCCCTATGCACTCCGCAAAGTAGCTTCTCTTTATTAATCCCCATGTGCACTGCAATCAAACTTGATAAACTCATAGCAATCAAAATTGACAAACTCACAGCAATCAAACTTTACAAACTCACCGCAATCAAAATTTACAAACTCACAGCAATCAAAGTAGACAAACACACAGCAATCAAAGTAGACAAACTCATCGCAGTCAAACTGGACAAACTCACAGCAATCAAACTAGACAAACTCCACTACAACTCACTGACACCGACCGTGCACACGCCATATATTACAAACGTCACTCACAAAACCAGCCCGACGCAACCAATGGGTCGACGTGACGCTTGTTCGAAGTGAAACAAATAATTGGTCAATGTGCATGCACATACATTATACATTACAACTGACATACAAGTATTTGATTACAAATGAACGTGCACAAATTACAATTGGCGGGCACGTACATTACAATCGACGTGCACAAGGCCCATACATTACAATCGACGTGCACAAGGCCCATACATTACAATCGACGTGCACAAGGCCCATACATTACAATCGACGTGCACAAGGCCCATACATTACAATCGATGTGCACAAGGCCCATACATTACAATCGATGTGCACAAGGCCCATACATTACAATCGATGTGCACAAGGCCCATACATTACAATCGATGTGCAGATGACCCACTTATTATGAGTCATGTGAATAAGTGTTTTCGCGTACAACTATTGACATCAAACTTATTTTCGTGTAATATAGTTTATGTCAATGCTATTCTAGGTCTAACGGATACGGCAATTGTGATGTTCTAGTGTGAATTGACAGTTCTGTGTAGGCAGCATGAGCAGTTTTCATATCACTCAGCGAAGAGTGCAGTGGTCCAAGTGTTACTTCCTTTATATACTGTAGGCCTATGTCGAAACTTTAATATTTTCCGAGTTTGTTAATTTCCGGTTGATATAATTGAAAATATACATAATCCGAGTACTATTAATTCTTTTGTTAATCTTATTTGTTTTGCCGGATACTTTTCCTTGCCGGATAAGCACAGTAAGATTACTTGTATACTTAGTTTTTCTTTTATTAGTAGGCAAAAAGCACGTAGCAGACAATTGTGAAGTCGGAAAGTTGCATGCAACTTTCTTGCCAGACGGAAAGCAACTCGACCCAGTACATGACGCCATAGAGAATGCAATCTGATATTTTGATGCTGTTGAACTTAATGACGTAAGACTGGCTTAGTACCGGGCTGAAGTTAAGAACAGAAATAAGTCAGGATCAGAGTTAAGTTCAGATTAGGTTTTCAGCGACATATTGTTGGCACTTTGAATACAGAATATTCTCCCTTGATCCATCTCCTGCCAGGGAAAATTACTATGTTGAGAGACACTCTACCTTTTTTTTGCCTTTTCTGAGATTTAGGGATTTCCTGGTGATGCATCATTCTTACTCCGACCCTTTCAACGTCGTAGATGATAGGAAATAAGAATTTCAGCTTTCATAACAGAGATGAAAGTTTACCATGATATACCAATGAGCATCACATTTCCATTTCAAATCAGAAAGTGCTTAATTTGCAAATATAAAATATAGCAACACCTGCACGCGCGCGCGCGCGCACACACACACATACACATACACAGTATAGAAATATAATCATTGTATAGACTTAGCATAGAGGTTTTGCTATAACCAAGGTAAATTAAATACTGGTGTAGTTACGACTATATCATTATAGTACGATATACTCTGTTGGCTAGAGGTTTTGGTATAGCCAAGGTAAATTAAATACTGGTGTAGTTACGACTATATCATTATAGTACGATATACTCTGTTGGCTAGAGGTTTTGGTATAGCCAAGGTAAATTAAATACTGGTGTAGTTACGACTATATCATCAGTACGCCATACACTGTTGGCTAGACGATTAGGTCATTCGAGTACGACATACTCTGTTGGCTAGACGATTAGGTCATTCGAGTACGACATACTCTGTTGGCTAGACGACTAGGTCATTCGAGTACGATATACTTTGCTAGCTAGATGAACAGGCCAACACAGAATGGTGTATATATTTTGTCAACCAGACACCTAAAAGTTTAGCATGCTGTACTCGATAACACTCTATTGGCTAGACAACAAAAATTGTTGTGACACATCTAATTTGGCTAGACAACAAAAATCTTTGTGACACATCTAATTTGGATAGACAACAAAAATCTTTGTGACACATCTAATTTGGCTAGACAACAAAAATCTTTGTGACACATCTAATTTGGCTAGACAACAAAAATCTTTGTGACACATCTAATTTGGATAGACAACAAAAATCTTTGTGACACATCTAATTTGGATAGACAACAAAAATCTTTGTGACACATCTAATTTGGATAGACAACAAACATCTTTGTGACACATCTAATTTGGATAGACAAACACTTGGATCACTGCTGGCTTATCCATAAACAATAATAAGAAATAATTATCTAGGAACTGATCTAGTTCTTTGTCATACAACCACCCCTTATTTAAACGTTAAGACAAAAATGATACTTTTACTGTAGGTTAGTGTACCCATTACGTAATCGTTAACACAAACACGTTACTTTTACTGTGAGTTAGTGTGCCCCCATTACGCAAACGTTAACACTTATACTGTAGATTAGTAAGCCCATTACGTAAACGTTAACACAGACACGATACTTATACTATGGGTTAGTAAACTCATTACGTAGACGTTAACACTTTTACTGAAGACTAGATTGCCATTACATAAACAGTTTCACAACTCGACAGTTGTACTGTGGGTTATTGTGCCCATAAGGTAAACGTTAACTCAAACACGACACTATTACCCAGTACTATAATTTAGGTTGTCCGTTTCCTATTTTTAACAAGAAAACTTGTTACAGTTTTCTCCCACTAATACCAGATCTAAAAGTGTCCAATCAATCCATTAGCGACTTACCAGCTACAGAGGGCCAAACGACCGTGAGGACGGCCAGCAGGACAACATGGTGACTCCACATGGTAACGTACACGCTAGCAATCGCACAGGCCAAAGTAGACGGGTCTGCTAACCAGGAGGCAGGTGGGCGAAAAAATCCGAAAACTTGTTTCGAGTCAGACGCTGACGAGGTAGGGCAGAGTTTTTAATGTTGTATTTGTTTCGTTTCGTTTTGTTTTGTGTGTACCGTGTCACTCTCGCAACACGAACACTAGTGTCAATCACCGCCCGTCATAACAGTCAGCAAAACTGCATATACATGCGACTGACTGTACTGTATTGTTATGCCGGAAGCAGCGATTAAAAAAAAAAAACTATTATTTTTTTTAATCAGTGGTTGATTCCTGTAGATCGAAATATAGTGGTAGCTATCGGAGTTTACTTCTTCACTGGTAAGTGTCGGGGAGCCAGTTAAAACACTGTTATACCCCAATTCTCCATAGCCTCTGCTCTCTCAAACAATATTCATTCCAGCCAGTCTTGGTCGAGACCGATCCGCAATGCAGTTATTCGGTCAAACCGATACACAAATCAAATTGAACGGATGCGATGGGGGATCTGGATGGAGAAAAGTTCAACACCACTTCGTTTGTAAATTCACAACGTCCCTGTTACACCCTTTTATGAAGAAATGAGATCTTCCCGTCACACCTATCACAAACACGAAAACAATTTAGGTCACAGGTCAAAAGTGACAAAAGGGGGTTACAAAACAAAAAAAAAAAACCCACCACACGCAATCAAAATTGTGCGTCTCAGACCGACTGTAAAATCTTCCGTCTATTTTACCGGCGCTATAAATCACTGAGTCGCTCTAACTCTGTCGAGAAGTTCGGCTGCTTTTTCACTTGCACCGAGGGCCCACAAATTACACTGTACTTGTCGAGTTGTCTCTCTCGGGTCACCTGTGGCCATGCACGGACTGAGATAGAGAGAAGAGATTAGGCACCAAAGAACGACCCGCTTTACAAGTCAGTCAAGCTGAAATCCACTTGCACAGTGTGTGTTGTGAGGCCGACCAGAGAACTGACCAGTGTACACAAGAGAGTCACAGAATTTTGTTGGGTCAACACTGTGACATGCTACGATTGAGTGAAAATATTACACTGCCAGAGTGCACTTTTTTTCTTTCAAAAATTTCTTCGGTAGTGCAGGCTTTCTCGACTATCGTGTAGATTCGTTGTGTCGTTACTAAGGCACAGGAATTTTAGTAGCTGGTTCACCTAGTCACGTTCACTGTGAATGCGTGGGAAACTGTTTCCGTGAATGCTTGACTGGCGACAACGGATTTTTTTTTTTCACTTAATCTCTCTTTCTCTCCCTCCCAACCGTCAAAATAATCCTCTTTGCTTGGCGGCCGGAGTAGGGAAGACGAGACTCAAAGATCGCCTTCAGCACACAGCCGGACAGCCTTGTTACCTGGCCTGAAATGCCACGGGCGGGACTCGGTGTTTAGCAAGACAAGATGACAAATTAAATCGGCTGTTTCCGGCCAAACACGGGAGTCCCGAGGAATCCATTACCCAAAACGAGGCGTGCTCGAGTGCGGCAAGATAAATTAGTAAACCCTTATCATAAACTGGCAACAGGTTACAAGTGAATCAGTTTGCTACGATTTGTAAGGATTATTTCAATGAAGAAGAGAAAAGTCTTCCAGCGATGGGGGTGGGGGTAGTTTCAGATTTCTACAGTATACGTGCTGTGCAAAATTAGCACCATCTGAACATTTCGTCACCTAGACGGATTGAGTTCACGCCCATCACTGAGTCAAAAGTAAATTCAACTGGCCACCCCCTTACTTTAAGTGAAAAGAAAAAAATGGCAGTGTTGACACAAAATATATAGCTTTCGCAGCAATCACACTTCTTGTTCATTCACAGAATTAATATTTGGGTGTCACCGACTCAAAGTGAAGTGTTAAATTTCATTGGAAACCCAACCAATTCACACTGCTGACTTTTCTTCCCCAAAGTTTCATTCAAGTCGAGTGTGCAGTCTTTCGGGAGATGTCAAGTTTTCATTAGCATTGCCCGCGTGCAGTAACTATATCAACAATTGCCAGGGTCAGTGATGCACGTATACCACACGGACGGGAAGTAACTCATTGTCCCTTAGCCTCAAATAAACTACACAATTCTCGTCCCCTGGCACACAATCTTCTTCAGTTCTTGGTTTGAGTTACTCTTGTTGTTTTCTTTAAAATAAAAGAAGCATGTTTTCTTTTTTTAAAGTCTGAAAGTCTGCTGCACTTATTCCAAACCTGCCGAGTCCACATCTCGACCGACTGATCCAATCCAAGTCCCAGCCCGCCCCCTCCCCCGCGTCCAGCCTTCTTCAGTTTACTCTCGATCGCTCATGGGTAGATTCTCCTTTCTCACGCCGCGTTTTCGCGCTGACTTCATTCGCAATGCAATATGCTGTATGTCGTTGGACGCCTCGCTGCTGCTCCCGCATGCAACACGCTGCAAGAACGATGCGCTGGCACTTTGTACAGCGCCTTGCCGTGCTGTTGGCGTTAGGTAATGGATGGAATTTAGCTCGCTGGAGAGCATTCTTCTTTATCTTCTTTTTCCTCTCTCTCTCACTTCGTGAGTTTACCAACAATCGAAGTTCTAAAAAAAATACATAAAGTGATGTTGGTGACTGACTCCGACTGCAGCACCGTGCCGGCCAGCGTTAGAGTAGTCAACAGAATTTGTAATGCTGCTTGTATCGATTGAAGCCTCGCGCCACTGCTGTTAAGCCTGCCGTGTCCGCCCGACAAGTTTACGAGCGTGAATCGTTATGGAGCGATGAAGCTGTCGTTAGTAAGATTGTTGTGCCTTGAAAAAGAAATCATCGTCAAATGTTGTTTTGCTGAAAGCTTTCTGTTCCGGTGTTGTTGTTTTTTTGTTCGATCAGTTTTAGTTTGGTTTTGAATTTTATTTTGTTTTTAAAATTACTTTCGTGACGTTAGTCTGACACTACAGGAATGACCGCGATTTATTTCTCATTCAGCATCGTCAGTGGGAGATCATGCGTGTTTTTTTGTTTTATTACGAGTTTCTTATAATCTGACATTTTAAGTTCTGATGAAGGGGACTATAAATGGTGGTACTAAGTAACTCTCAGACCTAATGCACCTTGCAGTCCTGTGGAACGAGACCTAACCAAGAGCAGTCTAGCGGAACGAGCCCTAACCAAGAGCAGTCTAGCGGAACGAGCCCTAACCAAGAGCAGTCTAGCGGAACGAGCCCTAACCAAGAGCAGTCTAGCGGAACGAGCCCTAACCAAGAGCAGTCTAGCGGAACGAGACCTAACCAAGAGCAGTCTAGCGGAACGAGCCCTAACCAAGAGCAGTCTAGCGGAACGAGACCTAACCAAGAGCAGTCTGCTTAGGCGAACACCACTGACGCACACAATTTAAGAAACGAAGAATTCGAACTGCTCCGTTAAGTCCTAGGCCAGACACAGTGAGGTGAAATTGTATTTACATCTAAAGATCAGTGAAACGAGAAAACAAGACATAGATCAACTTTAAAACGGCGACCTCGCGTTACAAAAAGCTCTGTGCAGATTACAAACGGTAAAAGGAAATAATTGTCGTCGTAAATTGAGGGATATGTCGGCAGACCGTAAAAGACAATAATTGTCGTAAATTGAGGGATATGTCTGCAGACCGTAAAAGACAATAATTGTCGTCGTAAATTGAGGGATATGTCTGCAGACTGTAAAAGGCAATAATTGTCGTAAATTGAGGGATATGTCTGCAGGCTGTAAAAGGCAATAATTGTCGTAAATTTAGGGATATGTCTGCAGACCGTAAATGACAATAATTGTCATCGGAAATTGAGGGATTTGTCTGCAGACCGTTAGGGACAATAATTTTCGTCGTAAATTGAGGGATACGTCTGCAGAGAAATTGTGGGCAAAATTCCTGGAGAATTCTAAATTTTGCCTAAGATGTGCTGGTAACAGAAGACAGTTTCAAGAACATCTGTCTATTTAGTGCATTTTGGTGGCTTAGACCTGGACTTAAGATAATTTGCGCGTGGAAATCCTCCCACGACTCATGTCTTTCTCTAGTTGATTCTTATAACTTGTAGCATTGCAGGTGTTCAAAGGGGTGTTCCGGGTAGACTGATAGGGCTGTATCAGATTCTGGTGAACATACTGGTGACCAGGATAGATTGCATTTGGTAGTTATGAAATGAAATAACTGAGATGGAACAATATGTACCAGTATATAAATATACATATTCCAACTAAATGGCAAAGATAATTATGGTTGGACTCTATCACTACAGACACACAACCACACACACACACACATACACACACACACACACACACACACACACACACACACACACACACACACACACACACACACCGCTCTCTTTAGATTATTTATTCAAGTTTCGACATGTTTTGTTGCTGTTTTTTTTCTAAAGAGGTCTGGTTGTTATCTATTCATGTGAAGCAATTTGTATCTTGGTTATCGAAACTCTAGTCACAAATATGCGGTATTCAATCACGAGAGTGTCAAAAGTACTGGGTATACAAGCCTGTTTGTTTGTTTTGCCAAATGTTCTAATCTCAAGCACAGACAAGGTTAGCAAAGAAATGAGCCGGCCTCTTCAAGCTAGTAGGCCTATGTGTCTCTCATTGCTGAAATATTACTCATATCTCTTACAGTTTGAAAACGAGCTTTGCTTATCGCCCTTATTTTTCAAATTAATGGTGGTGGGTTCGGAAAAATACTTTTCACTGATTATTTATGAGAGCAGCAAATGCACCGCGAAAAGTTGTGTCTTTAATGCTGATTGGCTGTCTGTACAGCTAATCAGGCTTGGTGTCACATACCTCCACTTTCGGAAACATTGGATGAGTGCCTAAATGAAATTTTATACTGCTGCATGCCGAGACCTTAGGTTTCTCTCATCGCTGATTCAGCGATACAAACGGAGTTACCTTCCCTTTTTCATAACCTGGATACCCCTTCTCCGAACCTCCTTATTGACTGCTTAACACGTTTGTTGTCATGTTGTCATCTACAGTTTGGGGTGTATCCTATTAAAATATGCACAAATAATTAAGGTATTATCAGATGGATTATGTTACATTTGAAATATTCCACCAGTTAATTACTCGTGTATTTAATACCTTCTAGTAATTATTTTATTATATATCATTAATATTGTTACTCTTTAACATTACATCTGTAGTTAGTAACTTGTTATTTGAAATGTTTGTATACTTGTGCATGAACTTTTAGTAAGGTGCTGATGTCGGTAGCGTAATTCTTCTATTTAAATATTTTATTTGAGCTGTGTTTGAAGGCTGTGTGTGACTGCTTGTGAGTGTTTGAAGGCTGTATGTGACTGCGTGTGAATGTGTTTGAAGGCTGTATGTGACTGCATGTGAGTGTGTTTGAAGGCTGTGTGTGACTGATCGTGAGTGTGTTTGAAGTTTAGATTATTAGAAATAATGTTTACATATGTATCGACGCTATGATAATACGGGAGCGTCGCTTAGCTAGTCCGTTTTTGGCTACCCACAGATTAACTGCCCACATCCTTTCTGCTTTGACCAGATGACAAAGGAACTAAAGAGAAAGCTAAGTTTATAAAACCTCTGAAAGACATTGCTTTGTGCTATAGTTATGCATTGATTTTTACGTGTCAAAAACTCTCTGGATGACGTGTTTTGAATTCTCTTCACCTAAGCATTTAATATTTATTTACTTTTATTTTAAATCAATTGTTTATTATTATACAATTAATAATGTTAAATTTGATAACTAACTTTTTATTTTGTGTCTATATACATTATAGGGACTTCATTCAAAAGGGAATTTTGAGGGTTTAAGAGCTATATTTAGATATTATATGCTTTGTGTTTTGTGTGTGTGTGTGTGTGGGGGGGGGAAGGGTAAGAAAAGACTTCATCACTTAAACCCTAACATGACCAACCACAAGTCCACCCACACTTCCGAAGAGTCAGGTGTTAACCAAGTATTTGAAAATTGAAGTATAAATTTTAATAATCATATAAAGACTGCTACGAACCCCCAATCCCCACCAGACATAACAGACATGACAGCAATTAAAAGGAAAATGCAAATACGGAAAAACTTGGGGATAGATGAAAATTTTATAGAAATGAAGTAATTGTGGCTGAAAGATGGTTACAAAATCAAAATGACGTCAACGCATTTGGACAATTTGATATTTGCGTAGTGACCACTGTATAACAGAATAAGAGTCCTTCCCTCTCTCTCTCTCTCTCTTTCTCTCTCTCTCTCTATATATATATATAATCTTTAATCTTGCCCGGATTGGCTGGTTAGTAGACTGTGATGGCTTGGGGTTCCTGCATGGGCCTGATCCAGCAATCTAGTGCAGCGCAGGTTTAGTGTTTTGCATCATTAGAGGGATTCAGTCGGTCCAGCTCTGTTCATCACTCAAGAGCACAAGGAAGTGGCAGATACTTGGCATATATGGTGCCAATAGAGTGCTGATTTTAAGACAAAGAACACTCTTTCCCTAAATTTCTAGCAGACGCTAAAATAGTAACTGACGCATCAGACACAATATTCATATATAAAAATAGGAGGGGACATGAGTGAGTGAAAGAAGAAATAGAAAAAGAATGACTGAAAATGACAAACATATATATAAATGAATACACATAAATACACACAATATCATAGTTATGCATATGATTCAACAGTAAGTTCAACTTGACCTTGACCTTTCTCGTCAATAACCTTTTTGCCAGTGGAGAGATTGTGAACCATGTTTGTCAGACAACGGTAGGATCCACTCTGATCTGACGTTGATTTTGGTTATGTGGTCAGTTGAGCTAAATATCTGGCGAATTATTACAAGTTGATATACTAGGACTTTCAAGATTTGTAAAATATCACCAGGGTCTGCAAGCAAGAGACTAGCTAGCAGTTGCATGCGAGGTCTAAACTTGGGCCTGTTCTCACAAGTCTAACAGTATTTTGAGGCCCTGAAAATATAAAGATGAAGGAAATATTAGGGGGCTACCCCTTGTACCATCAAATGCTTCTAGCATAGGGCTAGACATTCATGACATCACCATTTTCCTTTGCATCTTTGAACCCATCTTAATGGAAGGTGGATGCGTGTGACTGAAGGTAAGGGTCAAGGCTTTCTGTAAGAAATGGTAATTAAAGCAAAATTGAACTCTTCTTCAGTTTTTCTCTCCTTCATATTTTCACATCCACAGCCGATCAGGATTAAGCTGGGCACCAAAGATCAGCTAGTGAGTTTGACTAGTCCCTTTTGTTGAGGTGCCGACAAAAGTCACCCATTTAGGAATGACCAGTCCCTTTTGTTGGGGTGCCCCCGACAAAAGTCACCCATTTAGGAATGACCAGTGCCTGCTCACCAGAGTATAGGCTCTCAAAAAAAGAAAAGAAACAGGTTTTCTCACGAACCCTGACCCCGATTACCAACAGGGAGGAAATAAAAGCCAGACAAAACTTACCAACAAAGAGAAAGCTCAAAGCCCGCAACCAACAACGATGACAACAAGAAGAAAAACTTCAAAATCGCCAGCACACAGACTACAACTACAGAGAGTAAAGACCGCTCGAGGCCCCACCCCCACCCCCACCCCCACTTACCTCTCTCACATTTACCATAGACCCCACCAAGAGCAACAACAACAGCAACCACAACGGAGAGTCAAACAACAGAACAAGGCCCCAAACATAAATCGACGATGCCTACCACACCACATCAGAAAATGACAGCAACAAACAATAGAGTCAACAAGAGCAGCCATAACAACTACACCAACGGACCCACTGTGGACAACAAAGACAGCGATGGTGGTATAGTGAGAAGCTGTACATGTAAGTTGGGTATTTTAACCACCCCATTGCGCATATGATACAACTGCTGATGGATCACCTATACTGGCCACCAGTGCCCATCTCCATGCATCCCAACGGTTACTGGGGACAGCCACGACGCCAGCGCCAACAGCAATAACAAAACCACCAGTGAGGAGGCTAGGGGGTTGAACATCCTGGGCGCACATACACACCGGGTACTGACTTGGTGTGCTACTAGCCTGGGCTCTGTAAGACACCCCCTCTCATCCACCTTCCCACTCAAACATCAGGAACAACAGCAACAACATCCACCACAACTTTAGCCCACTGACTTCCGGACTAAAGTCCGCCTTTGCCAGCCAGACGTGTTTTTGCAACAGACTAGCGAATAACAACATTACATACATAATCTTCCTCAATGTTCACACATAATCTCTTCCCCAATGTTCACACATAATCTTCCTCAATGTTCACACATAATCTTCCCCAATGTTCACACATAATCTTCCCCTATGTTCACACATAATCGTCCTCAATGTTCACACATAATCTTCCCCAATGTTCACACATAATCTTCCCCAATGTTCACACATAATCTTCCCCAATGTTCACACATAATCTTCCCCAATGTTCACACATAATCTTCCCCAATGTTCACAACTTGTACCAGCCACCAACACCACATAGTTCAATGCTGCAGTCACAAGAAGTAAAATCTACATACTTCTACTGGAACAAGAAACAACTTCAACAAAACACACACACACACCACACACACACACACACATACACACACACACACAACACACACACACACACACACACACACACACACACACACACACACACACACACTTTATTTATTAGGAACACAACTCAACGAAGAAAAGAAGTAAAACAACAGACGCCAACACCAAGCAAGCACCACGACAAAACTCCAACAGCAACACCACAGCCAGCGCTCCCCGAATACTCGTGAGGGGAATAGGTCCCACTGGAGCACTACAGATCCGAACGTCTTATGATGAAATGATCCACGCAAGCTCCAGTGACGACGTTAAATTGTAATCGTAACCACCACCACCACCACCGCCATGACAGCTGAACGAATTCCTGATGGATGTATAAATTCCTCTGGAAGTGAGTTGCGTCAGTTCCCCATTGAACTAATTTGTGCGTGTTATTCCAGGGACTCCAGTGTGAGAAATACTGTTCGGGTGCTGTCCAGGAACTCTGCCGTTACCCAATGACCATCCACGTCTGTAGAGAGTGTACATCACTGTGTACCATTCCAGGTGAGCAAAGGTAATAGTTATATATGTTAGTAGTTGGTGCTATTTATTGAGCAGAAGCCAGCAAACGTCAGCTGCATTATGTTGTATCAGCAGTTGGTGCTACTGTATTTATTAGCAAGCAAAGGGTGTCAAGAAAACAGCCATTAAGATTTACTCACTAATGGCAGTGTTGTTGCCATATTCATCATTATTGTTTCCAATGGTTGATGGGGAAAACTGCATGCTATCAGTAGAGAATATGCATTAATCCAAATGTACGCTGTATTGTAAATTTGCATAATTCGTTGTGTGTGGATGGGTGAATGAAGCCTTCGTTGGTCCTTCTTTCCCACAAACTGAAAACAGTTTCAGAAGTAGCACCCTACTTGAGCTACATCATTATGTGTGTCCACACTATTTGTTACATCATTATGTGTGTCCACACTATTTGTTACATCATTATGTGTGTCCACACTATTTGTTACGTCATTATGTGTGTCCACACTATTTGTTACGTCATTATGTGTGTCCACACTATTTGTTACATCATTATGTGTGTCCACACTATTTGTTACGTCATTATGTGTGTCCACACTATTTGTTACGTCATTATGTGTGTCCACACTATTTGTTACGTCATTATGTGTGTCCACACTATTTGTTACGTCATTATGTGTGTCCACACTATTTGTTACGTCATTATGTGTGTCCACACTATTTGTTACGTCATTATGTATGTCCACATTATTTGTTACATTTGCTGGCAACAGGATTGTTGGACACTGGTTACGTGAATCTCCATTCCAGTACAATATGGCAAAAGTTGGGCCCACCTTTGTTCTGGAGAGATTGCACACAGAATTCTTGGAACAGTTCAGGTAGTGTGCCTAGAGGTGCACGTTAGACCCATTATCCAATGCACACAAAGTGAGCCTGTGACATTGTTCTGGAAATGCACCAGTGACAGTCATAAAAAGGTCATGTAAAATTAAATATCCTTCCTTTCACTCCTGCTCTGATTATGTGATGAGAAATAGACGCATGATCTGATTATTGATTACTAACTTGACTATTTTATTGTTAGGATAGAGAATGGATAATATGTGGTGGACATTATCTAACAGTTATCCTCTGTAGTAGCATAAATGTCTGTGTTCTTTTTCAACTGTATTTGTTTGTATGTTTTGATTGTTGATTTAATAAATTTATTGTTTCATTTGTTTCATTATTCATTTGTCTTTCTTATGCCTATTATCTAAATTATATGTTTAGTGTAATAGTGGGTGGATGGGGGCTCATTAAAATAACTTAAAAGGTGGATTTAATTACTTCTTCAATAAGAAGTTCAACATAGGGAAGAAATTATATGTCAGTAGATCGTCTATCGAAATGTTGTGAGTAAGGGGTAGAGTTTCTGCAGTGCTCCGCCAAATGGGAGACAAGCTGGGCGTCTATTGGGATTTATTATTACTATATGGATTAAGATTCCAGCCACTTGTGTTTAGTTATGAATTATTAATTAGAACATAATAATAATCGTAACCAGTATGGATTAAGATTCCAGCCACTTGTGTTTAGTTATGAATTATTAATTAGAACATAATAATAATCGTAACCAGTATGGATTAAGATTCCAGCCACTTGTGTTTAGTTATGAATTATTAATTAGAACATAATAATAATCGTAACCAGTATGGATTAAGATTCCAGCCACTTGTGTTTAGTTATGAATTATTAATTAGAATATTATAATAATCGTAACCAGTATGGATTAAGATTCCAGCCACTTGTGTTTAGTTATGAATTATTAATTAGAATATAATAATAAACGTAACCAGTATGGATTAAGATTCCAGCCACTTGTGTTTAGTTATGAATTATTAATTAGAATATAATAATAAACGTAACCAGTATGGATTAAGATTCCAGCCACTTGTGTTTAGTTATGAATTATTAATTAGAATATAATAATAAACGTAACCAGTATGGATTAAGATTCCAGCCACTTGTGTTTAGTTATGAATTATTAATTAGAACATAATAATAAACGTAACCAGTATGGATTAAGATTCCAGCCACTTGTGTTTAGTTATGAATTATTAATTAGAATATAATAATAAACGTAACCAGTATGGATTAAGATTCCAGCCACTTGTGTTTAGTTATGAATTATTAATTAGAATATAATAATAAACGTAACCAGTATGGATTAAGATTCCAGCCACTTGTGTTTAGTTATGAATTATTAATTAGAATATAATAATAAACGTAACCAGTATGGATTAAGATTCCAGCCACTTGTGTTTAGTTATGAATTATGAATTAGAATATAATAATAAACGTAACCAGTATGGATTAAGATTCCAGCCACTTGTGTTTAGTTATGAATTATTAATTAGAATATAATAATAAACGTAACCAGTATGGATTAAGATTCCAGCCACTTGTGTTTAGTTATGAATTATTAATTAGAATATAATAATAATCGTAACCAGTATGGATTAAGATTCCAGCCACTTGTGTTTAGTTATGAATTATGAATTAGAATATAATAATAAACGTAACCAGTATGGATTAAGATTCCAGCCACTTGTGTTTAGTTATGAATTATTAATTAGAATATAATAATAAACGTAACCAGTATGGATTAAGATTCCAGCCACTTGTGTTTAGTTATGAATTATTAATTAGAATATAATAATAAACGTAACCAGTATGGATTAAGATTCCAGCCACTTGTGTTTAGTTATGAATTATTAATTAGAATATTATAATAATCGTAACCAGTATGGATTAAGATTCCAGCCACTTGTGTTTAGTTATGAATTATTAATTAGAATATTATAATAATCGTAACCAGTATGGATTAAGATTCCAGCCACTTGTGTTTAGTTATGAATTATTAATTAGAATATTATAATAATCGTAACCAGTATGGATTAAGATTCCAGCCACTTGTGTTTAGTTATGAATTATTAATTAGAATATAATAATAATCGTAACCAGTATGGATTAAGATTCCAGCCACTTGTGTTTAGTTATGAATTATTAATTAGAATATTATAATAATCGTAACCAGTATGGATTAAGATTCCAGCCACTTGTGTTTAGTTATGAATTATTAATTAGAATATTATAATAATCGTAACCAGTATGGATTAAGATTCCAGCCACTTGTGTTTAGTTATGAATTATTAATTAGAACATAATAATAATCGTAACCAGTATGGATTAAGATTCCAGCCACTTGTGTTTAGTTATGAATTATTAATTAGAATATTATAATAATCGTAACCAGTATGGATTAAGATTCCAGCCACTTGTGTTTAGTTATGAATTATTAATTAGAATATTATAATAATCGTAACCAGTATGGATTAAGATTCCAGCCACTTGTGTTTAGTTATGAATTATTAATTAGAATATTATAATAATCGTAACCAGTATGGATTAAGATTCCAGCCACTTGTGTTTAGTTATGAATTATTAATTAGAATATTATAATAATCGTAACCAGTATGGATTAAGATTCCAGCCACTTGTGTTTAGTTATGAATTATTAATTAGAATATAATAATAATCGTAACCAGTATGGATTAAGATTCCAGCCACTTGTGTTTAGTTATGAATTATTAATTAGAATATAATAATAATCGTAACCAGTATGGATTAAGATTCCAGCCACTTGTGTTTAGTTATGAATTATTAATTAGAATATAATAATAAACGTAACCAGTATGGATTAAGATTCCAGCCACTTGTGTTTAGTTATGAATTATTAATTAGAATATTATAATAATCGTAACCAGTATGGATTAAGATTCCAGCCACTTGTGTTTAGTTATGAATTATTAATTAGAATATTATAATAATCGTAACCAGTATGGATTAAGATTCCAGCCACTTGTGTTTAGTTATGAATTATTAATTAGAATATAATAATAATCGTAACCAGTATGGATTAAGATTCCAGCCACTTGTGTTTAGTTATGAATTATTAATTAGAATATTATAATAATCGTAACCAGTATGGATTAAGATTCCAGCCACTTGTGTTTAGTTATGAATTATTAATTAGAATATTATAATAATCGTAACCAGTATGGATTAAGATTCCAGCCACTTGTGTTTAGTTATGAATTATTAATTAGAACATAATAATAATCGTAACCAGTATGGATTAAGATTCCAGCCACTTGTGTTTAGTTATGAATTATTAATTAGAATATTATAATAATCGTAACCAGTATGGATTAAGATTCCAGCCACTTGTGTTTAGTTATGAATTATTAATTAGAATATTATAATAATCGTAACCAGTATGGATTAAGATTCCAGCCACTTGTGTTTAGTTATGAATTATTAATTAGAATATTATAATAATCGTAACCAGTATGGATTAAGATTCCAGCCACTTGTGTTTAGTTATGAATTATTAATTAGAATATTATAATAATCGTAACCAGTATGGATTAAGATTCCAGCCACTTGTGTTTAGTTATGAATTATTAATTAGAATATAATAATAATCGTAACCAGTATGGATTAAGATTCCAGCCACTTGTGTTTAGTTATGAATTATTAATTAGAACATAATAATAATCGTAACCAGTATGGATTAAGATTCCAGCCACTTGTGTTTAGTTATGAATTATTAATTAGAATATTATAATAATCGTAACCAGTATGGATTAAGATTCCAGCCACTTGTGTTTAGTTATGAATTATTAATTAGAATATTATAATAATCGTAACCAGTATGGATTAAGATTCCAGCCACTTGTGTTTAGTTATGAATTATTAATTAGAACATAATAATAATCGTAACCAGTATGGATTAAGATTCCAGCCACTTGTGTTTAGTTATGAATTATTAATTAGAATATTATAATAATCGTAACCAGTATGGATTAAGATTCCAGCCACTTGTGTTTAGTTATGAATTATTAATTAGAACATAATAATAATCGTAACCAGTATGGATTAAGATTCCAGCCACTTGTGTTTAGTTATGAATTATTAATTAGAATATAATAATAAACGTAACCAGTAGCGCCATGTGTCACATTGTCATTGTGATTTCACTTCATGTTTGTGGTGTTCACGTGACGTGCTCGTTTGATGCGATTATTGTGTAATGTTGGGGTTTTTTTTTTTTTATCTTCCTTGTATTGTTGCCTAATTAGAGGAGGGTGGGGGGGATGAGCCACAAGTGATTGATAGAGAGGTATAGAAAGAGGACATTTCTCCCCCAACCCGGGAAGTGGCTAACCTGTAAGTCTGGGATTTTAATTATTATTCAAACATAATAAATAATTTTATAAAAAATTCTTTTGCACTGGGGCACCAGGCAAGGCTAGTAATTATCACCATGTATAGGATTATAGATTATTTGGTGTCATTCTAGTTCAGTAAGCAGCAAATAGAAATGAAACCAGACTTTATTTGCTGTACCAAACTCGTTTTAAAAAGTGCAACAATTTTTTTAGCTCACATGTGTACGTGCTTCGATGCAGTCGGAGAACTGAATGAAAATTGCAATGTTGGGTGAATTTTTAAAGTTTTAGAAAAGACTTTTAATAAACAAAAGCAAAAATAGTCATACCCTTCAAAAATGGGGAAAATACTTCTTATGAATTAAAATATATTTTCATGTATGGACTTTGCCCAGCACCAGATTCCGAGGTCAAAGCTCCAAGTGACAAATCAAACAAAGAAACGCCAATGGCTAGCACCACTGGACACGTCATCAGGCACAGAATCAATATAAATTAATGTCTGACTGGCCGGCCAGCCACCAGCAAGATTGTAGAAGTGCAAGGTGCATCAATACAATTGATTTGCCAGAGATAACTCGATGTTGTTGATAACGATTATTTGCCCTTCAGTGCACCCAGAGAGCAACTATGACTCATAGGATTTTGACTTGTTATAGTTATCACTCTGTACCCAGCCCACCCCAACACCACCCTAACCCCAATGAACCATTGTGAAAGAAAACTTGTGATAGCAGAAAAGGAATGTATTTCATATCACAAGGTTGATAACCTTAGTATCCGTTAATCTATACATGAACTTTCTTAAACTTCCCATGTCTTCTATACAACAGGAATATTAAGTTTTGATCAGACTTTTTAATCCAAAAATCACTGTATGATGAAAAACTAGGGCATAATGTATTCTGTTGATTCTTTAAAGATTGTTAAACTTTTTTTTTTTAATTAATTTTTTATTAATTGCTCAGTCATGCATATCTGTTAACAAAACGTAAATTCTTTATTTGCACTTTATCATAACTTGTAGTGACAGTCTCATGATTATGTCTTGTTCTCAATCCGACACTACATCTATTTATATACTATTGTATAAAATCTATTTCTCGGTTTAATAACTGTGGTGGGGCCATGAATCGAATTGATGCCGGCACACTCAGATATCGGCGTAACAGTTGCAGATATGTATATATAACCAGTGGCCCATATTCTGCATCGGCACTTGTAAATGTTTTGTATCATAACTAAGTGCTAATATTGATATCATTCATATTATTACAAAGTAACCCCAGAAAACAGCAGTGACAGGAACAACTACTCACTTTATGGCCATTGGCTTCAGGGCTACTGGCTACATGGCTACTGATTTTATGATTTCACGAGTACCGGCTTAAAGCTTACTTTCTACTGGCTGCATGGCTACTGGCTACATGGCTACTGGCTGCATGGCTCAATTTATGGTGTTAGATATTACTTGATTTTGCGCATTGTCTGTCTCTGTCATGTCTACTAGTTATGTTAATTTTGTGATTGGACGTAAAACTGCCCCGAGTACTAGAAATGCTCAATTTTGTGAAAGGCCTGCTACTGATATGCCTATTAGACTAGCTTAATTTTGTAAACAGACCTGTCATTGACTTGTGTACTACAAATGATTAATTGTATGAATAGACCTGTTAATATCACGTCTACAGGAAAAAATAATTTTGTAAACGGACCTCTCACTGCCAAGGCAGAAGGTGCGTTTTTATTTATTTTGTTCACATGCTCTAAAATAAATAAATAAATAGATAGATAAACGAAACAAAAACTTGATAAAAAAACAACATTAAGGCCTCTCTAAATAAAACACATATACACGTGTAGCCGCTCTTAACGGAAACGAAACATGCGGACGCCTCCGCAAGGAAAAACCGTTTTAATTTTAAAAAATACATTTATTTAAACTTTTGGCAAGCGGAATTTAAGCGGAAGTTTCGTTAACGAAGCATAGGCAGCAAGTTAGTTTTGTTTTACCAGCATGATTTAATTAGCCATTTAATCCCGAACTTGCCGCATCTGTGAAAGTGAAAGTCAGTGCTAATTATTAAATTTGTTTACGCATGATCTTGGATGGAAGGTCGAATCACATTGACCTTGACCTCACCCGACTTTCTTCTGTGTTCTATAAACACTCTCCTGACCTCGGCCACCGTTCTCCTATGTCTTTATGTGTATAGTCGTAATAAAATATCTGCTTTATCGTGTATTAATATGAGTCTGCCAAAATTGTATTTGTCTGCCATAAATGCATTTACTCTTAATGTTTTGCTTCTGCTGGAGGCAGTGCACTCATTTACCCGTTAAAATATTCATTTTTTCTTCAAACTGCAGTATGAATGAGCAATGTACACCTCTCATTAAAATGATTCCCTGGTCTTCACCATCATTATAAATACTGATATGTATCTGTACAAGAACATGTCTTTTTATTATTGCAAGTACTGAAATTGATCTTGTACTAATACTGACAAAACTGATATCCATCTCTAAAAGACACATTGGCCTAGTAGTGATACCGTCAATACTGGTATGTTGTCATTGAGGCCACGTGATCATTAATATAAATAATATAAATATAAATTTATATAAATAAATCTTGAGGACGCGAAAGCGGCGGAAGCCGGAAGCGCCCCCTACACTCAATCAAAAATAAAAATCTTGATATGTACAGATATGTTGTCATTGAGGTCACGTGTTCATAAATATAAATAATATAAGTTTATATAAATAAATCTTGATATGTACAGATATGTTGTCATTGAGGTCACGTGATCATAAATATAAATAATATAAATTCATCTTGATATGTACAGATATATTGTCACTGAGGCCACGTGATTATTAATAATAATCATAATAAATTTATATAAATTAATCTTGATATGTACAAATATCTTGTCGTTGAGGTCACGTGATCATAAATATAAATAATATAAATTTATATAAATAAATCTTAATATTACAGATATCTTGACATTGAGGCCACGTGATCAGTCGAAATACACACACAAACAGAAGAGAAAATCTGTATAGCACTTTGAACAAACCTTGTTATACTAACGAAGTCCGTTAAAGATTTTGATTGATAAATAGACAGACAGACAGACAGACAGACAGATAGATAGATAGTAGAAAGAAAAAAGAAAATTGTTCCGATTACCAAATAATGTGGCTTTGCTTAAATCTAATCAACCCCAACTCTAAATGCCGCGTCATATAAAGTTCGCAAGATAGACATGCACACATGCATACACTGATACTCACACACACAGGTCCATAGATAAGTTCATATTCATGCACAAATATATACTCACAAACATGCATACACAAACATACATATACATGTAAGCACAATACAGACATAAAGTTATATACACATATAATACATTGAAACACAACACAAACACATATACCTACACACAGATACGCACAAACATACATGCACAACTCACACACAAATATCTGCCCTTAAAATATGCATATAATGAAAAACTATTACGATCTTAAAGAATGAATATCCAAGTTCACACCTAGCAGACAAGATGTGGTGACCAAGTCCACACCTAGCAGACAAGATGTGGTGACCAAGTCCACACCTAGCAGACAAGGTGTGGTGACCAAGTTCACACCTAGCAGACAAGATGTGGTGACCAAGTCCACACCTAGCAGACAAGGTGTGGTGACCAAGTCCACACCTAGCAGACAAGATGTGGTGACCAAGTCCACACCTAGCAGACAAGATGTGGTGACCAAGTCCACACCTAGCAGACAAGGTGTGGTGACCAAGTCCACACCTAGCAGACAAGGTGTAAGGAAAAAGAATAACTACATGTGTACACACCTACAATGTCCGTAACTTCCATATACAGTATTCAAAATGAAAAATAATTTATTGTGTTATCTGGCAAGCGTCCTACGTCGGAATTTACAAAATTCAGAGCGGATGATTTGACGACACAGTCCGCCCTCGCAAGCTTTTGTTGAGTAGAGCCCGGATGGAAACTGATCTCGATGTACTGAGGTCATTTAGTATGTAGGAGTGGCTTGAACCTTGAGCACTGAACGACGAGACTGTCAAACCAGCAACAAAATAATATTCGGTTTCAATCTTTTGTTGTCAATAAACAGGGAACTCTCGTGTGTTTCCGTTGTTTTTTTTTAAATAGTGGAATTGTAAGTTTGTTTTGTTTCTCCCTTTTAGAGTGTTATAAGGTTGTTGAGTCTCGGTCATTTACTTTGTGTTTTTACAGTGTCTATTTCATTTTGTTACTGAGGTATTATAGAAATTTTAAAAAAATTATGACTGTTGTGCTTCAATTTTTTTCATTGGTGTTATAAGATTATTGAGTTTTTCTTTTTACAGTGAACAGTGGCGTTATGGTTGCGCTTTTAAAATCTAGCGTGGTATTATAAGATATATATTTATCCATTTGTATAGCTGGCACAAAGATTGGTGTGCTTCCAAATTTTACAGTGGTATTATAAGATTAGCGTGTTTTTCCTTTTTTGCAGTTGGCATTATAACTGGCGTATTCTGTTTCATTTTATTCCAGTGCTATCTATCGTTCACTTATAACAGTACTTCTTGTAAAGATGAGATTGCTTTTATAATACTTTTCTTGTTAATAAAATCATCATTGTTTTCACGAATGGACTTAATGCAGAGACCCGAAGTCATTATTTTATACAGTTTGAGTACAAGGTCAGTGTGTCCTTTACAAATCGATGTCAGTAGTTTACATTATTAGTATAAAATTAACCTGTCACTTTATAGATGGGTATCAACATTTATAGTATTAGTACAGAAGGCCATTGTGTCCTGTTATAAATGGATATACATATTTATTATATCAGTACTAGATGTCAGTGTGTCTCTTATAGATCGATATAAGTATTTATAGTATTAATACAAAACGTGTGTCCTTTTAGAGATGGAAAGCGATATTGACAGTAATACTACAAGGCCAATGTGTCTTTTAGAGAAGGTATCAGTATAATACTATTACAACAAGGCCAATGTGTCTTTTTAGAAAAGGTATCAGTTTAATACTATTACTACAAGGCCAATGTGTCTTTTTAGAAAAGGTATCAGTTTAATACTATTACCACAAGGCCTTTGTGTCATTTAGAGATGGATAACAGTTTTGACAGTATCCGAACAAAACCTGTAGGCCTACTAACAAAAGTGTCTTGAGTCTTCTGGTTTACTGATTAATAAACCACTATGACCGTAGTATATGCAGGAAGCCTCTACTATAGTGTGTAAGTGTAAGAATACACTGCACTCCATTGATGTATGATGACAAAATATGCTGACTACATCGAGCAATTTCTGGTACAGGGAAGTTCTTGAAATTGCTACAATTGTTGTTCTGCTTGAACGAACTGGAAGCGCGAAAGCGGCGGAAGCCGGAAGCGCCCCCTACACTCAATCAATCAAAACGAACTGGAACTGGTATGGCGAATGAGTGCCCAGGTTTGCACGAGAGAATAAGCAGCAAATCTGTTTTCAATGTGAGGAGAAAAACACCAGGAATATCATGTTTGAGTGGTTATGTCATCAGAGCGCTCTTACCATGAGCGTTGATATAACACGGGACCGCAGCTATTCAATTTACGCTCTTTGTTCTCCTGTTGCCACAGCTGCTGGTTTGGTTGTGGGTCAGGCGACAGATATTAGTTTGGTTGATGGTCAGACAATAGGAAACGCTCATGTACAATGGGCAGGTTGGCCCCATTATGTGGTCAGTGGAGTAAGACTTAGTAAAACCATAGCACTTAGATGTCATGGGACCAAACAACTAGATATAGAGATGAGAACGGGAATGATTAGGTACTTAGAAATTTTATCTCGACAAGACCAAGTAAAGTTGAGTCAAGAGTGTACAGTGAATAGACAAAGAGCAAGAGATTCCATTCCTGAGTTTGCAGTCAGTAGACATAGAGCAAGAGACTCCATTCATGCGTTTGTAATCAATAGACAAAGAGCAAGAGACTGATTCCTGAGTTGAAGTCAATAAGCAAAGAGCAAGAGATTCCATTCCTGAGTAAGCAGTCAGCAGACAAATGGCAAGAGTTTCGATTCCAAAGTTTGCAATCAACAGACAAATGCAAGAGATTTGATTCCAGAGTTTGCAATCAACAGACAAATGCAAGAGATTCGATTTAGTCTGGATACAGCTTGAAGAAAAACTCACAAGAAAATATATGTACTATGTTAAGAATGAGGGGAGTGTTAAATGTTTCCTTAACTATGCACTGCGCTAATTGAAATGTAGGTGTTACCTTGTTAAACGAAAAACTTCCTATAATAAGATACGTTGCCTTAACTGTATAATCATTGTGTACATTGGATTGAAAGAAGAGCGAATACACTAAGGTATTTTCCCCTGTAGTAAATGCTGTAGAGCAGTATTTCCCACGAAATGTGCGCTGCAGCTGCCCTGGGCGCAGCGGGATATTCCAAATTATTATTTTTACCTAACCTAAACACAATTGGTAGGTGCTTTCTGACTTTGGGTGCCGTGAGCCGAGAAAGTTTGAGAATCACTGCTGTAGAGGGTTGAAGATAACCTATAGTTACTGATTTCAACTTTTATTATTCTGATTAGACAAAAATATTTTTGTAATTCTCTGTTCCAGCTCTGAGTGTCGGAGCGCGAACCGAACGTGATGTTTGAGGGGAAGGATAAGTCTAGTGGAGAGGGGGTGGGGTGGGGAGAGAATAAGAGAAGGATGATTGGGCCGTCATCTTTGAGGCTTATAGAAAAGGGCAAAGGCCACAGGGCAGGAACCAAGCAAGCTTACAAGACGTGGATTCGGATTCAAATGTTCATTACTTACAAGAGTTAAGTTTATCAAAGGGGAGACAATTCATTTGAGGAAAAAATTGAAACTTGAAACAAGAGTAGTGGAACATTCGAGTATTCAGTGACTTTTCGCGTGACTCTTTAGAAAGCTGATCAACAGTAGAATTTGTATAGGTAGATTTCTTTTAAATATTTATGGCTACATTCTGATAAATAGTGCATTGCCACCTGCTATTTAATGAAATTCTTTTAACTAATTTCAGTTGTTTCTTGTATCTTCTCAATTTGATTATATGTATAACGACCACTTTATATAATCAACCAGTAGAGAGACCGATCTAATTAACATGTGACTCTAATAATTTATACTACACCTACCACTTATGCATTTTAAAATCAGACGAAGTCAATATATTAGTTTGTCACGATTGCTGTCTTTTAATTTTCATTAGTTATCTTTAACTAACGGAATCTAACATCTAACGTCTGAATGATTTCAAAAACGAATATTATCTTGGCTCTGAGCAAACAAACTTTTCATTTATGATTCTGACTGCATTGCATGCGAACCCAAAACAGGCGTCATCCTTGGGGTAGTTTGTCTTCAGCCGTCTTTATATAGATTTGGAGAGATAAATAATACCTGTGCCTGTAATTATGCAAATAAGTGGGAACAAAAGGAGGTTTTTCTTTCTTTTTAACTCAGTCTTTATTCCCAAGGACGATAATTCACAGCTGGATCTTTTAAGTTTTTTCGAAGTAATTTATTTAACTTCGCAGTGTTTATCACGATTTTTATGGCTGCTCAACTAATGGCATTCATGAAAACTTCCTCTAAATTGGAAATCCACATGCCTTCTGCTTGCTACGAATCGTAAGAGCATTACGCTAAAGTGCACCAGCTGTCTCGTTTATATTAACATTGTCGCAAACAGAGCAATTAACTGTTTTACAGGAGTACCTGCCAGCTGAAATTACTTCAACACCAGTTTCGCGAACCTGCGTGTCACGTACTTTGCAAGGCCGAGGGCAGTATCTGATGACGTGATAAAGTGCTCGATGGAATCTAGACGGAGAAGGTTCGTTCTTTCATCTCGCAGATCCACGCTTAAAGAACGGTTAGGTTTTCAGAGAGAGACATCAGTAGAGCAGAAAATGTGTTCACACCGCAGAGCGATATATAAAAAAAACAACTTCTCTCTGCACTTGGCAGCCCAACAACCGACTTCCACAAGCGCAACAACGCTGTGAACTTGCTAACACGCGTTTCTGAGTAGTCGGCCTGTCCAATTTTTTTCTTGGAGCTGCTCGGCGAAGCCCTGTGTGCAGTCATGGACCATTTCAGAGAAATATACTTGAGTGGCATAATCGGATCATGGAAGAAACCTGCCTTTGGCTTATTCATCTGCTTCTTCTGGAGCTGTATTTTAAGAGTACAGAAAATGGAGTGAATCTTATTTGTGTGTGTTTTCTTTTCATAGAAGATTCTTTCATCGGTGTGTATTCCAATAGGCGGTAACAAGTGTTATATTGTTTTATATATTATAGATAATGTGTAACTAAGAGTAACCACCCTTGATGTGTCATAAAAATTAAGATTCTGAAGACGCCATGATTTTATTTAGTGAGCACTATGTAGTTGATGTTAGCAGTCTCTGAGTATTTTCATCAATACATTTTACATATTTCATCATTTACATATTTCATCATCTACATATTTCATCATCTACATATTTCATTTTTTAAATAAATGTAGTGTCCTGGTAGATTTTTAATCAAATTAAACTAGTTTGGTTTTAAGTTTTCTTGTTTTATAAACAACTGAAAATTATAATATTAAATAAACTAATATATATATAATATAGAACTGAAAATTATATATATATTATATACAATACAAAATTACATATATTTATATACAACTGAAAATTATATCTATTATATACAACTAAAATGATATATTATGACAATTATATATATATACACACACTACTGAAAATTCTATATTTATTATATACAACTGAAAGTTATCTATCTATCTATCTATTATACACAACTGAAAATTGCAAATGAATTTTATACAACTGAAAATTATATAAGTGAAATAAAAAAGTAATTGGAAGTGTTGGCAGGAGCGAGTGTAAATATTGTTGCTTATATTCGAGTGTGTGTAATGTGTGTTTGGTGTGTGTATGCATGTTTGGTGGTGTTGTGTGAATGTGTGGTGATGGTAGTGTGTGTGTGTGTGTGAATGGGTGGTGGTGGAGAGTGTGAATATGTAGTGGTGTGTGAGAATTCTGTTGGTGGAGATGTGTGTATGTGTAGTATGATGGTGTGTGAATGTGTGGTGGCAGTGGGTGTGAATGTGTGGTGGCGGTGGGTGTGAATGTGTGGTGGCGGTGGGTGTGAATGTGTGATGATGGTGTGTGAATGTGTGTGATGGTGTTGTGGCCGTGTGATGCGTGTGTGAGTATTTGGTGGTGTTGGGGTGGGAGAATGTGTGATGGTGTGTGAATATTTGGAGGTGGGAGAATGTGTGGTGGCGGAGGTGTGTGAATGTCTGGTGGTGGTTGTGTGAATGTGTGGTGGTGTGTATGTGAATGTTTGGTTGTGGGTGTTAATGGTGATGGTAGATGGGTGTTTGTGCGTGTGTGTGTGTGTGAATCTGTGTGTGTGTGTGTGTGTGTGTGTGTGTGTGTGTGTGTGTGTGTGTGTGTGTGGTCATGAACAGCAGCCATTTAAAATACAGAATACCATTCATGTCATATCAGCACGAACATGTGATTGTATACATTTATTATTTTGCATGAAGAAAAGTATAAAGTGAACATGTACACACACACACACACACGCACTACGATGGTACCCAGTGTAAACGCTGTGAGCGCTCATGAATTTCCTGAACATACAGCTCAGATAGCATGCGCATTGCCAGAACTGTTATATAAATAGATTTCTGTGGTCAAATTGCAGTTTTTATGTTATAATCTTACAACGAACCACTTACATGTCATGTTATATAAATAGATTTCTGTGGTCAAATTGCAGTGTTCTATGTTATAATCTTACAACGAACCACTTGCACGTCATGTTATATAAATATATTTCTGTGGTCAAATTGCAGTTTTCTATGTTCACGTTATAATCTTACAACGAATCACTTGCACGTCATGTTATATAAATATATTTCTGTGGTCAAATTGCAGTTTTCTATGTTATAATCTTACAACGAACCACTTGCATGTCATGTTATATAAATATATTTCTGTGGTCAAATTGCAGTTTTCTATGTTATAATCTTACAACGAACCACTTGCATGTCATGTTATATAAATATATTTCTGTGGTCAAATTGCAGTTTTCTATGTTATAATCTTACAACGAACCACTTGCATGTCATGTTATATAAATATATTTCTGTGGTCAAATTGCAGTTTTCTATGTTCACGTTATAATCTTACAACGAACCACTTGGATTTAATGTTTTTCAAAATATAAGCCACGAATGGAAGCACTGGGGCAATGCGAAGATATGCATACCAACTGGAAAACATTCAAGATGTCTAAACCAGTTTTGTTTGTAATAGTTTTCAATTAAACGTTGTTACTGGTCCTTCGCTTTTATCGAATGCCATCGGGCCTCCACATAGTTTTATGGTATGTTCTTTTCATTTCACTAATAAAAAGCTTACTGTTGACAACTCTATACGAGAGTTATAGCTTTGTTACGAATGAAAGACATAAAAACGTCCGGTACTGAGGAGGTGTCTCTCTGCTAATGTCGTCTGCTGCAAATACATGTACAAGAGTTCCAGTCAAACTTGGAGGGAGTGAAGTCATCTGCTAACAGATGTGACAATTCTATACCATTTAATCGCCTCTTTAACGTATAATTCTGATGATCCCATCTGACTTTCAAAATATTCATGAGGTGGGGGGTTGTTTGCTTTTAGATTCTAAAACTGATCATTTTCTAACGGACGATGCAAAGCAAATATACTCTCCTAGTAGGGAATTTACAGAACCAGAAACCTTGAGGATTTATCAATATCACCGACCTTGGCATATATTTTAAGGTCGGAAAAGTTGTAAATGTGGACGGCTCCCAGGGAAAGTTACTTCACCCTTCTTTCCACAAAGGGAGATAAGCCACGAGTTATCTGGATCTGAAGCATACTTTAAGGTGCACAACACAAACCAATCTGGAAAAAGATGTAGATTGCACGTCTCTTTAGTTATGTTTATCTAAACTCTGCACGTGGGGAAAAAATCATTCTCTGAAGCTCGTTACTCTCACTGACCTCGGGAAACTGATAGTCACGGCTGTCCTGACCTCGTTAGGTCACATAACCGTCACGAAGTAATAAAGGACACACTTCTTTTTCAAACGTGCTATGATAGATAAGACATTAAGCACTATTTTTCATTTTCGTCGTTTAGATGAGACGCGTTGATGTGATTTTTTTCTTTGTTGTTAATAGTTTTTCTGGAGTTGCTGTTCGTTTCAGGACTGATGTGAGACGTAGGCTTGTAAATAGATTTGATTTTTGTTTGAGGACCGATTACTGATTGCTTCATTACTTGTAGTGACGTCATTCTGACAATCACATACCGACCGTCTGATAAGAATGTGTCTTGTAGCTGATTCGTCTAATTCAAGTTCTGTTTGCAAAAGTTTCAAATTGCCGAGCAAAGTTATTTATTTTTTAAAATGACACGTTGATGGGGCGACCTCACTAGTCATCAAAAATTAATTATATTGCACAAATGTGCAGTGCTTTCCAAATCCGCTTACCTACATACAAATTGTCAAATAATACAACTTTAATTGCAAATTGAATTATGTTGCACAATGTTGCAGTTCTTTCCAAATCCGTATTACCTACATACAAATTGTCAAATAATACAACTTTAATTGCAAATTGAATTATGTTGCACAATGTTGCAGTTCTTTCCAAATCCGTATTACCTACATACAAATTGTCAAATAATACAACTTTAAGTGCAAATTGAATTATGTTGCAGTTCTTTCCAAATCCGTATTACCTACATACAAATTGTCAAATAATACAACTTTAAGTGCAAATTGAATTATGTTGCAGTTCTTTCCAAATCCGTATTACCTACATACAAATTGTCAAATAATACAACTTTAAGTGCAAATTGAATTATGTTGCAGTTCTTTCCAAATCCGTATTACCTACATACAAATTGTCAAATAATACAACTTTAAGTGCAAATTGAATTATGTTGCAGTTCTTTCCAAATCCGTATTACCTACATACAAATTGTCAAATAATACAACTTTAAGTGCAAATTGAATTATGTTGCAGTTCTTTCCAAATCCGTATTACCTACATACAAATTGTCAAATAATACAACTTTAAGTGCAAATTGAATTATGTTGCAGTTCTTTCCAAATCCGTATTACCTACATACAAATTGTCAAATAATACAACTTTAAGTGCAAATTGAATTATGTTGCAGTTCTTTCCAAATCCGTATTACCTACATACAAATTGTCAAATAATACAACTTTAAGTGCAAATTGAATTATGTTGCAGTTCTTTCCAAATCCGTATTACCTACATACAAATTGTCAAATAATACAACTTTAAGTGCAAATTGAATTATGTTGCAGTTCTTTCCAAATCCGTATTACCTACATACAAATTGTCAAATAATACAACTTTAAGTGCAAATTGAATTATGTTGCAGTTCTTTCCAAATCCGTATTACCTACATACAAATTGTCAAATAATACAACTTTAAGTGCAGCATACGTTTGTCAGCAATGAAATGCAAACGAATGATTCTCAAATTATCATAGTCTAAAAATATCTTATTCTTATTTCCAAACGGAAAAAGTGGTCGAGAGATAGGTGCGAAATAAAATTTGGCGGTATTTTAGACCACTTAGGGAAACCTGTCTCGTAATCGATAGTCCACGTTTTACCTTGACCTTGTTTTGTTTTTTAAAAATAGAAATTATATTTTATTCGTATTAGGTGATAGCTGTTTTTTTAAAAATATAAATATATATAAGTATAAGGTTATGTATTAACTAATTCAAATTTATTTGATTGGTTGTAAATATAAATTAAAGATAATCTGCTCGGTCGCCACTAGGGCATTCATTATTCAATATGCCACACCCCAGCCTTTTGCTGGAAGAAGAGAAGTACAAATCCCATTTGCAAAAAATGCTACAGTACTTGATGGTTTTCAAGCATTTTTACCAGAGAATTTTGTGCACAAATTGTCGAGTACATGAATATATGGCCATGCTACTAGCGCAACCATACATTCATGAAGAGTCCCGTATCAGACAATGGTGTAATACAGAGGCATGTGAACATTTTGAATTTTTAGGACATTCTTTTGATGGGAAACCTTTTATTGATCATTATTTTTCAAAGGATGAAATATATGCTCAACCTTTATTTCGTAAAATCATGTCAGAGCGCAGATTTCGTTTGCTGCTTTTTATATTTTTCAGACAACAGCATTCCTGCATTTGGCGACCGTATCCAGAAAATCAGATTGATAATTACTGATCATTTCAGATGAGTGTTCTCATCAGTTTACGTGCCTGGTGAGAATATTTGTATGGACGAGTCTTTCATGCATGGAGAGGTCATTTAGGTTACAGGCACTACAGAAAACTTAAACGTGCATGATTTGGTAGCAAATCATATGAAATCTCAAACCTTTATGGGCGAGACCTCTGATGAAATGGCACTCTGGATATTTAGCCAAAATACTGCCGAAACACCCCCTAATCACTTTAGACTTGATAAAATTTATTATTTGGTAATATCTCACCATATTTACCACGATCTCTTAGTTAAATTAAAGAATGGAAGAAATATGTCTAAGTGCTTTTTCGTCAAATTTGGCACCATTCTGACTGGCATTGAAACATCTTGCTCGAAAGAAAGACTAAATGTGCTTCAACTCAATGTTCTGCCACCATCAATAAACCCATCAATAAATCCATATTTCTTATTTGTTTCTCACATTTTTTAACAGATGTGGTGAGACAGATCTGGATAGGAGAATCATACATGACATGAATGACTTTGTTATTATACTGGAAAGAGCAGTGTTTCTTTGGTAACACCCACTGAATCAAGAATTGAAGGATTGTTAGTGTCTTGGTCTTATAACACTAATTTCAGGCTTTAACATATCAGCATGCCATAGGTCCTCGAGTCAACATATACCCCAAAGGCTGTTTCCAAGGGGTCATTAAGCCTAGCACCATATAGTCGTAGACCATTGCTTCTTTGATTACCATTTCTTCAAAATCGAGACAGCAAAGTTTTTCTTCGTCTGATATAGACTTTAATATGAAAAACTTCTATCTCTAGAACTGAAAAGCCAGGGTAAAAAGTTGGATTTTTTAAAATACATTTCCTCAGAATGCTTTAACTTGGTAACTTGAAGATTTTTTGTAACAGTTTGTAGCACTTTAGTGAGGTTCGGCATAGATAGTGTTACTCTCTTACAGTGACGTAGCAAGTGGGGTTTTGGGGTTTTTTTTGCCCTTGTTGGTTAGAACTTCGTTGGTGGGCCTCTCTGGTCTTGATTTGATTACATTCTGAAAGTAAAAAAAAAAAAGAAACTCCGCTTGCTGCCATGCCCCCTCCCCCTTACTCCTGACCGCCGGGGCCCTTGTGCATTGTACAACCTGCACAATCCACTGCTACGCCACTGCTCGTTATCTTCTTCACTCCATCTGACGCATGCTGCTGACCTTCACCTTGTGGGATAGAGGAGAGAGAGAGTGTACAATATTGGCCTTTCATGAAAACACTAGTTGCATTTCACACATTTTTAATATCTTTAAAAATCATTTGGGACGAGCTTTAAGAAAGCATATCCAATTATAAAATTCATTTTAAAAAAAGCGGGTTTTTTTAATAAAGTGAGAAACCACATATTTTCATACTCTTTTATTATTAGTTGTCTGGGATACAACAAAATAATAAAGAGCAGATTCCTCCAGTAATGGAGGTAAATTAAAAATATATTTTCTAATTTCTCAGAACTTAAATGGATGTTTTCACGACTTAGTAGGCTGCCTTCTGCAGTTTTTTTTAAGTGTGCAAGTTTCATTTTAAGTGTCCGCACCTTTCGTTTTAGGCAGTGACTGTTTTGTAACGATCGAAATGTGTGTTGTTCATCCCAAAAAATGTAAAAAGTAATCTTTTGATTAGTGTAAACATCGTTTCTAAATCAAACTGAAGAATAAAATCCTGATAGACATTACCATACGTTGCACAAGTTTAACTAACAAGGCGTTAACAATGAGACGGTACACTGTTTACACTGCGCACTTTTAACAAGCTACAAAAAAATAATAACCCCCAAAAGATACAAGGAACGAGAAGTAAACATACATATCTATAAATAAACAATAACTTAACATTTCAACTTAAGGCAAACTTAGTAAGGCGAGGAACGGGCGAATCACCCCACGCGTTTTTTGTAGACACCTAGTACAGCCATCTTCGTTCCGATCTCTTCGTTGTGGAGGCTTGCGTGTTACCATGACATTCGGCGGAGGATTCGGAATACGAAATATTGATGGGAGAGCGTTGTGAATAACTTTCTTTGGCCTTTGTGCGTCAAAATGGCTCGAAATATTCCGAGAACAGCACATCTCAATTGGAGAAGGCTTCTGCAGACATGCCTAACAACACTGTCTTCGAGTTCTTGTCACCCAGAGCTGTGATCTAAAACAGATTCAAATCAGTATCTACATAGTGCACAATATGTTTTATTTCAGAGTTTTATTCTTAAATGTGATTAAATAAGAGTTAATTGCTATCCTGCAAATCCCCACAATTCTTGTCATTTAATTTCATACCTATCTAAACGCATAGCTCAAAACGAAAAAAAATTCCATCAGAGTCGCAGACGATTACGGTACGCTGCAACAATGTTTCCCCACTGTGCACTATCCTTGTTCAAACCCCCTCCCTTTTGGTGGTGTGACATCTGTATTTCATTACTGATGGAATGCTGTGTTGTACGCCTTTAATAGTATTACTGATGGAGTGCTGTGTTGTACGCCTCTATATTTAATAGTATTACTGATGGAGTGCTGTGTTGTAAGCCTCTATATTTAATAGTATTGCTGATGGAGTGCTGTGTTGTACGCCTCTATATTTAATAGTATTGCTGATGGAGTGCTGTGTTGTACGTCTCTATATTTAATAGTATTACTGATGGAGTGCTGTGTTGTACGCCTTTAATAGTATTACTGATGGAGTGCTGTGTTGTACGCCTTTAATAGTATTACTGATGGAGTGCTGTGTTGTACGCCTTTAATAGTATTACTGATGGAGTGCTGTGTTGTTCGCCTCTATATTTAATAGTATTGCTGATGGAGTGCTGTGTTGTAAGCCTCTATATTTAATAGTATTACTGATGGAGTGCTGTGTTGTACGTCTCTATATTTAATAGTATTACTGATGGAGTGCTGTGTATACGCTTCTATATTTAATAGTATTACTGATGGAGTGCTGTGTTGTACGCCTTTAATAGTATTACTGATGGAGTGCTGTGTTGTACGCCTTTAATAGTATTACTGATGGAGTGCTGTGTTGTACGCCTTTGATAGTATTACTGATGGAGTGCTGTGTTGTACGCATTTAATAGTATTACTGATGGAGTGCTGTGTTGTTCGCCTCTATATTTAATAGTATTGCTGATGATGTTTGTTGCAAGCCACTGTACTGACATAGTATTACTGATGGAGTGTTCTTGTTGCAAATCACTGTATTTAAAAGTATTACGGATGGAGTGCTCTTTGTTGCAAATCACTGTATTTAAAAGTATCACTGATGGAATGCTTTGTGTTATATCTTATCATATTGTAATGTTGTGTTAGTTTATGTATTGTATGTGCTATCTATTATTACTGAACTGTTTCTGTTGCTAAAGATTCTAAGTATCTGATATTGCTGTGCTGTAACGTGAGACCAGGGAGCCAGTCATTTTGGGTGTCCGATTTGGGACGAATTTAAGTAAACCAGCAAATATGGATCGCGTGCCACTTAGTAGGCTACTCCACTATGACTGTCTTTTCGCTTTCCTCTGATTCACCAATTGCTCTACCCAGATTATCTTTTCTCTTTCCATCGATACATTTATTGCTCCACCCAGACTATCTTTGCTTTCCATTGATACATTTATCGCTCCACTAAGACTGTCTTCTTGCTTTCCTCTGGATAGGAAGGGAGACAATACATAGGTCGAGATTTGGGAAGTAGAGCGACATGCGTGGGTAGTTTCCTTGTAAAGTTATCACTTAACCCAAATAAAAGCAGCGGAAAAGGTAAATAAAGACGTTCTTTCTTCTTAAAAAAAAAAAAAAAAAGAGAATACCCTTTTCCACCCCTCCACCCCTCGTGACTGTCACTGATAGATAGGTAAAAAAAAATATAATGAGACATAGCTATTCAGTGACACCTAACTGTTCAGTCAGTAAGTCCCTCCTAACTGTTCATAAAGTCACATCTAAATAATTAGTAAGTCACAACTAATTCATTAAGTCACGCATAACTATTCAGTAAGTCAACCTAACTGTTCAGTGAGTCACACCTAATGTTTAGCAAGTAAATCGCACTTAACTGTATAGTTAGTAAGTCATACCTAACTGTTAAGTCACAAGTAACTGTTCAATAAGTAAGTAACATCTAACTGTTCAGTAAGTCCAGGTCTCTGGAGACTGGTCGATTGGAAGTCAGGTTAGGCGTATGATTCAGTGCTATCGATTGGTTTCGGCTTGAAGACCACTAACAATTGTGGTTCATATCCCAGACGGGTCATAGCTCACTTGTTCTTTGGAAACAATACACGTCTGAGCCAGCCTTGTACGTTTGTTATCACCGCCAGTGTGATACTATCGAGCCAATATGAACGGACAAACGATGGAGTTTGTCTGTATGGAAGCCATTCTCTCCTCACTCACTCACTCGCTCACTCACTCACTCACTCACTCACTCACTCACTCACTCACTCACACACACACACACACACACACACACACACACACACACACACACACACACACACACACACACATCAAATATATTATAGGTATGAGAGTATCAAGGTGTCTGTATGAAAATGACGTAGTGTCTATAGGAAAGTTACATAGTATCTATAGGAAGTGATGAGATTTCCGTAGGAAAGTGACGTAGTGTCCATACAAAAGTGAGATGGTGTCTGTAGGAAAGTGACAAGAAATCTCTAGTCTAGGTAAGTGACATGGTGTCTTTAGGAAAGTAACATAATATCTGTAGAAAAGAGACGTGTTGCTGTAGAAAAGTGCCTCGATGTCTGTAGAAAAGTGACGTAAAGTGTGTAAAGAAAGCGACGAGGTGTCTGTAGGAAAGTGACGCAATGTCTGTAGAAAAGTGACGTAATGTCTGTAAGAGACGAGGCGTCTGCAGGAAATTGATGTAGTGTCTGGTAGGTCTGTAGGAAAGTAACGAGATGTCTGTTAACGTGTTTCCTATTCCCTTAAACTGACATACCAATCTCTCCTAAGAGAGTTAGGTAACAAACACATCAAATATAATTGCAGCCTTATCTATTCAGTAATCTTTTAGCGGTGTATATACTTTTTAAACGGATTCGATTTTAGAGGAGGAGAATGCTAATAATAGTAACAGGATTGTACATATCACATAAAAGACAGTTCGATTAATTATATATGGAATCAGTGATCTCCCTTCCTAGAAAACGTCCTTAGAGCAAAAAAAAAAAAAAAAAAAAAAAGATCTGTGGATGGCGAATGACCTAACTGTACTAACAGAACGAAAAACACTTACAACAACTGAATCTATACCTTGCCATATTACATTATACAAGTCAAGCAGTGATTGAGTTCAAACTCGTTAATTTGACCATTCTCGTAAAGTCAGAAGATAACTCACTGTTACTATTGCAACCGGTGTGGACAGTTTTAAACTGGTGAGGGCAAAATAAAATACAAGAAATGATTATAGTGATATATAAGTAAATATATTTTATTAAAGAAATTCAGTATTGACATACTAAGAATATGGAGTTGATAAAAGAAGTTTAATTTCAAAACTTATTTTTATTTTAAGTTTCAAACATTTAAAATCTGTTTTCAAAACAAAACATATTTTTCAGAAAAAAACATTCCTGTAATGCCGTGACCAGGATTCGAACCTGGGTTATCGCGGCCACAACGCGAGGTCCTAACCACTAGACTATCACGGCAGACAAATAACTTTCTTTGTAAGGCATGATAAAATTAATTTAAAATTTAAACTCCAAAAATTGACAATTTAATTTTACAATGTTAATATTCCCCAGTTAAAATATACTTTTCATAGACGAAACCTTACGTTTGTCATACATGAACCAACCTTTTCAATGATAAGAATTGTGAGATATATTTATTTTGGGTGTCGTTCCTTACTTCTGAACGAGGTTTAACGCAAAGACCGTCCAAAGTAAAACATTATATCTGATTAAATACAAATTTAGACTGCACTAAGCATTCTACAAACTTACATCAAATGTTACCCATTCTAAATTAGATTTTCAGCCCACCAAGTATTTGAACAATGCACTTCTTGGTTTTATGTAAGATACTATAGTTTATAAGTGATGCGAAACCATTGGGCTCTCTCTCTCTCTTTAAGTGACGTAATAAATGTTGGCGTTTAGGGACATCTGACGTCATATAGTGCCTTGATTTATCTGGGATTCTAGTAATTTTACAGGGACACACACACACACACAAGAAGAGACTATTTTGTGCACTCAGCCCGATTAACCACGTCCACAAACTTTTCTAATCAGTATTGAAGTATGGCACACGCACACGCACACATCATCCAACTCTATTTTAGAACGATCAATACAAATTTAGATAATCAATAACTTTAATTTTTTAAATAACAAACTTTAAGGCTGCATATGCACCTGTAAAATTCATAATATTACAAACTGTTAATTTACTAAAATCATCGAATTTTCACCAATCTGAGAAGCTTCGACAGTCATGACAAAATATTAGTCAGTGCCTCTTTGCGTGTTGTATGTGTGTGTCCATCTATCATCTAAACATATTTGGTGAATCACGCAAAAGATGACAAAATATTACCATCAATGTCTGTCTGTGTGTACATTGTACGTGCGTGTCATATCATCTATACAGTATATACAAAAGACGCGAAAAAATTGGGTTAATTAAATTTTGTAATAACAATTTATTACAAGCTAATTTTTTCGTCAGTGGGTAAACTGAAGGCCGCATTATTTTGTTGGAAAATAACGACATAATATGTGAATTAAGGTATGCATCTAGCTTTACCTCCAGCTTCTCATTTTCAAACTGACCAAACCAAAGACACTTTTAGACATTACACTTGATTACAGTGTCGTGTACAAGGTGCAGTTACAGGCACTTCTAGACTTGTGTGTGTCGACTTGGTGCAGTTACAGACACTTCTAGACTTTACAGTGTCGTGTACAAGGTGCAGTTACAGGCACTTCCAGACTTTACAGTGTCGTGTACAAGGTGCAGTTACAGGCACTTCTAGACATTAAAGTGTCGTGTACAAGGTGCAGTTACAGGCACTTCTAGACTTTACAGTGTCGTGTACAAGGTGCAGCTACAGGCACTTCCAGACTTTACAGTGTCGACTTGGTGCAGTAAAGTGTTTCACGCCACTGCTCTCTACAGTAATCTATATGTTCTAAGTTGAGTTTCAGATGAAAAAACAGCGGATCACCAAGACAACCCATAATACTTTAAATTTAAAAAACAAACAAACAAGCGCGCACACGCACATACACAAAAATATCCCACAATTCTTATCATCAACAAGGTTGGTTCAAATTCACCTAATGATTCGTAAAACCGTCAATTTTCGGTAGCAATAACGTTGTTTATTTTTTTTTTTCAGTTTAATTAGGAACGAGCGAGTACCCTACCCTGAACATAGCAACTCGAGCGGTAAGGGATGTAATCTCGGCCATCAGTGTAATTAGGAATGATGTCCATCTGTGTAATTAGGAATGAGAACCAAACAACCTTGCTGAAAGTCAAGCGTTACACTTGTAGTTGGTGACATTCAGTCACGCAAGGAATAAAGAAGCCGGCAACATACCCAAACACGCAAAGATTAACAGTCAATGGCTTCGTTGAAATCCTACATGTTGTCGGTTATATGAAATTAAATCCCTTTCTCGAGCAAAGGTGCTTAAAAGTAAGCTCATCTATGAAGTATTGGTGATTACACTGGCTCATCAATACTCTTACTAGAAATAGCTCTATTTCTAATCTATAAAAATGAAAATAGTAGGGTTTAATTGAAAATCGTATTCGACCTCCCCTCTCCCCACACACCCCTCCGGGTTAGTTTTTCAACTCTCTCAACATATCGATCCCCTCCCATCCCTCAATAATATGCATGCATATTCCTGTCCGCGAAATCAATGTATTTGTGTGTGTGTATGCGTGAGAGTAATAATTTATAACAATGACATTTTATACCGAACTGGCGTAGCATGTATCTCCATGACGTAACATATCTGTTAGTATTTTCTCAGCTTTATGTGAACTTTTAGCCCTGCATCAAACAAATAAAATTTGGGTAAAAATGTCTTCAGAGGAAAAGTGTGAACGAAGCAGCGACAGACAGGCAGAATGATTACCATTCTTTCTCTCTTTTTCCCTCTCATTCTCACTCACTCAGACATGCACACATACCACATACACACTGACCTTATTAAATTAAACCCTAGTTCTCTAAGTATGGAAAATTCAGAACTATGATCTAGCTTGCCACTTTCAACGTGATCTCAAAAGATTTCTTCTTTAGTAATTGTGATGAGTAAGAAAAAAGACAAAATAAAGAACAGCATTTAGTTGAAATATCTTGATGCTGCCTAACCAATTAGTCCATTGACCAAATGTTTTAAATGGTGATAACCAATCAATTCATCGACCAAATATGTTTTAAATATAGATAACCAATCAGCTAACTGACCAAAATATGTTTTAAATGGAGATAACTAATTAGTCAAATAGCCTAACTGGGGTGGAGTGTGTGTGTAAGTATCTGGTGTGTGCATGTAATCATGAGTGGGATAATTTAAAAAAAAATATTAACATTTTTGTTACAGTCGAAGAAAAAGAATATTATTACCATTTAGTAGGTCATGAGTCATATGACCAACTTCCGCTTAATCAGTTGAACCAGTCCTTGGCATGTGGATCATTCTGCTCTGGTGTTGCAAAACTCATCAAAGTCAACAACCAAGATAAAGTGGTTTGGTTCTGGTGTTTCATGGCTCAACACTTGTCAATCAATGTCTCTGGTCAACACTTGTCAATCAATGTCTCTGATCATTCTGCTCTGGTGTTGCAAAACTCATCAAAGTCAACAACCAAGATAAAGTGGTTTGGTTCTGGTGTTTCATGACTCAACACTTGTCAATCAATGTCTCAAGTGCCGATCTGCAGGTAAAATATACATGGGCTAAAAAATAGTCCTCATTTGTTCTCTGACAGAACACTTACTTTCATGGTCATACTTTTTTAATGTCATAAGCAAAACATAACGTAATATAAAATTAATGTCAAGAGATAAACATGAATATAATATTAGTTAGGCAAGCAAAACCACACACATTTGGCAGTAATATATAGAGGATGATTTCCTGTTGCATTGATAACCAGAAATAAGGGTTAGTAATGTGATTCTAACATATTAAGGCTGAGAGCCAAAATATGTGTTGCCTCAACAGCCAGCTGCATTTGATTGACAATTTACAGTTACGTTTCTGGTACATTCGTTTATGCAGCTGGGCTGCATTTTGATTGGTTAAATTAGCGAGTTGTCTAGAACATTCAGGTATATTTCTAGCCTGAGATAAGGGTCAGCCTTTCTAAAAGATAGGTATACATGTAGTCTATTTGTAGAGGGGTGGGTGTGGTCTAAATAAGCCATTATGTGACATAGGCATAGGCCTAGTTCTCACTGCTGAAGACATTAACATCAAATTATTTAGGCACATGTCCAAGCCTCATTGATGAAGACGTTAACATCAGATTAGTTAGGCACAGGCCTAGGTCTCACTGCTGAAGACATTAACATAAGATTAGTTAGGCACATGCATAGGCCTTACTGCTGAAGATGTTAGCATATTAGTTAGGCACATGTCCAAGCCTCATTGCAGAAGACATTAATGTGAGATTTGTTAGGCACAGATACAGGCCTCACTGCTAAGACATTAACATCAGATTAGTTAGGCACAGGCCTAAGCCCCATTTCTAAAGTCATTAATTTCTGACCGCCATACTGCTTTAAGCAGTCAGTCAAAATACTGAAAAAAGATGCAATAAAATAAAACAAAATCTGAAACAGCACCTATGTAGTGCAGTGAATGATGAACATGACACTTCAGGTTTATGGTGTTTTCAGTACTGTCACGTGTAATTTAATCAGTTCTTATGTAATTACCAAATTTCAGGTTTAAAATGTCAATCAATCAGTTGAAATTGAATTTCTTTGTTCATAACATTTTAATATTTCTGTTAATAGCCACATTTAACCCAATCCCCTTCCCACCAGCACTTTTAACCTCACTGACTACCCGTCCCACCAGCACTTTAAACCTCACTGACTACCCGTCCCACCAGCACTTTAAACCTCACTGACTACCCGTCCCACCAGCACTTTAAACCTCACTGACTACCCGTCCCACAAGCACTTTAAACCTCACTTACTAACACTTTCATACGGACAACCTACAAAAACTATGCACATATTTAACAAACAAATACATTAATTCTAAAGTCATCACTGTTTTATTGGAGGACTTGTTTGTCCATGTACAGTAGTTCAAATAATACCAAATAATTATAAACTTCCACAGATAGATCTACGCCGACTCATACATATTCCAACATCAAACATAAAGACATGATCCCAGTAAACGCACTCACTGTATAATAAATACTATGATACAACCAGCACGCTGAGCACACTAGCGCAATCAGCAAAACTGTGTGCTCAGATACAGTGAATGCCATAAAACACGCAGCCGAGTGAATGCTGCTATGATACAGTGAATGCCATAAAACACGCAGCCGACTGAATGCTGCTATGATACAGTCGGTAAACTGACAGTTATGATACAATCAGCCAATGCATTAAACGACATCATGATATAAAAATATTATTTAAAAACAATATACACATTAGAAAGCGTACATTTCTTTGCACTCTTGCTTTGTGTGTAAACTAAAAGGTGCGTGACTGTCACGGCATGACTAGGATGATTGGATAGACCAGAACAGAAATGTTTCAATAAAGAAGTTACTAAACAAATAACAAAATTAAAGAAAGTAAAATAAAAATAAAACAATTCGAGTTTTTCAATGAAGGAAGGAACAGTAAACATAATTGCACAAAATATTTTTAAAATACAAAACAAACGTATACTGAATAAAACATAATATACATGCAAAAGTCTGTAACCATCCATTATATGGCGACAGTACATATCCTGAACTTAAGCAAATCAACAGAGTAACCAGGTCCGTCTCAACAGCATTAAAGGCCCACGGCAAAACAGTGCACTGGGGCACCTAACTACACAACCACACAGGAATAAAACATACATAGATTAGCATGGGGCCCCTATGCTCGTGAGGCCACCGGGCAAATGCCCAGAGTGCCCTTGACTTAAGATGGCAATGAGAGTAACGCAACAGTCTTTTACTCTGCCTTTGTTACTTAGACAGACATGCAAAACGCCTTTGTTACTTAGACAGACATGCAAAACAAGTGGTTATTGTCAAGAAAAACGTATTGAGGATCTAGGTAGTGTTCATTCCATCCCAACCTCGTGTCAAGATAAGCCTGTTCTTAGTTTAAAAAAACAAACAGGCAGCTCATGAATACATTTAGTAAACTACATGCAGTTTGACCCCAAGTATTACGCACACTAAACAAGTCACACATGAGGCGCCGCTTATTGTGATCACGGCATGGATTGGCTGGTTATGAGAACCAGCCGCTCTCTAGAACCGAGTCAGAAAAAAGATTCGAAATACTGCAGGGACGTCTGGACTGTTCAAAATCCAAGGGACCGTCATGAGGGATCTGTTGGATGCAGCTTCAGGAATACCAAAACCACCCAACTTTTGAAATAAATGTAATAGTTAGAATCAAGTTTGGCAGGGATGTTGTAATAAGTTTTAAGGATACCATACTATGACTTTCATGCTTGAAAAAAAAAATAGGGGTTTGCTGGAAATACAAGAAACACTTCTACGGGTATTCTCAGTGGCAGTGGGACATGACGGGATAGGGTATGCTGGGGAACCCCTGGAACCGTTTGTTCTGGGAACGCTTTTCTTTTTAATTGGAGGGTGGGTGGGTGTGAAGCACAAAGAGTAAAAATGTACTGTTCCCCTTTAAACAAGGATATACGTCAAGCAAATGGTCCTGATCAAACAACAAAAACATCTCCGAAAGGGCAAATTGGTTGCACAGCAATGTACACCGCTTGCAAATAAAAATTGTACTTTAATGCGAATGTATGTATTCGTCTGCAGAAAGAGAAGTAACGCGCATTTTTTCCAACTGTGTGTGTCTATGTGTGTGTGTGCTTGTCAGCTTGCGCAGGGATGTGATGCTTTTGGGGGTTGGGGGGGTGTAGCTCCGGGGATCACCACTAACGTATCTGCCAAACCACAATTAATCGCCACCGAGTGATGAGGCGACTTAACAGTTGTCTCATTCTCTTTCAACGTCAGATATTTTTTCTAAAGAAAACTAATTACATTTCTTTATAAATAGAATATACTGCATAGAACAAACATACACAGATGTTTTAAACCTTCTTCGTTTTCCTTAATATGTTTTTCGGCCTGAAAAGCTCCGAGTGTTCTCTGAAAAGTTTTGATCTGATACAGGAGGATACTCAATGAATAATTTATAAATAAAAAATCTTCATTAAAAAACAGAGTTGTTTACGAGTTTAATAATAAACAATGCAGTTTGTGTAACGAGTAATTTTGTACGTTCTGTATCAACTCGGTCAAGAGAGGTAACTCTAAAGTTTCATATCAAATCTCCTCTATGCCATCTCAAAAGTCAGACAATTAATAATTATCATATTACATGGAATTCAATATAATAAATACATAGGTTATAATACGTTTTTTCAAAATTAATAGACATGAAAACAGATTACAAAACTTGATATTTATGTATCTATTATATATCCGATTGAGACGGACAAAGAGATTACAAAACTTGATATTTATGTATCTGTTATATATCCGATTGAGACGGACAAACAGATTACAAAACTTGATATTTATGTATCTGTTATATATCCGATTGAGACGGACAAACAGATTACAAAACTTGATATTTATGTATCTGTTATATATCCGATTGAGACGGACAATGAACTCCTCGAATAATGTTTATTAGCTCATTTTCCACTTATTATTTTTTTAAAAATCTTTTTCAAACTTAAGGTGCAGACGCAATTCAAAACAAGCTATTACAAGTGACTTTTATAAAGCATATGTATGTGAAATATTCGTCCATGCACACAAAGACAAAAAAATAATTCTGCGGTAATGAAGAACTGAATTTAAATCAAAATTTAGGGGTTTTAGCTCAGGGATGTTCTGATATTGAAAAGTACTTATATATTGCACATACAAGCATATTAACCTGAAGCCTTCTATATAATAAAGTACACTTTGTATTCTATGGAGATCACTCTTACAATACACTATAGGGGCCACTATTACTATTTATTCTGTAGGGACTACTCTTGAGACTATTTCCTCTACAGGGATCATTCTCACTATTTCTGCTTATTAGAATCACTGCTAAAAAGAATCAGAGCATCCAACGTGATCACAATGAATGACACCTGAATGTTACATTATACCAGCTTCCACACACACTCAAGTTCAAAGCAAATAGTGTATTAGGTGTTTGATACATCAACCTGTGTATTGAGGTGTTGTTTGATGCATCAACTGGTGGATTAAAGTGTTTGGTGTATTAAAGTATTGTTTGGTACACTACACACAGTTAAGTCAATCTGAGGTCAGGCATGCACGCTGCAATGTGCACCACCTCAACAATCCTGGTGGCTTCGTGACAGAGCTGCTGAGACTGAACAATAATGCCGATGGAAAAGTCATTGTGGTGTACGAGGCATTTTGATGTGCAGGTGGGCCACTTGTCAAACTAATAACTGTGGAATGGTTCTCACAGTTCAGGGAGAATGTCAAACCCACTGCCATTTGTAAAATACTTCAAAATATTTAGGACTCAACACAAAAATTTTAAGTGACACACAATCCTACAAAATCAATAGTCACTGGATTTCTCGAGGCTTTGTGGAAAGAGAGAACAAACAACAAAAAACCCACTTTACAATACAATCACATATATCCCACCCCATTTTTGATTCACCGTTCTTAATTGTATTTCAAACTAGAAGGTAAAATAGTCCTTTTTTCCCCAGGCAGGAAGCTATTGCACAATGAGAGAGAGAAAAAAAAACAAAACAAATTGCATGTTCAACATTGTATAAGACTGGGCATAATAATTGTGCGTTCAGAGAGGTACAACACTTAGGACATTGTAAATCTTGTCACATCTGCATTATTACAATAAAATTAGAAATTCTTTGTTTCACAAAGTCAAGGAAATATGCAAAGTTCACCGGATATCTCAACTCCTCAATGTTTGTTTGTATTTTTTTTTAAAATAAAAAACAGTACATGAAAATATGCTGTCATTTCCTCTGAGGAGGAATTATTTTTCTTAAGGTCAATAAAGAATTATTTTTCTTAAGGTCAATAAAGAATTATTTTTCTTAAGACAAATGATAAATTGACTTTCTTAAGATAGACAGCACAATAAAGAAATTTACGAGTTCATTGCATACAAAATATCTTCTTAATAATATAACACTATGAAAATGGTCTATCAAAACAGCACAAGTGGTAGCTGATTTGCAACAAACTGGCAATAAAGTGTCTTTGTGAGTACTTAACAAACTCCAAATGCCAACAAAATCAAGGCATACACTAAACAAACATGAAAAATGAATTTGCACAGTTGATGAAATTCTCAAGCGAACTTCACACCATACTCACAAAAACAAATAAAAATGTAAAACCCCACTAAAGTGCACAGGAGAAAATACAAGTCATTTTACCACATCAAAACACTATGTACTTACACGCAGAAAAACTAAGTAAGAAAATTCCATCAAAGAAACTACTATTACCACATCATACTCTTAACTAACAAATAATTATATTCAATCAGTATAAAACAATAAACCACTGCCAATTAAAGATTGGCACTAAATGTGTTCACATCATACTCTTAACTATCAAATAATTATATCAATTGGTATAAAACGATAAACTACTGCCAATTAAAGATTGGCACTAAATGTGTTCACATCATACTCTTAACTATCAAATAATTATATCAATCGGTATAAAACGATAAACTACTGCCAATTAAAGATTGGCACTAAATGTGTTCACATTTACAATAAAGCAAAGAACTATTTGTTTGGGTGGAAGAAAACATGGTTCAGGAAATTAGGCATTCAATCACTTTTGGTGGAGCTCAAGAGTTGCCTTAATTTAAACTGAAAAAAATTATTAAAATAACAGCACAATATATTAAGGTAACAGTACTATACAATCGGGTTTATATTTTGCCTTCAAATTTAAATGATGATGCATGTATTTAATTTCTATTATTGAGTTTTCAAATATTAAGTATAAAAAAAAAACACCCCACCATGACAGCAATGAAAAGAGGTAGAGAAATTAAGTGTCATTTAACTTATTTCACAATATAATTTCATTTTAACATGAAATCATTCTGTTATCAAATGCACTCCATTACAGTTTATGTATTTCATGATGAGTGCAATTCTTATTTTAATATGGAAATGGATATCATAAAAATCTATGTTGTGAGTTGGGAATGTATCTATGTATTTTCTAGAAGCAATTATGCTTACTGCTGAAACATTTGCCATTTGTGGTAATTTTTAGACCAGCCATGGACTGAATTTTTTTTTTTTTTTTTTTTTTAGTAGCTATCCCTCTCCTGTTTGTAGTTTTGATATAATAATATATATAAGAAAAGAAAAGGTTTCTCTGATCTTGCACAAGAATGCTAGATCTATCTTGAATGTGATTCAAGGGAAGCATTTTAGTAGAAAAAAGAAAAAGTCTGGGTTTGAAGTAAAAGCTTTATTACATGTATTTTGATATTTATTTGTGTGTGGTTGTAATAGTCATATCAATCAACTTACAACTAAAACAAAAAATAAAGAAAGACAAGGTGTTCTAAAGGTTTCTTTCTTACATATAATTTATACATATTTTATAATTTGTGTTGTTTATTATATAATTTTTATATTTTATATCATTTTCAATTTATATTTCTGCTTTTTTCTCTTTTAAAAATAATAATATAAATAAATATTGCACACACACAAAAATGATCAAAATTTTCCAATGGTAAATATCTCTTTCATTGCAAGGTTCTCGTTTTTAATAGACTGAAATAAAGGCTTGTTTAATGGTTTCTCCAATCACGTCAGGTTCATGTGATTCTTTTTCATTACAAACTTTTATATTTAGTAAACAATAAAAATTATTAAGAACCAAAACATTCAAATAAATAAAAGAGTATTCTCCTTTACAAACAGAACTTTGCAATAATCTTGTAAGTAATTGCTAGATACAATTTAATTAAAATATTTGAGCATTATAAACATGAATAAGTGATGTACTTAATTTGAATGAAAATGCAATAGAACATATTCTATACCTTTACACAAATCACCAGTATGTTGGCATCTCTGATTTTTACATGAACTAGAAAATGTGGTGAATGGTGTGTTGCCAACACTATTTGATAAGGGTAGGTGGGGCCTTCACTACTGGGTGATCCCCAAAATATAGTGAGGGAAGCCAAGACCCTCCAGGGCTATCCAGGACTGAGGACCGAAAACATCCGTAAGACTCCATGCAAGCTCAGCTCTGGAAGGGAATGAAGCCAGGCCAGCCACCACCAGCTAAAAAAAATATATTTAAAAAAAATCTCCACCCAACCCTAACTACTACTGCAACTCAGATTAAAGATCACCAACTTGTACTAAGACACTGAACATGCCTGACCACTGAACCTGCCAACTTAACCCTACAGTATGGTCTAGCGATTGTTATTCTTTTGTTGAGTAATTGTTTAGTAATATTGTTGTTTCTTTAATCAAGAAATTATTTAAATTTTAAATACTGATTAATAACTGGCTTCTGATGTACTCTTTATATAATACAGTACATTCTATTGCAATGACACATGCTTCATTAAGTTAAAAAAAATAATAATCAAATGATATGCTGTGGCCATTCTATTAGATGATAACTGTAAATGCTTGATGTGGCGATGAGAAAATTGGTAAGGGACGAATGATACAGCTGAAACAAAAGTGAGAAAGAACGCACATCAACTGAAGGTACAGCCATGACTGAAATAAGCTGGAGACTATAAAGGTGACGCTGCATTTATGATTTTTTTTTTTTTAAAGGGAATGACAGCATGAAATAAACGATGATAGAGACTAAAGTTGATACTTTATGAGGTATTTTTTTCTTTCCGGGTTCTTTGTCTCCTGGAAAAAAAGCAAGGGCTTTTGTTAAAAGATTTTTCCTTCTCTACTTTAACCAGGCTGTTCATATATAATAAGTCTCATGGAGAAAAAAAGATACTCGTACCTAATTCATGTACTTATAACCATAGTCCGAAAGCTGAATTGGGGAAGGAGGGGGAAATAGGTCGATTACTTATCATGAATGGTAGAGGTAAACAATTGTGATGATTAACAGATAACACTTGCATATTTATATCATATTTGACTGCAATCACCCAAAATAGTAAAACACCTCTAACTAATCCGTTTATGTGAAGAGATCCCTACAGCACAATGCCAGTATAGACCATCATCATAGTTCTGGGTATCTGACCATAGTTTTGTAGTATCTAGTTCTAGTTCTAGGTAACTGACTATAGTTTTGGGTATCTTGCTGTAGCTTATTAAGAAACCTATAGCTCAAAGCAGGTCGGTTCTTTTTATAATTTTTCAAATGTGGTAATTGGCATTTTAAATTTTTTTCCTCACTGTAATAAAAATAATAAGAGGCAGCAAAGTCACTTGGAAAAGTATATGACAGTTATATAGATAAATTCTGAGGCTGCCCATAAAATAATTATTTTTAAAAAGTTAGAAAATTGGTCCCCCCCAAAAAAAAATACTGATCAAGCAAGCACATTTCAGAATGATATACAGTAGTAGAGAGGTGGTTGCCAAATTAAAAAAAAAAGGGGGCAAAAAAAAGTTGGATAATTACAAATTTACATTCACTATAGAATACAGCTTTTTTAAAAATGAAATTCTTATTTATAGCAGTCCCCCACCCACCCCCAGTTTGCAGCAATTGTTTAACATTTTGAATTTATCTGGCACACACAAATATATATGCTCATATGGATGAGACTGGTGTTCACCAACACACAAGCATAATTGCATGCAAAGTTACAAATGTCTCTACAAAAGCTGGCACTGCCAAAACTTTGAGAAAGAATAGCATGAATATAGGAACCGGCATTTCTTACTGATGAAGTCATACATACACCAAGTAGCGATACTCAATGGTGACATAGTCAGTATAGTCAGTATGTCATAGTCACACTAACAGGCATTACTTACTGGTAGACAGCCACAAGCTGACAGCTTCAACTTGGAGGAAAGTATAGCTACTGAAGTGGCTGGTGACACAGCTTTAAGGACACTAAGTGGCAAAATTTAGTGGTGAAAGTTAGAGCTTGCTAACTGTTGATGCTTGCTGTTGTCAGCACAACTAGCTAACTGGTGTTGTTTACTAGTGAATTAACCATAAAAAAACCCCACTTTAATACAAATGCTTGTGCCTCCAAAGCTTTGAGGACTATAGCATAACTGTCAAAAGTGACCTTACTGGTTAAAAAACAATACTTACTGGTGAAATGATCAATCATAAGCACACTGACTACTTAAATACAAAATTAATTCTCTTCATAAAAGCCGAAGAGAGTCATAATTTTTAACATTAAAAATTTGTTTAAAATCTAATCATTACTTGCCTGCACAACAGTACAATGCCTCTAATGTTCTGTACCATGCGAAGCACTAGAGCCAAACTGAGATGCACATTAAATATAATTCTCTAGTGGATTCTAAATTCAAGTAATAGTTGGATCAGAAAAGATGGCTGGTTAACGCTGAAGGTGAATAACTGGACATTAGATAATCAACACACTCTTTTAGAATACTACTGTACTTGAAAGAAAATAACTGCCAATCGATTTGTTTGAATAAAATGCTAGGACATATTCAATCCTTCAAAGGAAAAGTTATTCAATCACTGATGTGCTTGTAATAAAATGGCAGCACTACAGAAAAATGACAGAGAAACAAAAAAGTTATCAAATGGAAAACAGTGAAAATTGCAATTTTAAAAGATCATATTAAGATAATGAAACAGGAGTTAATTTTTCTTCTTTTGCAAAGGTGGTATAGTATACAGACTAATTTAAATTGAGTAAATTATCTCCCCTTTAGCTGGCATGAGTAACAATACATGAATGAATAAGATTTACTCGGTCTCTGTGTAGATAAATTATATTAATTACTCACTATTTTTGTTGTAAACCAAACAACAAAAAAATGCTAATTAAACACAATAAAATTAAATTAAACACAATAAAAATAAAACTCAAAATTACCCTGTCTACAAACTGCAGCAAGAAAAAGACAATGCAGGCAATGTATAAAGAAGTACAGCAATTAATTGGTTATAAATATGCTCAGTAATTTATTATTTAAAAGAAAAATCAGATCAATTTGCAAAACATGTTATATCCACCTCAAGTATAGACATCAAATGGCATCATCTTTTCACTATCATCAGAAGTCAAAAACCCATTTGCTCATTTTCTACAACACAAAAAAAGTGTATCCAGTTCTCTTCTTACGCATAGGTACAACTTTCATTCAGCTGTCATATTCTACCAAACTTTCTCATTTATAAACAAAATACTTTTGCCACACCGTATATCTGCCTACTGCCAACAGGCTTTTTCTTGTTTAATAAAACTATTGGTTATCTCTGCTTTCTTTCACTAGTCAGCATTCCTGTGATAACTTCCTCTGCTGCATGCACATGAACTTGAACATGAAAATATCTGTACATAAAATTCAGCAAAAGAAATGTTTGATCAGAGTATGTACACTCACTGTGCATGGTCAATGGCTTCCATCTTTGCACAGTTTTGATTAAAAAAATAAAGAATAAACTTACAATTTCATTTTACATCATCATTATTATTATTATTTTTTTTTTACAAAATGTGTGTATGTTTTAATTTATATCAGATATCCTTATTCATAAAAAATATACAAATATATAATAGCATTTATATTAAAACATTTGCTTAGTAAACCTAGACAAAATTAATAATTAAATAATTAATAACAATAAACCACACATGCGAAAGACCAAACCCATGCTCTGTTTGAGATCCCAAACTAAATAATTTGTACCGCACCCCATAGAGTATATAATTTGTGATTGGTAGCTTTAAAAATTAGTTGATAAAAGGCCATCCATTTAGTAAGTACTTAAAAATCTTGGCAAATTTCAACACTCTCACTATGTGTATATGCTAATTTTAGCAAGCAGTAGCTCCCCCATTCATTAAACTTTCAACAGCTACATAAGTTTGCTTGGAATTATAATACAAAAATTGTTTATTACTTACTCATATCATTATTAAATACCACAAACGTACAATATTGGAACACTGGAATTACAGACTAAAAGCTTAAAATTCTGCTAATCTCAAGATCACTCGCTTCATTCAAACCTGTTTCTAGTGATGGATTAATGTACCGTCAAACACAAATCAATTCCCTCAATACTTTGCTAGAAGACTGAGAAAAGATGAAAAAGAGAAATGCATAAAACTGAAAAGTAAGAACATAAATACTTCATACAATATTAAACAATCTATGAATAATTTCATCAAAACCAGCATCTGTATCATGTCGGTCGTACATCCTTCCATTCCAAGATGTGCAAAAACACATAAAAAAGAAAGAGAGGAAATGGTAAAGAAATTTAGCACCAAGATTGCTATTTGGCTGTTAAAAAAAATATTCTCTAGATATTTTCAGTTAATGCATAAAAATGTGTGAAAAAATATGAGTCGAATTTGTGCATAAGAAGTAAATGTGGCATTAAATATGGATTCACATTTTACTGCTGTGTTTTCATTTTAATATTTTTAAAAAATGCATTTACCCTTTACTCATCCCTACATGCCCCATCATAATGAAAGACAATGGACATTCATTCAATTAATAATTAAGCACAAATGATATCTTTTAATCAGATGAGAATTAATGAAAATATGAAATTTTCCCATGAACCCTCCCACCCATATTTTTATCCCACCAAAAATAAATTCCACTTAAAAAATGAAGGCAGCTTTGTACATAGTAAATAAAGTGCAAACATTCTAGGTAAGAATAAATATATATAAATATATATGTAAATATTTACAGAGCAAAAAAATCCCACCATCTCTTACATCATGCAAAGGTACCAAGGCCATCTCTGTATACAATCATAGATATAAAAGCCATCAAAACATTATTTATTCTGTGGTCTGGATTACATCTTGAACACTAGCAGTTTCTGAATGAGCTGTCTGAAATCAACTGTAAAGACATAAAATACCCCCAGTCACTGTCACAAACATATGTGTCCCCTGATATTACTGAAACCCTGAGTGCCTGAACCTGCCTTGTCTGAAAATGCAGGAATATGAGTATATCTTCATCTGTTTTTCCTCTCCTCTTCTCACACTAATTTTGTTAGGTAAAGGCTGAAGCTGTCAAAGCATATTCACAAGATGTTCAAGCTCTCTCTCATCACATACAGCATAGAAGAAGAGTGTCTTTCCATAGCAAATGCTGTCCGTTACTGAATGATTATTTTGATATGTAATCCACGAGTAGCCATACAGCTAGGGCGAATTGCATGTCCTCCAGCAGGGTCACTTTGCCATATAAAATTAAATGACATAGTCTGGCTGGGACATGCCTCAACTGTCAAGACCCCTCAGAAGATAATGGCACAGACCTCATTGTCCAGTGGCAGGGCAATAGACTAGTCAAAGCCTTTACCACATATTCACATCTGGAAGATCTGCAGGCCAACAGCTGCACATAATATGGCATATGTGTCAAGATAGGATTTGCATTCAGCTCACTTCTCGGTCCACTACTGGCTTTGGAACAGCCAAAATGACCCCCACCCCTTTCAAACTTTGGTATGCATACACAAAAAATAGATATATAGACTTAGATGTGCTAAGCAGTAGCACTCTACAAAGAATGTAAACTGTCTTGTCGATATGCTGCACCAAATGTACAGTTACTCTCAAACACACACACACACACCAAACACACTATGCATTCAATGCTAGAACCACTATGACAATAGAATCCAATGCAGATACATATAAAATGCTCAGGATGAACCACCCATTGAGGTATCCCATGGAAACGATTTAAGGCAAGCACCTAGCATTCACTGTTTGTAACCTCATTCCCCAGACCCCAGGATTTCACCAAGCCCTAGAAGTCCCCAGTCTCTGTCAGCATTTGTGACACTATACAAAAGCCTTTGTCATACGACTGTGCCAGGCCAGGAGACGACAGTCAGTGTCACCGCACCATCCACCTGCCGCAAGATCTCGACAGCAACAGCATGTGTAATCTGCTGTAGGCAGTGCTCATTGACGGTTAAAAGTATGTCTCCACATCTAGAATGCCAGAAAAAACAGTAAAAAAATAAGGAGATAATTAACATGAACTGATGAGGAAATATGACTAATTTTACTCCTCAAAGTGATGACTCAATTATTTTACTTGGATCAAAGTTAGGTTTTTCTGTTACATACCAAGTCACTTTACTACTTTTTTTTTAAAAAAAAGGCTTATACTAGTATCCCACTGAGAGGAACATTTTGTCAAACAAGCACAATTCAAAGTGAAAGAAACATAACTGGATTCTGATAAGTATTGAATGTGCAACATGAGAATGAGCTGTACATCACAAAGCTAACTACCATATAGAAAAATAATGCCATAAGTTATCATACACCTCTAATGGATTAAATGGCTGCACATAGCACCAACCCAGTGGATTTATTTTTATTACATTCTGGAAACTATTCCATTTCACTAATCTATTGTAAAAAATTTTTGTCTACCAGCCACATAGATACCAGGAATCATTCTATGTCACTAATCATTGAAATACATATTTCCCCAACCAGTCTTGTCCAGAAAAACATGTTCTATCTATATGAATGATCCATTAGGACACTATTTTTGTCTACTACTCATTTCCAGAAAAACCTGTTCTATATGACTGATCCATTGGGATACTATTTTTGTCTACTAGTCATTCCCAGAAAAACCTGCTCTATATGAATGATCCATTGGGATACTATTTTTGTCTACTAGTCATTCCCAGAAAAACCTGCTCTAAATGAATGATCTATTAGGATACTATTTTTCTATTTTTGTCTACTTTTAGTCATTCCCAGAAAAACTGATCCATTGGGATACTATTTTTGTCTACTAGTCATTCCCAGAAAAACCTGCTCTATATGACTGATCCATTGGGATACTATTTTGTTTACTAGTCATTCCCAGAAAAGAAAACAAAACTGTTCTATATGACTGATCCATTGGGATACTATTTTGTTTACTAGTCATTCCCAGAAAAGAAAACAAAACTGTTCTATATGACTGATCCACTGGTATACTCTTTTGTCTACTAGTCATTCCCAGAAAAAAAACTGTTCTTGATCCACTGGGATATTATTTTTGTCTAGTAGTCATTCCCAGAAAAAAACTGTTCTTGATCCACCGGGATACTATTTTTGTCTACTAGTCATTCCCAGAGACAACCGTTTTTGATCCACTGGGATACTATTTTTGTCTACTAGACATTCCCAGGAAAACCTGTTCTTTTTTTTTCTTCTTTGATCCACTTGCATACTATTTTGTCTACTGGTCATTCGCAGAAAAACCTGTTTTATATGACTGATCCATTGATACTATTTTTGTCTACTACAGTACTAGTCATTCCCAGAAAAATATGTTCTATATTACTAATCCATTGAGATACTATTTTGTCTACTAGTCATTCCCAGAAAACATATTCTGTCTTACTAATCTGCTAAGATATATTTCTGTGAACCCAGGAAACCTATTCTATCAGACTAGAAATAAACATAAAAATGAAATACATTTTCCAATTAGCAATATTTCCCTCCTAAAGATCAAAACTAAGAGAAATTAAATAAAACTTTATTTGCTTTTGTCTGAACAGCTGTCTATTATTTAAAAAGTCAGGAGACATATATTATTTATAATTCATTTCAGATGTCAGAAAACAGATTATTTATTATCTAATTGAATTCTGAATTGGCTAGGACAACCGATAAAGGGATTTCTCCAAAATTGCATTAGGATTGACCTTATTATTTCAATCATCCAAATTAACTTTGTCCTATTAACTATCAAAATCCTTAATTATGAACAAATTCCAACAAACAGTAATTTATGAGCATGAATTTTACTTACTTCAGTCGTCCATCTTTTGCAGCTGGTGTGTCTGGTACCACTGACTTGACAAAAATGGGCAGGTTTCCGTGGCTACAGTCAATACCACCAACAATGGAGAAACCCAAACTACCACTGGGACTGCGTAACAATGTAATGCTCTTTGTTGTTTGACAAATCCTTAAAAACAGAGTTGTAAATCAGAGACTTAATAACAATCAGGAAAATGTACAGATTTGTACCAAACCAAAACTGTACATTGGATGGCTAAGAACACTATGATTTGAGAAAAATAATTTTAGCAATAATTATCAAGACATCTGACTAATTCTTTGCACAATTTAATGGGTTTTTAAAACTTTTCTTCAAACACACCATAAATAGAGCTCTGTTTATGTGAATGTTCTGTAATTTTTTATTTTTACTTCTCTGCAAACATGCCATCATAAAAACTTTGTGTATGTGAATGTTCTGTCATTTTTTATTTTTACTTCTCTGCAAACATGCTATCATAAGAACTTAATAAGTGAATGCTCTGCATTGAAAATTATATTCAAGGTTTTTTTCTTAGATTCAGTTCTTTATTTAGGAAGAAATGTGCAAATCATCTCCATAAACACATTCTTTTAAACAACATTGTGGTGTTAGTAAAAAAATTTCTGACTCTAGACACCTGAAATTTTAGAAATCTGACTCCCAACTCCAACTGTAGTTTATACTAATGTCAGTTGGGCATAAAATTATAGACTTATATGGAGTTACATAATAGTTGTAAATAAATGAAGAAGAGAATTTTACAGATTTCATTTTAAAACTATTTTTTAGTCGTAAACTATTACAATATGATAATGTTAATCTAAACTGATTTGGTTCTTAATAAAGATTGCTGCTCTCAAATCGGATTTGACAATTCTGAGTAAAGGAAACAAATGTTCCACAACGGATCGGTGGTAATACTGTGACAGTCAAAGCAGCATCCTGAATCATCTCATAGAAGCAGATTAGTAAATTTTTAGAGGTCAATTCAAAGTACAGCCAAATTTATCAACCTCTTTCAGTGATTGGTAAAAATTTATTTTAAATTTAGTTAGATACGATGGGAGTTTCTCTTTCTTCAAAATTTTTCAAATATAAGTGCTGACATTTTGATCAATCTTGTATATCTAAATATTTTTGAAAATCTTCACGTTTGAGGTTACTTACTTTTTATAAAGATGATAAAAGTGATTGAATGCTGTCATGCAGTGAGCCGGCTATTGTCTTATCTTTCTCTTGTATGTTTTATACGAAGTTCTAATTTATACAGCAGCAGATTTTTTTGTTTTTTAGCTTATTATATCAATAACTTCAGAAAGTCTTTTCCACTTCCACTGCTTAAAATGTACTAAATTAATAATAAACAACTACCTTGCAATGCTATTTTAATTTTTAAGTTTTTCTTTTACCTCTTCATGATACAAATATGGATCTGCCTTGTAATTATGTCTAACAGATGTTTCCTGTACTTTCTTGATTTTAAACATGAAACAGAAAAGTCAAGCCACTCACTTTGGCATCTGAAGCCAATATATCCAGGACGGGGAGAAATTGCCAGTGCCATCTAGCGTCTCTGCTCCTTCAATTATCTTCAGAGTCAGGCTGCGAACATTGGACTGAAGCTTGATTTGTCGAACAGCCTCTGCATGTGTTAAGCCCAGCAAATTGGCACCATTGATAGACAACAGAACGTCCCCCTTCTAGAAAATAAAACAGGAAAGAAAAATGAGATTTTCAAATTACATTTTTCAGTTAGACCCCAATGAAAGTTACTCTAAGTCAGGTATGGGATTTTGACAAAATGATACAAACAAGCTCAGGTTATGAATTACTCTGAATAAAGATGGATGAACTTCAAATTAGGTCAACATTTCTGAATGTGAGTAGCCTTAAAATAAATTCTTTCCAGCCAAAAGTTATCGATAACTGTAAGTCTAGTAATTATATTATCAATCAAAAATAATTTTTAAAAGTTCTATGTACTTTAAAAAATTTTGAGGAAATTAATTTATCTATGTATTTAAAATAAATTTTAAGGATATTATTATTAAATGTAAAATGTATTATAAACTAAAATAGGCTTTTCTGTGAAGAAATAAATGTTTAGTTTTATCTGGAAGCAGATATATGCATACCTATTGCAGAAGTCAGTGTGATAAGAAAAAATATCAGCATTATATAAATTTTATTTGTCTGGATGCTGACATTTGCTTCAGAAGTTAAATCCCCCACATATTCACTTATCTCAATTTTTTTTTTAATCAACAATTTGAATTCTGAGTTTGAATCTGACTCAAAACAGGAATACAATGACAAGATGAATGATTAAATCTCAAGATACGATTTTACATTTCTTATCCTTTTCACTCACAAAGTCATTAAAAAAAAAGTCAACCAGAAAACATGATAAGCTGCCAAACTGAAACAAAGTGGGAGCTTGAGAAAATTGAAACATAATTCTCCCATGGTAACATAGAGACCAGTCATAGAATTCCAGATCTGAATATTGCTTATCAAAACTATTTTAAAAAATGTTACAGTCACCATCCATTTTCACAAAAATTGCCTTGATCAAACAATTGATAATATAACTACACTGATTCACTATCATTTTCATGAAGCAATAAATGTTTCCAGAAGTAGACTATTCCTCATTAATATGCTTTACATTAAAAAATTATACTGTCAACAAAAAAAAGTAATGGACTGAGCTTGTCCAATAGAAAAGTACTGTGGGGAACTTAGATTAAATAGGAAAAAAAAAAGAGATAACCTTCTTGTATAGTAACATAACAGACACTTGCCTTGCAAGACATCTTAAGTATTCCCTTAAAAAGGTTGAGGGATTGTAACAGTATGGTGGTCTCAAAGCTTACATGGCATGGGGGTAGGTGGAAGGGTTAAGCTCTGATGTCCCCAGTGTAAAGCAAAAATCAAATACAGTCGAACCCACTAGTCTCGGCATCGGTTAACTTGCCAACCCTAGTAAGTTGACGTTTTTGAAGTGGAACCGCCAAATTCCCTCTTTGTCTTAGCATTTTCTCATCGGTTACGTCAATTCTTTGTCACCGAACCCTACTATCTCGGGCACAAAAGAAGGCCAAATATCTCGACACCTGTGACGACCTATCGCTGGCTTTTGAAAATGTTAGTTACCGATGCCGCTTCGCTAACAATAAATGGTGAAGGCTTTGTTAATAACCTGCAGCTTAAACTTAGAAGGGCATTGTTTTCCTCATGGGGCATGATGTTTGCCACAAGCAAAATAGGCACACTGTTGCCCTTCAACTGGCTCACAACTCTTTTATGTTAGTAAGCCACTTTTGAAGTAACTGCTTGTACAATATTTTCAGAAGCGGCTTTGCTGCCCCCCCCCCCCCCCCCACCAAATACGTGCATGTACATTCTCATTCATTAACGCACATCATGAACATAAAGAAATTTCAAGCGCATGTTATAGTACTGTAATATATTGCCGCCATATTGGTTTTGGTAATCTCGATCATCTGTTATCTCGACACTTTTTGGCAAACCCCTAGGCCATCGACATATCCGGGTTTGACTGATGAAGATAACTATATTTGATTTATTATATTATTTCTCTCCCACCCAACCCCTAAGAGCACTTGGTTAAATTTGATTAAGTTAAATGTGCACAAGCTGGGGTACCATGTAAAAGCTAGTATTTCTGAGATGTTAAAGAGTTAATATCATGCTTTAATATAAAAACAACCAACCAACCAACCAACAAAAAAACAAAAACAAAAACAAAAAAAATCAAACAAACATTAAAAACAAACTAAGAACAAAACAAAAACTAATAACATAATAAACATATAAACTAAGAAATACAACAAAAAGTACATTAATTTTAAAAGTACCAATATTAAATACATAACATAGCACTGGAATATCAACCCCTTACAACATTCCTAGTACACAGCATTTTCTCTGCCAAACATACATAAATACAACAGAAATATCAAAGACTTACAACATTCCTAGTACATAGCATTTTCTCTGCCAAACATACATAAATACAACAGAAATATCAAAGACTTACAACATTCCTAGCACACAGCATTTCCCTGCAAGTACACAAACTGAAATAATATCTTAACAACATTCCCAGCACACAGCATTTTCCCTGCAAGTACACAAACTGAAATAATATCTTAACAACATTCCCAGCACACAGCATTTTCTATACAAACACCAAGCAGTCTATGCCCTTCTGGATGTAAATATTTTTGCAAAACAAAATGCTGAAACTGAGTTCAGTACTGACAGACTCACTTTTACTTGCCGACATCGCCCAATACATCCCCCCTGATTAATATTTGTGACGTAAACTGCTGTATCGCCACGCTGACTCATCAACCCGCCGGCTATGCTAACTCCAAGAGACTCGGACGGGTCCTGAAAAAATTAAGAAAAATAGATGGTTCAATTAGTTACAATTCATCATTTAACATTACAAATTGTAGCTTGCTGAGAGGTAAACATCATTAAAGTGCGTCCATATGATAACCACTTTGTGAAATATAAATACACTGTGTCCATGCAATAATCATAGGTGAAACAAAAATACAATGTGTCATTACAAGTATGTGAAACAAAAATACAATGTGTCATTACAAGTATGTGAAACAAAAATACAATGTGTCATTACAAGTGTGTGAAACATAAATAGAATATGGGTCATTCTCTTGATGAGTGTAGGTGGGTCAATTTGAAATGTTTTCTTAAAAATAAAGCATTGAAATATCATGTGTTTATGTTTAGAATTAATGTGAGATACGTAAGATATTTGCATGATTTTCTGTATTTATTTTGTAATTATTTGTTATACAAATTCGTTTTGAACTGAAAAAAATGGCACCTCTTTTTATAAATACTTACTTATTGCTATTTTCTTTAATTTTCATTGTTATAAATAAAATAATCCATAGTGAGGTTTTCTTAGCAGTGATAATACATTAAAACAACATTCTAGATCCCTTTTATCTTGAAACAATTAATTTTTGTAAAGAAATAATATTTTAAGACATTTTCTTTGTCACACTTCCTTTCCATATAAATCAGATCCAAAACATTTATTCTGTTACTGAATGTCTGCAGTTGTTCAAAAATGCCATATCCTATTTAAACAATCAATGCAATTGAAATATTCATATGCCAATTTTTTTCAAATTTATTTGTTGTATTCAGAAACATTCAGATTTAAGAAAACTAACCTGCCTTCATTTCCATTTTAGCACACGATAAAAAAATTATAAATTCATAAATATAAAATAATGGTGATAATATCACAAACTACTTCTTACATTTTTTTCAAAGGTGCAATTTTGCAGAAAGAAAACTCTCATTTCATTTTGATTGGGGTGGTGAGTTTGAGTACCAAATAAGAAAAATAATTCACTTTTCCATCAAAAATCACATTGTGACAACAGTATATGCAACAAAATTTTCCAAGTCACCAACGTTTGAAAACAGCTAAGATTTCTGATAATCCCAAAATATTTTGAAAAAAATGATTAACTTTTAAATAACTTTACATATTTACGTACATATCTATATGGTTTCTTTTGCAATGAAAGTTTTACATAGCTGTGTGTATGTTTTAAACCTCAGCAAGTAAGGGTAGAAAAACCTGTGAATTACATTCAAGAATATTAACATTATGATTAGGCTTACTGTATATTAAATAAACACTTTGTGTTTACTCAATATTATCTTCACAGCATAACAATGTTTTATGTTTAGTTGAGAAAAATAAAGCTCATTACAGTACATCCTTCTATTAATTGTGAGAAAATGTGTGTGTGCCTGCATGAATATGTCCATATATGCAATGTGTGTGTGTATGATTGTGTGTGTGTGTGTGTGTGTGTGTGTGAATAATATCAAAGCAATGTGTCAACCATAACTGTCTGAACCACTGCAGCATCCTAGCATTAGGTATGTGAAGTCTTAAAACAAAATGCCCATCTAATAGCTGTGTGGGTGAGTGAAACCATCAAAACAATGCACACACACACACAAAAAAATCCCAAACCAACAAAAACAAATTAGTGAGAATGAAACTAAATAAAAGACTGCTGACATTTAAAATGTGAATAACAAAATTTAATGATACAATAATAATAATCTTGGCAAACACAACTATTCAAATTATTGCAAACAGTAACTGTAAACTTCAGTTACAAAGAATTTCTTAGAATAGAGTGAAATACTTTTACAAACCTTTGTAAGTGTGACAAGGCGCTCTTTGCAGACATTGAGAAGTGGGGAAACTGGGGGATCACAGTCAAAAGAGAGGGCACCATGTTTGGCCATTTCAGATGAGGTAGATCGGATCAGGTCAGGTGTCTGAGGGCGACTGGTGCGTGACACCACAAACTGCACTCGTTCCGGGCAAGACTGAAAAACCATAAAAGAGCTGTGTGATGCACAATTAAGCTGATAATTAATTTTTTTCTTTTTGACAATGAAAACTGCCAAAACATTATCTACTCAAGCCTATTAATCTGATGCAATTCAAGCATATCTATTCTTGATCCAGTGAATGAATATCTCAATCTACCCCCCCCCCTTTTTTTTTTTTTATAACCACTTGATTTAAAAGTTAAAATATGAATTGCTATAATAAAAAATGCTGGTTTATCTTGTTTGGCAAATCATCTGCTAGATCTATACTCACAGCTTTTGCGTACACTGTGCCAACACAAAGAATCACTGTGATCAAAGATATTCACTTGTCTTCGGATGTAATATAAAATGCCAAATATCTTACAGTGATAACAATGATTCCTGTTGGGCTAGCTCTACTCCACTGGGTAATTTACAATAAATCTTTTCTATCAAAAAATATCGAGAATACTGCTCAACTTACAGTAAATCTCTTCTTAGAATATAATATCAACAGTGCTAAGCCATTGTCTGAAGGGTGCTCAAAGCAAATTTTATTGCTACATTATTTTTAATTAAGAAGACTTATAAATGAATGGATAAATGCTGTAAAAGAAAGAAATATGTTGGTACTGAAACACTTACAATTCTCTAACCAGGGGTTTGGATTCATGGACCCCATGGGGGCTATAAAAGTAAAATATTCACTATATTTTTATATTCTACTTTATGTGCATTCTTCTTTGGAGGGGGTCCATAGCTTTCATCAGATTTTCAAAGGAGTCTGTGACTAAAAAAAAATTTTCTAAGGAGTCCATACTAAAAAAAGGTTAAGAACCACTGCTCTAAACCAATTCAGATATAAGCAATAAAAAGTATGGACACCAATCTAACACAGCTATGAGTGATAATACAGCAAATGGGCAAAGTTGAGGTGTGCATTATACTGGAGAATTTTTTTGTCTATTACGCAATGCAAAAACTCACAAGTCAGATCAGGCATTATATGCAGATGTGCACTATGCTTGAAATATTTTACAGTAAAACACAATATCTTTAAAAATAAATGATATAGAGTTAATAATTATAAAAAGAGCTAAAACTAAAACAGCATGAAGCAAAAAAAAAAAAAAAGTCTACAAGAACTATTAATATAATGATGAATCAAGGCAATGAATTATGATTTACAGCTATGAAATAATGCTAATGGAAGTTGGCAGGAGCGAGTTTCAAGGAACAGTAACTGCTTTTCAAAGACAAAATAGAATTCAAATATTTTTCAAGATAGGTATTTTTTCAAGAGATTTTCAATGTTGTTGTGAACCCTGATAAAATTGTAAACCACATGATTTACAAACATATCAACCAGTCAGTAATTACTGAACATAACACCAGATCAATTATTTCTATTGTTACTTAGCACATATTTCCAAATATCATCTGTTAAAGATACAAATTAGTGATATAACCTAGGATTTAAGAATCACTATTAACCAGCTTCATAAAGCTTGGAATTATCCTTTAAAAAAATAAGAAGTTCAAATTAGAATAATAAAGCTAAGAATTAGTTACATCATGTAGGAATCAGCAGCACAAAGCTAAGTATTAGCAATATAAAGCTAGGAATTAGTATAATAAAGCTAGAAATTAATAATATAAAACTAGGAATTAGCATGATAAAGCTAGGAATTACTAATATAAAATTAATAATTAGTATAATAAAGCTAGGAATTAGATAAAATTAGGAATTAATATAAAGTTAGGAATCAGTAACATAAAACCAGGAATTACTAATATGTAACTAGAAATTAGAATAATAACATTAGGAATTAATAATATAAAACTAGGAATTATAAATTAGTACATCAGGTAGGATTCAGTATCTTAACACTTGAAATAAGCATCAAAAAGCCAGGAATCAGTAAAATAAATCTAGGAATTAGTTTCACAAAGTAAGTAGTAACATAAAGCTAGGAATCTGATAAAACTCAATTAAATTAAATACAGATTTAATCATTAGCAATATACAGATATGAATCACTAACAGGGATCAAAGGATTATTAAATACAGCTAGAATTTTAGTAACACACAATTAGAGTTTAGTAATACAAGAATTTAGTAATGCACAGATATGATTTAGGTTTGAATTTAGTAACAAAAATTAGTACTTTATGGCTAGAATTTAGTAACTAGAATATAGTAATATATGGCTAGAATTTATGGTTAGAATTTAGTAATATGACTAGAATTTAGTAATATATGTTAGAATTTAATAATATGGTTAGCATTTAGTAAATATGCAGCTATGAGTCAGTGACACATATCTATGGATGGAGAAGGTAAATGTTGTCGACACTGTACCTGTATGATACGAGCAGCTTGTTCCTGAGTCCCATACATGACATCCTGTCCATTAATCTCGAGTACTCGGTCATCAGGCTTCAGTCGGCCATCACAAGCAGCCAGAGATCCAGGTATCTGTAAAAAATAAATTAATATGTGCATAAATATATTGAAAGCAGAAAACATTTTGCTTGTTCCATCAGAAGAGTTTTATGCTAAGAGTAAACATCTCAGGTATCTATCTCAAAATAATGCCATATGACCAAACACAAATATAATTGTTACAGATAGAGAAGGAATTTAAAACATAAAAATATCTGCTACTATCATCAGAAATCTAAATAAAGCGAGTGTGCATACATGTGATTTATTCTTTCAAAGCAAACTATTAAATTTAATGTGGAACTGCTATATTTAAACTGAAACCTTTATAAAATAAGAAATACTATAACTGCTCACATACATTTGGAGAAAAACATTGCACATACCAATGTAAGAATGTAGACACCAGGGCCATTTCTGGAAAAATGAAGGATTAAAATAAAAGTAGGATTTTAACTAAAGTTTATTTAAACAGGCATGTTTAAATATTATAATAAAATATCTACACATCAAAACAGGCATATCTTTAAACCTAGATATAATATTTTTTTTAAAATCAAACAATATAATTAACATTTTTGTCTATAATGATACATATTATATATGTTTATAATTTTATTAACAAAATTGCTTGTACAGCATGCAGCATTTCAGACTGGAAGCCAGCTTTCTTTTCTTTATAAGTATTTAACTTTCCATAAATTTGTATAAAATATTTTATATAAAAATCATCTAATAAAATAACTTAGTGAAAAAGCAACAATCTATAAATATTTCATTAGCTTAAATTCTTGTTAAAGTGGTTGATATAAAAATCAGAATCATCCACAAAATTTGTCGAATAAACTTGGCTTACCTAAATTAAACTTAACTTACTTAGCAACTTAGCTTATGTATATAAACTTCACCATCTTCTATAACAAAATCCCCATTTTAGGAATGCTGCACTGACAATTTCATGGAGCAATACAACATTTATTGTCGTACAGACTTAACTTACTACTGTCAAAATGAGACTTATTCTGTCAACACAACAAAATTATACTTATTAGGAAGAGTGATTTCATATTGTTTCAAAAATTCGGAAATATCACTGTTGAAAGAATATCAAGAAAACCTGATATCACTAAAAATGAACGTACCGCTTTCCCACAAGTTTTATGCCCAACTGTCGGCTTTGATGTTTCATCAGCGTAATCTTCAAAATCTCTGCAATCATTAATGGAATCTCTGCTTCAGAAAATATGTCATCATTTCTTGAAAACAGAAACCAAGCTGATGCGTTCTTTTATTTAAAAAAATAAATTAATACTATAGGTAAATAATTGTAAGTATTCTGTAAAAGAGAATTGCAACAAGAGGAACTAAAGAATTGTAAAAATTGGATCACTGAAGCAAATACTGCTTAAATGCCAATGAAATGGAATTATTAATATGCCCACAAAATTGGGGTTGGTTAAATGCCCACTAAAATGGCTATTGTTCAAATATCCATTAATGGTTTGTTTAAGTGATCACTAAAATGAAGATTACTTAAATGCTCACTACAATAATGGCTACTTAAATGAAGTGGGTCTGCTTAAATATCCACTAAAATTGTTATTTAAATGAAGTGTGTTTGCTTAAATGTCCACTATAATAATGATTACTTAAATGAAGTGGATTTGCTTAAAAGTCCACAAATAACAAAAAAAGGGGGTGTGGAGAAAAATGGAATTTTGCTTAAATGCCCAATAAATGGAGAGGTGCATAAATGCACACTAAAACAGGATTTAACTTAAAATGTCCACTAAAATGAATTTGCTTATATATCCCCTTATGAGGCTACTAAAATATTAACTAAAATGGGGCAAGGAAGAAATGCTTCATACCCTTGATAAGCAGCACCTTTAAGCAAAAGGCTAAAAGCATCATTTATGGTATTTTATATGCTATTAAGGATTAATTATTTCCTTTGAGGAGGTCTTCTGTACAAAAGTACATTAATTTATTTTATTTGACATCTTCAAATTTTATAATTTTTTTTAGCAACATACTTGTCCTAACAAAGCATTAAAAATAAGGAAAACTTTTTCTTACTTTAAAGTGATGATAAAACAACCCAATGCATCTTAGAGAGAATTAAAACAACCCAATTCATCTTTAAGAAACAATCAAAGCATCCAAATGCATCTGAGAGAGAATAGAAACACAATCCAAATGCAGATTCATCTGTTCACATCCATTCATGGAATGTTAAATATGAAAGAAGAAATTAATGTTTACCCTCTTTTTCAATTGGTCGACTTTCTTCGGCCCGCTCTCGATACACAGTCAGTCGGCAAACTGGGAGGAAATTGGTCAGTGCTTGGTGAGAATGATAATGAGATGCCTGGGTCAAATCATCACCATTCACCTAACAACAGTGCAAGGAATAGTAATTAATATCTTATTTCACCATTCACCTAACAACAGTAGAAGGAATAGTTAGTAATATCTTGTTTCACCATTCACCTAACAACATTGAAAGGAATAGTGATTAATATCTTGTTTCAACATTCACCTAACAACATTGCAAGGAATAGTAAGTAATATCTTGTTTCACCATTCACCTAACAACATTGCAAGGAATAGTAATTAATATCTTGTTTCACCATTCACCTAACAACATTGCAAGGAATAGTAATTATCTTGTTTCACCATTCACCTAACAACATTGCAAGGAATAGTAATTAATATCTAGTTTCCCCATTCACATAACAACACTGAATGGAATATTAATTAATATCTTGTTTCACCATTCACCTAACAACACTGAAAGGAATGGTAATTAATATCTTGTTTCACCATTCACATAACAACATTGCAAGTATAGTAATTAATATCTAGTTTCACCATTTACCTAACAGCACTGAATGGAATAGTAATTAATATCTTGTTTCAACATTCACCTAACAACATTGCAAGGAATAGTAATTAATATCGTTTCACCATTCACATAACAGCACTGAAAGGAATAGTAATGAATATCTTGTTTCACTATTCACTTAATAACATTGCAAAGACTAAATATGTATTTCTCTATCTTTGTCCAGCTCCTTTTAGGTAGTTTTACTGTGAGAAGGTATCTGAAATAATAGTTCAAAATGTTCAGACATAGAAAACAACAGAATAAAATGTTTATATAACCTTTCTTTCTTCAAAACACAAACATGGATACAAAAGTGCTTTATATATATTTTTAAAAAAATAAACAATAATTTTCCAATAACTAACCCAAATATGCCACTTTTAAACTTGGTATCTTTGTTTACTTTATTTCACATTCTAATGATTAATCTTTTTGTATAAAACCAAAAAAGTTATTTTATATTTATTTATTATTTTGCTCTGGAAATAATCAGAGATGCTTTTCAATCAATTTATAAAATTTCCAATCTTTCAGTGCCCCTAGGTGCCATATTCTTGCTTCACCAATAAGTACCTGCCAGGCTGCCAGCATTGCCAGTATCTATTAAGTGCCTGCCAGACAGGCACTTGCATTAGGCTACCATTTTCACTGGTATCTACTGAGCATCTGCCAGACATTGGCACTGGCATTAGACTGCTAGCCCAGTAGGTCGTCACCACTCTGTGCCAAATGACTTGACATTACTTATTCCATAAAAAAATAATAAATTTAACTCTAAATGGAATATACAATACAAACATACAAGAATATTTTCACTTTTCTTTATTTCTTGCATGATTGATTGTCAGCCAAAAAGCTTCATGTTTTATGAAAAGTTTAGGTTTTAGATATGTGACAGCAATGCTCTTTGAATAATAGTTGGAGAAATAAAACACAAATTTATTGTTGAAAGTTTAATAATATATGTTGTCTATATTATATAGCCAGTAATTTTGTTATGTTTTGTAGCTATTCAAGGAGGAAACCTCTAAAAATAGAAACTTTTTTTTTTTTAAAGAAAACAAAAATGATTTCTTGTTAATTAAGTCAATATGAATAATAAATATATTTTTATAAATAAAAAATATTGCACAAAATTAAAAAGAAAGTTTTAGAACAATCTTTAAATAATAAATGGAAATGGTTAAAAATATAATTTGTCTATTTAAAAAACAATTTGACTATTTCTTCAAATGAGCATATCTTGTCAAGATCAATTTAACAACTGTACTTTTTAGCAAAAACAATTTACTATTTCTTCAAATGAGTATATCTTGCCAAGATCAATTTATGACTGTACTTTTTAGCTGACCATTTAGACTGTCTACCATATTTTCTGGCGTATAAGTTGAATTTTTGAGACAAAAAAATCGCAACCAAAAATACTAAGTTGACTTATACACCAGTTATAAATTGAAGATCATTTGAACTGTAGTAAACTCAGGTAAATTTCAGAAGATTACAAAATCATTTGGCGTTTCTGACATTGTTTACAATTCAGCCATCATGGATAGTTTGGTTCTCTCATCCACCGCTAGTTGATAATTTCATAAATCTGTTAGTGTTATGCCATATCATTTTGTACAATAAGCCATTTCATAGTTACCAGTGCACATGCCCAGAACTCTTGTGGGTCAGAGGTCAAGAGAAATACTAAACAGAAAACCATTTACCAGAGTACGAAACATGCAAAACAAGTACACTTCAAAGTGAAGTGAATTCTCACACTTACTCATTCAGGACATAGCTAACTAACAAGATATTTTAGCTTGAGTCGGGTCTTCCATTGTTCCGCAAACTAGCAATCTTGAGCTATTGAAAGGACCACAATTTGTGTGCTGGAATTCGCTTCATGAATTTCAATTTATCATTGCTACCGGTGTGGTATTAGTGGGAAGTTATTTCTGATAAGGTGATTAGGCATGAAAGAAAGGGGTCGACTTAAGGCAATTATAGGTTTGAACATGAAAATTTTAAGTAAAAAATTGACCTCGACTTATATTTCATGTTGTCCTGTATGCTGAAAAATATGGTAATAAGAATCTTAAAATTTCATATTTTATTTTTCATGTTTATGCCAACCAACCAAAACTTAAACAAATCATGAAAATGTTACAGTGTAAACAAATTTCAACTCTTAAGCAAATAATGAAAAAGTCACAACCAAAACAAAATAATCAAAATATCACACCTCTAGTAAGTGTAAAAAAGCAAATGAAAAAATTGTCACATCTTAAAACCTGAACTTAAAGAATGACAACATTACACTCCTAAAACATAATGAAACATGGCACTGTCACAATAAACTTGTCACAATTTAAACAGATAAAGACAAAATCATTCCAAAAATGCCAAAACCAAATAATAAAAAATCACAACTTGAATAGATAAAAAGAAGATGTGTAAACTTAAATGATAAAAAAGGCTATCTCATCTCTTGAGGCTTAACTTAAACAAACAATAAAAATGTCATACCATGGAAACTTCAACTTAAACAATGAAAATGTCATGCTTCTAAAAGTTCAACTTGAACAAATAATGAAAATGTTATTCCTCTAAAAGTTCAACTTAAACAATTAAAATTGTCACACCTCTAGAACCTGGTCTCCAGGTTTCAAGCGTCCATCTCTTGCCACTGCACCATCTGGAAATATCTCCTGGATGACTGTACATATCTGAGACCAGATAAGTTTTTGTAAATTTTACATTAACTCAGAAAGCAAGTAACAACTGATTTCTAACCCACCTGCTCTGCAATCAATGTATAACATTTGCAAATATACAAGACAAACTGCTCTGAAATCATACCATTAATGAATTTTTTTTCTGACTACTTAATTAGCATAGAATTCTATTTAAGTTTTCAAAGGAATTAAACACTTAAAGGTTAACATATTTTACAGAGGTGCAACTTGTACAATTTGAAAAGATAAATATTGGATTTAAGTACTAATATATACACATAAGATGAAACTTAAGGTTCTTATGAAATTCAAAATAAAAGAGGAAGAAACATTTTTACAAATTTCAAATTCTTCTCTGACACTCTTAATAAGGGATTTGGGCGGGATTGCTATTTTAAGGTGATTGTCTGCAATTAATTAGATATACATGCTTGTGCTTATGGTAGATAAGAGTTACTTTTCTTGCAATAGAGTGTGACTGCTTAACTTACCAGTGGTGTGTCACAGCCACCGACAATACTGATACCCAACTGATCATCTTCACCTCTCTGAATCTCAATAGTTGACACTTCCCCATCTGTCACTGGGTTTTTGCCTGCCATAGGAATGAACATTTTTATATGAACTGAGGATTCTGTCTTAAAGTAAAAAACATGACAATGAAAAGTCACTGACCAAAGCTTTGTCATCATTAAAACTAATGGTATCTATTTTGTCTTGAATCATCATGAAAGTATACTGATTTGACAGAAGAAAGCTTTATTAAAAAATTATCTCCCCCTCCCCAATCATCAAAATGAATTGTTTTGTATAAATGCATCTCCCTAAATCAAAAAAGTCAAATTATAAATAGACAGATATATTATTAATAATAATCTTGAGTTCTAAGGTGGGTAAATATTTTATGCAACAAGAACAAAATGTATAGATATTAAAAGAATTTTGAGATTTCACATTTTATTTTATCATATTTTATGGCAATAACTGTACCAGAGGCCTGGTCCCGGAAAGCACACTCCCACAAGTGTGACTGCAGGGCACTTCGCGGCCCCTGAAATACACAGCCTAGACTGGATTTAATGCACCTCGTCACAGCACCTCGGCACCTGCAACAAACTTATCTTATTGCAACACACATTTTACAGATTACAATTAAGCACCTGTAACTAACTTGTCCTTTTGCAACAATCAATTTAGGCCAAATTATATTAAATCACCTGTGACTTATATTTTTTCAAAATTCAAGTCACTTTTAAAAGGCCAAATTACAAAAAATCACCTATGACTTATATTTTTGCAACATTTAAAAGGCCAAATTACAAAAAGAGCATGATCCAGGCAACTGTAACTAACTTATCTTTTTGGAACAAATATTTTATACAGACAAATTACAATACACAAAGGTTAAGACAGCTGTAGTTTTAATAAGATTAAATCACTATCTTATGGTCTTTGTAGTAATCTTAATAAATAAGGCTAAATTATGGTGCCATATTTAGGTCAAAAAGGCTAAATTATACTGCCACATGGTCTATGTATAGGCTCAGAAAAACTAAATTATACTGCCATATGGTCTATGTTTCTTTAGCAATTACTCTCAAAACCATAGATCATGATACAAAAAAGAGAGAGAGTGAGAGAATAATTTTACTATTATTACTGTTATAATGTACATTCGTTTTCTACTTAATAGGAAATATGAGTTAAGACGGATTATAAATGAAAGTTTCTTTAATTTGCACTTACTATATTTGAGTCTTGTAATTGTATGAGTCAAATGATAATTGTACATGATTTCTGTACCAATCATAGATTTTAAATTATAACAATTTTATTATTATTATAAACTTTTCCTAAAACAGAAAGTTATTACTAGAAGAAACAAATTGTATCATAGGAAAATGATGAAAAACAATATAGGAGTATGTTTACTGCTTTTGTAGACATATAAAATATCATAAGATTATTTACACATTTAAAATGTATATAATCTCATTTTTAAATGTCCTGTACATAAGCTAGAAAGTCACAACATTTTCTCCTAATGTAGTTATACTAGATTTTTTTTTAAATCATCATTTATTGCATTCAGGAACAGACTTCCTGTGAAAATGTCTCTAATTCTAAAGACTTGCAAAGTCTACTCACCTGTGTAACAAATGTGCCTCCAGTTCACAGCGAGGCAGCACCTCTTCACAATAATCCACATTGGGGCACACAACCAGCAGCTTGTCTAGCAACCTGAAACATACAAATTTAGGTGCGGCTTACTCCTGTCTTACTCTAACATTGTACAGTGTTCTGTACTTTAATACCATTTACTGTCTGACATTAGAATGGTTTGGACAGTTTAGATCCATTTAAATTGCTAAACACCATTTAAATAGTGGATGCTATTCTGTTCTTGAATTTGAAAGTCATTTGGTTCTTGAATGTTATGTGAAATATAATTAATACAATTATTTCAATTCAAATACAGCATTATTATGTATTTTAATCCCAGTTCTTAAATGTCAGGTAAATTTTAATACAGTAAAATCATTTCAAATATTATGTGTTATTCTGTATTTTAAATCCCAGTTCTTAAATGTTAGAAAAAGTTTAATACAGTTATTTCAATTCAAATACTTTATGCTATTCTGTATTTTAAGAACTGTTTATGCTATTCTGTATTTTAATCCCAGTTCTTAAATATTAGTGCGGTTTAAATACAGTTTTTTTTTCCAAATAATGTATGTTATTCTGTATTTTAATCCCAGTTCTTAAATATTAGTGAGGTTTAGATTTTTTTTCCAAATACTGTATGTTATTCTGTATTTTAATCCAAGTTCTTAAATGTCAGGAAAGTTTCAATACAGCTATTTCAATTCAAATACTTTGTGTTATTCTGTTTTTAATCCTAGTCAACAGTTATTTCCAAATACTGTAAGTTATTCTGTATTTTAATCTCAGTTCTTAAATGTTAGGGGCATTTAAAAACAGTTATTTCCAAATAGTGAAATACTGTATGTTATTTTGTATTTTAATCCCAGTTCTTAAATGTTAGGGGCATTTAAAAACAGTTATTTCCAAATAGTGAAATACTGTATGTTATTTTGTATTTTAATCCCAGTTCTTAAATGTTAGGGGCATTTAAAAACAGTTATTTCCAAATAGTGAAATACTGTATGTTATTTTGTATTTTAATCCCAGTTCTTAAATGTTAGGGGCATTTAAAAACAGTTATTTCCAAATAGTGAAATACTGTGTGTTATTTTGTATTTTAATCCCAGTTCTTACTAGAGAACTCTAGAGTAAGAAATAAATGAGTGAAATAATAATAATAAAAAAAACCCTCTGTTTAATCAGATCAAATAAACAGCTTTATTTGAACACTATCTTCCATCGTTCCAATACTAGGCATTGATTGATTAAGAGAATGCAGCAGGATTACCATCACAACCTCACGTGTTTGTATACAGCAACAAAACAAAACAAAACAAAAATCACACCTGACAGGTATCAGTGCAGTCTTTTAATTTTTCAGTTTTTTTCTTCAGGACTCCAAGAATAGTTAGCAAATGCTATTTCTATTTTGGACTGATCAAGACAATTTAGTCCAATCTAAATGTATTTGCACACATTCATGCAGTTATTTTGTGCATGCATTTGCACACACACACGTACAAAGAAACAGATAATCTCTTTTACTAGTTTTAGCAATCCACTAAATATTCTTCTTTCACTACAATTTACAATACCCATAACAATACACAGCCTCATTAATATTAATATAACTGTTTATTATCACTTGTAATTTAATTTTATATGACCCAATTTTATTGTTTGTTCAAAATGAAGGCAAGATCAGAGTCAGAGATAGTCTAAGACATTGGTTCACTTTTTGTGCATTTAAACAAGAGTTAATGAAAGTATTATGCTGATTTACAGTTTGTGTGCGAGATCCAAGTTAATCTTGAATGTTGATATACTGTTTGTATTTAATGTTGACTTTTTGCTACAATCTTGGCTGGCAATGTATTTATGGTAATTTATATTGAAACAGACTAAAAGTAAAAGCTATAAATCTGAAGACTGATTTTCAGATATTTATATATACAATTCAAAAGTCTTGGTGTAAATGTTGGTATAAAAACATCAGTTTCATTATATCATTCAACAGTTTAGGTCTAAATTTTAGTATTTAAAAAAGTGATATCTCTCCAAAATTCAATTTAACATCACAGCCTAAATTTTAAATAGAGTAGGTAGTATAGTATATGTGAATAGAATAAATATTAATAAAGGCAGCAGAATTTCATTATTAGTGTCAACAAGATACAACAGCTATAATTATATAACAAAGGACAATGAGAAGATATAATTGTTAATGTCACTATGAGCACCAGGATTTTGTTATGTTACTGTCACTAAGAATAATATTTTGTTATTATCATTGAAGACACCACAATTTTGTTGTTATTGTCACCTAAAGGCATTGTAATTTTGTTATTATCACTAAAGACACCACAATTTTGTTGTTATTATCACCTTGGGTTCCAAGGAAGCAATACCACTAGCTATATTCACTAGTTCACTTATTTTCATTAAACAGCCAAGCCATTGCTACAGTCACTGAGGACATAATGTATTAAGATATAATAGTTAGTTTCTATTGCATAAGTTTAAGTATTCCTGTCACAGAGGGCACTAAGTAGATGTAATTACTTCTGACAATAAGGGCACTATGATCAATAATACAATTGCTACTGACTAAGGGCACTATAATCAATAATACAATTGCTATTGTCACTAAGGGCACTATGATCGATAATACAATTGCTATTGACTAAGGGCACTGTGATCAATAATACAATTGCTACTGACTAAGGGCACTATGATCAATAATGATTAATACAATTGCTACTGTCACTAAGGGCATTTAAATGCAATTGGTCCTGTCAATAATGACACTAAGTAGCAACTGCTACTCTTAATATATGCACTACAAAAAAAAGTACAATGTAACTATTAATCATTAATTTAATGTCACTATTGCTACTCTTATAAAATTCCATACAATGTAATTACTAATGTCACTATTGCTACTCTTATAAAATTATAAAATTCCATACAATGTAATTACTAATGTCACTATTTCTACTCTTAGGAAATGCAATACAATAAACCATTAATGTCACTGTTGCTACTCTTACTAAATGCACTACAATGTAACAACTAATGTCACAGATATCACACTGAATAAGTACTATTGTCAGTGTCACAAACTACAAAGAGACCAAAATTCAACTAGGAATAAATGATAATACACTATGACTATAAAAATAAACTTAGGATTTGTGGACTATAAAAATAAATATAAACAAAGCAGACCTGTACCTTCTGAAACACTCTTAACAATTTAAATTTATTTTTAAGTGTGTTAAATGTGCAAGAGTGTATTGATAAAAGAAATTTAACAAAAATAGGGTAACAGTTTGCTAAAATAATAAAATAAGTCCCACAGTCAATTCTAAATACTGAATTTTTATATAAACACCATGCTAAAAAAGTAAAATAATAAAATAAGTCCCACAGTCAATTCTAAATACTGAATTTTTATATAAACACCATGCTAAAATAATAAAATAAGTCCCACAGTCAATTCTAAATACTGAATTTTTATATGAACACCAATCTGAACAAATAAGTAGTGTTTAAAAGATCTTAAAGTGATATCAATAAATTAACAAGACTAAACATGAAAAAAACTTTACGTGAAATTACTAACAGTATAAATAAAATTTAAAAACATTTTAAAAACATCTTTTCTTCAATCAATCATTCACTTGAATTAATCAGTCAATCAATCAATTTATATATAAACACTAACATACATTTATCTTTTAAGAATATAATTTCTTGCTAGTATAAAAACAAACAAACAAACATATTGCTGTTTTCTGACACTAGTGGTAAGAACAATTTAAACTATACATAATACTCATTCCCAGTTCTCTGTTAAAGTAACTAAATTGTGAGTAGCACACAAACTAAATGTTCATATTAAAACCACAGAGCTCAGTGAACCGAGACATGGAGCTATCAATGCTTCACAATCTTGGACTATGATACGTTTGATTGAGTGCTTTTATTCATATTAAATTAACTAAACATGTATTCAAGTACTACTTCAAAAAAGATTATTTTATCTTTCTGACAGGATTGTTTGATCAATATATAAAAGAAATAACCTGAGTTTGACTAAATGCACAGAAAAAAGATCACTTGACATGATATTAATATTATGCAGAAGGTTAACACTGTATATTTATTTGTATTACCAGTTTATAAAAGACCAAACAAAAGCTACCTAAACAGAATAATGAGTAAATAACATTTTTTAATATTATGACACTTATGTTCAAAACTGATTACCATCCAATCAGTGTTGCAATGCAGACTTGCCAGTCTGGAAATTTGCAGTGATGCTCACACAACTATTACTAGTGTAAGAATTATCATGCCAGCATGCTAGCCTGGAAATCTTGCAAGGTGCCATATGACAAGTACTAGAACAAGTATTGTGATGCCAACTGGCTAGTTTGGAAACATTGCATGGTGACACACAACTAGTACTAGAGAAAGCATTGTGACACTGAGTGGCTAGCCTGGAAACCTTGCATGGTGACACACAGCTAGAAATAGAGCAAGTATTGTGATGCTGACTGGCAAGTCTGGAAACCTTGCAAGGTGACACACAAGTACTACTAGTAGGAGCACTGTGATGAAGACTTGCCAGTCTGTAAACTTTACATGGTGACACACAAGTACTACTACTGTACTAGTAGGAGCACTGTGATGTAGACTTGCCAGTCTGGAAACCTTAAACAGTGGCATAACTAACAGTAATATTAGTGTGAGTGCACAAAAAATAAAAATATATTCCAGTCAGTGACACTATATAATTATTAACAAAGGTTAAATCCTACACTTACAATGCCTATGTTATCAAATACGGTCTGGAAATTGTTAACACTGATAAGCTACTACTACTAGCATTAGCTCATGAAATTCTTACAGCAAGTCGGCAACACTAGCGTTAAAACCTCTAATACTGGTAATGTTACCAAATACAATCTATGTTAATCTTGATTAAAGCTAAAACCTGCAATACTAATACCCTAAACCATCATTATCATATATTAAGTGACTAAAATGAAAATCTACAAAGTTTAACATTACCCTAATATTAAAATATATCCAAGGTTACAAGTAAAATTAGTATCTACAAAGTTTAACATTTTCCTAGTATTCAATTTCAAATATACCTCAATAAGGCTAAAAGTAAAATTAGTATCTTTAAAGTTTAACACTAACATATGTATTCAAATACCCTAAAACAAGGCTAAGTATAAACTATAATCAGTATCAGTACTAGCTAAAAACAATACTGCTAATATTATTACTTCCCCAATTCATCTGAACAGTAACATTCTAAATATTATGCCAGTAAAACCTATACTGTAATGCTATTCAATGCAAAATTAAGTAACACTGCAATAAGGGAGAAACCTACACCAAGAGAACAATAATATTATTATTATGTTACATTGTTAGTAAAATGTTAATGCTATTTATTTAGTCAACGCATGAAGTAACATTACATAAAACTAAAATATACTCTGGTGGTAATGCCACTCAAAACAGTAGCATTAGGCTGGTTAGTAAAAAAGAATGGTTAGTGTTATCTAACTAAATTTTTCGATGGGAAAGAGTAGTTCACAAAAATAATTAATAAATGCCTACAGCACAGTTAAAACCTACACTGTTCTAAAAATATATGCAACAAGAACTATTTTGCAGTGAAAGAGCTTTTCATTTTAATAAGCTGTTTCAAACAAGGTCAAAATACTAGTTTTCCAGCAAGCTATTTATTGCTTACATACATATATTATTATTACAGCATGTACATATATTTGTTCTGAAGCAAGCCGTACTAAACTTGCCATAGGCTAGTTTCACAACAGTGCCCCCAATTAAATATAGTCTATATAAACATGAATGTAAAATGATACTAGTTCTGAATACCAGCAAAACTGAAAAGCGTTTAGATCACAGAACTTACCTAGCTGGAGATAACAACAAGCTAAAACTGTCCGTATAATGTAGCATTGTATCCTATTTCAAACAGGCCAATAATGCAAGCCACAACACATGGAATGCACGCACATCACTATATCTCTATTCAAGCAAGACATGAAGTCACTAAGGGGTGGGGTGGGTCAACTTTTTTTTTCCATTCTGGAGGGGTTCCACTGTCAAAGCTTTACCCACAGGTGCCGACTGCATTCCAGTTGAGTACCACGGGGACCATTGAATTACGACGAAGAATTCAGGCACAAGGAAAGCTGACACTAGACTGTTGTCAAATAAACTCGTGGGGTTACTTTGTACATTGGTGAGCTGTTATAACTGTGGTGGTAGATGCCACGAATTTACAAACGGGTGAGACAGCGAAGAGTTAAGCACTTTAACATCTCGGCTTTACTCCGACGTTTGCTCAGTTGAAAGGTAAAGTTGAAATCGAGAATCGAACGGACCCACAAATCGATATTAATCTAAAGTATGATCTTCGTCTGAGCTGCGCTCGATCGGTTACGGCACAAAAAACTGTCACCAGAGACGAGGGGTTTGAATACTGTTTACCGCCGGCACGCGACTGCATCAGTACATTCGCCACTCCACTGCAGTTGACGGTGACGCCGCTGACAGCCGTTACACAGTGTATCAAGGTGGGATCGACTAGGGTGAGACTGAGAGGGTGGGGGCGACTGAGGACAAGGGAGCTTGCCGCTGTGCACGTGACAGACGAGACAACGCTCCAGGAGTTACGGACTATTTTTAGCAAGACAATCAGGTCACCAAAGCGAAAGAGTATAAATAGACATAAGGCAAGCAGACATTCTCCAAATCAGTTTCCAAGTATATATAATGAAGATCAAACTTCATTATTTTTAGCTGTGCAATTACCGTACAAGAAAAATCACTACAATAAATTCAATTCCATTAATTTTTTTTTTTAAAAAGAAAGAACACTGCAATTTCAAAGTTTTACTTTATTGAACTTTTAACATCTTTGACATTATTCTTTTTTTAACTAAGAAAAAACCCAAAAAGCAATGCACTGTCCTTCTTTGAAAGTCATAAAGTCGCATGCAAGATTGCATCCTTCATATCAGAAGTCCGGAGTCGGTAAAAATGTCCTGACTCCGACTCCAAATTTTACGACACTTTTGCCAAAGCAAATAAACGTTTGATCCATGCAGGGATAGAAGAAGAAAAAAATCAGAAAAAAAATTGTTGTTTTATTAATTTTAAGCAACGGAAGTTAAAAAAAAAAAGAACCCACAATATTTCGTGAAGTTATTGAAATAGTGAGCTAAAAACAACAACAAAAAATCTGCTACATAAATTGGAAGTGCTATGGTATAACATCGACCGTGTCAATGAAAACAATAATACTGTGAAGAAAATTACTTATACAGTTATAGGAACAAGGGTTTTGGAGTCGATCAAAAAGTAACTGACTTCGACTCTTGAAATGTAAAAATTTTTACTTCCGACTCCAACGGTAGTTTATTATCGATGCTAAAGAGATCGCTGTCTTTTTAATTCCCCCCCCCCCCAATCATCTTACTACTAACATTTTTTTTTTAATATCAAGTTAGCATTATTTCCAACTATCCCTGCCTAACTGCCCCCCACTTTACCCCTATGACTATTTCAAGCTTACCCCTACCTAAGCGCCTCCCACCTTACCTCTATGAGTATTAAGCCTATTTCTGTCTCACCCTACCGCTGATTTCCTCCCACATCAACCGCAAACATTCCTTTATCCCATCCCCCATCCAACCACCATCACAAAAGAAAAAAAGAAAGGAAGGGGGAAAAATGGGGGGGGGAGGGTGTTGAAGGACAGAGTTTCGTCCCGTTATTGCTAATTTCAGAAACGACACGCAAAGGATTTCAGGATTCTAACGGCAAACAAATTATCTCAAGACATTCCATTAACCGTCCGCTTACAAATTATCCTACCCGTTATAGACAATCAGCACTTACATGGCGGTTGTAGTCGTGTCGGCATATTAAACGGGCTAAACAGCCACTACCTGATTTCAAAGTGCTTCAGACTTCGCTGGTGGGCTGGGCTACACACTATTGACCACAATATTTTATTTCTTTTGGATTAATTCCATCGAAAGTGTAGAATGGGCGGTAAGAGCGAAAATAGCGTTATCTAAAAATAGGTCGTCGATGCGCACGCGCGTGAAATATTAGCTTATTTCTTCTTCACTTCTATTTTCAAACTATTTTGTGAATGACGTAAAGCAGCTGATTTAAGTTCAAAAAGAAAGGCGAAAAACGGTGCATAGCCGTGGCGGGCTAGGCTACTCTGCTTAGTATTTCATTTCTTTTCGATTTTGGATTAATTCCGGCTGAAGTGTCAAATGGGCGGTAAGAATGTCGTCGATGTGTGTGTGCGTGTGTGTGTGTGTGTGTGTGTGCGCGTGTGTGCGCGCGCGCGTGTAATAAACTAATATACATTTATTTTTTGTTAACTTTTTTTTTCAAATTGCTATTTTTATGATGGGTGAGGGGTGGGGGAAGGTGCGTAGCATTTTGATGTCGCTGACCACACTAGGTAGAGTGCAAACTAATGTCATAGATCTTTTCGTTCTAAATGGCCCGAAAGTTATATGTCTATAGTACTTACTGTTGGGGAGAGAGAAGGGACGGGGGTTGGTGTGACTTATTGCAATTGTCAAATCGTCTTTCTGTATACAGTGTATCGTTTACACTACTCTGCACACTCATCAGTTCATCAGACAGATTCTCCTTTCAAAATCAAATGATAAACCAATTTTCTATTTTAAAAAATTGCATTGTTGGAGTTAAAGTGCATGGGACTCAATACATTCTGTAACAGTTGGGACTGCTTATCCCATGAAAGACAGAGCTAAACCTATCATCTTGAGCTCAAAAGACAAATTACCCCTCAACCGTCCAGCTACCACATTCTCTTTTTGGAGCTGAACCATAAACCTGTCAAGTCAAAGAGTAGTAGTATTCTATGTATGTTCCAATACTGTAATGCCACTTTATTTTTCATTGATGATGGAGCTTCCAGCTTAAGATGATTTCGCTGTCTGGCGCAAGGTTTGGCACTGTTTGTAGAATTGTAGATGATGATAGAGAGAGTGGAAATATTTATCACTATTATTGCTCTGTCGCTTACAAATGTGTTCGTAAATCCTTTATGGCATTAACTAAGGATATGTGGCTAGTTTCTGTTTGCTTATTTAAAATTTAGTGTGTTTTACATTAAATGTATTTGTAATAAAATTGAGATGAGATTTCTAGCCTGCTTATAATTTAGTGTGTTTTATATTAAATGTATTTGTAATAAAAATGAGATTTCTAGACTGCTTATATTGTTATAGTTTAGTGTGTTTTACATTAAATGTATTTGTAATTTGATTTCTAGCCTGCATGTTATAAAGACCTCTACAAATAGAGATAGGTGGATTAATCAGTTAAACACAGTGTATACAAATAAAAAAATTATTGTTTTCTTTGTCTTTACAGATAATTCCACAGAGTGTAGGTGAGAACAAGAATTGTTGAGTTTCAACCTCTACATAAACACTTTAGGTGCAGCCTAGTAGAAGTAGAACTGTACTTCAAAAGTGTATATCAAATGTCAGACCCCTCTTCCTCTGAAAAAAATTAATTATAAAATCTAATTTCTGACATTAAAACTTGAACTTTCTTCCCTCTTTCTAAATCATGCAAACAGTGAGGCTTAGCATTCGAAAGATCTGTCACTATATTGCAAATGCTGCCAAGATGTTACACAATAGATAAAAAATTAAAAAATATGTTTTCAATGGATACTTAGCATACAATGCATAAAATGTAAAAGTATTTGATTTTGATGTATCCTAACTGATCACCAGTGCTACACCATCCAGAGTAAGAGGTTATTTCCTTCAGAGGTAAAGTATATTTTCAACTATCTGCCAAAGAAGTGAGATATGCATAAAAAGTACAGTATGTAACATTTCATAATGTGTACAGTGGGCTCTTCACCATAACTACACTATGCATCATTGCATAATGACTTCAGAGTGCATTGCATCACAAATGCTAAATTGCACCAATACTACTAAACTCTTGAGCAAAATACTTCCCTTGCTTGTTTTCACAGTAATTAGAAATGACAGTGCAGGTTTATTTTTGTACCATCATGTAAAGTTATACTTGTTGATCATTCTGCTGGGCAGTAAGAAAAACTAACAAATAGTTAACATTTTACCTCAACCATAATCAGACTGCAACATATTACTAATTCAATTACAGTCAAACAATACAATCAAAGTAATGGATCCTCCCACCCCTTCCAAGGTAGTAGGGCAATCATACTTAGCAGCCCCAAGGGGCAAATGTCATGTCATAACTATATTTGTTTTACAATCTATGTGGACCCACCAATTTAGCCACAAAACCACAAATTAACTGCATACACCAAAATTTTCACACAAATGTACGACTTCACTATCATACTTCATTCTGAACATGAACTTTGAACAATCTCATTACAAAAACTCTTGTACCATATCTCAAAGCTTGCACATAGCAACCCTAACCCAATAAACATTTTAGAAAAAGCAAAAAAATTACATTGCTTTTATATCAATTGTATTGAAAATCTCTCTCTCTCTCCCCCCCCCCCATTAATATTCTCAAGTCTTTATATAAGTTTATTTAATAAGATAAATCTTGATTTCAGTTTTTAATCTGAAAACATACAACATTGATCATTTTTATCTTTGTTGCTAGTTGTGTTATTTTGTTACTTCAACAATATATTTTTAACAATAATATAATAAAAATATAAATTACAAAATATTTATAAAATGCAATTAGATAGTCTTCACTATAAATTTCTAAGACCATGTTAGTGGTGTTGAATCAGCCTGGTCTTGAATGGGAACAGCCCTTCTACTCCATCACAAACCATGGAGTCTAACATTGGCTTCCAGGACAGGACATGTGACAGAATAAACATGTATCAACTTCATTTCTGCTGTTTAAAAATATATTTAACATTACCAATGGATGTAAATTTGACAATATTATCTTTGTGGTACTTTTTGCATATTTTACTATCCAAGATCCAATTAAAAATAAATAAATACTATAATCATAAACAAAATATCCCAACTTGCTATTGTTATTTTCATTTTTAAATTAATGCATACTAAATTAAATATTTCTACAATATTTGACTGAATTCCACGTGACTTAAAATTAGCTACAAATATGTGAACTTTAGAGAGAAGGATTTGGAGGATGACATTTTCCCCACAGACAACTGGGAAATCTTAACTGCCTTGTTATATGTGGTAAAATAAATCTTCAAAATGTTTTTAAATAATTAAATTAGCCAGCTTCAGGTCAGTTATTAACTGCTAAATTTAATGGGAGAACCCTTTGTATAAATCTTTTTCATATGTCAAAAAAAAGTATACTGTTAGTTAAGAAATATTTTTTGGGTGTGACAACACATATTTCAATGGCTATCTACCCTGACCTCTAATGTCACCTTCATATAAAGACAGCTCATGAATTTACATTTCATTACTTTCTAAAACTGTATTTTAAACAGTAAATTCATTTGATAATTCTACTAGTGTTAAAGTATGAAATAAATCAGGTTAGAGTTAAAATTATTTTAATGGGTCACATACAAACAAAAAGAAGAAAGAAAGTTAACATTCAAAATGTGGCAGCACATAAAACATTATGCAGCTGACGTGAATATTAAAAAATAATCTATTACAACAGTGCCAAGTGTCTCTTGCAGTAGAGTTTACCAACAAGTTTTGCAGTTTACAAATATATTATTGGCATGTTTATTATTTTACAATTACTCTACATTACAGAAGCATTTATTAATATTACTGCAGCCCCCACACAATGAAACAAGTGCCCTAAATGAGGAATGGCACTGTTCCAAGTCAATACATTCTCAATAAGTGCTCTGGCTACAAACAATTGCCTTTCCAGGGAAATAAATAGAATGTTCATTACACATAACTTCCATTTCATGGTCATTGTTATTGTCACTGTGAGCAATAGGTCCTGTGAGGTGATGTGGCCAAAATATTAAGATCAATACCAGATTAATGTACCCAGCATTGAATCTCTTATCACCATATAGGGAGAGCACTCCAAATGATCGACTTTTCAGAATAAAACAATAGCAAGAATATGCCAGCAAGCATTAAGAAACAATCTTTTAAATGTGACATAAAGCATTTAGTTTCTCTAATGAAGCATTCCATTTATTGTGTCTAGTATTACAACAAAACATTAAAATAAAATCTATTAAAAAATAGCATTACAAACATAATTACCAGATCTGTTTTATTATGAGCAAATGTGACTCTTTTATTTATCTTAAAAGAAAGACTATAATACTGACAGTAAGATAAATAGCTCAGGAATAGATACTTCTGACAGTATGTCAATACAAAATACATGGTTAAATAATTTCAAGAAAATAGGAATTTGAACAATGCATTATAAATTTATATATAAAGAATGGATACTTAAATCCCTAAATAATGAAGGTGTTTATTTTGGATAACGGAACTGTCGATTTTGAAAGAAATGGTTGAATAACTTTAGAATAATAATTTAAGCAAGTTAAAACAATTTAAATACTGATACAAAAGAAGACATCGCAATTGTAAAGAACTATTTAGACCGTAGGCATTCACCATGGGTCTAAAATACTTGTTGTCTTTTATCTCATACTACTTTACTAGCTAGGTCAAGCATTAGTAACTTTTGGTTAAATTCTAGGTAGTCACTCTGTTGTCAATTTTACAAAAAGGGAAAACTTACTAGTACAATAGTATTAGTAGGTAAGTTGAGAGTAAGTTGTTGTCACAATTACCCTAGTAGTAGTACAGAAAACTATTCAGTAATAACTAATATGAAACAATAGCACTAAGTGTTCTGGTTAAATATAGCAGATTTTAGATTTTTTTTAAAGGAATTTTAATAAACAACTGAAAGAGTGCATATCACTTTACTAGAAAACTTTGCAAGTTACAAACTATAGATCTATACATTTCTAGAAGTAATATCTACAGATCTATACAATTTTAGAAGCCACTGCAGTAAACAATCTCTAAAGATCTATACAATCATACTTCATAGTATTCTTGAGGCATGAACACTTATACAAATAAGCTCCATAAAGTAGGAAATACAACCATACTTCATAGTATTCTTGAGGCATGAACACTTATACAAATAAGCTCCATAAAGTAGGAAATGCAAATGGCTTCAATCAAGAAACAAAAGAAATTTTTTATTGTTTTACTTAGCCTCAAAGCATTTATTTAGCCAGTCTATGTTTTTGTTTTCAATTGTCCTGATTCAGCAGTTGTGCGTGTAGTTTAGGTGGTAAAGTGGCAAATTCATGCATCAACAATAACTGTTGTTGTGGTTGTGGTTGAATATTTCAACAAAATAGCATTTTAATTTATTTGTATGATGATGACTTTTCAAAAATCCAACATATTAGAAAGACCTGAAATTACTGACAATTCAGCTTTACGTACAATCTAAATTCTTCTAGTGCTTGAAGTTTAAACCTATACTACTTACTATATTATTAGTAAACATAAACATATTCATGCCAATCTATTGGAAAAATCTAACAGTCATGTGCTGTGTACTACACGTGTATACTTCAATACAGTTTAGGCAGTGGCTGACACTACAGACTACTCTTTAACTACTCTTTATGGCTTTTTAAATGTGCAGCCTATAATTTAAACTAATATAGGGTTCAGCCATATATTGTTTCATCCAAGCAACTACTCACTAAACCCTCCATTAAAATGAAAGTTTTCTTGAAACTATACTCAAGCCAAGAGGATTACTTAGTTATATTATTTTTATATATCTCTGACTCCAAAACTCAGCAGAAAACGTTTTAGTCATATTCTTAACTAAGCTCTTTATAATTATATTGACAACTTATTTTTAATCCAAATCCGAAAGAATTCCATTAAAACTGATACCCCAATGTATTCAACCATAAGTCATTATACAGTAATTTACTGTCACAATACCCAAGGCACTATCATTAAGGTTCTACCACTTCAGGAAGTCACAATACAATAGTTGAGGTACTGTAATACTAATTACTTAATACCACTTTCTACTTCAGTAAATCATTATATAATAGATGAGATACTACCAATATATCATTAATTATAAACACAAGATGAGGATCTAATGCAAAGTCACAATTTACTGAGATAGTATTATAATTAAGTACATATGTGCTAACGCATGTATGTAAATATTAAATGGTTTTGTGTTCACCAAATTTCATTTAGCTATGTACTGACGTGTGTAGACATAGTATATATGTATCATGTCATGCATAAAGATAAATATATATATATTACTTTATTAGGATAATTTCATATATTGAGTGAATGCAATTATATTCACAAATGCGTGTGCATGTGTGTATACTTATTTATAAACTAAAGTAGGAAAACTAGCCAATGCGCTCTTAGGAAAAACAAGAAGCTTGCCTAGTTAGTGGAATGTGTGCATTATACAGCACATGCACCAACAAAAGAAAGTCACAAAAGACACGGAATCTTCTAGAATTATCAAGAAAAGAATAAAGGGAAGAAACTGAAGGGTTAGAAAAGAGAGAGTTGAAAAACACCAAGTCAGCAGAAACAACAGAAAGACTTTGAGATTCGCACCTGCTGCATGGCAAAGATCATCACACCAGGCAACAAAGTAAAAATTTTCTCTCCATGAAACATCAGACAAGATTATGAGGGGAACATCAAGTGTAGTTTTGTAGAAGTATTGTGTGAAGGAACGGATTCTTCTCGGACTAGAGAACAGGTAGAAAAGATATCACATTCACTCGATGAAGTACGGAGACAGTGCTAGAACATCGTTGGGGCCCAGCCGTCTACCGGAGGTGAGCGAAATCAGCGACAGTTGTCACTATTGGTGACAGCCAAGACTACCAGACTCAGCCCATATATTTGAATAATCATCATTGTGAGTGACACTGCAACTTTGAACAATGAACATTCAGTGAGTAGAAACATAGAGGCAAAGCGCATTTAGAACATTTGCAGTAGGATTTAAGAATAAGAACATTCATTCTTATCAGGACAAACAGTACTGTTATACGTAAAATGAACTAAAGTATGGTAGTAAATCCACGTTTTGTGTGAATTGTTTCATGTTGGCGGTACAATTTACCTCATAAAAATTTTGTATTTACTTTTTATTTTTGACATTTGAATTTCATCATTTTCATCTCCCCTTCCCTAGAGTGTATGTCCATTCGAAAGGTGCTTGATTGATTAAACCAATGTATGAGAGAGATGCCCCATTAGGTTAATAAAATCTAAATCATACTTTCTGAAAAACTCATTATTCAGTTTTTGAAAGGGACAAAACGTCAAAAGAGTTTGTATTGTTTTGTTGCATTCCTCTGTTTGTCCAGTATTCATAACATTTATATTTGCGCTCTCGCAGAAACAGCCAATAAGACATTCCTTTGCATGACAGAATAAATTTGGGCCCCACCCAACCATCAATGGCATATATGTCTTGTGTTTTTTGTAACATCTAAAAATTCCGACGTATTACTGGCACAAGTCACATGATGCTGCCCTTCCCTCACAAGAGAGAGACATTGGAGCAGCTAAACGAGACCCTCCACGTGACAAACATATATTAAAAAGCTGGCAATGTGGCTCAAGAAAACTTGTATTTGTTTGTAAGTTTTTTTGATGAGTACTTTGAATGCAACAATGCAATGTAAAGCTGGCCATGTGAAAAAAACAACCATTCAAGGTCAAGGATGCTTTAGTGTTGCTAAAAAGAAAAAAACCCATGGGCTTGAGGGTAAAGCTGGCCAGGTGAAAAAACACAAAGCCCACTTGCTTGAAGGTTGAGGATGCTTTAGCATTATAGTTTATACACATATAGAACTAGAAAACTGTATATATTTAGACATTATCCTGAAATTATCCTGAATGTAACATGTATTTCAATTGAAGAAAAGTTGTTTTTGTAAAATCTCATTACAATTATGCTCTTTAACTTATTATACAATAATAAGAATCATTAAGTCACATTACAGTAATAAACTTCTATCTTCTTTAACTCAGGATACCTTAATTAAGTATCATCGTCACATTACACTACAGTAATATTAATAAGATCTACCCCCTTTAACTCACGATATAATAATAGACACTATTCTGAATTTGAACATGTCCTTTGAATTTGATTCCAGAAAAGTTGCCTCCTGTATAGCTGTACTTTTCTAAAGAGAACACAAAACTGGCACATGGATTTTAATCTTGTGCTGCTGCCATGTGCTAACAGGCTGAGAAAGATCAAAGGTTACTGAATGCAATTTGTAGAGTAACGATATGTCCAATAACCAGGTAAGAAAAGTTAACCCCTATATGTATTCCGTCTTGAACAGGAAAAAATATCTTTTATGGATAATTCTCAAGGACAATTCAATAAGACTTAGATATGTTTTATATAAGTATCAAAAGTAGAGCAAATTTTTATTCATTTAACTTCTACAAAACTAAGGATGTAACATATATTCATTCTGAATAGTGGAATAATATAAAGAAGCCATTAAATTATGGGATGTTGATAACCATGTTTGCATAATATCAGTTATGTCCATTTTATAATTTTATTCTCACTTTGAGACAGTAAAAATATATTAATATGAGATCAATGAAAAGCCACCATGATTAAAAAACAACTCACTTTTAAAAGCTGAAGACTTCAAGAGGTTTAACATAGAAATACTACCTATTATTGCCCAAGATAAAGTTATTTATTTCATACACAAATTGTGCTGCCCAAGTGCATTTTCAGTAAACTGACTGCATATTTACAGACATATTTATTAAGTTATGGGTTAGTGTGTTTTGTCTATTTAATGCAGGAGCACCACATATTATTGCCAAAGATTTAAATAATTATATATATACTTCTCAAGTACAAAGTTAGTGACATTTTGTTGACAGAAACATTTATGGTGATGGGTTAGTATTGTTGGGTTTTAGAAATTATATTAAAAAAAAAACAAAAATTTTTAGATCTAAATATTTATTGACATTAGCAAAGACACCTTACCTGCGAACAAGAATGCTAGAGAGCTGGCATTCCTTCAGGGAAAGGGCCTTCCGGTCAATGGGACACTGTCGCTGGATGCGTAGATAGTTGCGAAGGCAGCGAGCACAAAATGTGTGCCCGCACCGAGTATCAAGGGGACTGACGAGTGGCTGCAAGCAGATTTGGCATATTAGATCCTCATCCACTGCCTGGTAATAATCATACAGGTGTGTTCCCTGTGGCTCATGCAGCTGTCCACATGAAGGGCACACAGTTGGGTCCCAAGTTGCATGCGGCAGCGACATAGTCTTCGCGTCCTGTCTATCCTCAATCTTTCTTTCTCTGATCACTTCCTCTTCCAGAACTCTTCCCACCTGCAAGTCATGGAGCTCCAGTAGCCACGTCAGGACATGAACTCTTCCTGCCTGCAAGTCATAGAGCTCTGGCAGCTGGGTCAGGACATGATGTAACAGCACAATAGTATGATTTGCAGATCATAAATTCATTTAACTGCATAACTACATGCTTCATACCTATAACCATTCACTATAAAGTTATTAGCAAAAATCTAGACATTTTGTACTGATGAACAGATCCACAATGGAGGAAAAATAAACTTGCTCCAAGAATGAATATCTCTGACCTACAATCATTGAGCTCAGTTCCACTCAACAAAAACTGTCTCTGGCTAACAATCACTGAGCCCAGAGGAAGAGGAGCTAAACTGTGATGGTCACATTTTCCTTAAGTAAGTGCAAAGCAAGAAGCAATCAGACTGCCTCAGCAGCAGGCACCATAATGACTGCTTCATGTTGTGTTATCTATGGTGCAGTGTCAGGTCATATTGGTCTTTATATACAGGGTATCTGGAACAACAGCGAAAGTAAAGGGTAAAAATTCTGGTAAAGGTACATGGAACAATGTTAAAAAATACATGATACATATCAGCAGAGCTACATGGAACATAAAAAAGAGAGTATAAAAATACCTGCAATATTTACAAATACATGTATAAGACAAAACTAGATGTAAGAGTACCTGGATAATCAAAAGTGACTTTACATGATAAAAAGAAAATAGTTTGCCAATTAATAGTTATGCTGTAAAATGTGCTGAGTCTCCTAAAATAAAGATTGTTGTGTATTTGTTAGTAATTAATACTTTTATAACTTAATTTCAAACATCCCTACACAAATTCTTATTTAGCAACTAAAAATTAATATTTTATTCCATGAACAAGTCACAGCTAATACACACTGATGCTGTATTTTTTTTTAATCAGTACTGTTAAATAATATTTTAAATAGCTATAATCTCATTCTAAAGTATGTTGACACACATATGATAAGTCAGACCCCACAGGAATGTATATAATCCAAAGAAATAATACATTATGGTTAATATGAAAGGACAAATTAATGCTCTTCCCGATGTACACATAGGCTAGAAATTGCTGATGCAATCCAAACCAGTTCCAACTGGATGAGTGGTTTTTCTGACTAATAGTCTCACACTGTTCATTAACAACCTCAACCAATGGGATGGATCAGAAGTTTCTTTGTTAAAGAAGTACTCTATTCTAGTCATTATGAAGGTGAAGGTGATTGTTAGCTTGTGTTAACTGACTGATAAAGAAGGAATGGACTTAAAAATATTTTGTACATATTTGCTATTGATTTATGATTTGAAATGGAGAATGCTTTATGTAACTGAACTATTATTTCTATGTTCACTAATCTGATTATTTTGTACATTATACATGTACTTATGAATTTTGATTGATGCTATGTTTCTTATACTGTGTGTGTATCAGGCTAATGAAATTGTTGCAGGATTTGTAAGTTGAGAATGTTTGTAAGAGAGAAAAACGTTTAGAGATGTTATATGCCTGAAATTTAGTGATGTCTTAATTTGACATTTGCAGAGAGGCAGGCCTTTTTGTTTTTCTTTTATTGCACCATGCTACTGTAACTACTGTACTTTATTTGATTACGTTGGTGTAGAATAGGCATGTGGGACTTCACCTTAATAAGAAAGACAGTGACTGTTGCAACTGCACGATTATGAACACATGCCAGTGACATCTGCCATTTTTGAAAAGGTTATGTGCATTGACTGTAATTATTTCTCGGAAACTCTACTCTCATTTCAGTGATGATATCCATGAACTTGATTTTGTATTTAGTTAACTGACTGCTGATGTCTAGGCTAGGATAAAATGAATGACTGATTGTCCAGCATTAGTTGAACACTGTTGTGAAATGTTGTAAATGTCAATACTCTTTGATTATATTCATAATCATATGTTATGTATTTGATTGTTGATTTTTAAAAAAATATTGTTAAATTTGACCTTACACATAATAATAGCCATATGCTGGAGAGACAGTGGGTGGAGGGGGGTTCACTAAATAGAGATTAAAAGACAGATTTGTCTTCTCCTTTGATAAGAAGTTTTCCATCTACGGAAATATTGTATGATGGTAAATGTTTGCCTTTAATGTTGTGGAGGAGAGAAAATGTTTACAGGGCCCACATATCTGCCAAGTGAGAGAGATGAGTGGTGTTTTAAGGAGAATTGTATAAATTCTCATCACTTGTAATTAGTTATGGGTGATTAAATAATACTATTAATCATAACCAATAACTAAGGTGGAGCTGGCAATACAAACTTAAACATTAATAATCTTTATGATGACTTTAAAATATTTTGTAACTAATATAAAAATTGTTGTCTCTAACATAATGTCCCTATAATTCTGAAGATACCTTAAGCATGTGCACTCTTTTCAGTAACACTAGTTAACATTAATGGGGAAAATAGGGAAACTCAATTAAAAAATTACACAATCAACAAATTTCAAGACAATTAATCACACACTTGAAACCACCTCCACCCACACCCAGTTTACACAAATATGTATACAAAACACATTTTGACCAACACTTACAGTTAGATATATGTACACCACCACTATTTGAGAAGTGATATTTTAAGCCTTGGCAACATTTTGAGAATTCATGTTTCTGCCAAAGAAAACAGCAAAAGCTATACAAGAAGAATTTTTAAAAAAAAAGCATATAGTATTCACATAAGTGATGCAGTTTTCATTTCATCTTTAAACTTCATGACTTTCTTTAAATTAAGGGGACAAGTATTTGGCAATATGTGATAGATATCCTATGCCACAACAAGATTAGGAGCGATGCACCCCAGGTAGCTGACTAGCCTGGACCCTGATTAGTAATATGCAAAATGGGCTGTCTACAGTGTATGTGTGATTCAAATCACCATTGTCTACAGTGTATGTGTGATTCAAATCACCATTGTCTTCAGAGTATGTGTGATTCAAATCACCATTGCTGCATTAGAACAATAATATTTAAATCAAAAGGGTATATATACAATTAAGTTATCTCAAAATTCTCCTACAAAGAACACACAACTAGAGGGAGCAAAATTAAAAATAACGAACACTTTTACTTTATACCAGCTCTCAGTGCAATCCACTGAAGTATAACAGCAAGCTAAAAAAGAAAAAAAATGTCACTCTAACAGTCTTATAAAGAAATAAGTGGCTTTTGCTTACACCACTCAGTTACTGCCACGACTTTGCATTACATTCACAGAAACAATGTGGTTTTATATAATGAATCCAGTAGTATTATTGACAGTGCTGTCTTAACATATTGGCTGTGCAAGGGCCCCATGCTAATCTATGTATGTTGTGACTTGCTGTCAATTTTTATTCTCATGAGTGGTTGTGTAGATAGGGGCCCACAATCTAACATAAATAATGGCTTTCTGGTTAAAATAAACCTACATTTACAAATAAAAAATTGTGTTGTGGTGGTGGTGTTTTTTTTTCTTTCTTTTTTTTCTTTCAGATTAAAATCAACCCAAGAACTGTAGATAAGAAAAAAAAAATGTTCTGAGAAGTGCAGAGAAAAACTGAATTCTGTAGCAAACAGCAGTTTGGAATGAGGCCAAATGAAACAAACATAAATTTTCTTTTTATTGTAAACTTTGAGAATATATGAAATAGTTTAAACTTTATTAAACCATTTAAATTGTTTCTCCACTTTGTTTTGCTGTAATTATAATTGTTTTATACCAGAGTACATTTTAAAAAAAAAACCAAAAAAACCCACACTTTGTTACAACAGGGAAATTTGTAACATTAACCATATCTTGTGAATATTTAACATTTAATCAGAGATAACTATTTTCTTCAGCATTCTAAAAATTATTATATAATTATATCAACAATAATGCTTACACAATGTTTTAATTAGAAAAACCTTAGTCAGACATCAGTCTTATCTATAGTGTTGTATGTGAACACAGTGATACTGAATTTTTTTTCTATTATAATGTTTGTATAAACAAAAAATTATACAGAGGAACATCATCTGACTAGTAATTAGTACTTGATTTTATAGATTATACTGAAAAATATTTACTTTTAAAAACAAAAAATGCATTCCCATGAAAAAGGGTTTTGTAATGCAAAAAACAATCTTGACTTGAAAAAATTAAATCTTTCCATTAGGTTTATTTTATTACATTTACACCAATAACTAAATTCAACTAAGTTAAAGTAATAAATATTGTTGCTTTAAAGAAAACAAACAAACAAACTGATATGTCAAGGTATCTTTTATAAAGAATTAAATACCTCAATTTCAGGTACAAGAAAATGAAAGAGAAGGCATGTAAACATCAGGTGTGCATATTAATCCTCTTCTATTATTCCATCCATCAATCACATTACCTGTACTCTAATGTTTCATTCTAAGGAAAAATGTCTGGATGATCAAAATGACCACACACCTGTGGTCAATATATTCTACTGACTTCAACAACTTACAGGATAATTAATAGCACCAATATCAAAAATATTATATATATATTTTTTTAAAAATCCATAAATACCTGCCTGGCCTTTCCCTGACATAAGCACCAAACAGGCTGAAAATAACAGCCTGTGCAATGCTAGCTAACACCATTAAGCAGTAGAGGCAGTGCTTTGGATTTGTCTCCCTTCTTGGCAAACTGCCATCTCACACTAGCTACATCAACAGTCTCACAAAGAGTTAGTAATTACTTACTCAGATGATAGCTGTGATGAAACCCTTAATAAGTAGCACAACTTTTACCAGAAAAATTGGATTTCACAACAATGTGTCATCAAATGCACAGTTACAACTAAATTACTAATACTTTGCTACAGGGAAAGAAATGTTCTAAAAAATCCTCAGCATTCTTCATCATTCCTTTCTTGCATCATATCTAAAAATAAATGGCATGTAGGGAGAAGTTGGAGGCAGCAGCATCCAAGGCAACTGTGCTTCCAAGTTTCTCAGCACTACTACATTTTACCACCACTACTACAACACCCCACACCACCTCACATCCAGGCGAAGATAGCACTAATTAGCAGGTTGGTGCTGTCACATACCACACTTTGTTATATAAAAAAAAATATAACAAATAATAAATCTCAATGATTGCCTGGAAGGCCCAAAAATAATGCTCATAATTTATTTTAAATATCATTATATTTTTGGCCACTGATGTGGTGTAAAGAAATGTATACTGTAAAAATTAAATAAATATATAATCATACATACAGGCAAACAGTGCCATATACCAATCATAAAAGAAAACTGTAAATCAACAAGACTATTTTTTTTTAAATACTTCAAAGTAAGAAGCAAGTGCAGTACAGTTTGTTAACTGAAAATAAATTAACAACAATTTTATTTCCTTCTTGTTGAAATTTCACTATAAGAGTGCAACTGCAAATGTGTTGCAGTTAGGTTATTTATTAATGCATTTCACATTTGCAATGAATATCTACAGTGTGAAATCTTGAAAGTCTACTTCTGTCCTATACTACAACAGGTTTGCAGATAACTCAACAAATAAAGGAACATAATTATAAAATATAAATATAATCTGATGATATACTTCCATAATGAAAAATATATTAATTAACTTTTAATAGTTTTATAAAAGCAAATATAAGTTGACACAGTGCAGTCTGTACAAATTTTGGTATAGAAAAACTTTTTTTCTTTAAAGTGTACTAACTTTCAGGTTGTTTTCAAGTTGATAATCTTAAGTCATGTACTTATATAGTAATAGCACAGAATTTACTAAAATTTACTCAACAAGGATATTTTACTCTTGCTACTAAAAATCCACAACTCATATTTTGTTTGGGCATTTTTTAAAAGGATTTTTAGGTTTGTTGTTGTTTTTTGTTCACAATACATTAATATAATATGGTATAATTTTTATAATATGGTTTTGAGTATGATCACAGTGCCAACATTTTCATAACACAAGTCAGGAAATACAGAAAAGTAGAGAAGCAGTGACATTCAACAAGTCTCTATGTAAAAGTGCAAGAGGAGATACATGCTGGCAAACAAAAAGCAAGTTTCTAAACATAAAAGCACAAAACCCACTTCAATTTTCATCTACTGGGACACAAAGATTCCAGAGGTATTGTGTGCTTATCTCTCCTTTCTTTGTCTTCTGCATCATTGATTTCACACACTCTTCTATCAATCACTTTTCTCTGTATGCTCTAAAGTCCAAAACTGGACTTCTATAATATTTGCTCTTTTTTCCCTGTATGGAGCTTTCTAAGTACTAAGTAATCCAAACACTACAGCACAGAGTTATATCTCTGTTATTACCACTTACCAGTATAAGCATGCCAGTCCTAAATATTCAGAATCTCCTTTCTGATTCATACTCATAACAGCACAGAGAATCTCCTTTCCATTACTGCAACCAGACCATACTATTCTACTCTCACCCAATCCACAATACCTGTCCGTTAATACTAATTTGATACTTGTTAAAAGTTGCCACTCATTATCCAGAACCAATATACTCTATAATAATACTATTATCTATTTTGTAATTGTATTAATATTATTATCCACTCTATATTAGTGAGTATTATCCAGATAAATAATTTATTTTAAAAACAGTGTCCTATGTTCTAGTTTACATCATGAATCACTTATTTAAAATGAACTAACATTCCAATGTAGAAATAGCAAGGTCAAATCAATATTCGATAATGCTCTGTAAATTATTTCCTTTTATAGGTATATTATTCATTTGAAAATTAACATCAAGTGTGAACATTCTATTTTTTTTTAAACTGCAAAAACCTTCATAAGGCAACATATGAAAGAATAATGAAGTAAGATACATATTTATAAACATTAGAAAAATCAAATACTGTATAGCTGATTATCATTTACAATGATTATCATTTTATAAATTGTAAAGTTAGTGATAATAATTTTTAAAAATCTGATTCAGTGACTGCATTGTTTGATTTTAAAAATAAATGCATTTTTTAATGCTACAACTTCAAGAAGTACATACTTACATTTCGCTTAAATAAATGTATATATCTGGTATGTTTGTTTTATGATGATTCACTAAATGCTGATATATAAGATCCAAATTTGAACAAATTTATAAACTAAACCGAAAATTTCACATATATAATAAAAGTGTGTTTTCTGCATCCATCTATCTAGCCTGTCAATATTATTAAAACAAAACCCTGAAAATCTATCAATAAGAAATTCAGTTTTATACAAACTATTTTGTTGTTGTTGTAGCATTTAAGTATTTAATAATATTAAAAAGGTACAATGTTTAAGTGTCTCTTATTTTTAAATAAAATATGTTTATGACAACTATAATTGTTTAATTAAGATTTAATTAATCACTCTGATGTAGCATAAGCACCTCAGAGTAAGTCTGAACAATGCAAATTATGTATTATACACATTGATAAACAAATTTAAACAGCCTAGCACTTTTCTTAATCAATATTATACAGTCATATTTCCTAAATGGGCTTAATGATTATAATCTTTCCAGCCCTGTATATGCAAATTTCTTACCATCTTTAATAACCATTAAATTTAATTCTCTATCCCTAAATGTGCAAAATGTTTGCTCCAATTTATATCACTATAAACATATTAGGATTGTCACTCCACACTATGTAGTTAAAGGTTTTGTATGTAAATGTACAAAAATAAAATATAAATATAAAAAATAAAACACATATACTCCCTGTTCAGCAACAATTGTATCTGCTTAATGGATAAACAGCTTTAACAACAAACAGCTTTTTAACCTTCACTAGGGTTCTTAATCTTACTCCATTACTGTTTTCTTTCTTCTTTTTAAATTTTTGTGAACTCTCTCCTAATAATTATCAGATGAATTAATGTGTTACAATATATTTACAAAGGCACTTCCCTTGATGAAGAGGTAGAAGAAAGTTATACTGCTTAAGGAAGTATTTAATAACAAATTCTGCCAAAATATCTTTCTACACAAACATACAAAAATAACTCTAACACTTTAAAACTGAAACTTCTGACTGTCATCAGGAAACAAACCAGGGATAGTATGATAGAAAATTCAAGTAAGCATATTGTATATTTGTGTTTTAAAAAAATAAATAAATAACATTGATGTCATTGTCAACAAACTGGGCTTATTTCCTCATTATTTTTTTGTCAGGTTCATTATTTATTGTGCCACTATTAATATATATATATTATTGTGAAGAGAAAATACACTTTACTTCCTATAGTATATTAAAGCATTATTTATATAAAAAGAATTGACTGAGTAAGAAATTCTTTCTCGGCATATAATATATACAAGCTGCTTCTGTGCATATAATTATAATTTAGAATTATACTTTTCTAATCACAAAGACCTAAATAAACTGCTTCTTGCCATAATATTATATATATTTTTTTTAAGTGGTTAAAAAAACAACACCCTGAATAAGCTAGATGTCTTCTCTCTCTCATACACATATATCTATGAAGAGAGAGAGAGGCACACACACACACCACACACACACCAGCTGATGAATATATCTTATAAGTGTACTCTTCTGGTGTACAAAGCTAAATAAGTAAGCTGTAACCTAAGAAAATATCTTTTATATAACTAATCTGGGCATAACTTAAGTCTTGTTTTTAAACAATGAAAAGTTTATGAACTTGTGATCCTATATACATTTATATACATATTACTTATTAGTTTAAAACCACTAATCAGTACTGTCTATATATTACAAATACAATACTATATACTCTGGAAGGATTGAAGAGAATAATGTAGATATATACTAGTTCCAGAATTTTTCTTTAATCAAAATATAAATAGTTGGTGACAAAGCAGTCGATGCTTTTTAAAAAAAAAAATTAAACTGGTGTCATAAATGTCAATGGTAAATTTAATTTCAATCCAGGAAAAGAGTTAAGTGCCATAAAAAAATTAAAAAAAAAAAAAACCCTCTCCAACCCCTCTCAGGTATAAAAATTCTACACAATACTTGCATTTCACAGCAGCTAAGATGGCCCTTTAAAATGTGGAAATTTTAAATGTATCTATAAAGTATTAGCAAAATACTCGTTAACCTTTACAACCATCAAGGATATATAACTTTCAAATATATTTTTTAATGAAAATTTATATAAATACATTTTTTCAAATGACATATGTATCCATTTTGTTTAAAAGAAAATTTAAAAATAAAATAGGCCTTAAAATTAAAAAAAATACTTTTTATTTCTAGCAATTTTGAAGATGGTCTATGAACTTCAAATGAACTTAGTTTAAAATGTAAATTTCCAATGAGACTTATCTACAAATGATATTAGATTTATAATCATATAAAAAAAACTACGATTACATATGTACTGAAGTTTTTATGAATTAAATATAAGTAAGACTTATGTATCTGAATTATAAAATTAATATTAATAATAAATGAAAATTCACAATTGAAATATTTTATTTATGTGTGTTATTCCCAAACCCCAGTTTAAAAATCAGTAATAAAAAAAATCACCTGGGCGACCTAATCGAGCTTTTAAATATATATAATAACAGATTTAAATCTGTCAATGATATATGGAGTGGTAAAAGTGAAACATAAAATTGCATTTCTTTCAAGCTCCTTCTTTTTGTCTGATCCACCCACTTTACCAGTATTGCCTTTACTAATTTTATTTAGTGTAAAGTTCTAAGTGCAAACAACCAAAACCAACCAACACTTGCAACTATAAAAATTTGTTATATATGCTGCAGCGAAAAATATTATATAAGGATTCTGAAAAAAAGCCTTTGGTGAACCTAACAATAACATAAATAAGTTATTGGCTAGCAAAACTCATTTGTCCGACATTTGACAGTGACATTAAAGTTAAACAAAGAATGAATGTCTTGTTCAATGATGTGGATGATTCTAATCTGCCAACTTCGTCCAATTTATTCCATGAATCGACCATTTAATATTAATGTCAAATATTCTGTAATTTAACTTATCTGTTCTTTAAAAAAAATATATGTTCCATCCTATCAACAAATTTATTTTATTTTAAATCAACTTCAATAACAGATCATTAGTTGGGCGAGAAAGACGAGGACCTTAAAAACACCACTAATAAAGTTTATTATATTTCTATTTCAATCAGTTTGCAAACATTTATATTACTGTATTGAAAAAGGAAAATTTTAAAATGCAACAAAACCCCATTCATTTCTTCCTTTCAATTGAACACAAACCTTACCGTGTCTAGCAGTTCGTATCGGAAGTTCAGCCATAATGGATGCAAACAAGGTAATGATGTCATATCCCCAGGTCTAGGGCTCTGTTAGGGAAGTAATACTAATTTTTAAAAATATAAAAGAATATACCGATGAATTTAGATAATTAAAGAAGAATTAAAACGGGAATTAAAATATTTCAATTAGATAAGAAATGTTTAGAGTAAAAGTAATATATACACTACAGTAAGGTTTGTACAATAGCTTAATGAACAACCTTTATGGGTCCCAAAGAGTCCATTTGATAACGTCCCCTGAAAACCGTTCACCACATTATAAAATAATTTATAGTAATTACATAGTTAAAGAAAATTAAAATACATGAACTATTAATATGCATTGAATTCTTTACTTTTTAAAATATCATTCTCAATAAATACACTGTCTATTCATCTTCAGTCACGGTAGTCTGACTCTCTATGATTGCAGCGACAAGGTGTCGTGAGGCACCAAGTTACTAGATGGTGGTGCCAATGCAATACACGGGATGTAATCACTTTATTTTAATTGTATGCTGTGTTGAGGCTCAGGCATGGCCTCGCTCTTGAAGAATCAGATTTTGAAACATCTCTCTAAGTAAGAAAAATTATTATATTATTCATTACTTTTAATCAAATCAACGCAAAGTATGACGACACTCCCATTATACGATTGCTTCGTTAGCTGACCAGTACTAGAATTATCTTTTAGGCCCTCTGTAATATAGCTTAGATATAACTATAAACAGGCTGTCTTTTATATATTTTATAATTATATACTTCATTATTAACTTGATTGTTTTTTTTAATTAAGGTAATAACATTGAAATAAGTAAATATATTTAATCATTTACATTTAAGAACAATAGTTTAGGACGTTGCTAGGAAATGAATATATTTGTAATAAAAAAATATTTAAATCGGATTTTTAAAAAAAATAATAACAATAAAATGTACATATATATTTGCACACACTTTATACGATTATTGATATTATAATTATTTGATTTTAAGGAAGTGGCCTCTACTTTGTTTATTTTGCCAATATACAAGAACTATATCGTTTTCATCTTCTGTTCTCCTTTAATTAAAGAAAATAATTTAATTGTTGATTTATTTCAATGCTTAATAAAATTTAATAATTCAGTGTTTCACAAAATATTATTTTGTGTTGTGGGCTGTTTTTATTTTTTTAAAGCATCCAGTAAATTTTCTTGATAAAATGCTTTAAATACTGTCAACATACTTTTGGAGGTAATGCGTTAGATTTAGAGTGTGTACTTTAATTTTTTCTTCAACATAACTTTCCTTATCACTGCACTGCAGAGTAATTAATTCTTAATATATCTAAATGCTTTAAACACTAGTATATACATTGGGAGATAATATGTGTACATTAATTTTTTTCCAAACTTTATAACTTTCCTTATCTACAACTTTATATACTTAACAAGTCAGAATTTGAACAAAAACAAAAAAATAGTATAAATGCAGCCTAAAATATAACTTATGTTCTCATTCTCTTCTCAATTAGCAATACTAGTCTCTACTAGTCTTTAAAAATAATATTAATCTAATATTATTCCTTATTCAGTTATTGGTATATCTAAAAGTACTTTTAAATATATCAGATTGGTGTTATTAAGCCCATGAAATAGATCTTCAGCTGAAACAATAGGCATGTAACCCAGATATAAATGAAAATTGTTTCTTTATCACATTTTACTGTTTGGGAGAAACTTTGACACTGTGGTATCCTAACACTGATAATGATATTGATAATAAGGTCTCATTGTTGTATCCATGTTCTGATGAGACAGAAAGCTCTAGGCTCTATAATGATGCTTTCAGATTATGTACCCAAGCACTGACAATGACTGAATCAGTGAATGAGACAGACTCTAGAATCTATATAAATTATAATCTTTCTGGTTTATTTATTAACTTATCAGAGTAATGCTATAACTGACAATGTAGCAATGATATGGTTAGTAAATTATGCATACATTTTTTTAACATTTGCATTTCTTTGAAATAAAGAATATTAATAATTAATATGGTTATATATTTTATTTTGGAAATATGTATTTTGCTAAGTCTCTAGCCACAAATTTAATATTAGACATAAGATCAGGGACATTGACATTATGAAGTATGCAACCAACACTAAAATCATAATTTTTTTTTTCAAATCTGAAAATCTGATACTAAGTGATAGAGAATGGAAACTTGTTAGAAAAATTAAGTTCATAGTACTTTAGTAGCAGCACTTGCTCTATCCATCCCATCCTTTTTCTCCCTATCTATGTTAGTTATTAAAGCAGGATCACTGGCTTTTAGTCATCTGCACTTGACTGTTTTGGGCAGTGGCAAAGGCCCATGATATCTAATTTAGCTATTACTTATTAGTCAAATTTCATTGCAAGTTGGTCTTAGGGCTTTTATGTTTTAAGAAGAAGATTTTAGTTTCTTTTTCTGTTGTTTGCAAAACTGATCTCTTGGAAAGATGTGGCCTAGGGTCTTCTCTGTATATAATTATAAATCACCTAAGTATTTTGGGTTTTTTTTATCCACCCTTTGCCAATCTGTCACTTGAGGGAGATGTGTATAGATCTGTTTTCAATCAAGCTGAACTCTTTGCTGTTATTCTGTCTTGAATTAAGGGAAAATATTTTTATTCTTAGTAATCTCATAATGTGATAAAGAGTTTTTCTCTTGTCATTCACTTTAAATATTTGCAGATATTTTGTTAAATCTTCCCAATTTTTTACACTTTCTTCTCTGTGTACATTTTCCTAGCTATAATATTTCTGGCAGTCTCCATATTTATTTTGTCTATGTTAAATACACCTAGATTTATGTATGTTACTCGACTTTCTTTGGCTGCATTATGGTTACATCGTTATATAACAATATCTCTTTTATATAATCAAAGGTTGCACTTACACAAAATATATGTAGTACATTTACTACAAAAAATATGTTACTGTAATGTTAGATCCTGCTTTTCAAAGAGAGAATGTGATATTCGCTGTGCTCACATGCTCATTTAACTGTCTCACTAGTGTCTGTTGATCTAATATTTGATTAGTAATGTAAATTTATGACTGGGTTCATGCCTAAATTTCATGGAGTGTGAGAAAAATGTGGCATATAACTATTATAAGTAGTAGTTCTATTACATTCACTTGATTCACCCATGCATGCATCACATAAGCTACTGCTAGAATTGAGAAAGTTTTCAAGAATAGCAGATTTATGTAAAGACTGAATAAGAATGAACTGCCAAAACAATCTGCCATATATTGCTGCAGTTCAGAACAATGCATTCTTTGTAGAATAGCACTTGGCTAACTGATTTTCACAAGTTCATTTGAATGTTATCTGTCAGTGTCTTTGAATATATGTATTTTTAAATTGTTTATTTAGATATTTGTTTTTCTCTCTCCAGGTTTACAAAGAATCTGTCCCCAGACAAACTCAATGTCAGCGCCATCAAAGGGGAGGGAGAGATGTCCAACCTGGAGTTGGACGAGGAGGTGCTTACTGACTTGCTTGAGCTGCCTACATGGTTGAAGATCACTCGAGCTTTTTGTAACAGGGTTGCTATGAAGGTTAGAAATTACTGGTTAGAACTTAGAAGGTTAGAAATTACTTTTAAACACTTGTTCATTGTTAGTTTTGGATTAGTTTATAATGCAAACAAACATTCAGGAACTTAAAAACAATTGTTGTTATTACTAAAGCTTCTTGCTTTTCATTCTTTCTTTACAGTATCAGATATGGTGCTGTTTTGTACCCCTGCAAATGTCAATGATTGGCCTCCTGCTCCTTGCTTGTGTTTCAGGTTTCATTTCTCTCTCTCTCTCTCTCTCTCTCTCTCTCTCTCTCTCTCTCTCTCTCCCCCCATCCTGACCACCCATGCACACAAACACATACACAGATATCATATATCACTTCTTAATATATGTACTCCAATGGCATTAGTGTTTTGCTGCCTTACACACTGCTAGTCTGTGTCTTAAATTCCCCTTGTTTCCTCATGCACAAATACTCGACGATCAAAGATTTGCCCTTATGATATTATCTCCTCACAGTATCAGTTTTGTTGAATTCTGACCCCAGTTTCCAGTTCATTTGTTTTTCATTGTAGATTCCTTTGTTAAACTTAATGCCCAAATCTCTAATCAGACATAGTAATTAGTATTTACAGATGAATAGGAATGGTTATTTTTTTTATTTTTAACAAAGCTAATATTAGTAGCTATAGGAATTTGTATTACTATTAGTATTATAGTATTAAATTATATTGTCATGTGCAAAGCTTCACAATTTTAAAGCTTTTCAGTAGAAAAGATATATGAAAGGTTATGTGTACTATTATTATTATTATTATATTACCATTAAGAACATATATAAAAATGAAAGGGCTTTATTAAAAGTTAATATAAAAATTTCCTATCTTTATAATAATATTTTATTATTATATGAGTCATTACTATTTTAAAATTAAATTTAGTATCCTCCATAACACTGTCAGAAAGCTAAACAAAGATATATGTAATTGTATATTACATTATTATTAATTATATAAAAATTGTCATTTTGCTTTCATGTATGCATATATTTTCTGCTGCAACTACAACTATACAAGTACTTAGAAAATATATTATTAGAATCTTAGTTTTTATTACTGTTTTCATTATATTTAATATGTGAAAGTTTTTCTAGATGAGGTGCAAATAAGATTTCACAGAATCTTATTTACCCATATTATTATTAATAATAAATAAATAAATGATATTTATTAATGCTTCATAACCTATTTTCTAATATGTTTGTTGAGATCAGCACTTCCAAGAGAGTGTATTAGTTGGACAATCATGTCCCCATGCTTAAAATCTAGTGCCTTGGCCTGTTGGCCACCCAGCTCTTCAATAAATTATTTATTAATAAATAATACTTATACGTGTTATAGTGTGCTTAAGAAATTGTTTTCATGTTAAAATTGCTTTCTCTTCAGCAAGATATTTTTTTTTTGTATTCCAGTCCATATAATATTAATACTTTAGTAGAGCTTTTAACTTTTCAGTGCTGATTTCTTATCTTGATAATTAAGATTTATTGCTTTTTATGTTGCAGTTTTGTATTTATTTAATCTCTCATTCTTGTCTGACCCAGTTACTCTTCAGTGAGTCCAGTTTCAGTAAGTCACATTTGAGAGTGGCTTATTTTGTGTCCTCATTACCTGGAACATTCGTATTATACCAAGCTTGCTTAATTTTTTTTTTTTTTTTAAAGTTGAATGTTATGTAAGCTATTCTCAGTACTTTTTTTTTCCTTTCAACTTCAGTTTCTGAGTAGTATTTGTCTGGCTAATTTTCTTTCAGCATAAACTCTGTGTAATACTGGATTAAAATATCAGCTGAGTTGACTTTTCTTCACAGTTCAATTTTCTTCAGAAATCTATTAATGATTGTATAGTAAATGTAGATGTTTAGAAAGTTTAAAAATCAATATTATTGAAGACTGTGGTGTTAACGATGGACCTTATCCAAACATGCTAATCTGCAGCTGTTACTTCAGTATTTAATAAAGTGTCGTTCAGTGATGTAACTTGAGTGCTGGGCCCCACCTCTCCAAAAATTTTAACCCCTCCCCCATTTTCCATATGCACCACTCTCTCTCTCTCTCTAAAACTGGAGCATGCATATATTTTCTCTCTTCTTTTATTTTTTTTTGAAGGAACAAATATTGGGCCCTTTCTGGTGAAAGGCCCCAAGCACTGCTAAAAGGGGTTAATGGGCATTAATGGTGCAAATGGTGTCTTTTGAAAACTTGGTGCTCATTAACTTTGAGTAAACTTGGTCTTGTAAAAGTTACAGTTAATGGTTAAAAGACACAGACTACAACAGTAAATTAATGGTTGATACTAGTTACTACAGCAGTAATAATTTTTTAAAGATACAAACAGTTAATTTATGAATGAAATATAAAGAAACGTTTTATTTTTTAAGTTAATGGTTAAAAGATACAAACAGCAGCAAGTTAATGGTTACAAAAATGTAGCACACTTTTAGTGACAGCACTAAACTGCATTAGTTAATTTACAACTATAAGCAGCTGCCATGGGCAGAATTTTGTTGAAATAGCCATATTCAAAATGTTTTCAAAAAGAGAGTGGAATAGTTATTAGTGTTAGTTTACATATCGTGAAATTACTTTTAATTTTAAACAGACATCTTTCACTCCTCATTGTGCAAAGCTTTGACTTTAAAGGGTAAAACAATAATGCTGTATATATGTTTCAGATGGCAAGGTTATCTCTTTCTTTTATTTTTTCATGAGTGGTCTTTAGAGGAGATAAAACTAGGCATCACTATCAATTTATCATCCTCACAACAAATATAAAAAAAATAAAACTTTACCTCAAAGCTTTTCATTTCTTTGTCAGGGACAAAAAGCTATCCAAAAATGGATTAAACATTATTATAAAAACCTAGCTTAATGGCTCAAAGAGTTAGTCATACTTTATATCATCTTATATATAAGAGGAAGTGCATAGTGACAATTAATGATTCTTGTATTTTCCTACTACTCTGAAGTTCTTTATCCATAATAAAAGTAAATATTTAAGTAAAAGATTGTGTTTGCATTAATATCTGTAAAAACAGGAAAATTACAAATCAAAAGTATGCTGTCATTTAATCTGCAGGAACTATTAGAGAAAGATTTTTTATTGATAGATTACTAATACATTAAATAAATATGTAAGCAAAGCTTTCACTTACTGACACTAGTGACACGCTCTAGTTGTATTTTTTATGCTTAATGTGCTATGTTGAACAATTGGGTCATCTTTTCTATTTTCATTTTTTAAAATATAAATACATTCTGTCATAAATGCTATTATCTTAATGAAAACTTGTGATGCTCATTCTTGTCATTTTGTCTGTGATCTTTTTATGTTTTATATTTATGTAAGATTTGTTTTTTGACTGACTGAAAATTCTTTAAGGAAAATGTCAAAACAGAAGAGTATGATGCAAGACCATTTTGCAGAATGTATGTCTTTAAAAAAATATAAGAGATCACTGTTGTTACAGGATAAATAACAAGTTCTGGAACATAAAGTAAAAATGAAGTTGTAGTTTAAAAAAACAACAACTAAATTTTAGTAAATATGATGCTTTGGTCTGGAATTTCTCTTAACATTCTGAAATCATTTACTTTAGTAAAGGTCCTCTCTAATCAATGCTGAAGCAGCATAAAGACAGTTTGGTCAAGAAATGGGAATTTTTCAAGTTGATATCATGAGGATATCATGATTATCGTTTGCTTTTGATTATAGAATGCTTCATAATGTAATATTCTTTTTGCTTGCTGAATACTTTTGCTTGATTATATAAAGCTTCATATTGTAACATTCTGCTTTGTTTGCTGAATACTTTTGCTTGATTATATACAGGTTCATATTGTAACATTTTGCTTTGTTTGCTGAATATTTTTGCTTGATTATATACAGCTTCATAATGAACATTCTGCTTTGCTTGATAAATATTTTCTACTGATGAAAAGAAGCTGTTCATTGCTTAAATAGGAAGAATACTTAGACCAGAAAAATACATTTTCAAGCAATTCATGACTTTAAGAATAAGATAAATTAATTTCAACATATCACACCCCATTGTTTGGTACTTACTTGAAGGGAGTATCTTGACTCAGTAAAAATGTGACATAAGGGGACACAGTTCAATGTGAGAGGTTGTCTGTCACAAGGGAGAAGGAGGTCAAAATCAAAATGTCATAATACTGAATTTAAAGAAATAAAAAAATTGGTGACATCTTTAAGTATGGTCTCTTGAAGTTAAAAGAACTTACATAATTTTCACGATCTATATAAATTGGCAGTAGATTGCGATAGTACCAGCTTCCAGGCTGTATGTGAATGGATATTTTCATGTATATCTTTGGGAGATTTATTTAACTAGAAACAGTTTTGCTAATGCCATAGTGATTTAGTAACTTGTAACTAATTAACAGAGAAACAGTAATAGTGTGGCAGTAAGACAGGAAGACAATGCTAATTTACTTTATTTTGAGGTGTATTTAAGAAACAATATATTGTCAGAACCATAATGGCTCATTAAGAGAGGAAGATAATGCTAATTTACTTTATTTTGAGGTGTATTTAAGAAACAATATATTGCCAGTACCATAATGACTCAGTCAGAGAGGAAGATAATGCTAATTTGCTTTATTTTGAGGTGTATTTAAGAAACAATATATTGCCAGTACCATAATGACTCAGTAACTTGTAAGTAATTAGCAGAAAAACAGTAACAGAACTTCAGTAAATTACTGTTAAAATACATCTTTAGTGTTCTTTTTTATCATCCGTTTTGCTTTGTGATTATTAGTGTTAATATTCTGTATATTTGTAACCATGGTATTCTGTATATTCATAACCTTGGTACTCTGTATATTTTTAACTATGAAACTGCGTATTTGTAACCATGGTACTCTTTGTATTTTTATCCATAATACTCTATATATTTGTAACTCGGGTACTCTATAACTCATTAACTGTGTACTCTGCATATCTATAACAATGGTATTTTTTATTAATATATTTTTAACTATGGTCGTCTGTACATTAGTAATCATGGTACTCTGCATATTTTTAACTATGATACGGTATATATTTTTAACCATGGTATTCATTATATTTGTAACTGTGGTACTCTGTATATTTGTAACTATGTGTGACTATCTTGACCAGCCTTTTGATTGTGTTCACTTAATCAGTTTATATTTTTACTCTTTTTTGGAATGTTTCAAATCTCCCTGTAGAAAATAAACTAACCAGTTAATGTTCTTTTTCTCTTTTCTAGACGTTTTCTAAGTCACACTGTGCAAAGTAAAAATTTCTCTTCCCATTGATAGATTGCTAGTAAGATAAATGTATATGTGTACAATTGTTGAACTGCCTCATCCACACTTTAAATCAGATGTTGTTGTTTCAATCTTTTAATTTATCAGTAAATCATTTCTTTTTTTTTCTTCTCAGATCCAGTGGACAAAACTCAAATCACAACCAATATGCTTGGTAAGTAATAGTAAATATTCTCATCGATGCACTCTTTCTTAGTAGAGTATACTCTTAATTAACAAACAATGCTCTCTCTCTCTCTCTGTCTATGTCTCCCTCTCTCTCAAGGAAATACAGAGTTTTTTGTTGATACAATAATCTTTTCAGTGTTTTTTCAGTCAATTTACCTACCCATTCAATGCAGAAGCTGCCTTTTAAGCACGAACTGGGAACGTTAAAAAATTATAACTAATTATGCAAGCAATCTTCTCATTCATGTCTCACAGCCCCCTTTCACTACATATATCTTGTATACATTTAATGAAATAGCAATGCTTTGCTATAGATATCTTGTCTGTGTTTAATGAAATAACAATGCTTTCACTACAGACAACTTGTCTACATTTAATGAATGAGCAATGCTTTGCTATAGATATCTTGTCTATATTTAACGAAATAACAATGCTTTCACTACAGACATCTTGTTTATATTTAATGAAATAGTAATGTGGGTTGTTTTTTTTACCAGCAATTAAATTAAACAGCAATGCATTAGTTAGTTTCACTGAAAGATTAATGGCTATTAATCTATATTAATTATTATTGTTAAATCTTTTTTTTGGTTTTCATTTCAAAAGCATACGAAGTATCATACTATTTGAATATAATTTAAATAAGACAGTATTTGAAGACATGGTCATTTCTGAAAATAGTGAAGTGAATTTAACTACTGTGTATTTGTGAGAGTGTACGCATGCTTATGATTTGAATGAGATTTTAATACAGTATTGCAATTCTCAACAGTATTAAGATGAGATTATTATTACAGTATATTAATTTTACCTTGGATGGTATTAAGATGAGGTTATTACAATTTAGTCATTTTGTCTTGAAAAGTATTACTATTAGGATGAGGTTATTATTACACTTACAGTATAGTCATTTTGTCTTGAAAAGTATTAGGATGAGGTTATTATTACACTATTGTAATTTTGTCTTGAGCAGTACTTGGATGAAGTTATTGTAGAGATGGAAACCTGCGAAATGCCACGTACACCATCCAACTCTTCTGGCCAATCACCATTAAGGTAGTGTATGCTATCAGACTCAGTATGTATTAATATAATCATTAATTTACTGTGTTGGTGTTTGCTGTCGGACTACAGCATGTATTAATAGTAACCATTAGTATACTGTGTTGTGTATGCTATCACACTACAGCATGTATTAATAGTAACCATTAGTATCTGTGTTGTGTATGCTATCACACTACAGCATGTATTAATAGTAACCATTAGTATACTGTGTTGGTGCATGCTATCATTAATATACTGTATATTGTATGTTCCATCACACTATAGCATGTATTAATAGTCACCATGAATGTACAGTTTTTTTGTATGCCATCACAATATAGCATGTATTAATAGTCACCATTAATGTACAGTGTTGTGTATGCTGTCACACTACAGTATGTTAACAATTACCATGAATTGCTGTGTTAGTATATGTATCAGATTACACCATGTAGTAACAGACACCATTAAGATAATGTGTAAATGTATGCCATTAGACTGCATCATGTGTAATAGTCACAATTAAGGTTCTGTGTTAACATATACCATCAGACCCTCGAAATCCATTTGCAAGCTTAGAAAATAACAAGTTCTCATAAGGTGATATTTTTTTTATAAAAAAATTTTGGTTTTCCATCTACTTTTTAAAAAATAATTTAATTACTGGCAATTAATTTGACTCGTTTCAGGTTAGATGCAAATCACGATTGCCAATAACAGAATTAAAATAACAAAATAATATGCTTATATGTCTTGAATGTGTGCCATTCACAGACAAGAAACCAGCATTTTTAGAGGCATATTCGGCACATAGATAGCCCAACCCTGATGGTGTATCAACTCTGCATCTGTACTGAAGTACTCAGCAATATTTAGATCATTCAGATTCAGAAGAGTCGAATGCATCAGCAGCAAGTACCCTATCCATGTCAAACATCATATGGCTAAATATTGGTGTCACTTGTTGTGTGTTCGTTTCCACTGGCTTTATTTTAGGTTCAGTCTTTTAAATTTTGTGGTTCATTTAAATCTTTAGCATCTTTTTACCTACTTCTATAGCTAATTTAAAATATCTAAATAATTATAGTCTTCAGAATAATAAGTGACATGAAGCAGTCAAATATAATTTTGTTTTTTAAAAGAAAGTGATACTCAAACCAGGTGAGTGAAACAATCATTGCCCAGTACTTTATAGCAAATCAGTGAATCTGTAGAAGTGGATGAACTTGTTGTTACCTGGGGTAGAGTAGAGGTGTGTTATGCAGAAATGAATTGTTTAAATGGGGAAACAAAAGTGGCAATGGCTGATTTATTGGTTAGATAAAATGTTTTTTTTATAAAAACTGCAATTATTATGTTAAAAAAGTAATACAACAGAGTATTTCTTATTATTATGACAAACAAATATATACTCAGTTCTTTTTGTTTACCTGAACCTGTTATTATACATTCGATGTAATTAGTTGTCTCCTCTCTCCCCCCTCCATTGTTCATATTTCTTTGCTAGGAAGTTGTCATAACACAAATTGTGAGTAACTTGTGGCGACAATTTTTAAATGGTGTGTGTGTTAATGATTACTTTTAAGTAGTGTGTTATTGTGTACCATCAGACTACAACATCTTAATAGTCATTATTAAGGTACTGAGCTATAATGTATTAATAGTCACCATTAAGATTATATATACACCATCAGACTATTTTAAGTTATGTATACCATCAATCTCTATTAATAATAATCACCATTTAGGTTATGTATACCATCAGACTATAATGTATTAATAGTCACCATTTAGGTTATGTATACTGTCAGACTATAATATATTAATAGTCACCTTTAAGGTTATGTATATTAATAGTCATCATTAGGGTTAAATATACCAGTCAGACTATATAATATATTGTCACTATTAAGGTAATGTATACCAGTCACACTATAATATATTGTCACCATTAAGGTAGGATGCCATGAGACTATAACTTGTATTAATAAAAATTTTCTAAACAAACTAACACCTATCTATTGGGGAGTATTGAATTCATCAGATTGCTTCAGGGCAAATAACCATTCAACTTGAATTCTCAGATCACTTCAGGGCAATTAACTATTCACCTTTAATTCAGCAGATCTCCTTAAGGTAATTAATAATTTACCTTAAATTCAGCAGATCACTTCAAGGCAATTAACCATTCACAATGATCCAGCTGATTTTATCAAGGCAGTTCAGCAATTAATAATTTACCTTAAATTCACAAGATCACTTATGGGCAATTAACCATTCACCATGATCCAGCAGATTTTATCAAGCAGTTCAGCAGATCTCCTCAAGGCAATTCACCATGCACCCTTTGTTTCAGATCTCTTTAAGGCAGTTCACCACTCACCCTTTGTTTCAGATCTTTTCAAGGCAATTCACCACTCACCCTTTGTTTCAGCAGATCTCTTCAAGGCAGTTTATCACTCAACTTTAATTTAGCAGGTCCCTTCAAGATAATTACTTAACTTAACCACTCACCTTTAATTCGGTTGATATTTATCATTTAGTGGCAGACTGTAATCATGTTTTCTGTATTCCTTATGAGCTCTACATTTATTGTTGTGCAGATTTTAGACGTTGAATGTGTTCATTACTTATGCTGCATGTGCAATTACTTGTCTCATATTGCTTTCTGTCTGCAGTCAAGGAGGGAAGTATGGGTTTGTCGACAGGGTGATGGATGGGATTTATGTTCATGTCAACTCTGTGTTGGTCAAGATGCGTTCCCACACATTTAATGCCTCAATACAGGTGACAGGAAGTACTTAGCATCTATTTGGTAACAGCTTAACACAGTATTGTTAGCATGCCTAGCATCATTTTGGTAACAGTTTAACGCAACATTGTCAACAAACTTTTTTCCCCTATATTTTGGCGTTTCTAGGAGCTCATCTGATTTAGTACATCCTGCATCATTTGAATTGTATACTTATTCATATGTGTTACTGTCTGTTAGTACAATCAGTCAGACTTTATCATTTTATTATTATTATGATAGCAATGCCCAACAGTCTTTACTAATTTATTTTACTGTCAGGAAAGCAGTTTAAGAAATAGTCTTTTTTATATTATTTAATACATATGCTTTAGACTGAACATTTATGCTTGGCTTGTTTGCCAATGTTTGATGTTACTTCAGCTATCACGAGTTAAAGTACACAGCACCTCACCTAACTGGGTAGCTACTAATGACTTGCGCACCACACGTATCCGTAACACAACTGTAGGAGAAATATTGCTGTTCAAAGAAATAGAGTGGCAGACAACTCGCATTGAAGCAGCTGCTGATGAAAGCCTTCCACAAGAATTGCTGACTCCACTTCGGCTTATCGCCAATCAAGCCAAGATTCGCATTGCTGTGAAAAAACGTCTTAGTGGTGGGTGTATTTTTTTTTTATATTGCCTCCCTTATATGAACACTCTTCAGACTGTTGTGACTTTTGTTCTGGTCTATCTGAATTTTTACACTGGACACTTTAGCCATTTCTTCAGCTTTCACATAAGAATGATCTTTATTGCTGGTAAGTTATTAGTCCATTATAAACTTATGTCTCTTTTTTCTCTTAATGTCCTGATGAAAACTATTTGGCTCAAATATACATTTTGTTTTTGTCTTGAACTGTAAATCTATATAATTTACTACCCTATTTTTAGTAGTGATAGTACATAACAAATTCTGATGTTGTAACGCAAATGTGTTCTATCACAAATGAACTGCACTTTGACCTCTGGCAGAGAATTGGTATATTATGATTGTGTATTTAAACTGCACATTTGTAAACTGATTTTTTTATTTCCATTTCTTTTGATAAATACATTGATTTATTGTATTTTGTCATTTTATTTCATTATTTATCTTTAATTTTGTTACATGTTGAAATGTATCAAAGCCTTGTGTATTTTATATCACAATATTGTCAAATATTTAATAGCTTGTAGAAGAGTAAGTGCTTTATTAAATCACCATTAGTATTATTATGAGAGAGGGTGGGGTCTTCTGGAAATTAAATGACTAATGGTTAGTGCCCATTCTGTTTAGGCATGTTGGAGAATAGATATCAGTAGGTGACGTAGTAATTATTTGTAGGCGTAACTGTGGTCTGTATTTTAGCAATTCTACTTATGTAGTTCAGACTGATATTGGATCAGTAGTGTTTTAGAATTCTACTTACATAGATCTGACTGAGATCAGATCTGTAGTGTTTTAGAATTCTATTTCATAGATTAGAGATTAGATCTGTAGTATTTTAGAATTCTACTTCATAGATCAGACTGAGATCAGATCTGTAGTACTTTAGAATTCTACTTCATTGATCAGATCTGTAGTACTTTAGAGTAGTGTTTTAGAATTCTACTTTATTGATCAGATCTGTAGTACTTTAGAATTCTACTACTTCATAGATCAGACAGATTAGATCTGTAGTGTTTTAGAATTCTTCTTACATAGATCTGACTGAGATCAGATCTGTAGTGTTTTAGAATTCTACTTCATAGATCAGACTGAGATTGGATATGTAGTATTTTAGAATTCTACTTCATAGATCAGACTGAGATCAGATCTGTAGTACTTTAGAATTCTACTTCATAGATCAGACTGAGATTAGATCTGTAGTGTTTTAGAATTCTACTTACATAGGTCTGACTGAGAGATCAGATCTGTAGTGTTTTAGAATTCTACTTACATAGATCAGACTGAGATCAGATCTGTAGTGTTTGAACAATTCTACTTAGTTCTGACCGAGAATGGGTCTACAGTTCTTGAACAGTTCTGCTTGCATAATTGTAACCGAGATAACATCTAGTACATGATCTTCTGATTGAGATTAGATATTTAGTGTTTGAGCAATTCTGTTTACATAGATATATTGGGGATTAGATCTGTAGTTCCTGAACAATTCTGTTTACATAGATATATCAATGAATAGATCTATAGTTCTTGAACAATTCTGTTTACATAGATATATCAATGAATAGATCTGTAGTTTTTGTACAATTCTGTTTACATATCTATCTGACTGAGATTAGTCCCCTAATGTTTTAGAATTCTACTTCTATAGGTCTCATTGGAGATTGGGTCCCAGTTCTGCATACATAGGTTTGTTGAAGATTAGATACCTGTAGCTGAGCAGTGCTACTTTCAATCACATTTATTGGAGACAAGATACATATAGGTTTGTTGGAGACTAGATACCTAGTATATGAGCAGTGTATTTATCATTCACGTCTCTTGAAGACCAGATATGATATAGATTTTTAAATATTCGATACACATGGATTTGAAGGAGATTATACACCAATCAGTGAGCAGTGTCACTTTCATACATATTTGTGGGAGACTTCACCTAGTTCTTAAGCAGTGCTACTTTCATATATATTTGTTGAAGAATATTCACCTAGTTCTTAAGAAGTGCCACTTTCATACATATCTGTTGGAGACTATTCACCTAGTTCTTAAGAAGTGCCACTTTCATACATATCTGTTGGAGACTGTTCACCTAGTTCTTAAGCAGTGCTACTTTCATATATATTTGTTGAAGAATATTCACCTAGTTCTTAAGAAGTGCCACTTTCATACATATCTGTTGGAGACTATTCACCTAGTTCTTAAGAAGTGCCACTTTCATACATATCTGTTGGAGACTGTTCACCTAGTTCTTAAGAAGTGCTACTTTCATACATATCTGATATCTATTTCACTGCTGTTTATTTATATGTACTTGTAATGATTGAGTAGACCTAATTTACATAGCTGATGGAGATAGATACTTAAAATTTGTGCAGAGTTGTTTGTATATGAACCTATTTTTAATGCAACACTTATACCTTTGCTAGCTAAATGTAATGGAAAGATTATGATTGTAATAATTAATAGATATGAATCCTATGGTGACAGTAACCTATTTAGTAATAACAAGATATCAGTGTAATATTTTTCAGACTGCAGCATCACTTCCTCTCGTGTCATTTTGCTGCTTGATGACCTGTTGTGGGTACTCACTGTCACCCAACTCAAGGCAGCCATGCTGTATGCCAACTCCCTTAAGGAAGTGATTGAACGCTCCACCCAGCAAAGTAAAAGACTTGCTGCAGAGAAACTTAAGGTTAGTCAGAGCTGTAGGTTTAAATTCTTTGAAATTTTAATTATCAGAAGAGCTTCCTGTCTTGGTGCAAGGAATTTTTAAAAAATACTTTTAAGATATGTGCTCATGAGGAGATCATAGTTTATGATACAGACACTACATGCATCTATAAACTAAAGATTTGTGCATATGTGATACAGACACTACATGCATCTGTAAACTAAAGATTGTGCATATGTGATACAGACACTACATGCATCTATAAACTAAAGATTGTGCATATGTGATACAGACACTACATGCATCTATAAACTAAAGATTGTGCATATGTGATACAGACACTACATGCATCTATAAACTAAAGATTGTGCATATGTGATACAGACACTACATGCATCTATAAACTAAAGATTGTGCATATATGTTTGACTCATGAAAAAGGCATTTTCTTTTGACATTTAGAGACAAACCAGTTTGAAGATTTGTATCACACTTTTGCTTTGACATTTAGATAGAGAATTTGTATCAGTTCTTGCCTTGACATTTAGATCAAGCCATTTTGAGAATTTGCAACAGTACACCTTGTTCAACTTAAAAAAAAAAATCCAACCCCAAATTCAACATATTCTTGTCTTTGAATCAAGGCAGTTTATATAACAGTGCACCATTTTTTAACCAGAAAAAACTGCCCCTGTCTTTCTTGTCTTTGCTGTTTAGAGACAAGGCAATTTTGGTACTAGTGCACCCCAGAAGTCCCAGGCACAGCGGCCTCAAGCAGCAAGTAATGTTTCATCCGCTGATAAGCTTTTTACTCGCTTTGATGTGTCCACCACATCTTATCATCTAGTGACCAGCAGATTTGATCTGCATTTATGTGACGATACTTCTTCAATATCAGGTATTTAACTTCTTTCATTGGATATGTCTCTAGTAAAGTTTCCATAAATTTTACTATTTTTGCACTATCTGGATGATTTAAGTAATTTATAACACCCTTCATTTATTATGTTATTTCATTGTACAAGAAGTTATTTTTAGTCCTAATATTTAATTGTTTCCTGCAGGTATATTTTGCATTAGCAGAGTATGATGCTATTTTTAATTCATTCTTTTGTGTACTCACTAGGTTTTAAGTCTTAAAACCTAGTGAGTACACAGTCTTCCTCTAGTGCAACACTTGTGGCCTAGATTATGAACTGTCCATTTAGTATGTTTTGTCTCTCTTTCTCCGGTTAGTCTAATTAGATGTGTGTGCATGTGTTTCATCAGATGAGTTGTTAAATGTTGTCAACTCACATCACTTTATATCACTGTAGTAGTTTTGTCCAGTGTCATCACTTTGATATAAGTTAGTGTACGCCATCAGATCACTTGTCACTGGTGTATCCTACATTACAAAACAGAGAGTAATTCCAATCTAGACAACATTATGAATAATAAACAATAAAAGATGATTATAGTTTATAAAATGCACATTTTTCTTTGTTGCTACTTTTGTTAAAAGATTTATATTTCCTGGAAGTAACAGCTTGGAATACATCACATAACCTCGGCTTGCACTCTCTGGTTTTGCTATTTTTTCGTATTAACATAGCAATTTATTTTAACAACCTTATATTGTTGGAGTTTTTTTGGTTTTTTGTGGGGGTTGTTGTATCACAAATATTAATGTACATTATAGCATAAATACAACTCAGTTTTCAAAAATATTTCCAATATTTATTATATTTCAACATTTTTTACCATATGGCACCCTACAAAATAAGCTGATCACACCGAACAGGTAAACCAGCAGTTTGTTTAATTTATGATATGTATACTTTTTTGATGTTGCTTGTTTTGGTTATCACATCATTCTTCAAATAGTAAAATTATTAACAAAATCAAGTTTTATTTCAGTGTAGAACATTTGGTGTTTGTGTTTTATCAGACCAGAAACGGCACTGGGACATTACAGGCGGTTCGTTGCAGATAGTTTTTTTTCGGCTGTCTGTGGACTTCTACCCTTTCCACCCTGCAGGTAAGAACTTGTGACACTGCTTCATTACATTTTGGCTGAAGTCGACAATGTCTTTGTACCGATGTATGATGCTCACTAACTTTAATTTTTGTGCCAGTAAGTTTAAATAAATATTTTTTACAAATTCCTTCCTTGACCTTGAAAATGCTCACATTTAACATTATTGTCAAATTTGGTGTAAACTCCCATTTTATAAGAGTTGACTGAGGGTGTCTGGACAGCACTTTATTTCATGCTTGTGTGATTGCTGTAAGGTTATAACTAATGGATAGATTGTAGAGTAATAGTCTGCAACCTTTTAGCAAAGACTTTTCAGGAATACAGCACAAAATAAATTTAGACAAATTTAATTGTTAAAGAAAAAAAATTTTTTTGATTATTTTTATGCAGAATTCCTTTCCAAAGAAGGTATGTAGTGTTAGTATTTTTCTACACTTACAAATATTATATGTGACCGTCCGCGATAGTTTCAGTTGTTTTGTCCCAAGGCTAGTTTTGCGCTAGCATGGAAAATATAAGGTGTGTGGAGTCAGGTTGGTAAAAATGACATTTTGGCTGAAATGACATCAAAAAACATTATTTAATGTTTCCTTAAAAGAACAAGTCTTGATGTTTCCTTGAAAATAGATTTTAAATTAATTTAATGCACCTACCCCTCTTTGCAAGCTCCCCAAAATTGCCACAACTATTACAAAAAACACCAACTTTTCCCAATGCACCACCCCTCAACTCTGCAAGTGGATCTGTCATATTATATTTCAAGAAACGTCATTCCTTTCTTTGTTAGAAACGGGGGTTTCCAAGGACCTAAAATTAAAATAGAAAGCCAATGAGAGCTCTAGAAATAATAGCATACCAATTAAACAATTGCATCACTAAGAAGAAAATACCCATCTGTTATTGGCCAGATACTTCAATTAATCTCCCCAAACCAGTGACAAGCAAAGCATTTCAAAGATTCAGCTGCAAGTAGCAATTGTTAAGTCAAAACCACTTGCTGACACCCAGCTCAATCACTAAGTTCAAACAGGCAACATTTTAGATGGAAATGACACTGATGGTGTAGGCAGAATGTTTTTTGATTACTTTTTGATTATCTGGACATGTTGACGATTTCCTATTTTGATGAGAGTGATAGCGATGATGCTGATACACACCTGATTTCACTTAATGGCAAAGCTGAAGCACACAGCAATGTAAACACATTCTTTTGATTCTGATTCTTATTTGGAGCAGGAAGTAATTTTTAAAATGAATGCATTATATTCTTTTAGTATAAATATGTAAGGCTTTACCTTTTTATATAAATAAGGACAGTGTAGGCTCAAGTTAGCATTCTACCAAAAGAACTGTTGATATGGCAACAGCATGCATGAATCATTAATTGATACCTATATTTGAGATGTTTTGGCATAAATAGAATACTGACGGTTTTAATAATAACATTTTTGAGTGCCTTAGCTTTATTGACATTTTGTGTAAATTTTATGACAGAATATCTTTGATTGCTATGGTAAAGCTGGTTTTGAATTTTCATAACTTTTAAAAGCCATTTTTTTTCTCAAAACAGCATTCCCTACATGTTTAATCTGTATTACACCATATATTAAAAACGTTTTTCACCATAATTTTCAGCATTCAAACCTATGTCAAAACATCTAAAATTCTGGCTTATTGGGACAATTTGACTGAATATATGGTGGAGGGTCACATATATCAATATCATCTGCCCCCTTGCACACAGCCATAAACAGACCATATATCTTCATACATTTAGTGGTGAATATTTTGGTGTTATCTAATAGAATTGTGCATTTGAAACACTCGTTTTACTTGTGTCCAATAACTTTACTAACATATATGTGTGTATTTGTTGTTTCTGTTACTTTGACTAACATCTAACTGCTGCTTTTCAAGGGTGTTGGTAAAACTTGTGAATGTATTCTATCATTAATGATAATTTGGCCTTACTGCATGCATTTGGCAGTTTGACTCAATATTTTCTAATTTCACCAATTTTTTCACAATTATTTTTATGCACATTTGATACAGACGAAGCCTTGATCATGACTAGGGGTGAGTGTGTCCACCATGAATGACTAGCACTTCTTTTTGCACATCAAGACGTGAGTTGAGACTGGTGATGGTCATTGTCATATGCCTCTGCCTGCACTTAAAGTTACCCATGGGCTTGGTTAGAGTGGGAAAAGAGTTTAGATTGATAACTGGAATAGCTGTGCTGAAAATTGTTCATTCTTAACATTTATGAGTGATAGAAATTGTATATTTATTTAGCTTTATGGTTTGCATGTAAAACAGAAATATTTATTTCTCATATATTTTATATACAAGTGTCAGTCCCTTATCTGAAAGATCTCCCAAAAGAAACGAAAAAAATTCAAGTCGTTTAACAAAATGACCAGAAAATCATTCTAAATTTAAAAAAAAAATGATGTACCTGAAGATCAGTTCTCAATCACGTCCACAAATGTGATAATCACACATAATGCAAATATATTTGTTTTTATTTCAAATCCTTTGGAGGCAGTGGCTTTTCTCTTGGCTTGTATCTGGATTAATTATTGTATAGCCATGTAAAATGCTAAGAAAGAATTTTCTTGAAAAGTAAAATAAAATAATTTTTACTTTGTATTCTTGTGCATTTGTGGAATTGCAGGCTTAATGCTTGGTTACCCATTGTTTTATTTGCCATGAATCTTAAAATTATTGAAAGCTGAGATAATTTTTTTTCCTTTTTAGAAAAGTTAATAGGTTCAGGGTATTTAAAAAATATGTTTTTATATAAATGGTTTATAAATCAGATTTTGACAGTTTTGACATCTTTAATACTATTTTCCAGATTAAACTAAATACATTTTAATTATATGCAGTTTTTCTTTAATTTATTGTATTTCTCAAGAAAACAAAGTGCAACCCAAACAAGGCTGTGACATACGAAACAGACTTTGAGAACAAGATCTTACTTAAATCACTTCTCTTCTACCACCATCATATTTTCAAATGCATTTGATTAAGAAAAGAAAATATGTAAAACTTGAAATGTTCATTATGTCCTTTTGTATGCATCCATTAGACAACTATCCTAACGGGAAGTAATTTGCTAACAATACATTAGATATGTACCCTTTGAACAGCCATCATAAAGGGAAGTAATTTGCCTAAGTATTCCTGATCTTAAAAGCTAATAGTATAGTTTATCTAACTGATACAGTTTGTGAGTCTATGATCACTGTTTCATGTACAAAAGTTCATGTACTTGTTTCTAGTATATAGGGTGCATAGTGAGAAATAGGGAATGCATGATTTAAAAATGTAATATTCTTGAGTACATTTGTTAAAGCTGTTTTAGTTACAATGAACTAGTTTTAAGATCATGTTTTAGGTGATTATGATCTTATTTATTATGTAAATTTAACAAATCAGAATGGAAGTGAACAATACAACTTGCTAGGATGAAGTAATATGCTGTTCTTGAAAGCAGTATGTGTTAAGATGATTTTATGATTTTATCACATGTCCTGCAAGGATGATAGGATAATTTTATGCGTTATTTATCATAAGACATGGTAGGATGATTTTGTACATTGTTTATCATAAGACATGGTTGGATGATTTTGTACATTGTTTATCATAAGATATGGTAGGATGATTTTGTGCTTTGTTTATTACAAGAAATACTAGGATCACACTCATGCTAGGATGATGGCTATGTTATCACAAACCCTACTAGGATGATTGTATCATCAATTTATTTTTACTTGAGAGGAAAAGGATAAAATATAAGTTATTCTTGACAAAAAAAATGTGCTGAGTGGCTGCTCAGGTATAATTCCATTAATTTAAAATTGTTAACAGTTTTACTTAAATTTTGTTTCTGATCTGTGGAAGTCTAAAGATAGCCATGACTATACACACAGACAACTCATGTCTTTTTATCTCTTTTATTTAAAAAAAATTAAAAAATTGATCAAAAAACTATTTAGCTAGTACATCATTTTCATTTTATTCATTTTGCTGCTTTTAAAAATTAAATACAAGTATAAATATTTATTGTCATGTTTTGAAAAGCATCCAGCAACAATTCAACAAAATTTCAACTCACTGAGTAGTTGAATAAGATAACACTAGTTTAGAATAGGGATGTTGGATGCATAAATTTAAGGTGATGTTATTTAAAACAGAGTTGTGTAATCTTCTTTGCTTGTAATATGAACAGTTTTTAGATTAGTACATTGTCAATTTTATTCTGTTTGCTTTGGGTTGAAAAATGTTAAATGATCTGAAAATGTGCTACTATCTCCTTTAGTTAGAGGGTGGAGTTTTAATTTTTTTTCATCTTTTATTTTTGTCTAATATGGAGAGGTGGATGTTTTAAAGATCACTGCATGTTTTCCTTTATTCTCTGAATTTTATTTTCACTATTGATACCTGTCTCATTTCTTAGTGTGTGTGTGTGTGTGTGTGTGTGTGTGTGTGTGTGTGTGTGTGTGTGTGTGTGCATGTGTGCATGTGTGCATGTGTGCATGTGTGCACATTTTTTACTGTCTGTTATAAGAAGTTGTTCTGAATGGATTAGTGAAGGTAGCCCTTCCTCCCTCCACACATAGGATTTTCAAATCATTAGCCGTTGATTATGACTTTTTTGTTATTCAATTGCCTCATAGAAATTATATTAGTTATTTTCCTGATTTAAAAAAAAATGTGTGGTAGCAATAATGAATATAAATAAGAGAGAAACAAATACCAAATTAAAAAGAACATATGTATCTTGTGTTTACTAGTCTTTTACAAATTTTATCCCCTATACTTCTGAACAGTCTTTCTTGACTTTTCTTAATAAATGTTTGAGATATTATTTAACTAGATCTTTGTTGAGGTAGTTTTAGTGTTTCATCATTGGACATGACATTGGCATGTTTGGATTGACATTCATTCAATTGTGTCATTTTAACATGAATTTTGATAGTTGCATTAATTTACATGTCCTCATTTACTTTAAATTAATAATTATTTTTTAAAAATCCCACTAGGTAATTTTTAATTCATGATTGAATTCATTTAACATCATGTCTTCATCATTCTTAATAAATGTTCATTTAACACAATGTCTTCATCATTCCTAATAATGTTCACTTAACACCATGTCTTCATCATTCCTAGTGAATTTCATTTTTACCTTGTCTTCATTCCTAGTGAAGTTCATTTAACACCATGTCTTCATCATTCCTAGCGAAGTTCATTTTAACACAATGTCTTCAGCATTCCTTAACTGACAGAAAGAACTGATATTTTATGGTGTGCGCTCAATTTTGTTTTATTTGTATTTGTTTTAATTATTAATATTATTGATTAGTTATTTATAATAAAAATAAATAATACATAAAATTGTTCTAAAATATTACAAAGAGAATTTAAAACTTGCTTTAATTTGACAAATAAATCTTTTCAATAATGCCTTTTTCACTTCTTTTAAGCCTGTCATAACTGTAGAGTGCACTAAAAATTGCAAACTGGTGATGTAATTTTGTGTATAAAATAAAACATATTTCATTGTTTTGATCAGAATAACTATTATTTATTAAGTAAACAAAAATAAATGTGGCTCCTTATCAGTGAGATGATAACACTTAGGGAATTGCGTACATCATTTAGACAGAAAAATACATTGAATGCTTAGTTTTCTTTCTTTTCATTTGTGCTTCATTTGCTGCTTAATGCAGTGGCTGGCAATGAACTGGCCAACAAAACTAACAACTTGGCGAAACAACACCAAATGCACAAAACTCAACATTAAGCAGTCAATGAGAGTCATAATATTAATCGATCATTTTGAGATGAAAGACATCAGACAGAACACACGATAATTTTTAAGTATCTCATCATTAGCGCTGTATTTTAGAGGAATCCCCCTCAGAAACTATAGTAAATCTTATGTCTGTATTCAAATATTACTCAACTGGTTTAGGGTGCCCACATGTCATCACCAAATAACTACCAAGTTTGTGTCTTTAGTTTGTTTTTCGTCGCTCGTGATTTTTGCTTTCATGTGTGGTTGTTTCAGCTGCTATGTGGAGGGTGGAGTGAATGAATGTGCGAGTTTAACTTTTGTTGATTTCAGGAACAGATAAATGTTTGATTTTGATTTCAGCAATTGAAATCAATGGTACTTTGAGAAATTTAGTAAATACAGTATAATTATACATAGTGATATCAATAATCATGCAGTATTTATAATATAATAATGGAGAATGGAGAAAATTGTGTGCTTTGTGGATTTTATGAGTTCATGCATGTTCATCACTTACTCTTTCAATGACTTTATGTTAAAACTTTTAACAGATTAAAATAATATAACTTTACATATACTGAACATTTAAATATAATTGATTTTAATTCAGAAGAATCTAACTAGAAATTGATTCCTACATTCCTCCATTTGAAAAGCACAGTATTGTGATTGAAATGTGTCGAAGTAAGGTAAGTGTTTATGACTTATGGATAGATAGTGTTTGATTTACATGTTTTATTTATGAATTTGCTGATAATGCACACAGTCTGTGTGCCATATGTAGTACAATGATTGTATGAGAATTATAATTTAATTTTCATCCAGTAAAGAGGCCTTCAAAACAGTCTCTGTGTTACTGCTGCTGTGAATCCTCAGCATTCTTTGACCACCATTCTTGGAATTTGCAAATTCATAGATTCATCTATGTGTACAGTGCTGATTTCATTGGCAACTCTTTGGTCTTAACAAATTTGCAAGTTTCAATCCATGATGGTGGCACTCACTGCTATAATATCAACTTTGGGCAATGGTGCTGGAATTGAAGTCTATTTTTCACTGTTTCATTCTCAGACCTCAATGTTCCTTGACTCACACATAGTACAAACCACTGATGCATTGCAATAAGAATATAGCTATTGAGCCAAAAATTATTATCAGTTAATTCTTTATACTGTCAGTGGACTTATACCGATCAAGTAAAGTTGACAAGTGCTTTTAAAAATAATATTCATATATTACAGGTGAGTTGTATTTATGTTGTATGTGGGTTTTATATGTGTTGAATGTAAGCTGTATATATACAACATTTATATAAACACTTGTATATACACTTATGTAAAATACAGTCAAGTCCGGATATGTCGAGGGCCTTGGGGTTTGCCAAAAAGTGTCGAGATAACTAAAGATCGAGATTACAGAAAACCAATATGGCGGCAATATATTACAGTACTATAACATGCGCTTGACATTTCTTTATGTACATGATGTGCGTTAATGAATGAGAATGCACGAGTTTGGTGATTTTTTACACAACAGCGTTGCCGCAATTTGTTTGATGACGCGATCGGCATGCTATAAAAATGTACATACATGTGCGTGTTTGCTAACAACAAAAGGTTTATGTACACGCGGTAAATATGGTTTCTGTACAAAGTCTAAACTGCTTTGTTGCTTTTTGCCTTTAACATTCTACTTGAAAACAAATGCTTCAATATTACATATAACGTGCTTGAAATTTCTTTATGTACATGATGTGCGTTAATGAATGAGAATGTACAATGTACATGCACGTGTTTGGTGATTTTTTACACAACAGCGTTGCCGCAATTTGTTTGATGACGCGATCGGCACGCTATAAAAAAAAAACATGGAAGTTGGTCCACCGTCGATTCTCGATACTTGTATGTACCGTACATGTATTCTCCAACATTGCAAACACAAAGATTGCTCACAAAATAAAAAAAATCTGTGTGGTGTACGTGTAGTTCGTTTTTTTTTTACAAAAAGCTAACGAAGTATCAAAATTAAAGTTGCGAGTCATTTTGTGTGCGTGTGTGTGCGTCTAAGGTGGAGGGCAGGAGGAAGGGGGGGTGTCGAAGCCGCCTCTAAAAAGTACATGTACATAAATCGTACAAGCGGTTACTTCAAAGGTAACTTTAAGAGGTGTAAGCCAGTTGAAGAGCAACAGTGTGCCTAGTTTGCCCTTTATTGTTAGTGAGATGGCGAAGTGGCATCGGTAACTAACATTTTCAAAAGCCGACGAATAACTGATTTTAAGTGGTGATTCGGGCCCTCTTTTGTGCTAGAGATACATGTACAGTACATTACAAAGAAAGAAAGAAACAAACAAACAGACATTGTATTAGTGTTCGGCAACATAAAAGAATCGCCATTACTGATAAGAAAATGTTAACAAAGAGGGAAGTTGGTTCACCGTCCATTCTCGATACATGTATGTACCGTACATGTATTCTCCAACATTGCAAACACAAAGATTGCTCACAAAATCAAAAAAATCTGCAGGGTGTCAAAGTTCGTTTTTACAAAAAGCTAACCAGTATCAAAATTAAATTCGCGAGTCATTTTGTATGTGTGTGTGTGTCTGTCTGTGTGTGTGTGTGTGTTTCACTCACACACATCAAAAGCCGCAATAGACCTTTCATCTTCATGATGTTCTCGTCTTGATTTGCTTCTTGCCTCCCGGTGCGTCTAAGGTGGAGGGCAGGAGGAAGGGGGTAAAACAGATCGCACCTATTAGGCGCACACCCTCAACAGCTCTCCGGGGGGAGGGGGCCGAAGCCGCCTCTGAAAATATCCTACAAGCGGACAAGCGGTTACTTCAAAAGTGGGCTAACATAAGTTCTGAACCAGTTGAAGGGCAACAGTGTGCCTATTTTGCCCGTGGCAAACACCGCGCCCAATTAAGAATACAATGCCCTTCTTAAGTTTAAGCTGCAGTTTTTAACAAGACATGGTCATTTATTGTTAGTGATTAGTCAGCAGTAGGGTCGAGATAACCAACTTAAGTGGCGATTTTGGCACTCTTTTGTGCCCGAGATACTAGGGTTCGGCAACATAAAAGAATCGACGTAACCGATGAGAAAATGCTAAGACAAAGAGGGAATTTGGCGGTTCCACTTCAAAAATGTCGACTTACTAGGGTTGGCAAGTTAACCGAGGCCGAAATAAGTGGACTCGACTGTACTTACGTACAACACATATACAATACATACAACAGATTTATAGTGCACATATATTAAACACATATACAACAACACTTACATGCAGCACTTTATAATAAATAATACATATTCAACATTTAAAACAATGCATATACAACACATATATAAAATGTACAACAGTAATTAAATACAGTACTTATAACAACCCATATACAACACAAATATACATTTCACATACAACACTTGTAAACAGCACATGTCTGTAGAGAGCCAAACTCTATGTCCGTGAAGAACCTGGTCATCTACATGTATGGAGAACCAGTGCCCACTTGTCTATGGAGATTTAGCTTCTCTGTATCTTAAGGACAACCAGTTCATCTGTGTACATGCAGAGGAATTATATTTTAATTGTGTGGTAAGCATTTTTTTTTTAGTTCATTGCTGAATGAAGAGTGTACCTATACAAACTCTTTTCTCCACATTTGTACAGCACAAGTTCCTGGATATTTTGTAACTGTTTTATAAGGCTCAAAGGTCTAAGCTCCTTTACATGTGCTGTATTTTAGCATCACACCTTGTTGTTCATCTTTCATGTGTTTTTTTTCCTTTTTTTTTTGCATTTAGTTGTTTGTTTCTTTGAATTCATCACAATAATTTTGGAGTTCTCCTAAACAAACCATTGCTTAAGTTTTGCAGACTACTTAGTAAAAACTGTTTTAAAAAAAATTGCTTTGCTTGCTTTGCAACATTTATGTGGATCTTTCAAACTGTTATTCATGTGCTGCATGTTTTATTGGATTCATCAAGACAGCTTTGGAGTTGTACTAAACAAACCATTGTAAGTTTTTGCAGATTACTGACAGAAAACTTTTTTAATTTAAAAAAAGGGGTACTCTTTGCTTTGCAAAATTTGTGTGGATGTTTTGTACAGTGTTTAGCAACTTGGAGTTTGTTTGGCTTGTATAATTTGCAAGCACTTAGTAGACAGACAAGTCCTTATATCCATTACTTGCATTATGCAGGAGGTGAGCGCAAAAACTGGTTCCGCTATTCAGACAACATTGGCACGCGCAATCCATGGGTACAGAAACTCTTTGCAGCTTTTCGTGAAGATGCCATCAAACTTCGCAAAGTGTGTGGCTCGCCCGCTCCTACCCCATCTTCTTCTGCCACTAAGGTAAGTTTTTAGAGTGTCCAGGTAAACTTGTCATCATTCACATAGGTAGCGGATACATGAACTCACTTGCGTCTATCCCACTGTCCTCAGCCACAAGGTAAGTTTTTAGTGTGTCCAGGTGTACTTGTATTCAGTCCTACAGGTAGTGGACACATCATTACCTTAGTTTCTTATAATTGCTTTTTTCGAGGATAAATATTTTAATATTGGTAGTGGTCATGGTACTACCAGGATATAGATTGTCATTTCCTGTTCCATATTTCATCATCTATTTGTACTCCTTGTGAAATGTTGAAGACAACTTATTTTGTTTAAAGAATTTGTTTTTTACTTACTTTAAAGTGGTAAAACATTTAATGATCAAAATAAAATGGAGAAAAATAGTTGTCAGCTATTGGTTATTAATCATCCTCACCAATCCATGCTCTGCCACTGATTTTCATGTGACTGTCTCAAATCTCCAGCTAATCACCTCTCAGGCTGCAAACAACTCTGGAAATTTTGTGATTGCCTTTAATGTAACTGTTTTGTTTATCATATTGGTGTCTTCTACTTAACTGTTTTGTTTATCATATTGGTGTCTTCTATTTAACTGTTTTGTTTATCATATTGGTGTCTTTGATTTAACTGTTTTGTTTATCATATATGTATCTTCATTTTAACTGTTTTGTTTATCATATATGTATCTTCATTTTAACTGTTTTGTTTATCATATATGTATCTTCATTTTAACTGTTTTGTTTATCATATTCATTATGTCTTCCTCTTCGTAGTAGTGTGTGTGCTGGTCAACTTATTTGTTTTAGAGTCAAGAACAATTGGAGGCATGTTTATTCACTTTATAGTCTCACTATGAAAGTTTTGAAAAAATATGTCCCTGAGCCGTATGAAGATTATTCTGGTGTCTCTGATATTTGACTGTTCAGATGTTAATATTGCCAGCTCAACATATGTAATAAATACTTTGTTCCCAACTGGCATTTTCCCCATCAATTTTTAACAATATGTATTGTAAAGGCCCTTTTGAAAAATCAATTCTTGATATAATTGTCTTGACCGATTCTTGTCTCATTCATATTTTGTAAAAGTAAGAAATGTTGTTTTGTCTCACTTTTACTAGATCTTTATGGTGATTTTCAGTCAGCTTATCACAACACTGAAACTGCACTTTTAAAAGTTATTAATTGTCTTTTTACTGCTTTGGATGATGGAAAGCTTTTCAGTTCTTTCTCTTTTTGCAATCTTTCACATTACTGACCATGACAGATAAATAATTATTGTTCCACTGTCTCAAGCATTTTTTTATATCTTCACGATTCTGCTTTAGATGCTGCAAGTCATATTTATCTGAAAGGAAGCACAATGTAGCAGTGAATGCTAAACATGGCTAGATCCTTTGGACATGGTAAAACTCCTATACTGCAAACATGCTGTGGGTTAAGGAATTGTAGCAGTATCTATATTGTTGCATGCGAAGGTGGTTTTCCAATTTGTCATTGATACTTGAATTAGGTTTTATACTGATGGTTCTCTTTTGTACATTTTTATTGTTTCAAGTATCCATGAATGTGGAATTGAATCATAGACCTTTTGGCAGTCAATCCAAGCCTTTGCAAGATTTATTCTTTGTTTCTTGCTGTCAGTAACTATTGCCAAATGGTCCTTTGTTCCTCTGCTTCCTGGTCTAGCATGATTTTGTTCATTGGTTAGTAGTTTGTATTAAGGTGAGACATGATTTTATCAGATATAATTTCTGATAGTAACTTCCAGGTAGTTGATAAGCATGTGATTGGATGATAATTATTTGGTTTTGTGCCTTTCTCTGGATCTTTCATAATCAGGCTTGTTTTTCCTTTTACCATTCAGGCTAGCAAGGTTTCTTGTTTAGAATGACTTACAGTTGTTCAGCAAAAAGTTATTCTTATTCAGTCTGTTTCCATGACTTCTGTTGACTGTTGGTTTTGGTTATTATTATTATTTGTCACAGGAAATGAGGGACCGAAATTATATTTTATTTCATTTTAAAAAACCGCTAACAAAACTAATTGAAGTAATCCGAGTTTTGTTATTTTTCGTATGTAGCATGTAACTTCCAGTAACGGTCACCTAAGATCTCTTTAGTAGACAGACGTTCGTGACGCAGTGTGTGTCAATTATCATATTGAATATATATATTAGTTTATGAAGAATATGTATATTAAATAAATTGGGACAACTGCGCACTACAGTCACATGTTGTTGACGAGAGAAATGACCAGTGCGCATTAGAATTGACCACAGAAAAGCGTGCATCACGATTACCACTATATATCCAAGGCAAAAAATCATGTCACACGGCATAGCTTCTGGAAAGTTCTGGAGACCTTCAGTAAAGCTATATAAGAGGCAAAATGAAGACTTTATTCTCAATGTTGAAAACGTCGATTCGTCTGAAGCCAGTCTAACTTCACGTATGAATTATCTCATGTACAGAGATTTCATAAAGGAAAGCTGCAATAATCTCTTTCCATCCGTTTTCCATCCGTCTGATGCCATATATTGAGTAACGAGGCAAAATTACTCAGTATAATTTTTGGCAAAGTGGAAAGTTCACTGCCAAGAAAAAACCCGATGTATGCGACGCTGGTTGTATGCAGTTAACGACACGAGGGACCAAATTTGTTCTTCCCCCTGTCTGAGTTCGTTTGGCAGTCTATCCCGCTATTGAGAAGGCTAGCACCGTGATCGTCTCTGACATCCGGAGTTCTACACTCAATGTAATGCGACGACACATCCCACTGGACGACTCTACCCGATAATGCTAAACGTCGTTGGGTGTCCGTTTCCAACGACAGTTATCGAGGCCGACAACAGTCAGCTAAATTTCAGATTTCTCCCCAGTGATAATCTGAAAGTGGTGCCTAGATTCTGCAGAATCTTCACCTGTAATGCGACGCCTCAATTGCGTCGTGATTCTTCACTTTGAAGTGCCGCTTATAAGTGACGTGTGAGTTTACGTCATCTCCTTGGAACTCTGACATTAATAGTGAGTAATAATTCGCACGGCTAACGCGCACATACTTAACTCTAGAACTCTAAGAAAATGAACACTATTATATCGTTTGCAAAATAAGAACTCTAATGTTAAAAGTAATGCTTATTTTACATGTCAACTATTGTTAAAGCGGCCCCATTTGCCGCATAAGAATTGTGTAATTAATCTTTATTTTATATTTTGAATTTCATCATTTTCATCTCCCCTTATTTCCCACAGAGTGTATGACATTGGAAAGTTGAATGAATGATTAATCACTGTGCGAAAGAGTAGTGCCCCTTTTAAATCGGGAAATAAATAACCTGATTTAAACATCTTTCAACTCTCTTGTTATTCATAGTTTTTGAGAGGGACGAAAGAATTTGTACTATTGTTTTGCACCGTTCGTCTGTTCGTCCATTTATTCACATTTATGATACACACTCACAACACACACCGCCAATAAAACGTTCCTTGGCATGACACTAATAAACTGGGCCCCACCCAAACATCAATGGTGTATGTCATGTGTGTCTATGTAACAACCTGACACGACGTAGTACTGGCATACGTCACATGGGCTTTTCTTGGAGGTGCACCGGAGCAGGCCAAAAATAGACTTCACCCCTTGCATCTCTAACTTCAGCTCGGGGTCGGCTTGTAACGAGCCTCCCGTTTTGTGACATTATTATTGTGATGTATAAAATTTTACCTGAATATATATAGTTTGGGCAGAGAGAGAGAGAGGAGGGAGTCCTACTTGAAACACATGGTTTCAGAAACAACTGTCATTAGGTCATGTCATGTGCACAGAACATTGTGATTGTTGTTTTTTATTTTATTTATTTTTGTCACATTGAATGTAAAATTAGGATATCTCTGTTCATTATTCATTTTTATTTTATTTATTTTTGTCACATTGAATGTAAAATTAGGATATCTCTGTTCATTATTCATTTTTATTTTATTTATTTTTGTCACATTGAATGTAAAATTAGGATATCTCTGTTTATTATTCATTTTTATTTTATTTATTTTTGTCACATTGAATGTAAAATTAGGATATCTCTGTTCATTATTCATTTTTATTTTATTTATTTTTGTCACAGTGAATGTAAAATTAGGATATCTCTGTTCATTATTCATTTTTATTTTATTTATTTTTGTCACATTGAATGTAAAATTAGGATATCTCTGTTCATTATTCATTTTTATTTTATTTATTTTTGTCACATTGAATGTAAAATTAGGATATCTCTGTTCATTATTCATTGAGCAACCACAATTTCTCCTGGACAGATTTCCACCACTGGAGCCACATCTGCAGGCAGTAACAACTCCACTCCATCACAGTCACCCTCGCACACCACCAACCCTTCACGATCACTTCAGGCTTCTCCAGCCCACCCTGCCACTCAGCAAGCTGGAAAGACAACTCGTCTTTTAGAGAGTTGCTGTGTCATCAAGGTACATTCTTGGGTCTTTTTTGACTGAAAGATAATCTTAAATAATTTAAAAGCATAAATTATATATTGACCTTTGCTATGGATAGTTTTATTGCCTCTTCTTGCACGGCCTTCATGAAAAACTTCATCACATTTAACCCTTTCATTGCTGGGCTCCCATAAAAGTATGTAGTGACTACCTGGAGAGAATTTTCACCTTCATACCTTTGGATCCAGAATGTCTATTTTAGGGGTGAAGATTTACAATTTTTGAAATTCTTTAAATACATAATCAATGACATTGATCAGTGATCTGTATGTGACTACCTAAAGAGTTTTTCCAACTTTAAGCCCCAGAGTGCCTATTTTAATGGTGAAGATTTACAGTTTTACAAGTTAGTTTTGAAACTTTTTCTTTACGTAATCAGTGACCTTGATCATTGATCTCTATTTGACTTTCTGGAGAGTTTTCCAGGTATATGCCTTTAGCCCCAATCTCTTTTTTATTTGATGACTTTACTTTTTTTGCAGGCTGTTGTGAAGCTTTTCATTTGCATAATCAGTGATTTGATAAGTGATCTGTTTGACTTACTAGAGTTTTCTAACTTCACACAGATTTGAGATGATGAAGAGTGTCCTAATTTCAAAAATCCCAAACGAGAAATTCTTCAGTGCTTTAGTTTTACAAAGGTTTTCTTTTTTTCCTTTATTGAAATTAAAATTAAGACTCCAGAAAATAAAAGTTATTTGTTATATTATAAGCAATCCCAAAAGATAGAATCAAGGATGTCCATTTTCAGCAATTGATATGATGTGAGGGATATAACATCTGTCAGTAAGTGATGTTGCGTATGTTAGCAAAGGCACACTTTGCTTTACTATAGTCACTGTTGACTTGTGTATGTCTAGACATTTGAGTTGTCATTTGCTTTACTATAATACTATAGTCACTGTTGACTTGTGTATGTCTAGACATTTGCGTTATCATTTGCTTTACTATAGTCACTGTTGACTTGTGTATGTCTAGACATTTGATTTATCATTTGCTTTACTATAGTCACTGTTGACTTGTGTATGTCTAGACATTTGAGTTATCATTTACTTTACTATAGTCACTGTTGACTTGTGTATGTCTAGACATTTGAGTTATCATTTGCTTTACTATAGTCACTGTTGACTTGTGTATGTCTAGACATTTGCATTATCATTTAACTTTTATAGGTGGAGGAACTAACCATTTATATGGTTTCAACTCCCAACACTAAGCGCACTGCCCACCAGAAGTTTCTGGCATCGGACAAAAAACAACTACATTTGCCACCTGAAATGTCAATACTGCACATGGAATACACAGACTATTATTTTCCTGATGGCATGAATTATCCAGGTAAGTACTTCAGTTTTATCAAAAGTCTCTGTTTTACAAACCAGCAGAGTTGTGGGTTTTATCCCTTTTTGTGTTACCAAATTAGACACAGATGACTGTATAAAATGCTGCTTGTTAATTAACTTTGTGTCTGTTTGGGGGCAGAATATTTTGATGCCTATATTAGAAATTCTTACTCAGTGCACTAAGAATTTTGGATTTACAAATACAAAACACCATGTCTTAACCAGGTTAAGACTTCTCACCAGCATTAACCATTTTGAAATACATGTAAAATTGTTTTGTCAAATCAAAAAGATTTTTATGCAGCTATTTTGGTTTCTTTCTTACACAAGCAATAATAAAATAACTGCGATTAGTTGATACTGAAAATTGCAGATTCTATCTCAAAATATAATTTATGAAAATGAGTAAAATTAAATAATTAGAGAAATAAGTTTATGTGATGAGGACAAGGGCAGTTGCTCAATGCCTCTTTACAATTATGAATTTATACAATGCATACATATTTATCAGAGTGTACATGTTTATCAGAATTTATTTTACAAGAGATTGTATGGACTTTGACAATCATATAACAGACACTCGTGCATTTCAAAATATGGACCATTTAGACCCTATATGATTTATTTTGCTATGTGTTAAGATAGTTTTTTATTTTATTTTTTCCAATCATAATGAATGTTGGTAGCATTTTGTAAATCTAAACACATCTATAAAGTGGGGTCTGAAGTTGGAAATCCAGCACTCTTGTTAGAGTTAGCACTTTAGGGGCTGAAAGTGAGAGCATCTTGCAAGACAAAAGCATTCTGACAGATTGTTTTATTGCTATATGGAATTTTGAATATCGAAATGTGTTCACTGTATATATATATATATTTTTTTTTTAAATAAATGGATCTCAAACAAATAAATATTCTTTTCATTATACCAACTCGGCAGTCTTCTGACTTTTACCATTTGACTGTTGTGATTTTCATTATAATGAATTTATACATTTCCTCAATTTCTGTACATAAGAGCCATTATTACTAACAGCAAGTCAGTATTTATTAGCTGATAGACAAGAGCATTATTATCATCAGCAAGTCTGTATTTATTAGCTGAGACACAAGAGCATTATTATCATCAGCAAGTCTGTATTTATTAGCTGATAGACAAGAGCATTATTATCATCAGCAAGTCTGTATTTATTAGCTGATAGACAAGAGCATTATTATCATCAGCAAGTCTGTATTTATTAGCTGAGACACAAGAGCATTATTATCATCAGCAAGTCTGTATTTATTAGCTGATAGACAAGAGCATTATTATCATCAGCAAGTCTGTATTTATTAGCTGATACACAAGAGCATTATTATCATCAGCAAGTCTGTATTTATTAGCTGATAGACAAGAGCATTATTATCATCAGCAAGTCTGTATTTATTAGCTGATAGACAAGAGCATTATTATCATCAGCAAGTCTGTATTTATTAGCTGATAGACAAGAGCATTATTATCATCAGCAAGTCTGTATTTATTAGCTGATACACAAGAGCATTATTATCATCAGCAAGTCTGTATTTATCATCTGATTTTATGTTTCAGTGTCTGCATTGCATTTCAGATTTTTTCCCTTTGTTCAGAAGTTTGTGTATTTTAACATATTATTATTGACCGACAGTAAGAATGACTTTCTGATGCTTTCTCAACCAAGTTATTATATCACAAGATTTTATGTCAGATATGAATGCAATCATTGAATCAGTGAAAACATTACAAAGAGGACATTTATGTACACTTACAACAACCATCTCCTTATACAGTACAAATTTATATGTACATGGAGGCAAAACTTAACCACATAAAACTCACCAAAAATATTTTAATCATTTAAGCATTCAGTATTATCTGCTTTGTAATCTTTCAGAGTGACACATACTTATTATCCATTTCTCTGAACTTGTTGAGAATATATAAAAAGTAATGTCACTGTGACTGTTGTTTATATTGCTCATTTTAGTGCTGCAAAATAAAATCCAACACGCTAAGAGTTAATTCTGCCAGTTACAAAGAAATACTTTTATAAAAGCCCAGTACTCTCAGTATTTATGCATACAGTAAATACTCTTATAGATAACTCTTGTAGATTACCAAAGTCACTAGAGTTATCTGCTATTATATAAAAGAAAATTTTGATCTAATTGAACTCATAATATGGTGTAAGAGATTTTGTAATATTTTATGGCATAGCTTAAAAAAAAAATTAGAAATAAAAGTTTTTAAAAATCATTGACTCTCCTTTATGTGTTTCTGCCTTGCACTGCGGACGCTGATATTTACTGCACTATTTTATCATATATATGCCTTGTACACACTTGTAAATAACCATACTGTTTGACAGTAGGCACATCTGGTTTCATTTCTTGTATATGTTTTAATGTTTGTGCATACCATATATGTAAAAATGTTCACACCATTCATAAATAAATGCATAAATATTGTTGGAATGGCTGACCCAGATACATAGCCTTGCACTGCAGCTAACGGCATCAGGGGTACTTATGTCCAGCTTTGTGTATATTTATTTATTTTTCAACATTTTTATAAATACATTACAGTTACCAAAAATGTACATACAGTCAACATAATTTTGAATGTACGCACACAGTCAAGATCCTTTTGAATATAAGTCACATTTGAATAAATTGTGGAATAACAGCAAATACAGGAACTACCTCACAGGACAAGTAATGGCTTGCTGTTGACAACATTCATGCGGTCTCTTGCGTGGCAAGGCTGAGTTGTTCATGCTGTCTGTTGTGTGGTAAAACTGCCAGCAGGCTGAGATGTTCATGCTGTCTCGTGTGGCAAAACTGCCTGCAGACTGAGTTGATCATGATGTTTAGATTTCTGTGAGTTTGGATTAAAAAATGTTGTATTGATGGAAGTTGACTATTGCGTGATGTGGTTTTATTTTGAGTATTTTAGCTGTATTGATAGTTTTGAGGTTCTTTTGGATAGTCCTGGGCAGCCAGCCTGGCTTTGATATTTTTGAGGTTTGACTGTCTTTAATACTTAACATCATAGCTCTCTTGAATAGCTTGAAAATTTAGCTCTCTGGAATAGCCAAGGATCATATAGCTTCAGATACTTGATTCTCTTGGTTTGTTTGAAGATTTACTTGTCTTGAATAGCATGGGGTGATATAGTTTCTTGAATGTTTGTTGAATCTTGGATTGCTTGAAGATAGAGCTGTCTTGAATAGCTTAGATTCAGGAGTTCTTAACCTGGGGGCCGTGAAAGCTTCAGGGGGTCTGAAATTCAAATATTCACTATATTTTTATATTTGCTTCTGTGCATTTTTCTAGGGAAGGTTTCCATAGCTTTCACCAGATTTTCAAAGGGGTCTGTGGCTCAAAATAAATTTTCAAAGGTGTCTTTGACTGAAAAAAGGTTAAGAACCACTGGAGACCATTCTTGAATAGCTTAAACTGATACCTTTTCCATAGCAAGGAAAGTTTGTTTTTGATAGTTTGGAAGCTTAGTTCTCTTGAATTGTGTGGAGGTTTAGTTGCTGTTGAGACTCAGATGACAATTTACAGTAAGCTATAGACCAGTCACAAGCAATTCTAATACAGTTACAGCAAGAGTTCTTGATCTTAGCATTGAGCATAGCATAAACAATGGGGTTACTGAGTACATGACACCAGGACATGTAGAGGAAGAACTGGAACAAACGAGGATGCAGATATTCAAACTCTGAATTGATGAGAACGGTAGTGAGATAGGGGAAATATGTCACCATGTAAGTCACTATCACAACCAGCACCATTTTTACTAACTTGGCCGCGTGTCTGGATCGTGCCGTGCTGACTACAGTATCTCCATTTGTCAGGATCTGCAGCAGAAACAGCCTAGTCTGTAAATGAATTCACTTATCTACATAAGTCTATACTTATCTAAACCAGTTCATGTCTTTGTCAGTCTAACTTAGTCTTTGTACTTAAGCCTGTCTTTCCCATTTTTCTTTTATCTTAACCAGTCTAACTTAGTCTTTGTACTTAAGCCTGTCTTTCCCATTAATTAATTAATTAATTCTTTTCTTTTACCTCAACCAGTCTAACTTAATCTTTGTCCATTATTTAAACATTTTAAAAATATATTTATTATATATTTATAGTGGATAAATCCAACAAAATGCAAAAGTTGAGATGTAAAGCTTTGTCAAATCATGTCGGCAAGAAAACACAATTATTTCTTTTTCTGTTCTTTTATTTTTTATTATAGAATTTAGACAAAAATTAATGTCAGTTATTGCAAATATTTATCATAAACTTTACTGCCAGCCAGGCTTTCACTTAATGAAGAAAGTCACTGTAGAACCTAATCAGAAGGCATAGCCAGGTGTGGAAAAGTAAACAAAAAATTAAAGTAAAATAATAGTCTGTGATAGTAGACCGTACTAAATGGGTCATGACCCTAATAGAATAGAAATTTTAAAAGAACAAAATAAAAGTTCTCCTTTGAATGAAAATTGTATTGTTTCTTTAAAATCTTTATTTGTTGTAACTGCAAAACTAGAGCAGAAATAACCTAATACAGAAATCACTTGCTGATTTTCTCAAGCAAAAAACTATGCTGTCATCATCAGAATCTTACGAATCACTTCACTTAAACGAATAGAATTGTTGTTGCTGAAAGACAATCCAGTAGTAATACCATTTTTAATAATTGTATGTATTATTCAACTACATCAACAAGTAAAATTAGGCCTACAATATTTTTTTAAAAGAAATACAACCATTAAAAACATGTTAATCCCGTGTTTCAGTAATAATACAGCACATCAACAAAGAAAGTGTTTCATCAGACAAATTGTTCCCTTATTATATGCATTATTTGCAATAATTTAAAGTGATCTCTGTAAAATAAAATATTCATTGATGATACAAAAATATAGATACTCTTGTCATACGTTTGCTCTGCCATTTTAACTAATGGTGTATACATTCAGGTGACATCTCACCTGATATTTTGTAAATTTGGAAATGTTCATTTGCAGTAATTACTAAATGATATAATCACTAAATGACTATTGAGATTTTTTTAACAACAACAAAAATGCAGACTCTAATTAGTAACAATAACTACCAAAGAAAATTAATAACCAAGAAAAATTGTAGTCGCTAAGGCAACCTGATAGATTGACAGATGGATAGGCAAAGAGAGAGAGATGGAAAGAGAGATAGCTAATCCACAATTATGTTATTTTATCATTAGAACAATACATTTGGAGCATTGTCTCAGCAGCACTTCTGTACTAATTGCAGCAGACTGTAAAATGTTGTCCTGAACAGGAATCATGAAAAATTATACCCTCTCTCTCACTCACACACAGACACACACACACACACACACACACACACACACATATATACACACACCACTTATTTTGGTCTATTTATTGTCACCAGAGAAACTGAATTTTAAAGCCCAACTATAAAACCACCTGTCAACAAGACAGAAGAAAGGTTAGTTTCTAAATAAATTTAAAAATGCATTATACAATTATCCATTCTCTGTATTTTGAATATTCTTATCAGTAAACTGGTATAGAGACACTTTTTGTTTAATGTTTGTTAGCATAACTCTAAGCATTATCTATATCTTAAAGGTTATTTACACAGGTAAGTTACCGCACTCTAATTCTAGGCCAGATTATTCCTATGTGTTCAGATGATTTGGGGTAAATTTGCTTATTGTTCTGGTCTAGTCCAACTTTTTGTGAGGCAGCCCACGAATGTAACAAATCTAACATGTGATTCGTCGAGGGTTTTCCCAGAATACATAAATTAGCAGCAAATTAACACGGTGTCAAAATTTAAAATATGACATTTAGAGGTATTAAGTGAATGGATAAAAAAATAAAATAAAAAATTTTACTAAAGTTTGGGCAGGTTGAAATGTACACTTAAAACTGATTAGTTGAAATATTCAATTAAAAGTGATTAAAGTGCACAAAATTGTATTTATATTTTTAAAAAATTGAAAATTAAGAACAAGGCATATATTATTCAGTCTGCATTACTTAGGAGTACGTGTAGTTTATTAGATCCAGAGAATTTGTGTACACTATTATTCAGTTTGCAATTCAAATACATGTACATGTCATTTATTAGAATTTAGATCCAGGGAATTTGTGTAATATTTATTATTTATTATTCAGTCTGCAATTCAAATACTTGTAGTTTATTTAGATCCAAGAATTTGTATAATATTTATTATTTATTATTCAATATGCAATTCAAATACATGTACATGTCGTTTATTAGATCCAGGGAATTTGTAATATTTATTATTCAGTCTGTGATACACATGCCTGTAGTAAATATTTATTGTTCTTGTGCAATTTGTAATGCATTTTCTTAGTTCACTTTATGGTTTTTTACTTGTTTCAAATCAATTAGCAGAGCAGAATATATTTATATGGCAGAATATATTTAAAGACATGTAGACATTTTGATAGTCCCTACTGTCCCCTACTAGAGAATGCTGAAATATGGGGTCAGATCTTTTACAGTTGTTCATGTCTAAGCAGAAATATATATGCAATATTTTAAGTCTGGATGTCTGTAAATGACCTCTGAAATTCTTACTCAGCAATATTCAGGTATATGATATTCTCTGGCGTATCATAAACATTAAATGATTTTTAGGTCTTTGGCTAAACATAAATATTAATTATACCTTAGATTCTTTTTCTGCCAAATAGTAGGACACATACATTTGATATCCTTGGTTTATCATAAACATGAAGTATATGTTTTTATGCTTTTGATTTAGCATAAAATGAAATATGTGTTTTTGAAATAGCATAAACATGAAGTATTTGTTTCCATGTTTTTAATTTAGCAAAAACATGAAGTATATAATTTGTATGTTTATAATTTAGCAAAAACATGAAGTATATGTTTGTATGTTTATAATTTAGCATAAACATGTACGTGATGAAGTATATGTTTTAGTGTAAATAATTTGCATTAGATTCTTATCTTTATAAGTATTAGGATGTATATATGGCTTAGTATTAACATTAGGTATATTAAATAATGTCTTATGTTCTTGGTTTAGCACAAACAGTAAATTACTTTAGATTCTCAGTCTGCTAAATACTATTTATGTATATGTTTGATGGTCTTTTGCTTAGAATAAACATTAAGTATAACTGGATGTTTATTTTTAATATACTAAGCCAGTATACATAGTTACTTTGATATCATCCTAAGTGGAGAATGCCAAAATGTGAGGCCATATAGGTCAGCTATCCCATGGCTCACATCTCTACTAAAATATGCTTGTTATTTTGCTAGGTTAAGTGTACATCTGTTGCCATTCCAGATTCATATAGTGGTAAACAGCCAGGCTGTGCATATGTGCATAAGCTGTGCATAGCACATTTGAAATTCTTTGGCTTAGCATAAACATTAAGTAAACTTAGATTCTTACCCTACAAAAGGCTGTACATAGCACACTTGAAATTCTTCGGCCTAACATTAAGTAAGTTTAGATTTTTCCCTACAAAAGGCTATACATAGCACACTTGAAATTCTTCAGCTTAACATTAAGTAAATTAGATTTTTACCCTACAAAAGGCTGTACATAGCACATTTGAAATTCTTTGGTTTAGCATAAACATTCAATAAACTTAGATTCTTAGCCTACAAAAGGCTGTACATAGCATATTTGAAATTCTTTGGCTTAGCATAAACTTTCAGTAAACTTAGATTCTTACCCTGCAGTGCACTAATATCCAGTAAATGGATGTTATTCGTCTTGACATGAATATTAAACCATACTGAGATTCTTACTCTGCAGTAATTTGGATGCTCTTTGGGTTTAATAGAACACTTTAATTATGTAAGTATTTGGGTTTTTTCTTACCCTGCGAGAAGACTGGCAAAATGTCCAAAGAATGGCGCCATAGCAGTAAAACATAATGGTAGTGGTGGGCAGTAGAATGATGTAGTCCAGAAAATCCAGGAAAGGAAAGTCTGGGTCCTGATGGTTGCCAGGGCTACGCATGATCGAGCAAAAGCCTTTAGCAGGGTTGTAGTCCAGAGTGCTCCATGTGTTAGTAAGTGGTAGCAGCAAAAGCAAGGGGAAGACAATCCAAGTTGACAGCAGTATAGTTGCATTGACAGAAATCTTTTTCATGTATCTAGATTGCCCATTGAGATATGAATATCAGAAAGGAGAGACTAATCACTTCCATAATAATTTTTTGTTAACAGGCTCAGTTTACTGCTAATTAATATTTCTCAGTTATATTTATTAGTTCAGAGATTTTCACCTTTCTGGTGCAGCTAACCCTTTATCTGCTAGGAATCAAATGTTTAACTAATTTTGAGGGAGAATAATGTAATTTGTTTTTTGTTTGTTAAACCAAAATGTAAGAAATCTTTGTGACTCATATCAATACACTAGCCACCACCCACACCACCCAACTTGTTTTCTATGTGTTATACTGGCATATAAATCAAATTTTCATGGCTAATAACAATATAGGTGACCACCAACTTGTTTATGTGTTATTACCAAAATACATCAAATTTTCATAGCTAATAATAGTATAGTGACCACCAACTTGTATATGTGTTATTACCAACATACATAAAATTTTCATGGCTAATAATAGTATAGTGACCACCAACTTGTTTATGTGTTATTACCAACATACATCAAATTTTCATGGCTAATAACAGTATAGTGACCACCAACTTGTTTATACGTTATACTGATATACGTCAAATTTTCATGGCTTATAACAATATAAATGACTTGTTTATGTGTTACATCAGTATGTATCAAATTTCTTTGACTGATAACAATGTGTCACCACTGTATTCTGGGGTGAATTTATAATAATGAATCATATCATATTGGCATTTAGTTATGATACAAAACATCTACAATTGCCGATGTAGAGTATGGGCCACTGGTTATATATGCATATCTGCAACTGTTATGCAAGTGCACCAACATCAGTTTGACTCAAGGCCCCCACTCAGTTATTAAACTGAGAAATAGATTTTACACAGTAGGTACTTAAATAGATGTAGAGACAGACAAAGAACAATATATAATTACAAGACTATCACTACAAATTATGATAAAGTACAAACAAAGAATCTACATTTCATTAATAGATTTGCAAGACTGAACACTTAATAAAAATTTAATTAAAGAAAGGTTTAACAGTCTAAAGAATCAGCAGAATACATTATGCCCAAGTTTCTCATCATAAGGCAATTTTTGGATTAAAAATGTTTGATTAAGTTCAAGCTACACTCTAGTCATTTTCACAATTGGGACTTAATTTCATCCTCAGTGTGTTGGCACAAGGTAAGTCACATTGGGTAGATGCTTCATAGAACATGGCATATACACAGATCTTTTGTTAACTTTCTGCTTCAGGATTGCATATAAACAGACTTGTTGTTAACTTTCTACTTAAAGATTGCATATAAACAGATCTGTTGTTAACTTTCTACTGTAAAGGCTGCAAATACACAGACTTGTTAAAAATTTCCTACTTAACTCTCTTCAAACAGCAACATAGAAAAATCATTCAGATGTGGATGATGCCTAAACTTACCTACAAAATATTTTTTAAAAACATTTTACTATAAAACCCAGTTGTACATCAAAATTAAATGTTAATTCATATAACTAATCTGTTCACATGCAGATAGACCAAACAAGGCATGCTCACATAACATGTAGATAGACCAAACAAGACCTGCTCACACAACATGTAAATAAGTTATGCTCACACAATATACGAACAAGGCATGCTCACACAATATGCAAATAGACATACTCACATACTATGCAAATAGATCAATCAAGGCATGCTCTCACAATTTGCAGATAAACCCAAGAAGGTATTCTCACACAACATGCAAGTAGATAAACTAACAAAAATTGAATAGTCATCACAACATTCATATAGTGAAACCAACACAGATGTTCACTCAGTGTACATCTTGATCAAACAGCTGGGAATACTTGCACAAAATAAAAGACAGACCAACATATTGTTAAAAATAATGGCAAATTATCACATTATGAAAGAACAATTGTTAAAAAAAAAAATGGGCAAATTCTCACATCATAAAAGAATAATTGTTGAAAAACATGGGGAAATCCATGCATTATGAAAGAATAATTGTTGAAAAACATGGGGAAATCCACACATCATGAAAGAATAATTGTTGAAAAACATGGGGAAATCCACGCATCATGAAAGAATAATTGTTGAAAAACAAAAAATACTCAGTAGCATGAATATTTGTTGAAAAGCTCAAAATACTTAATTTAAAATAAAATAATCATTGTAAAGCACAGAATATGTAGAATCAGAGAAAAGTAACAGTTGTTAAAAAGCACAAAATATTGATATAATATTTACTTTTTAAAAATAATATTTGTTCTAAAGCACAGAATACTCATATATTTTTTTAATTGTTCCAAAGCACAAAATACACAGACTAGTAAAATGATTGTAAGCATAAAATACAGACTAGTAAAATAATTGTTCAAAAGTACAAAATAATGCAGACAAACAAAATAATTGTTCAAAAGCACAAAATATACAGACAAAGTAATTGTTCAAAAGCAAAAACATAACAGACTTAAAAGATGATTGTTGAAAAGCACATAATACTCATAGCATTAAAGATAATGTCTACAAAGCAAAGAATATTTGCACACACATACCAAAACACACACATAAAAAATTATTTTTGATAATATGGAGTACTCACATGGCATAAAACATTGGATGAACAACCCGAAAATAGCGATTTGCACTGATGTGAAGTAAACACATCATCTCTCCACACACGAGAGAAAATGTGATGTATGCATAGGCTTTACAGTAGCCAGGTTGAAGAGCCATGACACACGTCAAAGTGTTCACAGTCACACCACATATACAGAAGCCACAGCTCAACACATTGTTCACACTTAAGTTCAACAAATGTAAATATGTCGTGTGCCTCCAAAGTCCAGACTGCATAATGATGACAGCTACAATAAAATTACTGATAAAACCTGGTATTCCTAGCAATGCCGACAGATAGAGATGTGCAACCCGAAATGGTTCGGCAATTTCTGAGCTATTGGTTTCATTTTCTGTAGTGGTCCTGCAAAAATCTACTGCAACTGCCATTAGTTTTCTTCTTGGATTAATTGTATATCTACTGTAATTGCCATTAGTTTTCTTCTTGGATTAATTGTATATCTACTGTAATTGCCATTAGTTTTTTTCTTGGATTAATTGTATATCTACTGTAGTTGCCATTAGTTTTTTTCTTGGATTAATTGTATATCTACTGTAATTGCCATTAGTTTTTTTCTCATGTTGATTGTACATCTACTTTAATTGCCATCAGTTTTCTTCTTGTATTAATTGTTCATCTACTGTAACTGCCATTAATTTTTTGTCATCTTGATTGTACATCTACTACAATTGCCATTAGTTTTTTTCTCGTGTTGATTGTACATCTAATTTAATTGCCATCAGTTTTCTTCTCGTATTAATTGTATATCTACTGAAACTGCCATTAGAGTTCTTATATTAATTATACATTTGAATGTTCGATTCACATTGATGCCTTGGTTAGTCTTTCCCTTTGTGCAATGTAAAATGAATTCCAAAATCTGTTCATTGTGATGATTTATAGCTTATATAAAGTACATTATAACTAATATAGGTTTGATACAGTTTTAAGTTTTGCTTCTTTTATTTTAAACTGGTTGTTGTCCAGTACACTTTGGCATTGTTTGCTATAGAATCACTTACTTTTAATAATGCTGTCAGATTTGACTAGGCTACAGTGTGATGTCAATTAATTTCAATACTGCTGTCAAAATTTGTTTGATATTTGTTTCGTTGTGCTTTGTCAGACACTTCAGTACAGATGATGGCTTTATTTTTAAATACTGCAAAGTAAAGATAGCAGCTTTTAAAAAAATAATAAATGAACTTGATCATGGTGCAGACATTGTAATTCTGTTTTTCATAAACTTGTGTGTGGTATTTTTGTACTTAACAAGGAATAAAAATTTGGAAAAGTCTGCTTAAGAGATTGTTGCATTTAGTGTCTGCATCATATGTTTCCTTATACAAATTGCCATTTGAAATGTGTTTCTATCATCAAATCTCTTGTGTTAACATGTAATTTTAAAGTACAAAACTACATGTTGAACTGTGTTCTTAATTTGGTTTTGGTTTTGCATATTTTCTGTAAAAGTACTGGCCCTTGGATGGTAACAAAATTTGCTAATTTTCACGCCAAGTTGGATTTCTCCACACACTTTTAACTACTCAGTTAACATTTATAAACCAAATCTTCCTTCCATATAGAAAAAATTAAAAATATTCCAATGATATGTTTTCACCACCATCTCACAGTGCGACAGATACCTGTACAAGTGCATCCATCCCCAAGAACTCCAATCAATGCTTCATCTAAGATAAGAAACAAAATACACAAGACACTAGCAGATGAGCAGAATAATTTAACTCCCATTATCATATCTCAGTTTATTTGCAAACAGGCCTGTTTCAAGTTTCAAGCGAGTTGAGAGATTATTCCCCAAGGGTGGTCACTTGCAGGCTTTTGCTCTTCATGAAGATTCTCAGATCTTTTGGTATCAGCTAAAGGGAGATGCCTTGGCAGAGGAAGTTTATGGAGGCTGAGTCAATACTGTTATCATACTATGGATAGGATGTGGCACTCAAACCTGCCAAATAAAACAGCAATATTTTTGAAAAGTGCTTTTATTTAACAATTCTTCTGCTGCTCTAGCTGTGCAGATAAAGTACTTTTTGTTAAATCTTATTCCAGAATAAAATATTGGTTTTCTGCAAATACTGTAGCCTGGAATTTTTTACAAATATTTTTAATTACCTGCACAAATTGATAAAAAGGTAAATCAGAAATAGATTTGCTTATGACCTCTTGGTTCTAATCAAAACTTAGTAGTGACAAACCAGTCCATGAGTGCCATACAAACCAGTCCATGAGTGCCATACAAATCAGTCCATGAGTGCCATACAAATCAGTCCATGAGTGCCATACAAATCAGTCCATGAGTGCCATACAAATCAGTCCATGAGTGCCATACAAATCAGTCCATGAGTGCCATACAAACCAGTCCATGAGTGCCATACAAATCAGTCCATGAGTGCCATACAAATCAGCAACACATATTTATAAATAATAAAAGGTAGGGTTTTGTAAGTGAAAAAGATAAAGTAAAATAAAAATAAGCATGTCTCAAGTTAAATCTTGGTTCCTTTCTCTGATTTAGTAATAGTTTTCTCATAATAGTGGTTTATATGATAACTTTCTTTGGGGAGACAGTCTGTGCAGATAGAGCCTTTTTTTATATCGTTCTTCTAGTTTTTATTTTTTTTTAAATATTGAAATAATGTGTTTTCTTTCAGTGCCAAATGCGAATATGTACATCCTGGTCAACCCAGTAAGAGTGACACTTGACTTTCCCACACTGCTTTGGTTCCAGTACTTCTTGTACAGTTTGGCGCATAATGTGGTTAGTATTAGTGTGTGTGTGCGTGAGTGCTTGTTTGCATGTGTGCACACGTCTGTGAATGCGCACTCACTCATGATTTTAACTGGACAGATATTTTCAAAACTGTTATAACACAATTGATCTACAAGTGGGGTCTTGTAGCCCTCGTGCACATCAGGAGGAGATATTTGAGCTGGGGACAGAGGTTTTCAGAGCTATGACACCAATGGGTCATAGTATTTTGACATGATTTATCATCTGTATTGTCAGCACTCAGCGGGAATTTGTAACCCTCTAACACATCAAGAGGAGATAATGTTCAACACTCTTGCCTATTGCAGTCTAGGAAAACTAGGAATATTATCAGCATTACTGTTATCTCTACTATAACTGCATATTTTAGAACCAAACTCTAAGTAGCATTTTTTTTTATTATTTAGCTGTAATTGCTTGTCTTAGATCCAGGAATGTTCTCACATTACTTTTGTTTTAAATACAGTTATGCATTTTAAACCCAGGAATATTATCAGCATTGCTTTTATCTTATATGTAAATATGTCTTAGACTCAGAAATATTATCTACATTACTTTTGTTTAAAATATAATTATACATTTTAGACCCAGGAATATTATCAGCACTTCTTGTGTTAAACATAATTATACACTTTAGACCCAGCATTATGTTTGTGTTTATATGTCTTAGACCATGTGGCCAACTTGTTCAACGCCAAGGGACACATAAACCCAAAATTTAAAGTTTACAGGACATTCATGATAAAAAAATATTTAATTACACCTTATAATTGAAAAAATACTTTTTGGTATGAGTGCGTGCCACAAAGCAGTTTTACGTGGACCATAACTGGACCATGCTGTCTTAGACCCATGAATATAATGATATTTGTTGATCCCTTATTGAAACTATTCTTATAAAAACTGTTAACGCTTGACAGTTATTATAAATAAATTTACCAGGTCTAAACACATGTAAAAATCATGCTAATAGAACACAGACTCATATAGAAAACAACAAAATGAAGACTCCTCAACATATTAACTAAATATGACAAAAAGAACAAAATTAAATAAGTGAAATGGATTCATAAATATATGGTTTGAATAAATGATTAGAGAAAAGAGACTGCTATTCTTGCTGATGAAAAATGTCTTGAGAATGGTCGTGGTCTTTTTGTATCTTTTGTATTTTTGGCAGCACATTCCAGATAAGCGGGCATTGTATCTTCCAGATAGATAGATCACACTTAAAAATGAATTGGACTTAACATTTTGTTTTGTGAATTCTGAAGATTAAGGGGGTGGAAGTCATATGATGAGAACAAGCTTCTAGAGGATGTATGCACATGAAATATTTAGAGCTGGAACGAGACACTGAAGCATGACAAGAGAAAAGTGTTTTTTTCTGGTATTCTGCTGAAAATGGGTAGCCAGTGAAAACTGTAGAGTACTGATGTGATATATTTAGTTCTTTGTACCTTAAGAATAATCTTAGATGTAGCAGAGAGATCAGCAGTGATGGATCAGAGATATTTTTATAGCAGCAATAATAAGAAACTTGTGAATAGTGCTGATTCGTCTCAATTCTGGATGTTATTCAACAAGTAATGAAACTGTGTTGGTGTAGGGGGAGAGAGAGAGAGTGCACACTGTCGCACTGGATTTCTAAGTGATTGACTAAATTTAATGGAAGTGTCACCAGTATTCATTGATTCTGGCAGGGGTGAGCATTTAAAGACTCTCTAAGAACAATAGGTATGAATTCCTTTGTATTGGTATGTTATTGCTCGTTATTCAAGTCTTGGCATCTGAAGCTTAATTATTCTTATTTTTTTATTTGGAAATTAGAAGCAGTTCAAATGGGGCAACCAGATTTATACACTTGAGTATCACCAACATTCAACTAGTGGAATGCATGATGACAATTTATAGTACTTGATAGGGTCTGCATGTACAGAACTTTTTTAAACTGGTCAGAGAAATGCCCGAGCTGGAATGCTTACCATTTTCTTATAATTAGTTACTTTGAGACAAATATGATTTGAAGCAGACATCAGTACCTTGTTGTTTAAACACATGCATCCGACAGAAATAAGATCGGCATTGTGTTTGTATTATAAACCAGGCATATTGTTTGTATTACTTTTGTCTGAAATGTAAAATGATATAATGCCTTCAAATATTATCATCATTGCTTTTATTCCATGTAAATTCATGTCTTCTGACCCCAAATTGTGATGTGATGATAAAGTGATTTATATTTTTGAAGGACATAGATCTGGGTGAACGAGACCTCCAGGAACACATTGACATCAAGCTGGAAGCTCTCATGCCCCGGGTACGTTTACGTTGTAATGATTAAAACGAGACAGGTCTTCATCTCATGATACACTTGTGTTGGCAACGCAGACACAAACAGATATTTTAGTCATGTATTTATCTAGGAAGACATATTCCATAACTTTAGGCCTGGACACATTCAAATGTTTTAATTTCATAAGCATCTTGAAAGACATAATCTATGGGTGTTGATCCCACATGTTAACTGTGAATACATGCAAATAGCTGTTTTCGTGGTATTGTATGTAGATAGGCACGTAAAGTATTTTGGTAGTTAAAATAGTATGTTGTCATGGTATCTAGTTGGCCAAGTAAAGTATTTTGGTAGTTAAAATAGTATGTTGTCATGGTATCTAGTTGGCCAAGTAAAGTATTTTGGTTCTTAAAATAGTATATTCTCATGGTATATAGATAAGCAAGTAAAGTATTTAATAGTCAAAATAGGTGGTTGTCATAATATATAGATAGGCAAGTAAAGTATTTAATAGTCAAAATAGTTGGTTGTCATGGTATATAGATAGGCAAGTAAAGTATTTTGGTAGTTAAAATAGTATGTTGTCATGGTATCTAGTTGGCCAAGTAAAGTATTTTGGTTCTTAAAATAGTATATTCTCATGGTACATAGATAAGCAAGTAAAGTATTTAATAGTCAAAATAGTTGGTTGTCGTGGTATATAGATAGGCAAGTAAAGTATTTTGGTAGTTAAAATAGTATATTGTCATGGTATATAGATAGGCAAGTAAAGTATTTGATAGTCAAAATAGTTGGTTGTCATGGTATATAGATAGGCAAGTAAAGTATTTTGGTAGTTAAAATAGTATATTGTCATGGTATATAGATAGGCAAGTAAAGTATTTTGGTAGTTAAAATAGTATATTGTCATGGTATATAGATAGGCAAGTAAAGTATTTTGGTAGTTAAAATAGTATATTGTCATGGTATATAGATAGGCAAGTAAAGTATTTGATAGTCAAAATAGTTGGTTGTCATGGTATATAGATAGGCAAGTAAAGTATTTGATAGGCAAAATAGTTGGTTGTCATGGTATATAGTTGGCCAAAGTATTTGATATTGTCATGGTATATAGATAGATAAGCAAGTAAAGTATTTAATAGTCAAAATAGTTGGTTGTCATGTTATGGTATATAGGTTGCCATCAATAGTATTTTAATAATTAAAATACATGTAGTATGTTGTTGTGTTGTGGTAATATAGTAAATGTTGCATGTAAAGTATTTTTATAATTTAATATGTTTATATATTTAACAGCATATCAACAGACTTCTATATATGAATAATTTCACAACAGTAAAAATATTTGAACAACTTATTGCTTAATTTAAAGGTTATATAATAACATGTTTTTTACTCTGTTTCGATTTTGTTATATTTTGTCAAAAGGACATTAACACATACATATGTAATCACTGACCAATAGAATAGGCACTTTATAAATCAGAATTTAGAGAACATATTGATAATAGCATTAACCACTTTATAGAATCTAAATTCAAATAACATATTTATCACTTTGGCCACTTAATAGAATTAAAATCATTACTTAATTATAAGTATTTAAAAAAAACAAAAACATTTAGACCTTCATATGCTGTACTTCATGTTTAGTTGTTGTACAAACCTTGTACTTGACAATTTCACTAAACTATTTCTCAATTTTAAAAATGGTTAGCATGTTTCTTATGTGCTCTTTCTTTTCATAAAGAGGTTTTTTTTATTAATACAAATTATAACTTTTTTCAGTAAATTTCATTCTTCTCATTCTTTTATTCTAAAGATCCTCTCACCTCAATTTGTTTTTGTATGATATTTTGATTATCTCCACTCTCTATTAATATTATTATTATATATTACCTCCTTGCCAGCTTTCACACATCTAACACATTATGTAGGCCACCTGGCCAGCTTTCACAAATCTAACATGTTCTGTAGGCTACCTAGCCAGCTTTCACACATCTAACAGGAGGCTTACATAACATGTTAGATGTATGTTGGCTGGCAAGGAGGCCTACATAATGTATTAGATTTATGAAAGCTGGCAAGATTGCCTACATAACATGTTAGATGTCTAAAAACTGGCAAGATTGCCTACATAACATGTTAGATGTCTAAAAGCTGGCAAGATTGCCTACATAACATGTTAGACATCTAAAAACTGGCAAGATTGCCTACATAACATGTTAGATGTCTAAAAGCTGGCAAGGTGGCCTACATAACATGTTAGATAAATCTAATACATTATGTAGGCCTCCTTGCCAGCCAACACACATCTAACATGTTATGTAAGCCTCCTAGCCAGCATTCACGCACTTAACATGTTATGTAGGCCACCTTGCTGGCTTTCACACATCAAATATGTTATGTAAGCCGACATTCATGCACCTAACATGTTATGTAGGCCACCTTGCTGGCTTTCAGTTAACTAACATGTAGACCATCTTCCAGCTTCTACTCTCCTAACATAGAGTGCCTGTTTCTTTTCCCAGATAATTGTACCAGCAGAGGAGAAAGTGGAGGCTCAACCTGAACGACCAGAAGCCATGCAGATGCAGATATCTAAACTGACAGCCTCCAACTGTCGCCTGTGTGATAAATTGACCTATGATGACTTGCGAAAGAGTCTTGATAAGTACTATAGCGGCCACCTGTTTCACTTGGGAGAATTTCCTTGTGATTCCTTGCCTTACCGACCCACGCCATGGCAACTGGAGAGGCATGCTAGCCACAAAGACAATCCATATATTGATAAACTGGTGAAAACTTTCTTAGAGTCGGACCCCAATCTGCTACAGCGCCCTGATGCAGGGGTGACACATTCCATTCATACTAACAGCTTAAAGATGGAGGCAGCTAGTGATGTTTGGGGGCTGCATCTTGAACAGGTGTTTGACTTTGTCTTTAGTTTATTAATAGATGTCTGATTTTGTCTTTAGTTTATTAATAGATGTCTGACTTTGTCTTTAGTTTACTTATTAGTGTCTGTGTGTCTTTAGTTTACTTAATAGTTTCTATGTCTTTAGTTTACTTAATAGATGTCTGATTTTGTCTTAAGTTTACTTATAGTGTCTGTCTTTAGTTTACTTAATAGTGTCTGGGCCTTTAGTTTACTTAATAGTGTCTGGGTCTTTAGTTTAGTTTAGATTAATAAGTGTCTGACTTTGTCTTTAGTTTACTAAATAGGTGTCTGACTTTGTCTTTAGTTTACTAAATAGGTGTCTGACTTTGTCTTTAGTTCAATTTATAGTTTAATTCATAGTTATCTGAAGTCTTTAGCAAGTCACCACCTCTGTTACCCTGCACATTTACCTCCCTTAGAATTAACGAGAGAGGATAGGTAAAATTCAACAATTTATTAAAACTAAAATAATAAACAAGAATGAAGTTACAGTTTACAATAATCTCATCAATCACACAAGGCAATAATACAGAGATCGCAGATCTTTCAAACACTTATAGCAATAAGCTTATCAATTAGAAAAATAAATAGTTAATCAATTCCATAGAATTAGAACAATTACTATAGAAACTTAATCAATCAAAGAAATATGTCATCAATAACTCAGTCACTACAATGACTATCAAAAGAAGAAATTAAGAAATAAGAAATTTACAATAATCAGAGAACACAACACAGATACATTGAATGAGCATATGTACGATTCACTTGGTTTGTTTCTGCATGTGGTGGTCTCAGTCTCTGTGGTGTTGAGCAGCTGGCTGGCGAAAAATACAGGATACTGTTGCCAAACCTTGAAACAGTTCTGAATACACATGCAACGTCCGGGTGAATTATATTAGTCACAGTTCTTGACACAAATATATAGTTATACAGTTCACAGTCACTTTGCACAATCCTCAAGTGCAATAAGCGGTCTTGCTCATTTTCCCCACGCCTGGTGTGATCCTCACAGCACTTAGTCAAAATCAATCCTAGCTTAAATTACTTGCCACTCACTTTATAGCTGTTATGACTTCCCTCGTCGGACCTGTCCTTTTCCACTTTGACAAGTATACGCCTTGACAATTATGAATTTTCATCACCGATGCCGGTCTCCCTGACAAAGCACCTTCCTGGTTTTGAAATACTCCCCATCATAAACTTCCCTGTTTATGTCATATGCGTCAGCAACACGGCATTCGGTAACCCTCCATCAAATACGACTCAGAGTCCTGACGAGAAATCACTGCTTACTGTCCATCTCCGTTGTCTTTGAATAAGCCAACTGTAGACTTGTTGTAGCACACTGGCGAAGGACAAGTGACTTTCGAAGCTGTAACAAGTATAATGATTTTTGCGTACATCAGTGTTCGTATTTACAAAGTTCTAAAGTCTGTAATCTTATTCTCGTTTCTCGTATTATATTTCTCTACAACTTGTTCATTTTTAATTCTTTAACATCGAGAATAAAATTACAAGTTTCAATCATTCAAGTTAACAGAAGTTATTACACAAATAAAATAGAATTCAATAAAATGCAATAAAATCTGTTAAAGAAAAATCTTTGTTACAAATAGTGATTAATTAGACCAGACATACTTCTATTGCTTCTCTAACCATAGTAAGTCGTAATACAGGCCTCCGTTTTCTTAGAGTGATTTAATTTTAATTGAGTGCGGCTATTTAAACAAGTTATTGTTTTTTTGGTGCATGCTGACAAATGCATGCGAAAACTGAGCATCTGTCTTTGGGTCATAATTTAGTTCTTTGTCCCCCCTTTTGTCTAATAGTCATGGTTGAGTTGCTATCTTCCAAAGACTGGACTTTCTAAGGTAGGTTTGGTCTCTAGAGCATTCCCCGTTGGCGCATCAGGTTCCGTCCCTCTGCCCTGCGATGTGTGCAGTTATGTATTCGGAGCTCTCCGCAGTGAGCTGTCTTACATATTACTTTTTGACCCATGCAACTATTCAATTTATTATGCTATTCTTCTCCAGAATAATAATCTTATTATTATTCTTACTATTTAGTTTTTACCTTCTTCAAATTAAGTCAGAAAAAATCATGCATTATAATTAAATATATACAAAATAATTATAATATAAGCGGATTGTATTTTCGGTTTTACATATACATATATTAATATGAAATATAAAAACTGCTTCAGCCAAGTCAAAATGTTTCAGTTGATGAATACATGGAGAGATAACAAAACTACATGACTTATGTCAACCATTCATAATGCTAATGGACATGCTTATGCTAAAAGAAAAACTAAAGTTAATAAAATGTCAGTGAACCACATGGAAAGCACCATTTTGTTAAGGGCTATAATAAGTACAGTCGAGTCCACTTATTTCGGCCTCGGTTAACTTGCCAACCCTAGTAAGTCGACATTTTTGAAGTGGAACCGCCAAATTCCCTCTTTGTCTTAGCATTTTCTCATCGGTTACGTCGATTCTTTTATGTTGCCGAACCCTAGTATCTCGGGCACAAAAGAGTGCCAAAATCGCCACTTAAGTTGGTTATCTCGACCCTACTGCTGACTAATCACTAACAATAAATGACCATGTCTTGTTAAAAACTGCAGCTTAAACTTAAGAAGGACATTGTTTTCTTGGTGTTTGCCACGGGCAAAATAGGCACACTGTTTGTTGCCCTTCAACTGGTTCAGAACTTATGTTAGCCCACTTTGAAGTAACCGCTTGTCCGCTTGTAGGATATTTTCAGAGGCGGCTTCGGCCCCCTCCCCCCCCCACTGACGGAGAGCTGTTGAGGGTGTGCGCCTAATAGGTGCGATCTGTTTTACCCCCTTCCTCCTGCCCTCCACCTTAGACGCACCGGGAGGCAAGAAGCAAATCAAGACGAGAACATCATGAAGATGAAAGGCCTAAACACACACACACACACACACACACACACACACAGACAGACACACACACACATACAAAATGACTCGCGAATTTAATTTTGATACTGGTTAGCTTTTTGTAAAAACGAACTTTGACACCCTGCAGATTTTTTTGATTTTGTGTACAATCTTTGTGTTTGCAATGTTGGAGAATACATGTATCGAGAATGGACGGTGGACCAACTTCCCTCTTTGTTAACATTTTCTTATCAGTAATGGCGATTCTTTTATGTTGCCGAACACTAATACAATGTCTGTTTGTTTCTTTCTTTCTTTCTTTGTAATGTACTGTCTAGCACAAAAGAGGACCCGAATCACCACTTAAAATCAGTCCTTCGTCGGCTTTTGAAAATGTTAGTTACCGATGCCACTTCGCCATCTCGCTAACAATAAAGGGCAAACTAGGCACACTGTTGCTCTTCAACTGGCTTACACCTCTTAAAGTTACCTTTGAAGTAACCGCTTGTAAGATTCGACACCCCCCTTCCTCCTGCCCTCCACCTTAGACGCACACAAAATGACTCGCAACTTTAATTTTGATACTTCGTTAGCTTTTTGTAAAAAAAAAAAAAAAAAACGAACTACACGTACACCACAGATTTTTTTGATTTTGTGAGCAATCTTTGTGTTTGCAACGTTGGAGAATACATGTATCGAGAATGGACGGTGGACCAACTTCCCTCTTTGTTTTTTTTTTAGCTTGCCGATCGCGTCATCAAACAAATTGCGGCAACGCTGTTGTGTAAAAAATCACCAAACACGTGCATGTACATTGTACATTCTCATTCATTAACGCACAGCATGTACATAAAGAAATTTCAAGCACGTTATATGTAATATTGAAGCATTTGTTTTCAAGTAGAATGTTAAAGGCAAAAGGCAACAAAGCAGTTTAGACTTTGTACAGAAACCATATTTACCGCGTGTACATAAACCTTTTGTTGTTAGCAAACACGTACACATATGTACATTTTTATAGCATGCCGATCGCGTCATCAAACAAATTGCGGCAACGCTGTTGTGTAAAAAAATCACCAAACTCGTGCATGTACATTCTCATTCATTAACACACATCATGTACATAAAGAAATGTCAAGCGCATGTTATAGTACTATAATATATTGCCGCCATATTGGTTTTCTGTAATCTCGATCTTTAGTTATCTCGACACTTTTTGGCAAACCCCTAGGCCCTCGACATATCCGGACTTGACTGTATATGGGTTGGGTGGATAAAAGTGGGCTGTTAATAAATAAACGAGAAAAACAATTAAGTTCTAAGTTCTGGAAGATATTATTTTCATTTTATAGATATTGCATGGATTAATGCTTACATTTATTTGAGAATGAAAGGAAAAAATATAGATAAAGAAGAACTTAAAAGACCAGCTAGATATGGACAAATTGATTTTACAGAAGAATTAGTTAGGGGAATATAGGTTTGTCATTGTACCTGTTGCTACAAAACCACCAATTATTTCTCACATGCTGTGGATCCTGAGTTTACTGATGTTCATATTGAAATTGTAATTGTAGTATTAAACTATGAAAATTGAGAAAAAAATAAGTGCTAGGTGTATAATTTGTGACACTTTGCCTTTAGTTCACACTGCAGGTGTCTAACTTCATCTTTACAGTATATTTGTCTAATTTCAGTTGAATTTACAATCAAGATTTGTCTTTACATTCAATGATCATTTGTTGTTTTTCTTCACTTGAACTATGTCTGTCTTCATTTGATATAACAAGTCCTTAAGGTCCTTAATTTGATATAACAAGTCCTTAAGGTCCTTAATTTGATATAACAAGTCCTTAAGGTCCTTAATTTGATATAACAAGTCCTTAAGGTCCTTAATTTGATATAACAAGTCCTTAAGGTCCTTAATTTGATATAACAACTCCTTAAGGTCCTTAATTTGATATAACAAGTCCTTAAGGTCCTTAATTTGATATAACAAGTCCTTAAGGTCCTTAATTTGATATAACAACTCCTTAAGGTCCTTAATTTGATATAACAAGTCCTTAAGGTCCTTAATTTGATATAACAAGTCCTTAAGGTCCTTAATTTGATATAACAACTCCTTAAGGTCCTTAATTTGATATAACAAGTCCTTAAGGTCCTTAATTTGATATAACAAGTCCTTAAGGTCCTTCATTTGATATAACAAGTCCTTAAGGTCCTTAATTTGATATAACAAGTCCTTAAGGTCCTTAATTTGATATAACAAGTCCTTAAGGTCCTTCATTTGATATAACAAGTCCTTAAGGTCCTTAATTTGATATAACAAGTCCTTAAGGTCCTTAATTTGATATAACAAGTCCTTAAGGTCCTTAATTTGATATAACAAGTCCTTAAGGTCCTTAATTTGATGTCACAGGTGTCTGACTGTCATAATTTCAAACAACAGGTGTCTGTCTTAACTTGGTATGAGAAATGACTGTCTTAACTTGTTATAGCAGGTGTCTAAGTCTGTTTGAATTAGTCATGACAGGTGTCTAAACATGTCTTAATTTATTACAACATGGGTCTAAATCTAACTTAATTTGATATAACAGTTGTCTGACTTCACTTTGTCTTTGTTTTGCACAACAAATGTCTGACTGTTTTTTATATATTAATAGATGTTGGGCACCATTTTTCCTGTTTTAAGAGCCTTAAAATTTCTAAATAGCATTACTTGTATTTTTTAAATTATTATTTTTTAAATTTGTTTCTTTCACTTAACTGCAATTGGTAACATATATATAATGAGCAATAGATTATGATGGCTTGCTAATGTTAAGTCTGACTGATAATTTTCTACTTCAAGTCTTTGACATTTAATATTACATTACTCCATTCTGCTCTCCATCAGGTTTGGGTGGAGTTTTTAGGTGTGCAGAACTTCCGGAGCAGGCCAGTACCATGCATAGAGGCATTCCCCCTTACCCTGTGGTTGGCTATCAGCTATGCTAACATTCCCCAGAATGCTGAGCCCAAAACAACTATGCTTGGCAAATCCTCCGAGAAATCAGATTTGAACTCTCCACCGTCCTGCCAGCAGAAACGTGGTAGTCAGCAGGAAGATGACTCTTGTGACAAGCGTCCTTCACACCTCCCATTGGGAGACATGGAAAGTCAGGATGAACAAATGACCGAAAGCTTTGAGGATTCACGGTCGCTCCTGTCCATGGACCCAGACCCACACTTACAGACTACCGACTCCATATTCCTTCTCACTAACTTTGCAGCCAAGATGCGTGTACAGATGAACCATTTCCAATACCTGTTCCTTAGCAAGATGACAGAATCATTAACAAAATTCACAGAGGAGTTAGCAGCTGACTTGGCATTGTGGGGCAGCACCAGAAGTTTTGTCACCCACATCCCTCTCTCATTTCCTGATGCCGAGCTGGCCATTGTCTGTCCATACCAGATGCACCAGCGGACCTTCTCTGACGATTTTAGCTCTAGCATTCCCAACATGTCAGATGTGTTCAGTGTGCTTAGTAGTGGTGGTGGTGGTGGTGGTGCAACTGCTGAGGATGTTGCAGGTGGCCGAACAGCATTAGATAATACACATATTTCACAATCATTTGCCAAGAATAATAGTGAGTAAATTTTAATGGAGTTTTTATTTTAGATTTCAAAATTCTATGTAATGTGTTTTGAAGTTTGTTTACTGTTGAGTGTGATTGTATATGTTATTCTATGTAGAAATGACCTACATTCTGCTCTCTGTATCACCCACAGTTCTGTGAAAGGGACACAACTAAAACTGTATAACATAAGATAAGCACACTAAATCCATATAAAGAGATGTCATTTGAAATGCTACTAAGTTGACAGTTTGTATCAGCTAATGAGTGCATTATTTAATACAGTGGACACCCGTACTTTACCGTTGATTCAATATACAATTAGATCATTTTACGGTGGACTCCATAAATAAAATAAAAGTTCACTGTATGATCAGAATAAACTAATTGTGGGCTTACAATTGCCATAAAAAATGATTTATTATTGGGTTCACATTACAATATATTTCACAGTATTATGCAGTCTTTTGAATGGATTAATATCATGTTACAGGAGTACACTAACCCATACTCTTGGAATAGATAAAGGAAGTAAAAACAGAATCCTGCAATATACAAAACAATTTGAAAGTTACAATTTAAAATTCAGTTTGGTAATTATTTTTTTTTAGCTGTTCTTTAAATTGTATCCAGAATACCTAGTTCTAGCATATTTTCACTGCAATTAGCTTCAGTATTCTGTTGATACATTTATTTCCTATATTTAGTTCTTTTCCTGCATTCACCTCTTGTCCATGCATCAGCATGAAAATTACTATTCTTTAAAAGTTAAATGAACTGAATATTTTGATTTAGTTTAACATATTTTTCTCAAAATTTTACAAACTTTACCACTATACCAGTCTTGATATAAACACTTTAAAGCATAAAATACTTAAAATAGTACTTTATGCTCTTAGAAGTGTCCCTATTAAAAACAAATATGGAAGTTAGATGATGATGTCCCCAAAAGTAGATGGCAAAACTATTCAAAATCAGAAAATTGTCATGAAAAGTTCAAATTATTGCAAAATATTTAATCATACCTATTTTTGAAAGTTCAAAATTTGATAGTTAGCACAAACCCACTTAAGTTAATTTTAAAGAATAATAAAATCTAACTAAAACAACCTCACATTATTGACCTATTCTCATTCATAACATATATGGTTTTTTTAAAGTTAATCACATTTGTTTGCTCCTGAATTACTGTGCATATGTGAACCTAATGGCATCAGGTGTCCTACAGAAATAACATTATTTGTTGTAATATATTAATGTACAACATTTGACAACTAATTTTCATTTAATAGTGAAATTTTAAATTACTTGATGTAACACAAAAATTTTCTCTGTGTAAAAATAGATACCTTTTTGAGCAATGCAGAATTGTTTGGTAACAAATACCAATGGTTGTGAGCAATATCTTATTGACATTTGATTTGTGAATGTTTTACAAATCAAATGCCAATGAGAAAATTTGGCTATGTTCCTTACTCCTCAATTTGGCTACCTCAGAAATCATGATACATTTTTTTTTTTTTTTAACAAATTCTTCCCTTTCCTAAAGTAATTCTTGTTATGTCGATGAACATATTTTTGTGCCTGTTTGCCCACAAGGCACCTAAAAGTGTGAGGTTGTCTGAACCTAAAACCACCATGGCACTAACAAAAACATTCTTTATATGAGTAGTGACTTTAAATTTGAATCCACTAACAGTAACACTAGCATTCCTTTAATCCTTGTGTAAATAATGACCTTTGATTTAGCTAACAGAAGCTATGGTGACAGTCTTAGACAACATATCTTGATATTATATACGAGCACTCAGTTTTCTTATAATTATTTTCTTTTGTGTCTTCTTTGCTTACAGTTACATCAGAAAATCTATATTTGACAAATGAATACACTACAGATGATATTATTCCTCTGAACAATGACAGAAATACAAAACCTCTTAATACTTTCACATCTGAAGAATTAACTGGGGCAGCCCAGATCAGGAACCAGACATATCTTAATGGGTCTCAGCTTTATATGTCTGCTAACCAGTCACTGCCTAATATGGGGGTGTCCGCTGGCAATGACTCTGGCATTGATGTGGATCGGAAATCCTTACAGAAGAATGTTAAATCTGGAACCAAGAGTGCAGATGTGAAGAAAGTATTTTCCTCTGCATTTTCGAACATTTCAAACCTTAAAGACAAGCTGAAGAGCACTTTTGATGACAGTCAGTCCCTGTCAGATGACGTGGACTCCCTTTCAATAAGGACAGACACTTCTGATGATGATGACTTTGAGCAACTCTCACTGGATGATGCTGATGAAATCCCTGCCTTTGTCCATGAGGGCCAATCCGAGTCTGGCTCCATTCCAGACACTTACAGTGATATGGACTTGTCCAGCATCTATGCTGAAAGTTCCACAACTAAGGGACGAGAAATGGTAAGTAGGATTGCAGGAATTGTAATTAACAATGAGAAATGGTAAGTAGGATTGCAGGAATTGTAATTAACAAAGAGAAATGGTAAGTAGGAATGAGAAATGACTAGTAGGGAAATGGCATGTAGGAATGCAGAATTGGTAAATAGGGATGTGGAAATGGTAAAACAGAGATGCAGGAAATGCAAGTAGGAGTACAGAAATGGTATTGGTAAGTAAAAATGCAGAAATAGTACGTAGGAATGTGAAATGTTAGTATGAATTTAGCTTTCTAGCCTACTGTCAGAGGGTGTTTTTGTTACAGAAATTGGCTCTCCAACCTACTGAAAAAGGAAATTAGCTCCTGGAAAAATAAATTATTTGATATAATAATTAAATATTTATACACCTAGAGTCTGATTGGGTGGGTGGAAGGATTGCTGATGAGTGATAAATTTCAAAGAGATGGAAGTTTCGAAAACACTGGTGCAGTAAGAATTAAGGAGAAGAAGACCGGTATTGTTTGTAATGTGTGTTCTAAGACCCTTAGTCTTTTCACTTTCTCTCTTTCAGCATGTACCTTTTGTTCCTATGTAAGTACAAATTCAGTACAAATAGGTCACTCTTAGAAGTCAACCATCTGACAGCTTTGAAAAGATGTATGTGTGGGTGGTGGGGCGTTATTACAGGAATGTGAATATTTTGACCTAAGTATATATTTGTGGACAAGTGTTTAATTGTTGGGGTTGTTTTTTGTTTTTTTTTGTAGGGGTGTGAGTGGAGGGGGGGGGTATTTTATATGCTTCTTCCTGCTATACCCCAACTAGATTAAGAATAAGTTCTCTAAGAAAATATACTAAAGAGAAAAGCTTTTTCATTTTTCAACTTTGCCATAGAGTTGTTTTATGGTGTATTTACTTATATTTTTAAATATTACTAAAACATTTTTGAGAAGATATATGTAAATTGTGGTGAATGGAAATAGAAGCTTGTCGTTGGTGAGTTTAGTATTTAACAAAAACATATCTTTGGCAGGTGTGTTTGATTCTGCTCAAGTTGGACAAATCTGAGCTTGTTGTGCAGATCAGCGACCATGGTACTGTTTTATCTGCTCAGGTATCAAGCATTATGATCCACCAGCCTGGAAATGTTGGCTATGATGAGTTTTATGGAAAGTTCTCCTCATCCAAGGGTAAATAATCTTTGTTTTATAACAGGTTTTTCTAGCTGTCATGAAAATATGACATCATTAAGTGTTGGATTTCTTTGAAGCACATTATAAGAATATAATAAATGGATTTCTGATAAGAAGAAAATGGGACTGGTTTGTACTTGAATATATAGTAGTAACAACAGAAAATTCTCAGTGTTTGTACTGAGTTATCTTATGACTATAGGAAATGAAGGCTAAAGGCTGACCTCAGAGTTACAAAGTTAATTTTTTTGCTTTTATACTGTTTATTGGCACACCATTATGTGCAGGTGACTTGCTGCATCTTTATTGTAATATTAATATTATACTCTATCACAATTAGGTTTATTGATACATTATGACATATTGTTGATGATATATGTTTATTACAATATTAATATTTTACTGTATATCACAATAACTAGGTTTATTGATACACATGACATATTGTTGATAATATATGCTTATTACAATATTAACATTTTACTGTATATCACAATAACTAGGTTTATTGATACACCATGACATACTATTGATGATATGTGCTTATTACAATATTAATATTTTACTGTAAATCACAATAAATAGGCTTATCAGTGTTCAAGTCCTGTTGCATTATGTATGCTTTTTAATATTATAATATGTTATATTAACTAATAAACTAGATATATCAGTACACTATTAAAGTACTGTTGAATTCATGCAGTCTTACTTGTTTTATAATATGTATTATATTTTAATAGTTAGGTTTATCAGTACACCCTTTTAAGTAGTGTTGACTGGACACTTCTTTATTAGCAAAGCATTGTCTATAGCATTGTGTTTTCTTCTTTACTTCTTTATTAGCAAAGCATTGTCTATAATAGGGGTGGGCAAACAGTGGTCCGCATGCGGCCCGGCAATTGATATTATGTGGCCCTGAGGGCATTTAGAAATTAAAGAAAAGGGCCTTGCAGTGTCAAACTGTTAGCACAGTCACGCTTGACGGACAAAATCGTCACTAATTGATTCGGGCTAACATTTAACTACCCGCACGCTGTACTGACAAAAGAAAAGACCACACCCAGTCAAACTGTTAACTCTAATTGCAATCAAGGAAGTCTGCTACAATCACTTTCTGGCTAGAGATAGAGAGGGGAAGGGGTAAACCCATCAAGGACGAATAGGACGCGCTATATTGAGGTGGACAAATGTGAACAGGAACCAGTATGGTAACTGCTATCAAGGAGGTTAGGACATTGTGTTGAAGCAAAAAAATGTAAACTGGTCCAGATGGATAGTCCCTATCCACTGAAACCCGAGCCCATAAACACTCCGTCATATCCTATGGCAAGGCACTGTGATAATACTCATTGTACAAGATTTCTGGTCCAGCTTGAAAGGCAGTCGTCACTGCACTTTGGTAAGATATCTATTTGATCTAGACTTAGAAATAAATTGTGTTAAAATATCATTCACATGTTGGGTTAGAATTATTCGATTGAGATATATTAGAATTATATTGACTTATGGATATGTATAATTCATGTTGAAATACTGTATCAATGAATGAAGGATGGAGCTGATCAATTCTTTTGCAGACATGTTGTAAGATGAATGAATGGTGAGAAAGCAAAAGAAGATAGAAGAGTTAAGAATTGTTCTAAGCGCTACGCACCATGTTTTGCAGTGAGTAGCAAGTGCGCCTTTCTTCATTAACCGTTGTATCCTGCTTGGAACGACCAGCACCAAAGCCCACAGGGCCAACTATGGAACTCTAAGACTTCAGTTGGAGACTGATTCAACTCTTGGGGTCCAACCTCCAGACTTCATCAGTCATCTTATTTATAGTATAAGTAATTGTAAATTAACATTGTCTGTCATTACCCTCACTGTGTGATCAATGGTATCACCGAATAGGGAGACAACTCCTCGCCACATCTATGACTCAGGTCAAGAATATCATTATTAACTCTGACTCTTCTTCTTACTCGATCATATGTAATGACTTAGAATTGGATATATTGTAGAATAGTGATTGTCTAGATTAGAAGATTAGAAATTGGACTTTAACATGAAAACTATTTCTTTCAAATTATTGTGTATTGTTATTATAGATATTATTTTATAATAAATCTTTATTTCATGTTATATATTTCTTACGCTTGCCTTAATGCATGTCTGAAGTAGTTAGTGGGTGGATGGGGGGTTATATATTAACACACCAGGCATGTCACAAATAAAACGATTTTTTTTTTAACGATTTATTTTGCAAGAAAATATTAAATTTAAAAGTTTTTTGCTGTTATAAATTATTTACAATGTTCAAATTAATTTATTTGTTGTAGTAGTCTTGATATATTTCAGAAATTTATTCTGAGTTTACTTCTTGTTTTCCGAATATTTTATTTTCACACACAGCCGGAAGTAGGTTTTGTTTCATTTCCTTTTTAAAGTTTGTAATTTGTAAAATTCTAACAAATTTTATGAAAACAATGAGTGTCACTATAAAATGTAAGATTGAAGATGAATGCCGTGTTTTTAATGATGAATGGACAACTAAGTACTGTTTTATAAAAGTTGGTAGCAAATCAGTTTGCTTGTTGTGTCATGAGTCAGTGGCTGTCTTCAAGGAGTACAATTTAAAAAGACACAACCAAACAAAACATTCCGATTTCAGATACAATTTAACAACCGAAGAGAGGAAAAGGAAATGCCTGGAGCTGGTGAAAAATTTAGAGAAACAGCAAACTGTTTTCACTAAAGTCTTCAATTCAAGATGCTGCAACAGAAGCTAGTCTGGTGCTGTCACACAGAATTGTAAAACACAACAAGCCATTTTCTGATGGCGAGTTCATCAAGGAATGTTTGCTAGATGCAACAAACATTATGAGTCCAGAACAAAAAACCAAATTTGACAACATTACTTTATCAAGGAGAACTGCGGTCAGACATGTTGACAAGATAAGTGACAAAATTTGATGCATAAACTTCAAGATGCAAGTAAACAATTTTTGTGGTACTCTCTTGCATTGGATGAGAGTACCAATGTACATGATACTGCCCAATTATTTATATTTATACGTGGAATAAACACGTCTTTCAAAATCACTGAAGAGTTACTGAGTGTTGAGTCACTCAAAGACACAACCACCGGCCATGATATATTCAGTGCTGTTAATAACTGTATTGAAAGAACTGGGTTGGTTTGGAACAAGATGGCAAGTGTTACAACTGACGGAGCTTCTGCTTTGACCAGAAAAAATGTAGGTCTGGTAAAGCTGATAAGTGATAAGATTAAAGCAGAATATCCTGACCACACATTATTACCACTTCACTGTGTGATCCATCAAGAAAATCTGTGTAAAACTGTTTTGAATATCATGCATGTTATTGACCCAGTTGTCAGTGTCATCAACCTCATCAGATCAAGAGGACTTAACCAGAGACAGTTCAGGGCATTAGTTGACGATTTGGAAACTGAACATTCCGATGTGCTGTACTACACCAGTGTTCGATGGCTGAGTCTCGGCAAGGTGTTGAGGCGTGTGTGGGGCCTCAGAGAAGAAATAGTGATGTTCCTAGAGATGAAGGGCATTGAATGTGACTTTAAAGTTTAATACTAACATTGTCAATAAAGAGTGGAAGTTAGACTTTATGTTTGCCATTGAAATTATGGAAAAGTTAAATGAACTGAATGTCAAACTTCAGGGCAATTGTGTGTTTGCACATGTAAAATCATTTCTGGCAAAACTCACTGTTCTCCAGACAAGCAAGTGAAAAAAAGTTTTGCTACTTCTCTTTGCTGAAACAAGAAACCATTTCTGATGAAATGACTGAAAAGTATAAAGCCAAATTAGATGCACTGACTGATGAATTTGGAAGGAGATATAAAGATTTCAAGAACTTAGAGCCACAGTTCAATATTCTCTGTTCTTCTCTTAGTGCAGAAGCTGATACAGCCCCGGAGAACATACAGATAGAGCTTCTTGACTTTAAGCAGATCATGACCTGAAAGAGAAATTCAAATCAGATGGTTTGCTGGATTTCTATGGATCTTTTATCAGAAGAATTATTTCCCAACTTAAAAAACTTTGCAGCTACTGTTATCATTGTTTGGATCAACATACATTTGCGAACAAGCATTTTCTTGCTTGAAGATCAACAAATCAAAGAATAGGTCTTTATTGTCAGACTGCAACTTGCATGCTGTCATGTGAATTTCAGCAAATAAACGTGCTCCAGATTTCAAGAATATTGTTTAAAAATTGCAAGCATACATACATCTCATTAGAAATCAATAATTGTAATGACAATATAGTCAGTTTGTGTCTAAATTAAAGCCATTGATAGATAATTTTAAAAATTTATTATAATAAAAAACTGTAAAATCTTGTTAACAAATTAGTAAAAGTGTTAGTCCATATTGTAAAATATAATGTATAAATGTATAAATAAAATAAAATTGCAATAATTGGTTATTTATAGTTTTATACTGTTTAATAACCTATAAATAATTCATAATTACTTATTGTGATAGGTTGCTGTAAACAAAGTGGGTATAATATATATATGTGCCCCCCCCCCCCCAATAGCTTTACATTTGTCAATTGGCCCTTATGCACAAAAAGTTTGCCCACCCCTGGTCTATAGCATCGGTATTCTTGTATACTTCTTTATTAGCAGAGTATTGTCTATAGCATTGGTATTCTTTTAATTCTAAGATTAATTTATCCACTGATGAATTCATTGAAATTTATTTCATTTACTTTACCCTATTTTCATTACATTTTATATTTGTTACTTTTATGTGATGTGGCTGTTCACATCATTCTGATTGTACTATTTGACCTGACTGTTGACCTCATTCTGTTTATTAATTTATCCAACTGTTCCATTTCATTTTTATCATTTGACTTTACTGTTCACAGCATTCTGTTTGTACCAATTAACTTGACTTTTCATACCATATAATTCTATTTGTACTAATTAACATGGCTATTCACAACTTATCATTCTGTTTGTACCATTTGGCAAGAATTCACCTAATTATGTTTTACCATTTGGCATAACTGTTCACATGTTTGTGCCATTTGGCATGATTGTTCACGTCATTCTATTTGTACCACTTAGCATAATTGTTCACATTCTGCTTGTACCATTTGACATGACCGTTCACATATCATTCTGTTTGTACCATTTGACATGACCGTTCACATATCATTCTGTTTGTACCATTTGACATGACTGTAGTGTTCACACATCATTCTGTTTGTACCCCTAACATAACATTAACACTACTCTAATTGCATCATTGAACCATGACAATTAACACTCTTGTATATCATTTGACATGACATTTGGCACTGTGGTGTATCACTTAACAGGCACTGATTTTGTTACTTGGCATAACAGTTAACATTTCTCTGTATCACTTCACATGACATTTGGCACTATTCTAACTTCATTTCTTTTAACCTTTGTCACCAATTAGATTGGATAAACTAATACCTCATTTATCATTGTTTAGATTATCTGATGGTAACAATGCAGTTAAATTTGCTCCTGTTTCTTGCATTACTTCATGTCATCTGCTTTGTTACAATCACCAGGCTTTCTTCAGGATGAGATTCCACCACTTGACCTGCCTTCTGCCTTTCCCATTAAGTTGAAGTATACGATTCCTGTGGTCCAGCCCTTATCTGACACCACACTCACTGAGACAAACATGGCCTCAATAGCAAATATTTGGTCTGTGAGTGTCAGTGTTCAAGATTTTAGCCTGCTCTTCAAGATGTCTGGAATCGCATGTCTGACAGATTTCTTTCAGACGGAGAGTGTCCCACAAGTTGTACCCATGTCTATCTCCGTGCGCAACTTTTTGCTCGTGTTAAATGTGAGTTTGTTGATATTGATGTGAAGTTATATGTGAATTTGTTGTAATTGATGTGAAGTTTTATGTGAGTTTGTTGTAATTGATGTGAAGTTAAACGTGAGTTTGTTGTTATTGATGTGAAGTTAAACATGAGTTTGTTGTAATTGAGGTGAAGTTAAATATGAGTTTGTTGTAATTGAGGTGAAGTTAAATGTGAGTTTGTTGTAATTGATGTGAAGTTAAATTAATCATTCAACTTTGGTTGGCTTTACAGTATTCTGCCAAAATGTGCACATTGCCTCAGTGGACAACTTAAATGAGATAAACATTTTGTTTTAATTAATTTCTAAACTTCAGGCTTAAAGGCACTTTCAGGTTAGTCTGACCTAAAACTTTTGTAAGTACAGTGTAAATACAAATTACAATGACTTAAAATTGGCTGTAACATAATACAGAAAATGTGTCATAAAACAGAGTTATGGGGTAGAGTTTGTTATTACTAGGATGTAGCTGTTGGATTCCTAAATGATGTCTAGTTCCTATATGTGTCTTATATCAGTTCACTGACAAATGCGCGAACGACAAATTCACGACGACAAAATCGCAATCAACAAAAGCGCGATGATACATCGTACAAGAATGTAATAATTTAATAATGTAATAATTTAAATCATATAAGAATGTAATAATAACATATGTAGATATCAATATTACGATACACAAAGCAATGTTAAGAGATACTGTGTGCAAATAATCCTCCCACAAAGACAATGAAAAAAATTAAGCATATATCAAATCTTAATAATTTTATTTAAAGATCAATATTATGAGATACTATGTGCAAATAATCCTTAAACAAAGGTAAAGTTACGTAATAGAGCGAACATATATAACACTTCCTGGACCGTGTCGAATGCAGCTATTCAAACTTAGCATGCCATTTTTTACTTGGCGATGTATATCGTGATTTTGTCGGCACGAATTTGTCGATTTCAAAGAACGCAATTTTGTCGTTGCGATTTTGTCCATCGCAGTTTTATCGGCGCGCAATTGTCGGCACGCATTTGACGGTCACCTCTTATATCTAGTTATTGTCAGCTTTAAAGACAATGCCATGGAGCATGCAGATGATCTAATTATCTAATGCAGTAAAGATGACAGTATAATAATGGTGCAGTAGAATAACCTAATTATCCAGGCCTTCTAAAGACAGTGACATCATTAACAGAGTTGTCATATGCACACTTAATGAATGTGGTCTGCTGCAAAAGACAACAGAGCAATCATACATATACCTAATGAATGTGGTCTGCTGCAAAAGACAACAGAGCAATCATACATATACCTAATGAATGTGGTCTGCTGCAAAAGACAACAGAGCAATCACACATATACCTAATGAATGTGGTTTGCTTCTAAAGACAGTGACAGAGCAATCATACACAGACTTAATGAATATAGTCTGCTTCAAAGACAGTGACAGAGCAATTATACACAGACTTAATGAATATAGTCTGCTTCTAAAGACAGTGACAGAGCAATCATACACAGACTTAATGAATATAGTCTGCTTCTAAAGACAGTGACAGAGCAATTATACACAGACTTAATGAATATAGTCTGCTTCTAAAGACAGTGACAGAGCAATTATACACAGACTTAATGAATATAGTCTGCTTCTAAAGACAATGATTTAATGGAGCATTCATATGACATCGTGGTTGATTTTATGGACAATGACTTGAGAGATTATGTTTGTTTGATTTATTGTATCTAAATGAGTAATTTGTAGATTTCCCCTTTTTAGAAATGCCTAGAAGTTATATTTAAAAAGGGCACTTACAGTCTACAAGTGGTGATAGTGCTCAATATATTGGCACTTGATAACATCTTCCCAGTTGTTATGTAAAAATTCCATGGTGCTTATGATATTTTTGCAGTTTTTAGGCTGTACTGAAACTGACAAGGTGAAAATAGTTTGATAAGTTGTGTTCAGGCATGGTGGTACACCAAAAGTTGGCCAAAGAATTCAACACTAGCATGATAACAAAGCATGGTGGTACACCAAAAGTTGGCCAAAGAATTCAACACTAGCATTGATAACAAAGCATGGTGGTACACCAAAAGTTGGCCAAAGAATTCAACACTAGCATGATAACAAAGCATGGTGGTACACCAAAAGTTGGCCAAAGAATTCAACACTAGCATTGATAACAAAGCATCCTGTTTTCCTGCAAGCACTGATACTTATAAGTGTATGTACTTATGCATTCACATACACACATGTGTACGCACACACACACACACACACACACACACACACTCTGAAAAAAGATTAATTCAGCTGTACATCAGGATTACCCTATACTAAGAATGGTAATAGTAAGATTGTATTTATTTGCAGGAAGACCGGCCTGCCAGCAATGGTGCTTCATCAGGTGAGGTTCCAATGAACTGTCACATTGACCAGTTACTTATTAAACGTGGCATTGATGGTGTTTTCTACGTTTCTGGTAAGTAAACAAGAAAGAAAAAAAGGAAAGATAGACTCTCACAAAAATGTCCTGGTTCTCTGTTTACTCTCCACTTAGATTTAAGATGACAAGAATAGATGTGTACTGTAACATATATGTTTTAGTATTTCATTACCATAAAAGTAAACTTCTAGTAAAAGGAAAGCTTAAACTAAATATAAAAGTTTTTTTTTTTTTTAAAGGTTTTAAAGAAAACTGAGAAACATTTAAAAGTTAGAGGAAGACACTATCCATTGATTGAAATTATCTTATGGTGCACAAGTTCAGCAGTGCTTAGTGCTTTTAGTGTCAAAACAGATTATATTACTGTACCTTTTTTTCTGAAAAGAATTAACTTTTATGATAATAGTTGTCTACATACTTTTTATTATTATTATTTGCATGCAGATCTTGTACTATCTTAAGTTCTAAAATTCTTTTTCAGTAACTTAATATAATTATTTAGTAAACCACTTGAGAAAAAAATTACATTTATTTACTTTTTAATCAATAAAAATAGCACATGTGTAAGTGAATACTTAGGACATGAGCACATGTGTTGCTATAAAAAAAATATTCTAATTCTTCTAGAATTTGTATTTACTTAACCATGAGAAAGAATGACACCTATTTCCTAAAAGCAGTCAGTTATAATGGCATAGAGATTCCTCTTGCAAGTAAATGACTGTATACGATTTAGCCATATGTGTACCTATCCCATAATTTTCAAAATTCTTTGTCACTGAGATTTACTTTTAATGACCTAGTTTGGGCACCACCCATTATGTGTATATACACAAAGAGGGGACAGGTTTCATGTTTGCATACACAAAGGGACAGATTTCAAGTGTGTATGTCTGCTTATTGAGTGTGAGAGACAGAAATAAGACCAAGTAATTATAAAAACATATAAATTAAAGAAAGTACCTACAGTTATGTGTAAAATTGTTGTAGTGTTCCTTGTAGTTCTTTAAATGTTTGTACCTATACTTATTACTTGAGAGGTGAAACATACCATCTTCTCATAGTCTCTTGCAAGGTAATACCTAATAAACACAGATAGTTGGGAACAAGCTTGCAAGGTAATACCTAATAAACAGAGATAGTTGGCAACAAGCTTGCAAGGTAATACCTAATAAACAGATAGTTGGCAACAAGCTTGCAAGGTAATACCTAATAAACAGATAGTTGGCAACAAGCTTGCAAGGTAATACCTAATAAACAGAGATAGTTGGCAACAAGCTTGCAAGGTAATACCTAATAAACAGATAGTTGGCAACAAGTGCACACAAATAGATTTTGCTAAATGAGAAAAAAGGGAAACTCATGAAATACAATGTGATTGACATCAACCATGCAAATTGTAAATTAGTAACATGAGCACTCATCAGATGTTTATCAGATGTCCTATTTGAATATATTCTGATAGAATCCTATTTTAATAGAAATTTTGTTGTCACCTTAAAAGGTTTAATAGATGGAACAAAAAAAAAAAACTGTTCATGACAGCAAATAAATAATTAATTAAATATCATAGAGTTACATTTATTACTACTTTGAAGAGCAAGCAGCATATTATGAACTTCAGATCAATAAAGAAATATTTTTACTATAAGTCATTTTATTAGTAATTTACGGTTAAAATAAGCTAGGGGTTCAGTTGTAATGAATGACTTTCAATTCTTTTGTGTTGGCTCTATCTTCCTAAGAGTCGGAGTTCACATGAGATTGATGAACATACATTTATGTTCTGCATCATGATAATTAAAAATAAGCCAGTTATCCATATATATATATATAAAACAAATATCTTTTATTTCACATGTATTTTCTTTCTCCTTAAGAACCAGTGTCCACATTAGATTGATAAATGAATACATATACCCCTTATCCTGATTATTTGCAATTATGATTAAAAATGTATTGCATGTCTTTCAATTCCCTTGTGTGTGCTCTCTCCCTAGGAGCTGGTGGTCAAGCTGCTGATAGTAGTCTGTGTCCAGATGACACCGACACTGTAGAAGGACGAGGACCACCCACTCCCTCCTCTTCTGCATCGTTCACTATGTTGATGCAGACCCAGACAGAAAACAGCAATTTGAGACGCCAGTGCGATGAACTGCAGCGTGCTAACAAGTTCTTTGAGGAGCAGGTCCAGCAGCTTCAAGAAAAATTGCGAACCTTGGAGCTCCAACAAGAATCAAAGCATCATCTGCACTTCCAAGGCAAGCTGGGCCAAATGCCTCAAAACACAGTCTTTGTAACCAGCGAGCTGCTCATAAATAAGGAAGCAGAGACGGAAAATTTGAAGCTACAGGAAAGGTTGTTTGCTCTAGAGGAAGACCTGCTTACATCAAACAAAGAGAAAGAATCCCTGATCAACACACTTCAGTTTTTGCAGGATGAATTGCTCAGGTCTGAGCGCCGTGGCCGATGCAATACAACAAGCTGAAATTAGATGGGCAGATTTTGAAATTGTTTTGTTTAATTATATATTGTATTTTGCAGTATAAATTTGTGTCATTTTTTTTTCCTGTTAATACAGTGTAAATCAGATTGTAATTCCATAAAAATCTGTTAATTTTGGATTACCAAACAAATGGGACTCCCCCATACACACACACACTCCATTTTTTCTTATTTAAACTGTTTCATAACTCTGGTTGGTTTGTTTTTCAAAGTCCATTGTCTTTAATCAAATATATAAAAATTCAAAATGCCAAAAACAAAATCAGTGATACATTTATTTGCTTGCTGTTTTATTTTATATCTTGACTGCTTGTACTGTGACTGATTCTGTATTTCTATGCATTATTTCACTTCAATCATTTGCATATTGGGTTAACTGCTTACAACATTCTGTGTTTCCACTTTGATTTGTGATCTTGTACAAAAACGGGATTTTTTTTTGCACCGAGACCAGTACCTTGTAAATTGTGAAATATGTTTAGGTCGAATAGGGCAGTCTTAGAGGCAGAATCAATTATTGATTTTCTTTATATAGCCTGATAATATTGTGGTAATATTTGTGGTAATATTTGTGGTAATAATATTTTGTGGTAATATTTACTTTAGGTTTTACTTTTTAATAGGTTTTTTTTTTTAGAATGTTCTTGTATATCATAGTTTTGCTGAAGATTGAATGAATGGGAACCTATTTCAGTACCTATAGATAATCATATATATATATATACACACACAGTTTGTAAAATTAAAGAAATATACATATATATTTTTCTGTATATATATTTTTTTTATTTACTTTGAAAGTTGAGTGTTAAGTATAATAATAGAAAAATATATTGTTGTTACATTTGATTGTGTAAGGTGTCAAGTTTGGGCTGCAACTGCAAATTTTTGTCGGTTTTATTTTTTGTTAATTTTTTTTTTTTGGGGGGGGGGGTGTTGTTATATTTGTTGCTTAGTTCATCTTATTTCCAAAAACAGCTAGCTCGAGATATTTAGATTTTGATTTTCTTTTTACTAAAGTTTTATGCTGTAGTGTTGTCATTATATCACTGTTACTTAAACCTTTTTGTCATCCAACTTTAGTAACCAACAATTTTAATGCACTGCAAAGTTGGTGAGGTTTGTGCCTGTGTGAGATGCTTTGCCAGTAAAACTAAACTCGAATAACTGTTTTGTGTTTCTTAGATGTAAACTGTAAACAAATTAATACCTTATATGATCTATTTATGAGGTCAGTAATTATTTAATGTGTGTATTCATATGTTAGACAAATTTTGTGTGGTAATCCAGCATTAAAAATATATTTGCTTGCTTTTCTTAGACTAGTTGAAAGCGCTATACATTGTACTGTGTTTCTTGATTAGTGTTGAATTTGTCTTAGATATTTATTGATTGCTGTACTTTAGAGTACACTGGTCATTGGTGCTCTCAAAATGACCAATTGTTGTCCTGGTTTGACAGATTGAATGAGTATTTCCACAGGGTTATTTCAGCTTTTTAAAGCCAGTGAATCAAACTTCACTGTATTTTATAATGTATATGGTCATATCTAACTCCTATTGATTTTCGGGTGTGCAGTTTTAGTCTTTATTTAGACAAGCAACAAATGAGCAATAATGTTATATTTTTACCAGTGAATCTGTTATTGATTGGTAATTATTCTTAGTTTGGAATAAAAATACACAATTGGCTGTGATATTGAACAGTTTGTTTGAAATCCAGGTTTACTTCAAATGTAGTTGTATTGCAAACACTCCACCCATCTCTAGCATTATGCATTAATGCTTTGATTTCAAGATGTATATTTAGGACAAGATTGTGATGTTATGGTACAGTATCTCTTGATTTTAGTTCTTTATTTTGTACCCACTATTTACTGCCTAAATGCTCCTATGTATAATGTGTACTTTTTACTCATACATCCCTCTATGTATATATCATAGATAACAATGAGAAACCCACAAGCCACAGTCTGGCCCTTTCAGTGACCTTACTAATAGTAGGTCTCATGAATTTCCCGTCAGTATATGTACATTTTTCAAGCTTTGATAATTGTTTTGCTGTGTAAACTTACTGACTTCAGTAACTTTTCTGTCAGACGTTTTGTGCTAGAAGACTCTGCACTTTAATGGTATATCAGATCAGTGGATTATGTTTGGGGTTTTGCAATATTAGAGGGTTTGACCCATTTGCAGTTTCCATAGCTGCCTTAGCCAACTTTCAAAAAATTATTATTATTACTGTTTGAGGGTGAACAGTTGGCAGTTCTTACAAAAAAAGGTTATGTGTACATATTCACCGAGAGGCTGACTCTGTAATGGATTAAAACATATCAACATAGAGCAAACATACATCATATTTTTCTTCTTAGAACTTGGGAATAGTTTTGATCTGTTTAAATTACTACTTCTTTAACCACTGGAAAATAAAAATTTTAAAATTGCATTTTTAAACTATTTTTCTAGTATCTGAAAAAATTACTAATTATCTTTGTCTTCTATTTTTCTTAAACTCATTATAAGGAATATTTTTTTGAGGTCTTTTGCATACATTAGAAATAAAGTCCAACAATTTGAGGAATAGTCTTTTTGTTTACAAATATTTAAACTTATTTTTAGAGGACAAAAATGTACAAGTGCTTCAGGCTTTATTTCTTGTCATCTGTGCAATATATAATAATTATGGGTTTATAAACAAATTGTGGCTTTCAACAAATGACAGCTTCTTGCCACAAATATGACAAATCAAGGCTACTACCCCCTATTCACATTGCTGTTTTGTCCATATCAATCAATAAATGGCATCATAACATCAAACACATTTGGTGTTTTCAGTATTGTAAATTATGACCTAAATAAGGTCATGTATGTGACTTCTGTGTTAAACAGCTAACATAAAAACTGATACCAGTATAATTTGTTTTCAATGTAAATGAGTAAATGAATAAGAATAAAATATGTATAGCACTTTCACTCAGGCCATTGCTTTGTAGTTTGCTTCCTTGTCTTTGTCTTCCTTTTCAACTTACCTTTTTCCTTCCTTTCAATTCTTGCCAAAATAACTAAATCCCTCCTTGTATTCCAACCCAGCTGGCTTTCTTCCTTCCATTCCAGAATTAATTATATGATTGAATGTCTTGTCCAGAAAGTTAGAGGCTTAGATGTTGCATATTTCTCATCCTTGTATACCACATACAAAGTATGGTTTAAAGTTCAATAGCCAATATGAAATACACATTCAGTATTCAAAGTTGAATTACAAGCTGCTTTATGCCAATAATTATAATTGGTCATGCTTTTCTTTTTTAAAATAATATTTACATATGCAAATTTGCTTTCATACACATTTTAATTTTTTTTTAATTTGAGCAGCTTTGTAGTTTCAATTTGATAACCCCAGGTTGATGATAATGCGGTCTTAACAGTTTTCAGATATGGAGACAGAGGATGACCATAGTTGTATGTTTTAGTGTTTCAAGTGTCAGTATAGAGTTATTGTCTGTCTGTTCATATATATTATACATACTATTCAAGCTTTTACACAGCTTAAATCTTGCACTTCATCAACTAGCATTTAGAGTTTCTCAATCATTTGATCTTCGTTTTAATAGTCTTTCATTTTGAATTTCTTTAATGGGAGGTTTGATACTGTACTTCAGGGGTCGGCAAACTTTTTGGACTACTAAGCCATTTCAGGTCAAGAAGGTACACTAGGCCCAAAGAAACAAGATGTCCATGGAAAGGTTGTTTTATTCAAAAATACAGTACGATCATGGGAAAAATTATGTTGCTGGTTGTTTCATACAAGCACCCGACATTAGCTCTTTTTCATGGGCCACAGGTTGAGCTGCAACCAGCAGTAATGAAGAGGAACAAAACCGTGACAATTCAATTAGGCTGGATCCTAGAATATATGGAGGGGGGAGGGGGGTGCGTTAGGTCAGACTAGAATACTAGCTAGGCCGAACTGCTGCACTTGCTTCTTTTCTCCAATAGCATATTACCAACTTCTTTGTATTTCAACTAAATATTTCTTTTTCCCAACACGCTTCTTTCCATTTAAATTTTCAGTCCAACCAGATATCTGCTTCTTTCTCAACCAAATTACCAGCTTTTCATTTTCAACCCAACTAGATACCTGCTTTTCTCAGCCAAATTACCTGGTCCCCCCCCCCCCCAATTTTACTTTTTCCAATTATTTGCTTCTATCCTTGTAACTTTTGCAGATTTCACTTTTATCCAACTTTGTTTTAGTTTCACATATTTTATTGTTTAAATGGCAAACACTTTATTTTAAAGCTTATGTTTTTACAATTGAGAATATTTATGGAAGACAGTTTCTACTATAAAACTTGCGTTTCAGTCTCTGTGACCATTCTCTGCTGGTTACTACATGGGCATTTCAGCAATACGTCCAGCGATATTCTGCAAATTATCTCTCTCTATATAGTTTCTCAAATCACTGAACTGATTGAATTCCAGATACCACCCATTTATTGTGTACAATCATTGTTCATTTTTCTTTGTGCCACTTGGGCACATCAATACTCAATTTAAAAAAAAATTATCATGCATATTAATTATTAAATTACCATGGTTTCTGCACACATAGTTGTATGATTATAGTTTTGTTATGCTCCAAACGCTCTAATTTATTTTAAAAAATAACAAAAGGACTTCTTTACCCCTGGACCCTTAGCTCTTTTAAAACAAAAAAAAATTGTTCAATAGTACATGGTAGACCCTAAACAATATGTAATACTTCACAGAAACACTTCTATAGGATTATAAAAGGCCAACAATGAATTATAACAAAAAAACCATATGAAGATTTGTATTCTTTCCCCATTAAAAATTTAAAAAATGTAGAGTACATTTAAAAATAATTCTTAGCAAACTGTGTACTAGGTTATCACCAATCCGCTTCCCTTGCTAGTTTATCAAATTATCTTAATAGAAAGTTTTAATAATGTTTGTGAAATATATTTTTCTTTTGATAAACCTGGATGGAAGCAGTATGGTTTTCAAGAGTTTTCCCTTGAAGAATTGGTTTTCATTTACTTGTTCAACGGCAAAAATAAGAAAAAAGTATTTGACATCAGTAGCCAACTTAGTAATTTTAGTTTGTTATTTTTACTTGTCAAAATTACAGCACAGCAGAAGTATTACGATACTATGAATTTTGCTCTAAAAGATCCTTTCTTACTGCAAGCATAATCCAACACTTAAATCTTTTTTCATTTTCAAGCTGTTCGTCTTTCATTATTTTTTAAAAGCTATTTTGTCCAAGGAACATGAATGTGCATTGTTGTTAGTTGTGGACTGTAACTTGTCCTGCAATTGTATGAAATAATTTAGACAATATTTTGCTCAATTGGCTGATTATCGTATCAATATGTTTTACTAACATTGATTTATTGCAGTATATAATTAAATTAAATTTTTAAAACCTCAAAGTCCAAGATCATGTGGAAAGGATGTATTCATTGTCATGTCTGTAGATTTTTTCCCAATGAAAAAATTAATGGCATCAAATTTTTTATAATAAAAATAAATGATTTTCACTTGAGTGCAATTTATTTTTATATACATATTTGTGGTATATTTCATCATCACAAAAGAAAAACATTTTCATTAAATTAGCATCCTAATGCATTCAAAGGATCCTCAGAATTAGATCAGTATACTTTATCTCAAAGACAGAATCCTTTATACTAGATTAACATTTATCTCAGATCCTGTACATCCATCCAATATTCTTTCTCCAACTAAAAAAAACTTTCATATTTGATAAAAATATTCTTTACTTGAAAGTAGTACTTTAAAGAATATATCATTTTCAATGACATTTGCATATCGCCTTTTGTGTGTACTATTTTACTTTGTAAGCTCTTTATTTAGAGAAGTCATTTTCAAACTGCTCATGAAGAAAGAGAAGATTGACATTCATCCTTTTGATATTGTCTTCCACATTTCTAACACGTAATTTTAATTTCTGTAATGCTCGTGTATCATTTGTGAGTTTATCCACGTGGTGGCACTTTTCATCAGCACAAACATAGCAGTCTATAAAATGTAACATATTTATCAACCAACACAAATAAAGATATCTACATCCCCACACACACAAAAAAAAAGAAAAAGAAAACAAGCTGGTTAATTTGAAATGTTTACTATCAAATTTGCCATTGAAGCTGAATTAGACGTTTTTCCATGATAAATGCAATTTTTATACTGCCTGCCTTTAAAAATTTTTTAAATAAGATGCAGAATTTTTTGTTTTTGGGGTGTGTGGAGGGGGCATATTTGTAGGCTGGTTATTTTGACAGAAAGGATATCTGTCCAAAGATTTCTGTCAAATTAAAAAAAAAACATTTTAGTTTTCAGATTGACTTTTGGTTGAAACTTACTTCTGAATTAAGAGATTTTGGGGCAGAGATTTTTTCTCTCACTTTGTTGGTTTGCAACAATTCAAGGTAAATTAAAGATCTTCAAGTATCACAGTTCACTAACTTCCTATCATTTACTTTAGGAAACATCAAAGACTTTTCCTATTATTTCACTAGTTGATTTGCACAATTTAACCACCTTCTCTTTACATGTATGTTTTGTCAAGAGAACAACTGAAAGAGATTCCACTCTTTATTCAGAAAAATCTACAACTTTCTGTAACCAAGCCTGCACCAGCTACTAACATCACAACGCTCAATCACTACTAGAAACAGAAGGTACATATTTCCAATGCTACATGAAATAGAGGTTATACAATTCAACAGAAACATTCCCAACAATGAGCAAGCATCAAGCCAAAACTCACGAAAGCTCTAGTGGCGACATTAAATTGTGGTCGTAACCACTACCAGTGCTAACAGAAGTTACTTTGCAAAGATGCAAGATATGAATGCTATTCCACAAACTGTTATAGAGAAAAGAATAACTGCTTTTTTGAAACAAAAGGGCAATCCAGAAAACATGGTTTGTTCATCAACCCATGCTGGTGAATACAATGGCACTGGGCATGACATAATGACATAACTATCATGACATAATGGTGATGACAAGTCCACCTGACTATATAGGCAATGAGCTGAAATGTTCATAACATACTGGTGAAGACTACTCTGCATGCAGGTAATGAACTGAAATGTACTTTTACCAAGCATTGCTTCTTGCCTTTATGACTAATTAATAATTCTATAGTTTTAGGATGTGAACATAAACTGACATTTGGAAAAGGATGTTTTTTTTTTAAAAGGCAAGGCATTCATAATTAATCACTCACAAAAGAGACAATTACAAACTCAATGTAAAATTTTGTCTTTACTCCAATTTTAAAAAATGTGACAACATTGCTAAAACATCTAAAATACTGGTACCAGTTTCATTTTTATTAGGTATTCCAAACATCGCTGAATGGCTGATTGGGACATTTTTCGTCAATTTTTCTACATTTTCAACTCTTGTTTCCTCTGTATATTGAAGCTTTGTAAAATAAAACAAAAGTTTGCTCTTTTCTAATATAAAAGTGGCTAAATTTTATGAAATTGCTTTTATTTTTGGACAAATCACAATAGTTTTGAAGATATTTTCAATCAAAGATGGGAGTATAAGCATGAAAAATTGAAAAAAATTACATTTCAAAGTCTCTCAAAAAAAGTCAGCCATATTTGTATGTTGGATACTACTTATGTGGGTCTGGACTATATTGTTCATTTCTTTATTTTGTGGACCTTCAAAATAAGCTATTTGTACAATTTCGTTTTTGAGCGTAAAACTTTGTGAAAAATTAAATATTGAAAAATTCGTAACTTTGGTTGTAATTGAGGTACAAACTTCATTTTAGTATCATTGAAATCAGCAAAAAAAAAGTTCTATCTGTCTATTTACTTTTAAGTACTAATAATGATTTTGAAAAATATGTTTGGAATACCTATTTTTATGAAACTTTGACCACTGATAGATAAATACTCAGAACACAAGCATTTTAAAGATGTCACTGAAACAAACCAAGCTCTAAATAAAAAGATTGGGCCATCCAACAATACAGCTAGCAGTTTTTCTCTCAACACAGCTGAAACTATATGCCACTTTACTGATTTATATGCATATGGTTTAACTACAACAGAAAAGTGACTAAAATGTTTCAAATGATGTAAAGTGACAAATATGATTCTGGATTTCAGAAATAATATGGGATCAGCATTATGAAAGTCTAAGCAAATACATCATTTAAAACAACAACAAAAATATTTTGGTCACCGTATAAAAGACTTTGTTGCTATTACAGGCTCACTGCAAACTGCAAGGATTACTTCATCTTTATTTGCTAAAAGAAAATTATCTTAACAATTAAACAGGCTATTACAATTGTGTTTCATATTTTCTTCAAAAACCTAAAATGATTACAATCTAATCTACAATGGAAATGAGTAACATCAAAAAAAAGTTATTTCTGATTAAGAAGCTTACAGAGTTCATCATTCCAAATTGAGGAATAATAGTAAATGTTAGGATACTGGTTTTTAGCAGATATCAAGTCAGAATGGATTGGGCTACCTCTATGAACTAAACAGGTAACTAAGAGACCATAACACCTGCTGCTGAGATATTATGAATTACAAGCTAAACATAATTACTGAATGTAATTGCACTGTATCCACTTTAAAGAAAACTGTGCGAAGTAAGAGAAAAGTAGGTCAGATGGCTGTTAATTATTGAATGTAACTGTATCCACTTTAAAGAAAACTACCAAGTACGAGGTTAGTTGGTTGTATTCAAACCTGTTGCTTTCAAATACAATGAAATCTTTTTCAGTCGATAATCAAATCATGACTTTTGGGATTACCTTTATTTTAAATGTAAATAAAAAACGTGATTTGAACTTGGACTTCACCTAGCTCTGTTAATACATAAAATAATGAAATCCACCAAATACCAACCCTACAATACTAACATTTGAGGCAAAGTATATCAGCCAAGAAGATATGCCAATGTTGGCTTAGAATGAGAGCCAACATCCCAGACTGAAATGTTGGTACTTCTGTATTTAATGGACAATCAAAAATGCCATTTGATGCTGATGCATAATTGATTTAAATGTGGCATCTCCTTGTAAAGCATGCTTAATCAGGACTGTTTGATCGGCTTTCAACTGCTTCTTTTTTTTTGTCCTTGACACGATCTTCTTGACCATTTTGCATCTCAGGTGAGCGACTCATGGACTTCGATGGACTCCGAGACTTGGAGCCACTGCGTGAGCGACTCCTTGACTTGCTTCCAGATTTTCGGTCAACAGGAGATTTGCTGTTTGACCCACGACCACCAGACCGTCTCTTCTCTAGACTCCTACTGCGAGAACGACTTTTGCGGTCATCAGAACGAGATCTATTTCGGCGGTCCCGGGATCTTGATCGAGTTCTTCTGCGACGTTCACGAGATCGAGATCGTGAATAGCTAAGACATAGGAAATAAAACTTAATGTGACAATCACTAAAAATAGATGTACAAATGGGGTTAGTATTTAATGGAAAAAATAACCAATTATTAAATAAGGTGTGCATCTATATTACACTATTTTTAATTTAAGAGTATTTTTCCTCAACATTGATTCGTTTCAGAGCACTATTAACTTCTGACCTAAAATGTCCCAATATCACTGTCACAAAGTTTACACCAATATTTAGCGCCATAAATGGCACAAGTCAGTGGAAGGAAAATTTTTTAAAATTTTATTCACATTTTTATATATGCATAGTTCAAACAATGTCCTCTTTCAATATTTTATATTTTCTGACTATATGAAATGCACTTTTTATGTTAATGAAGATATTCTCTGAACCCACATGCTAAAATAATTTTTTCCTAAGCTGAAAATCACTGAAAACATAGTTTAGCTCACGACTGCTATCAATATTTGTATTGTAGAAAGAAAGATGGCATATGGAAACAAAAGAGGATTACCTCCACCACCACATTGTAATAATTAAAAAGTCTGTCTCAATTTTACAAATCAGTTTCTTGAGAATCCTTCACCTTGCTTTATGTCCTTAGTGAATGGAATTTAAGGCAAAACATGTAAACGTTTTGATTTGTTTGGGCAAGATAGCCAGTTGTTAACAATGCTTCAACATACAGGTCCTTTTCGGGCACTTCCAGACCAGCGTGAAAGCGGCCCTTACATTCAAGCAAGGCACTTCCAGAATTTTATTTATCAGTTGTTATTATTGACTAAACAATTTCGCCAGTAAAATAAAAATTTTCATTGTATATGGTTATAAGCCAAAGCTCTATGGTGCAGAATGTCTCTACTGCCCATTCAAATGGCAGAGAAGTTAAAAATTTTCAAAATGACATCTGGGTAGCAATGAGTAAAATGCAAAAAAACTACATTTTCACTGATAGCCAATAACTTCCCTTTTGTATAGTTTTAATCATTCTATGTACCCAAAATTTGGCACACAACTCCTCCTCAATATGCAGCTACAAAGTTATGCATGCAAGAAAGCCTGTATGTAAGAGTGTATTATTTTATAAATTTTTTTTAAAAAGTTAGTAGGTAAGACCACTCAAATTTTGAAGTCTGGCCAAATAAGCAGATTGTCACGAAAATCAAGAAATATTAATAATTTTTTTTTCCTCTCCCTCTAAGTAACTTATAACTCTAAACTATGAACGAAACCGCTAAGTTAATTAAAAGAGGGACAGGGTGAAAATGACCATTTTGTCAACAACGGGAAAACTAAGTGTCGGAAACACTAGCTTAGTTCGTGCCGAGAATAGGAAAACGATAATTAACTTGCTGGCTGACCAGGAACCCACGCCCATAAATTTGTGTCAGGGTAGAAGTACACTGGCGGCCAGTGAACGGAAAACGTGAGAAGGTGCTAGGACGCCAATTTTGTCCATGACGAAAGGCAAGCTCTGAGTTTTTGAAATGTAAACATCTTTTTTTTTAGAATCACCACTATAAATGTTTGGTAGTAGGTTGATATTGATTGTTATTGTGAAATTACTATTGTTTTGTGAAAGTACTATTGAAATAGAATTTGAGATTATTGGAAAGTTAATAATTGTATTACTAAGTTAAAAAGGTTGGTTTGAGTGTACAACCATTTCTTGATGTGAGTTAATGTATGACTCGCCAGGTGGCCATGGGTTGCCATAGTAACTGTAGTTTTAAAATAAAATAGGAGTAGGACCCTTGCTCTGAGATGTAGTTTATCGTGCTCTGAGAGTTAGCGGGAGGTTAAATGGATAAGTAAATCACAGTGTCAACTGGGAACTTGATACTGTGGCACTGTTAGAACTGGAAGCCAGATGTAGCCAGGATGGGCAGAGAATATGCGTCAGCACGTACAGTGCCGTGCTGGTTATAAATGGGCAGTGCCGGAAGGGGGATAGCGTGCTGGAAGGAGGGTGTGTACCAGCCAGCTCAGAGAAAGGGGTGTGCAAGAACTTTGTGTATAAAAGAGGAGATGGAGCCAGGGGCGGATGAGAAACGTGGAAAATGTAGCATGTTGTAAAGAGAGCGGGACGCTCTCAGTTTCTCCCTGCATTGTTTGTATCAAGAAAACTCTTCGAAGTTGGGAGGCAAGCAACTAGAGGGTTCTTGAGCACTGTAACAGTGTGACAAATGTCTACCTGGCTGTATATGGAGCGCGTCGTAAAGACTGCTACAGTTTTAGATGGGCCAAATCAAACCAGATAGCCATCTCAGGTTTTCGAAGACTGCGGACAATCGATTATTTTCCATGCAGAAGGTAAATTCCTGGTGGAAGTCTAATGTTGTGGCGCTGGGAGATGTTACAGAACAAGATGTTACATAGTGGTAGTAACTATCGTTGGAAGCAGTAGCGGTCATGCATGAGGCATACCGCCAAGAACGGCAAAGGTTGGCCGTTATGAAGAAGAGAAGAGAAGAGATGAGAAACGAAGAAGAGAAGAGATGAGATGAAATGAGCAGAAATTGAAGAGAAGAAGGGAGAAGAGGGAATGCAATGAGAGATGAGAAATTAGGCCTAACGAGAGAAGCGCACAGGAGCGTGAAGTTGTAGCAGCCGTCGTAACAGTGAGGGCGGCCAGGTCGAGACGTCGACGATGTTTTATGTATCATCAAAACCCCCCCAGCACAAGGAGAAAGCGTAACGATGTGAGCCCAGCACAAGAAGAAAGTAACGAATTATATGAGCAGAGAACAAGAGAAAGTAACGTTGATTACATGAGCAGAGAACAAGAGAAAGTAACGAACTATGTGAGCAGAAAACAAGGAGAAAACGACGACACATATTTGAGTAAAAGTAAATTCTAATTAGGGAAATCTCAGAGCACATAAATATAAACGTAAACTTAAAACTAAAAGCTAGAATCTTAACTAAGCATTAAAACTAAAATTAGAAATAAACCTTAAGTTTAAATCGTTGTAAATAAGCAAAGGAGGGTTTTAAGATTGATGTAAAGAGATATTGATGGAACCGTGAAGAAGACTTGCAAGTTAAATGACATTTGTTTATTATTGAACTTATTATTATTGAACTTTGATATAAGTTGTGGTGCCAGAACTCTGAAATAATGACTGCTCTATTATGTTGTAAAATGCCTAAGCAATGTTAGAAGTAGTACTGCATGAAGAAACTGAATTTTGTATTTCTTTGATTTTATTCATCATTTATCATTTTTCTTTCTTCTTTCTTCCCCCTTTCCCATGGGTGCGAGTGTGGATGGCTGACTGACTAACCAACGTGCGAGAGGAAACCCATAGACCAATAAACTTGAATTTGTACTCTGACATTGGGCCTTTCTCCTGTCTATGGTTTCGAAAGAGTGGTTGCTGTCGTTGTTATACGTTGTGTCGTCTGTGCTGTCTACACTTCACCCCTACCCGTATGCAAGCACACATGCAAACATGTCGGCAATACGTAACCTACACGCAGAATTAAATTCGAGCCAAACAATCATCTTGGTATTCTGTGTGGGATTTTGCAATTCTCTCTATGCAAGTCCTACGTGGAGCCGGCAAGCCACCATCCCTCTCCCCTCATGTCGGAGAAGGAAGGGTGGGTGGTGACACAGATATTTGCAGATTATGTTATGTACCTCAAAGTAAGTTTGCATACAAAATTTTAGAGCTCTAGCTTTAATAGAAAAAAAGTTATGACAGTTCAAGGTTTGGCGTAAATTGCAGAAAAACACAGATTTCATGAAGACCCTTTTGAAATGACCACACAACAAAAACTATGAAACATACATAGCTCATCTTTACTATTTCAACTCTCTGTAACACAAATATAATGTTGATTTTTTTTTTAAGGATCACAGATGCATAGAAAATGAAATACAATATTGTCAAATTAGCATTTTGTGTAAATTTTCAAATGGCAATTGGTTGAAAACTGAATAAAACATCTCTTTTGGAATCTTCATGATCATTCTAAGTCAAAAATTATATTTTCACAATGTATTCATATACTTTAACAATTTAAAAAAACAGTTAAAAACTAGCAAAACTGATGCTCTTTAATTTAATAAAATACCAGTAGTGTTAGTTGTTACTATTTACAGTTTCCTTTTTTGTAGTTAACAGCAATTGTAATTATTAGTATCTTTATTTTTAATGTCTATTTGTTTCATAATATAAGACATTAACACTCTAAAAATATCTTGAAAATTGAAAACTAAAGTCTTTTATAGTTTTACTTATTATATGCCTACTATATCAGTGTATAATGTATGTCTGTAGTGCGAGTAGCATGTTACTCATCATTGTCCTGATCTCAATTTTTACCAACATCAATTCACTCACTGACTGACTCATACACTTATTATTATATATATATATATCTTAACCCTGATCAGTCATTCAACGACAAATTCTAATTATCATTTACTAGATTGTTTCTTAAGGTCCTAGTTATAATAAAATAACTAAAAGTACTAGTCAGCTACAGACGAACACAGACAAAAATCCTTCAGCATTAAGAGTTGTCGTTCTTTATTTTAGATTGGTGCTTTATAAAATTAATTTAAAATATCGCCGATTAGTTAATATATTTTTTTTAAAATTCAATCTCATCATGAATCATCGTTTAATCATTTCCATTCTGTATTTTGTGTATAGGATTGTTTTTAATATAAGCAGTTTGTCGTAACAAATCATCACCCTCTTGCGACAATATTTTAAAAGGCTGATATTTAGCTAACCTCGTTAGTGATCAAAATAAAACTTTCTAACAAATCGTAACCTAAAAATAATGAATGATCGTTTTACTGTAGCAATTTACTGTAGCAATATTTCGATGAAATTTAATAGTTTTGTTAAAACGCAAAATGTTGTCTAGCTGATGCATTTTAACATACGTCTGGTCCAAGATGGCGATCTCTCGTCAACTTCAGCATGGGCGCGAAAAAAACTATTAGGATTTCCCGTGTTCATTGCCAATAACACTTATGATATAGAGACTTCCGGTTCATATTATATACCATTTATAAAGGGCAAAAGATGGCCTTTTCAACAATATAAAGGAGGCTGACAGATGATAATGGGTTCCCAAGTTATAATGCATCAAACATAACACATAATTTGGACTCTCATTTTCTACAGTAAAATTTTTTAAAAATTAAATGAACCAATGCTTATGTTAAAGGTCATTATCTTAGCCTTCCAGTTGACATAAGATTTATTTTTATTGGTTGAATTACGGAAGTGTTATAGTGCGTTATGTGAACATACCCAAAAACGATGTCAGAGGTAAGCCCTTTTCAAATCTCGCCACGGGCACTTCAGAACGCTTTACCTACTTGAGTTTATCGATCAAAATGTAATATGTCTTTCAAATGTACAAACAAAACTTATATTTAACATCGGAAGATTCCTTTATTTGTTAAACGATTTTCACCCATTTCTTTCTTTTAATTACCGAGATAGACAGTTTTGAAAAACAGTGAATTCAGTCAAAAAGTGAGGTTGTCTCCAGTCTCCATACAGCGAGTGGTCTCACCTAATGTTAGCAAAAAATTGCACATATTTTTTTTTTATTTCACATTTTTAAAAGCAAATGTATTATTTAACTTATTGCTATACTTTCCTTGCTTACAGATCCAGTTAAAACAGTTCAAGATCAAACATGAGAATTAATTTCTTTACCTACCTTTCAACAGAAAAACACGAAACTGGAAATGTTTAAATGTTTTCAATTTGATAGAATTCAGTCCACTGACAGATTTAAATAATTGATTCATGATGAAATATGAGGAAATTATCAACTAAATTTTCTATGCTTAATTTAAAAAAAACTGAATAAAACTTTAGTTAATCTTTTAAATTGTATTTAGTTTTCATTTTCTGTAAGGAGATCAGTCGATATGGTCATCTTTTAAGGTCCAATAGATTCCAGATATAAAATTTCTATTTACATATAAACAAAACATGAATCTGAAAAATTGAATTTCAGGAAACAATGAACAAAAAAAAAAAACAACAAAACACAATGGTCATCTGTTTTAGCACTGAAATTCATGAAGTAAACTTTAAAATTTTAAAGCGTCCAAAAGGATTTTCATTTAAAAGATTTGCAGCAAATCTGGGGGATTTTGAGCTAATTATTATTCTCTTTTAAAAAAGACATTAATGTGCATACAAATATACTCTAAACTATGTATACTTATTATTCTAATACCTTCGACGCTTGCGTGGACTAGGAGAAGATCGACGGCGGTTGTTGTTGCGGCGATATCCAAATCGATCCTCAGGGCAATCTCTTGCCCAATGACCCGGTCGGTGACAACGATAGCATTCATCATAGCCTTGTTGCTATTAACATTTATATTATTAAAAGTGTACAAATGTATATAATCTTTACATTTTAAAGTTTAATGCACTTAGCAAAGAAGGAAGTCAAAACTAGTTTTAAATCAAGAATTTAAAAAGCAAAGCACTAGCTTTATAAGAAATGAAAAATTATAACCATTTTCCTCCTTTGCAAGTAGAATGGACCATCATTTTTTTTTTAATATACAACTATTCAAGAAATCTGACTAACTGTGAAGAATGCATGCACACACTTATTGTAAGGATGAAATCTTTAAAAGTTACAATGGTGGACTCATTCAAATTCTGAATCAGTGACAGGCTTTTCTGTGTGTAATGAAAGAGGGACTTAAATAAAAACTCAATTTAATGGAAATATGAAATGTTATGAATCAGTCTAATAATTTTTAATATATAAATTCATAATGTAGGTATTCCAAACATTGCTGAATGGCTGACTGGGACATTGTTTAGAAAATTTTTCTACATTTTCAACTCACATTTCCTCTGTATATTGAAGCTTTGTAAAATAAAAGCACATGAAACAAAAAGTTTGTTCTGTTCTATCTTTCTGTGATTTTTGTTTTAATAAGTAATTGTGAAAAAGTAATTGAAGTATATTGAAGCTTTGTAAAATAAAAGCACATGAAACAAAAAGTCTGTTCTCTGTTCTGTCTTTTTTGTTTTTAATAAGTAATTGCGAAAAATAAGAAGTTATTCAGAAGTTACCAACCGAGCGACTTTTTGACCAAACTGCCATAACTTGTCCAGTGGTAGTGCTTAACACATGCACTTTCTTGGCCCATCAGTACTAATTACTGTTTTCGTATAGGGGAGAGAATAAGGTTCATTTCCATACTAAATAATGCACAGGAATTTCAAGATAAAGGTGATAAAGTTAAATTTAAATTTTCTTAAATTACATTCATGGTGATTCCGATAACATAGCAGCCTTAGAAGATACCAAAAGTAGGAAAATTCTTCATCCTTAAGTCTCTCTAGTTTGTTTGAGACAAAAAATACTGCAAGCATACTAAATTGTTTTGAAAGAACTAGGGTCAATAACCAAGATCACTGAAGACTGTCAACAACAATGGTGGATTTATTGAGTACCGCCGAGTTCAACTCAGCGACATTGAACCAGTTCCACTTTGCATTCTCGTGCATCACTCTGTTTGAGGATGTTAGGTGATAAATTAATTATTTTCAGTTTATAGCATATATTTGTTCATTTAAAGGACTATATTAACCTATAAATAAGAATTCTACAATTCAGAATTTAACTTTGGTGGTGGTGGTTGAACTCTGAAGATGACTTTAGAATTTATATTCCTTATCCAAAGCTTAACCCTTTACTGGGCGGAACATTTGAAAACGTCTATACGTCGTATCGGGCAAAATGTCCGAAAGAGTCCGTAGCAACCAGTGCTCTTTTCTTCTCATATTGTAGGAGAAATCGTGAGAGTTCCAGTGTGTACAGGAAGTCTGTCGTTTTTAAAATGATTTCTGCGCCATTTTGCCATGCATGCGTTCATTTTTCAAAACATTTTCATTGTTTTTCGCATTTGGTGTTCGAAATGAAGTTCCTAGAATCATCGAGTGACAGTGAGGAGTTTAGTGGTTTCAACTTATTGGATAATGAGGTGTGAGAAGTTGATTTTGATTCAGACAGTGACATACATCAGATCTTTCTGACTGGGAGGAGAGTGAATCAGATTTTGAAGAAGAGAGGGGTGGTATCTGGAGATGCACGTTTGGAGTAGTAATACTTTGGCACTGAATATTTCAGAATTTAAATCAGAAACAGGACGAAGTATTACATTAAATAATAATAGTACTCAGCTAAAAAGAAGAAATGTTTGATAAAATAGCCAAGCAAACAAACGAGTATGCTCATCAGAAGATCACAAAAAAACAAAATGGCGATCCACTTTAGAAAGAAACAAACGGCACTGAAATAAAGGCTTATTTTGGACTTTTTATTTTGTTAGGAATTCACAACCTGCCAAGAGAAGAAATGTAATGGTCGGCTGATGACAGATAGGTGTTCCTGGCATCAACAAAGTCATGCCTTTGAAGAGATTTAGGAAGCTTGGGGTATACCTACATGTTGTGGACAACACAGTCAGCAGGCAATGATCGTCTCTTCAAAATCAAGCCTCTTTTAGACATTGCCAACCAAACCTTTTTAGATTCTTACAAGCCCCAAAGAGATATCAGCATTGATGAAGCAATGGTCCCCTTCAAAGGCAGAAGCACACTTCATCAATACATGCCAGTGAAGGCAGTGAAGTAGGGAATGAAAATTTTGTGTGCTTGTGAATCTGCGAGTGGCTACCTTCTTCAGTTTGATGTGGAAAGAGAGCAGAAGGCACACACCAGGGCTTGGGGTATGATGTGGTGATTTATCTGGCTTCTCCTTTCCTTGGAAAATACCATCACTTCTACTTTCCTCTGTGGCCCTCCTGAACAGTCTACTCCACAAGACCTATGCTGCATCAACAGTGCACCAGAACAGGAAGGATCTGCCTGTGGCCTTCAGACAGAAAACTGAAGCAGAGGGAGCATCAGGTCTTCCAGAGAGATCAGTTCATTGCAACAGTGTGGCATGATAAGCGAGATGTGATGATGCTGTCCACCAACACCTCACATACGATGGACAAGTTGAGCGCTGGGACCGACGCTCTCACATCAGAGTGGTTGTGCCTTGCCCTGCTGTTGTCAAGCTCTGCAACCAGAGCATGGGGGGAGTGGACAAAGCTGACCAGATGAGGGGCTACTACAGCACAATCAGGAAGTGCAGGAAGTACTGGAGGTACCTGCTTAGCTTTATCTTTAACTCAGCCATCAGCAACGCCTTCATCCTGTACGAGAAGTGCGTTGCGAAGCCAAGCAAACGCTACTACCGCCTGGATCTGTCAGACCAGCTCATTGCAGGCTTCTCATGCAGAAGTAAGGCAGCATCCAAGAGAAAGAGCCAGACAGTGACCCAGGACAATCTACATGCCCACAAACTGGTGAAATTTGAAGGGAGGAAGAAAGTCTGTGTGCGCTCTAAAGTGGCCAAATGCCGTACCCCTACTGGCAGAGCTGTGGAGAGCTCATATGGCTGTGATGTCTGCAGGATGAACCTCTGCAAGGACTTATGCTTCCCTGAGCACCTTGGCAGCCAATAAACAGTGGACATTGTGTGTAAACAATGTGTGTAAATAGTGTATGTAGCTGACAATAACTTTTTTTGGGGTAAATATTTGTGTTCACACATGGTTTAAAATTTGACACCACACAGGTATACTTCAGGTAAGGATATTAAGGTGGCACACCTAACTGAAATCCACTAAATATCAACAACAAAAATTGTATAAAAGAAATAAAAGAAATTTTTATTCAATTTTTGAGAAACTGATGAAAAGTGGTTGATTCAAAAAATATAGACCTACTCATTTTCTGATGAATTTACTAGGTTTTATATGAAAATTATTTATTTAATATAAACATATTTCCCGAAACTTATAATAATTTTAAAAAACATTTAATTGATTATAATCCCATATCTACATTATAATCCTTAAACTGTGTTCAAAATTCTGTGCAGGTATCTTTTAATAGTTTTTTTTTGAAGATATCCTGCAAAAACTGAAATTTAATGACTGATTTTCAGTTAACTTTTTAACCATAAACGTCTCACAGAGTATACCCATCTTTGAAAATATCTTCAAAACTATTGTGATTTGTCCAAAACTAAAAGCAGTTTAATAAAATTCACCAATTTTTTTCTATAAGGAAAATAAAATTAAAATAAAATTTTCTGTTGCTGAATACTTTTTCAATTTTTCATGCTTTTTGAGCTAGCTATGCCACCTAGTTGTACCTTTCAATAGGGGAAAGATTTATAAGGTACTATTATTTTTTGTAAGCATTTAAATGAAAAGACTGGCTGAGAAAAGATAATGAAGAGGTAATAAATGGCTGACTTTTACTGCAATTATGAAATTCTGTCAGTGTCCAGTGAAAGCAGATTGTGGAATAATGGTCTACCAGCAGATTGCATTGCTTATTTAGGTTAAGAGCCACAACATAAAACATGCTGTTGTGGAAAGCATGTAATTGTGTGCATATACCATAGAAGAACATTCCTTGTGGTACCAAGCTAGACTGCACTAGAATCAATGAACTGAAAAAGCATTAAATTAGATGAACGTCTGGCGAACGTCTGCAGATGGTATCTATTTAAATTTGTGATTTTGTATGCATTGTGCAGACAGAAACTTATAGCGTATTATATGTTCTTAAGATCATAATTCATTAAGTAACAGTAACGTGTTGATGTACACAAAATGAAAGACTACACATATTTTAGATTTACAGGAAACATTCAAAAATCTCTCTACTTACTTTTAAATCCTGAAACAATCATCAATCTCCTTAGTCCTATAGGCAGTATTAAGCAACTCGATATCCCATGCAAAACAAACTTTGTATAATTAATACATATTCACAGAAAATATCAATCATCACAAACAATATCCCTTTTCTATTAACAAAGATAGTTACAATGTTATAACAGTTTTAGAGATAAAAAGACAGTGTGTTCTGTGCATGTTTCAGTGAGAAAATATTCATTCAGATGCAACTATGGATATAATTTCAAATTAGGTATACTTTTAATATGATCCCGAAGCATTATATATTTATAGTTAGATTTATAAAAATGGTAGCAAAATAAAGCTTGTAATTTAATCCTTTACTTTATATTATCAGTGATATAAGACAGAAATATATGTCCTGAGCAGTCACACTTGAAACAAATTCACTGCTAAAATGATTTTTCTATTTCTCTAACAATTTTGCGAGTTTCAATAAAAGCATAACTATTGTATTTACATTTAATTAATTAATGTTATTTCACAAGCAGATTTAGATGATTCAAACTAAAATATAATTACATTAGATGAAGTTCATCTTCAGGTCTAATACCAACAAATGATTTTATTAAATATATTGCTACTGCAATAAATAATCACCAAACTTATGCACAAAACATCTGTATTGAGATTACATACTTGAAAACTTTGTTACAATATAAAAGGTATATAATGATTTTGAAGACATTTTGAATGTATTTTAATATTTAACACAAAAATTATTACAAACATAAATTTCCCTTTATAAAATATTAGGAACTATTTGAGCTCCAAAAACATGGGATGCTTGTATTTAAAATGCAGACATCCCAGATATGAAATTAATAAAACAGAAGCCAAGTACAGAAAAACTCTTCTATTATTTTTTCTGACAACCATAGGAAATATGAAATAAATTAAATGTAAGCATATATAAAATATATAAGCAATACACACAATTAGCATTCTCACACTGCTACAATCATTAAATGTTCAAATTCAAGTTAGCAAAATTTTGGATTTAAAACAAACAGCAAAAGTGTAATCTAAAATGTTCATATCAATAAAATTAAGACTAATAAAGTTAATTTCTGTCATAATATTTATTAATACATAAACACAATGATAAACAATGACAAAAGATATAAAGTATTTCTTTTATATTAATAATATTGGGCAGTCACAGATTTGCTGCTGTAAAGGGGACATTTGCACTTTTGAATGCAAATTTACTAAACTTTATTGCACATCAGTTTTCTATACATTGAACCTTAACCAATATTTTAATTTTTTAAAAAATAAATAAATTGCTATGTTTCGTCTTTTAAAGTAAATTGTTGTTTTTCTTCTGAACTTTATTATTGTATCTGTAAACCTTGATGAAAGTATCATAGGGTTATGTTAAAAATTTATCATCAAATTCATATTTTCGGGTACCAATTTTAAGAATTTCCCAAGAACTGCATGGATTAATAACATAAATTCTGATTGGTCCATTAAAAAGATTGATAACTCTCGACATTCATATTTTTTTCACATCTATTTGTGAAGAATAACAGGAAAAAAAATTAAAGTAAAATTTTGGGACAATTTATTTTTAGATCAAATATTTATCACAAAATCATGGAAAAAGTATCATTTTATTTAGCATTTCAACATCTGTCCAAAGATGTGACATGAGATTATTAATCCATGGAATTCTTGCTAAATAGAAAATCCATAGCACCCTTCTTGCTGCTCTCAGTTTTGAAACACGATAATCATTGTACTGTCACCAACGCTGATTTTTCTGCCAAGTACAATCAAATGAAATCTCTTAGCAGAAAGATCTAATTGTAAACACTTATTAATAATATTAACTCTCATTTGCAACAGGTAGTAATTTTTTTTTTAATCCATTGATAATTACAATCGCTTTAAATTTTTTAGTAGACTCGTTTAAAAAAAAAAAAACGATACCGAAATTTACGAGTGCAACAAAACGATAAGAACACTTTTTTAATTTCTTTGTTTTAAATTTGAAATAAAATAAAAATAATAAAAATAATACTTTTAAAATTCCTTAGTAGGTCTATTATTGGTAGTAATTTAATTCCATTGAGAATTATAATTGCTTTAAATTTTTTAGTAGACTTGTTAAAAAAAACAAAAAACAATGCTGAAAATTCACAATTTCAAGAAAAAGATAAGAAAACTTTTTATTATTTGAATTTGAAATAAATTTAAAATAATACTTTTAAAATTCCTTAGTATATCTATAATAGGTAGTAATTTAAATTTTTGAAATCCATTGTCTATTTAAAACAGTAGCCAAAAGTATGCATCTAGTGACTTACTATTAGTTATCTTTATATTTACAACGCAAACTTTTATTTTTAATATTATCACTCATTACATAAACGCTCTATTTCACACAGTAGCCAAAGGTAAGCATCTAGTGACTTACTCTTAGTTATGATCATTATAATGTACAACAAAAACTTTTATTTTGAGTATTATCTATCATTACATGAACTAAAATAAACTAAAACTAAATAAAATGTCAACATGTTGTTGCTATGCCTTTGAAAAAATAGGCATTAAATACATAGCAAATGAATTAATAATATGCATTCTGGATATACTTTCTTCATCATTTGTATATCCTATGATGCCATGTATATTCCAGTTTGTTGCATTTTGTAACAACATTATGAAACAAAAGCATGTTTTCCTTTGCAATTTATAATAAACTAGATTTTCAATTCTGCACTGTCTCTGTTTTACTTGTTTTTGAATATGTTAATTTAAAATGTTGCACTGTTGATCAGTGTGGTTTATATTTTACTTGTACTGAACTTAATGTATTGCACATTTCTACACAACCTTATTTTTTTATCAGGACAATTTTGAGCATTAATGATTTGTACAACATCAAGTAGGAAAAAATTATTGAGACTGCCTAATATTACAAAGAATTTATTTGTGTTAACAGTCACAAAATCAAAGTTTACCTATTAGGAGAATGATGAAAACTAAATTATAAAATAATCAACTATAAAGAAGCAATCAACTCACCAGAGGTCTGCGCGGGTTCCCCTTGGCCCATTCTACTATGATACTAGAGCCACACACTTCTCGACCATTCTCATATTTGATGCAGTCCTAATACACAAACATATAACTTCATCAGGACATGTCAAATACAACTCAACCTATCAAAGTGCCTACGCTAAGAAAAATCTTTATTTTGTTTAAACTGGCCATCCAGGATGAATAAACATAATATAAATAATCTACTTAAAATTCATTGCCAACAAAAATCGCTTGTTTCTTTCCACAACATAGGCAACTATAAATGTACACCCGACCTAAAAAGGTACTAAGCTCAATTGTAACCTGAAGAACGCACAGAGACCAAGAAACTAGGGTACATACATAGGTTTTGTAGTCCAACCATCAACATTCTGTAAAAAAAAACTTGAATGTCATGCCAGAAGGCAACAAAATCAAAATAGTAACACCTTATTAATGTACAGGGAAAAGAGTTTATATATGTAATTCATAAGAACCAATAAAAACTAAAACAAAATAAAAGCTGAAAGGTAACATTTATAGAAATCACTGAACAACAAATTTTTGAGTGAACACCTACTGAGCCTGGGACCAATGGCAAGCTGCCTGGAAGTCACATGACCTCCTGGCTGGCTGGTAGTGAGGCCCAGTCAGGATGGCAATGGAGATGCATAACACCAGCTGGGGTCTAAAGGGAGAGGCCCCGTCAGGTATGGCAACAATATTGTGACGGTCGGGTTCTAAAAGTAGTGGCAATGGACTAGTGGTAGCCGATCAGCCTGGGGAACAGTACACAACAGCTTGCTTGGTATCCCCCTGTCGTTGCATGGGAATTTGGTCATGGCTTTAACTGGCAGGCTAACCCGGCCCTGCTTTTACAACTGCGCAGTCTGCCTGCCAGCCGAATGAGTCGACAGTGCCGAGGCACGGCATGGCATGGTGCTGATGACATAGGCTGGCTGGCAGCTGGGGGAATCGAATTGGAAACCACTCTGGCAATGATGTGGATTGGCAAGGCAACAGGCAAGGCTGGCAGGGAAGGCTAGTTTGGTCATACTGATAAATAAAAAGTACATTATCACAGTTATAAAAAAAAATCTGACCCCTCCCAAACTTTTCTCAAACAAAATGCCTTGTTAAGCCTTTAGTCAAACTTTCTTCTTTCAATTTTAGAACAAGAAACAACATATTAGGTTGTTTATTTTAAAAAAAAAAAAAAAAATTACATACCTAGCAACTGTTCACCAATCAATTCAAAATTAGTTTTCAGTGATTTATGTCATCAATAAGAGCACAGCTATCAAATTACAAAATACTAGTTGAATGCGTAACTTCTGTAAACCGACGCACTTGACTTCATTCCAATGCTCATCATGCTGATCAGTCCCGAGTTAAATGCTGAAGTCCATTAAAATTGGAAATGGAAAATTTAACCCGAGGGTGCTTTACAGATAAGAAATGATACAAGGATTTACAGATATAACCACTGAATGATCAATAAATAAACCTAAAGACTGGTGAATTAAAAGAAACAAAACAAAATTATTGATTTCCCACACTACCGAATATTCCCCACTCCACCCTAACACCCCCAAAAGTCAAAAAGAGAACTAGCTTTGCAAGCCAAATTGCCATTGCTAACAAAAAGTCCAATGTCCACATTCAGAAAAAGAAAGAAATTATATAGATAGCAAGTCAGTTATGCTTTTAAAAGAAAAGTTGAATGAATGAAGAATGAAGTTCTTTTCTTCTTTTACTTACTCAGTTTTGGAAGATAGCAATGACTCTTTACAACTCATATTTAGGGAAATGGACTTTTATATCTGGTTAGTGATAAGACAAAATCAAGGCCAGACATGCAATACATAAACACAAGCTCATTGTATCATGGGTATTTTTGCCTGTTACAAACAACGGATATTGAAAGAGTTAAAATATAAAATATCACAGCAAGGCCGTATCACAGCCTTACTAATTCAAAGCTGTTCTACAATTATGAACTAGGGGAAATAAATCTAGTCTAACAATACAAATTTGTCTATGTAATAGATACTAAGTAGATGATTAGTGAGAATTCTCTATTCTTAGGGGAAAAGTTATCAAAATTTATCAAGAAACAATGCCGGAGATACTTCCAACATTTTGTTTTAAATTCAATAAATATTAAGTTTATTATAATAATAGCAGTAGTAGTCAGGAATGAATGGAAATATTTTGTTAATTTTTGTCAACTTCCTTCAACAATGTAAAATCTATTTTATAATTATGTACAAATCTCTAACTTTAAAGCACATCATTTCAAATAAAAATTTCATACATCATTACTTTTTGCCTGTGTACAATGTATGTGTTTAGAAAACTAAAACAAAATGGAAAAGCCATGGCTATTGTTAGTGTTAATAGTGTTTGAGGCATTCCTAAACTATATGCAAAATTCATATCATATGCCACAATAAAAAATGTTGCAATCTTGCATTCTGTTACAATCACAGCCATTATTATTTTAAGTACAATGGACCCCACTTTACGATATTAATCTGTTCCAGAAACCATATCGTATAATATATCCTAATTTGAACCAATAATAATGCAATGTTTTCGGTGACAACCCATTGTAAAGAGCAATTTATCATAAGGTGAACTTTATTTATTATGGAAAGTCCATCATGAAACAATGTGATTGTTGTAATCTGAACAAACTGTAAAGTGATGTTTACCAAATTAAAAAAAAAATCGAAAATGAACTATGATAAATATGAAACATGTCATAATATTAGTAGAAAACAATTATAGAACAAATACTTAAATTTGTCTTTGATATGGAATGTAGAAAATGCTTTTGAAATGAGACCCAAATGATTCATAAGGAGTATAAATAAATACACTGAATTGAACATTTTTTCTTTAACACAACTTCGTAGATTTTGTATGAGTGTATCCATATTTTTGATTATAATTAATTCATATATCCAAAAGATGAAAAGATAATCAAAGAAGCATACATTGCACTTTTGGCTTTGGGTATAGCATTTCAATGACGTGAATCAATCTCGCTTAACGTAATGGTATGTAGTCTAATATAATTTAATGAAATCTGTTTTATATACATAAATATTAAATTTCATATACAGTGCTGTTCAAAATATGAATTGGGGGATGTAAAAAGAGATTCACAGACTACCTCTCCCTGTAAAAATTAAATAGACAGGTAAAATAGTCAATCCCAAAAGTCACAGGGTAAAAAAGCACCAGAGTAAGCAAATCTAAAATTTATTATGCAAATATTTTCTTCACAATTAGTCTAAATCACATTTATACGAAAATAAAGACCAATGCTTCGTCTTTTGAAGTGTGCTTTTGTTTTGTTTTTCCTGACCATTATTACTGTATCCATAAAAGTACCCTAGGCTGTTTCATAACTTGTTCATAGCCCAAGAGCTGAAAGTCAAATTTGTTTCTGGGAACCAATTAAAAAATAAGATCAAGGGCTTATAAACTAAACAGTTATCAAAAGGCGACAGATTGCTCCCATCAATCATATTTCTTCCACAAGTGTGCTGCAAATAACCAAATAATTTTAAAAAAGAAAAAGGAGCAATTTTTTTTCAAAATCAAATTATTTATCAGTCTAGCACCCTCCCTGTCAGGTGAATCATGACTCATTTCTGAGATGAGTGCTGATGCAAATGTCAATTATTTTACAATGTTCAATCAACTCAATCCCATTATCAGCAAGATCTATTGCTAAGCGCTTATTTATTAATGTTTGCTTATGATCATATTTCTGCAAATATTCATTTCAAAAGTGAATAAAATTTTTTTTATGCAACTATCAATAAATTTGTTTTAAAGATGCAGATTAAATTAATAGATAGAATTTATTTATTATTTCAATTCTGATATTTAAAGATTATTTGGGATTTTAAAAATGTACTCATTATATAACCTGGTTTCATTTCTTTAAGTATTAAATTTTATAACATAGATATTTATTTTACTTTTGTATACACTTTTCATATGTTGTGTGCTTAATATGAATGTCACTTTTCCCCTCCTTTTCAATTATCACAATTAATTTTGGCTTCTATTTCTTTGCTGTACTCTCATTTAACATTGTTTAATTTTTCTAGTATAATATAAATGAATAAGCTAACAGGAGGGTATTGTTTCATTTTTTAATTTTAAAGGGAGCAATTAAAGTATAGCTATTCTTTGTCTAGAAAACAATATTTTTTGCATGTATTGCTTTAAGAAATGAAAATTGTGATATTAAATTTATGTTGGTCTATTAAGCTGCTGAGCAGCACGTAACTTCACATTATCTAATTATCAGTAGAAACAAATTAATGAAATTATGAAGTATTCCCATGAATGTTTTGTTGAAAATTTCCTTCACATTTTTAATGAAAAGTTTATGGACTAAATATTATGTGATGTGCTTTTTTTAAATTTTTTTTTTTAAAGTTGATGAGTAGTAATTTCTATTAACTTTACATTTGGTTGAAGAACTAAGAATATTTTTTAAAGGGGTGGCAATATGGAATAAGATGATGTAGATGCCTAGATTTTGTTTAAATGGGGTAAAATGGAGACAACCAATGAAAAACATGAACAGGTATGAAAACAGCTAAATAAACAAGAATTCTATCTTTATAAAAGTATGTACTGTGACTAATAATGGAATTAACCAGCACTGAAGTTATTGAGTAGTATGAAGTATAATATTCTGTTCCAGAATCATTATACAGTAAATTATATATAATTGTTACTACTACAAGCATTGTTAAGTGTACACTATTTCATTGTGTATATTCATTTGAAATTAATATAAAAGGATTAATATTATCTTTCATTTAAATATAAAAGAATTAATATTATCTTTGATTATACATAGTAACTATTTTACATATGTCAGCACTATTTATTTATGTACATATGGGTAGAGCACTGTTTTATAAGGTTTTCATTTTAAATTTATTTCATGTACAAGTGGTTATAGGACTGCTTTAACAATACACTTTCATGCATATTTTATGTGCCTTGTCATAAAACCTCGGAATATAAAGATAATGTTTATTTATGTGTAATTAATATTAATGTGTTTAGATCTTTTAACAACTATGTAAAAGTATTTAGAATGAGTATGAATCAAGCATACATTTTAAAAAATGAAAGTTCGCATTTTATAATTTTAAAACAAAATGTTTTACATCAGTTTAATTAAACAGAATTATTAATAAAAATTGCACAATAAAATGAAAAATGTAAATGAATAAATGATAAAACACAAACTATCTTCCACATATTTAGAGGGTATAGTTTGCTGATCAATTTATTATGTAAACCACCCTTTTATGATATACAGAATTGACAATTTGCTAGTTTATGCTTTCTGCACAACATGGGGTTACTGCTTTTTATTTTTTGTTAAAATTTGCTTGAGATGGTCATTTTCAGCTTTCAATATGGCAAATGATTTACTTTGGATATACTTTGTTCAGTAGCTGCAAATGTTATGTAAAAATGTTTCTGTTTAATGCACTTTGCAAGCAATTTTATGATACAAAAACATCTTTTGCTTTGTGACTTATAAATAAAACAATGAATTTGCTTTATGTCCTTGTCATTCTTGATGTATAAGAGTATGTTTATTACAACAGTTGGGTTGCTTTTCAATGTGGTTCATATCTCACTAATAATTGCACTTGAAAAAAGGTCTAATAAAAATCATAAAAGACACTATAAGAATACCTTAAAAAGTAAAAAGAGCTAGAAATCTATTTCTTTTTCGATCTGAGAAAATTTTTTTTTTTAATGACAAATAGTAGTGGGACTACCTACATGAAGAAATGAGTGGTAGTACAAGGAGAGAAAACTCATCGTAATTATTAACAGAGAAATATATGTATATGTACACATTATAATATCATCCAGTTACAAAACAGATCATGATTTATATCAACTGTATTCACAACACTGATATTATATTCAGACTCCAGCATAAATGAACATTATACACTAATACTCTAAATGAGCAAACGTGTATCTTTCATAAAGAGTCAGAAATAAATCTGATAATCAATGAACACATTTTATGGGCATTCATATTTATTTTAAATCATGCAGAGATCAATGAATTAAAAGAAGATAAAAGAAAGAAATTCCGTCGCCAGACTCCATCAATGCAAAACAGTATTTGGTAGACAGAAAAAAAGTTGAAGAAATCAAGGTAGCAAAATAAATCCTTTCAGTTCCAACACCCTTGCCAAAAGCATGAAGTATAAATATTCACTTCAATAGTCCACTCAAATATTAATCCAAGTGTGTGATTGTAAACAATGATCACCATAGCTGATAAAAAATTGTATTCAAGACAAACTACTGAAACGATTTCTTCAATAATATATGACACACTAATTTTGATTAGGAATACAAAATTTCTGCTGTTTGTTTTGTTACTGTAAATCTTCACCGGCCATTCCTCATGCACAAATATTTTTTAAAAATTTAACTAGCAGAACATCAAAAACGTTCGTGCAAATATGTTAATATTTGTTTTGTTTTAAACAATTTTTTCAGAGATCAAGCAATCCATATGTGTGTGTTGGTGAGGGGGAATGAGTAAGAAACTAGGGACTCTGATAGTACTTTTTTTAAAAATATGATTCATGGTAGAAAATTGAGAAATTTCCTTTTTGGTATATAAAGAGCCAAACTTCCTGCACACAAATTTCACTTTGTGTGTTACCTTGCATATCCAAAACTTATGGTGTATAAGGTGCTTTAACGAAATAAATATTCCTCACATGCTTTACCTCGGCATCTCTCCTGTCCTCAAAGTCAACAAAAGCATATGCTGCAAACAGACATTGTAGCCAATTACATCTTTGAAATTGAATAATCAAAAAAACAAAACAGGCACATTACAAAGACTAAAGCAAACGCATACTGTGGCCAATCATATCTTTGAAAATGAATAAATAAATCATAACAAAACCCAAGCTAATTACAAAGACTAAATAAAGTAGACACTGTAGCAGGAAATAAACAATAAAATGACTTTATCTAAATAGTACTGCTGGGATTTGTAATTCTCACAAATTTTTGATTTTTGTGTGAAATACATATTTAGCGATATTAATAACTATTATGTTGTGTGGCAGGACAATTTGTGACCTAAACCAGGTAGGTATTTTCTAGTAGAATGTGTCTGGTGCTTTATAATTTAAAACTAGCAAAGACTATAATAATGAACTTATGAATATGATTATTATATATTCTGTAGAGAAAACAAAAAACTTCTGAAGATTATTTTAAAATGTTGAAAAATACAACTAGCAATATGTTTATTAAAAAGAAACAAATGTGATTAGCTGAATCAACAAAAAGAATTTATATTTTTTCCAGATTATAAACACAAAGGGGTTACAGCTAGACTTGTATTTTTAACTTAGTCGAATGATAATTTGAGCAACCAGTCTGTTTAGGGTGAAGAGAGGGAATTAATTTAATCAAGTAAATTAAAGTTTCCACAAAATCCTAAGCAGGGTCTATAAATAAAAACTGGACACGTAACAAGTTGTTACAACATTTGTTAAAAACCTCTTTCGTAGTGATTCTTATGCATATAGACTTAATTGTGTTTGGATGGGGGACGATTGAGCTAAATGAACCTTTTGAATGCATATTAATTTAAGAGAGTTTTAACGGTTTCCAAGCCGGCTATTGTACGCAAGTTGTCAGTTCGTAAATCTGTTGTCTCAACTACAAAGACGCATTTTTAACTTAGTCGAATGATAATTTGAGCAACCAGTCTGTTTAGGTTGAAGAGAGAAAATTAATTTAATCAAGTAAATTAAAGTTTCCATAAATCCTAAGCAGGGTCTATAAATAAAAACTGGACTCGTAACAAGTGGGCATTTGTACGTAAGTTGTCAGTTTGTAAATCTGTTGTCTTGACTCCAAAGACGCATTTTTAACTTAGTCGAATGATAATTTGAGCAACCAGTCTGTTTAGGGTGAAGAGAGGGAATTAATTTAATCAAGTAAATTAAAGTTTCCATAAAATCCTAAGCTGGGTCTATAAATAAAAACTGGACACGTAACAATTTAATCAAGTAAATTAAAGTTTCCATAAAATCCTAAGCAGGATCTATAAATAAAAACTGGACACGTAGCAGCTAGAGAGTTCTTGGACACTGCAACAGAGTGCCAGACGTCACCCGGCTGTATATGGAAAGCGTGCCGTCACGGCCGCCCAGTTTTAGGTGAACCAATCAACAGGATAGTCACCTTGAGTTTTCAAAGACTCTGTGCAAAGACCGCGGACAATCGATTATTTTCCATGCAGAGATAGATTACTGATGGAAGTCTAATGTTGTTGCGCACGGGAAATGGTGCAGAAGAAAGCAGTTGCGATTATGAGTGACATATCGCAGAAAAACAGCCAGGTTGACCGTTAAGGAGTGAGAAGAGAAACAAAACGAAATAATGAAAAAGTGAGAGTTGAGAAATAGGCCTAACGAGAAGCGTAACAGGAGGTGAAACAGTGGCAGCGAAAGCTACTGTATTTGGGTTCCAGGGAGCAGACCCGTGTTGAGACGTCGACGGTGTTTTGAGCAACTCTAAACCCCCCAGCACAAGAAGAAAGTGACGATAACTGTGTGAGCCCAGCACAAGGAGAACGTGACAATACCTATGTGAGTAAAAGAAAATTCTAATTAGGGTAGAAATCTCAGAGCACAAAACCTAAAACTTAAAACTAAAGCTTAGGAGTCTTAATTAAGCATTAAACCTAAAATTAAAAATAAACCTAAGTTTAAATCATCGTTATAAGTAAAGGATGGCTTTAAGATTAATATAATATTGATGGAACTGACTGAAGAAGACTTACAAGTCAAATGACATTTGTTTATTATTGAATTATTGAACTTTGATATAAGAGCAGTGGCACCAGAACAGTATAATGACTGTTACATTATGTTGTAAGATGCTTAGGCAATTCTAGAAGTAGTACTGCATGAAGAAATTGAATTTTGTATTTCTTTGATTTTATTTTACCATTCATCATTCTTTCTTTTCTTTCTTTCTTCCCCCTTACCCATGGGTGCGAGTGTGGATGGCTGACTGACTAACCAACGTGTGAGAGGAAACCCATAGACCAATAAATTTGAATTTATGCTCTGATATTGAGGCTTTCTCCTGTCTATGGTTTCCAAAGAGTGGTTGCTGTCGTTGTTATACGTTGTGTCGTCTACACTTCACCCCTACCCGTATGCAAGCACACATGCAAACATGTCGGCAATATGTAACCTACACGCAGAATAAAATTTGAGCCAAACAACCATCTTGGTATTCTGTGTGCGGATTTGTAATTATATTTACGCTAGTCCTACGTGGCGTCGACAAGCCACCACCCTCCCCTCGCAAGAGAGAAGGTGGGTGGTGACATTAATTAATTAATATTAGTTTATTAAAATACAGTTTATAGCTCATTCCCTGTGGAAGTGCACCATTTTGTTAGATGATGTTTCAAAAAATAAAGTGAATTAAATCTAATCATTTTACATGTTAAAGTGTACAACAGTGCCTAAAGATCGTATAAAAATATAAGAAAAGTTAAAAATTAGAAAATGTTGATGCTTTGTTATAGGAGCTTGAAACACGTAAAAAGCACATTTCTGTTGAAAAATAAGAAAGAAAGATTTTACTAGAAAAATTAGTTATTTCACCAGAAATATTTTAAAATAAGCAATATAATCTCATTACAATGAATATATTTTCTTAATTAACCTAAATTATTAACTTAATCTGGATAAATTTTTATTTAAAATAGGGCATAAAACTATATCTTCGCAATGTGGAAACCATATTAACAAACTTGTCAGTCTTCATAAAAGCTCTATTTTTTCAACTAAACAAAAAAATGGGATATTATGCTGCAAAGATAATATTAAGTAATAATCAAAGCATCTATTTCAGTATGATTTTAAAAATATATAAGACTAATCGCATATTTCTTTCTTGAATGCAATTGTTTTTTTCTCACCCTTACTAGCTCCAGCTTAAAACTTACACACAGCTATATGAAACTTTAAATACAAAATAACTTGGATATATATCCACATGGATATATACATAAATACATAATCTATATATACACAAATATGTAAGCTATTTATGATGTTAACTGAGATTATCAGAAATCTGAACTGTTTTGAAAAGTCAATTATTCAGGAAGTGTTCCTGCCATTCCTTCGTAACTATATAATCTGAATGTTATCTTTCCAGAATAGGGTAGGGTTCGTTTGAAAGATGTAAGAAAATTCACGATATTATCGTCATTATTTTATATTTACAAAATTTATTAATTCTGTTGTAACATATTAGGAAACAAAGTCAAATTATTTTTCCTAAAGCTGAATATAACGAATAAATTTGAAAAAAACATAAGCGTATAAATACTTCCAGTAAAAAAGCAAATTAAAAGCCACATGGCGTTTTTGTTGGACATACTGCAGTTTGGTAAAAGAATAAGTTATATGATTTATCACTTTATGTAGAAGCTAAGCGTTACGAAGAATGTGCCCATGTAAAATATTTTTTCACAAAATCGATTTTTTGGAGATAAAAAGAATATTGAATATTGCTTAAATGTAATATTGTTTCTAAGAAAACCTTGATATGGTAAGTTTGTTGGATTATTTATAACGATGAAAATTAACCCTTTACTGGGCTGGGCAGCTGAAAGCGTTCATACGTCATATCGGGCAAAATGCCCGAAAGTGTCCATATCAACCAACGTTCTTTTCTTCTCATGTTGTTCGAGAAATCGCGAGACTTCTGGTGTCTACTTCTGGTGTGACGATTCTACACTAATTGACACGCATATTAGAACGTTTTCTCCTTCTGCATTCATTTTTCCATAATCCCCCCCCTTCTCCCCCCCCCCCCCCGCGTTTGGTGTTTCAAATAGATTTCTTAGAATGATCGAGCGATAGTGAGGAGTTTACTGGATTCAATTTATTGGATAACGAGGTTAGAGAAGTAGATTTTGAATTGGACGATAGGATTAGAAGTGACATTAGGGTCAGTAGCGTGCACATGTAGTATCTTTCAAATTTTGAGGAGAGTGCATCAGATTCTGAGGATAATTTCAACACCCTCCAACCCCACCACAAAAATTAAGGAAAACACACATTTGGATCATGATTGCCAAAATTAATTTAAATGAATAAACGAACATCATAAAAGAAAAGAAAAGCATCAGTTCCTATGTTTCTAATTGTTAAAAATGTTTTAAGATTGCTATTGGGCCATTCGCTATACAGGGGCTATCCATAACCATTCAGTTGGCAAACAAATTTTGTTGAAAAAAATTACTTCCAGACGTAATATATATATATAGGCAACTTATATGCTAGTAATGCAAAGATGTAATTCTGAATAATTACTAATAATCTAGTTATATAATATCATCTTCAGCACACATTAAAGATATGAAAGGGTAGATTTTTCGTAAATTATTGGCTCCGAATTACTTTTCTTAAGTAAATTATGTGTGCTTTCCAGTTGATCATCTGTATCTCTGACTATGCAGAACCACCTAACCATTGCAAAATGCATTAGGGCAATTCAAATACATATATTTCCTTCTCTACAATGTATATATTTAAGGCCATAGACGGCACGAGCCAGTGGAAGAAAAAAAAATTTCTTATTTTTTTCAATTTTGAGATTATTATATATTTGCATTGTTCAATGTCTTCTCTTTCAGGATTTTATATTTTCTTACCGTACTAAATGCATTATTTATGTTAATAAAGACATTTTTGAACCCACCTCTGCTGAAAAATGTATTTCCTAAGCCGAAAATCGCCAAAAACGCAAAACTTTGACTCCCGATTACCGCCATTATTTGTACTGTAGAAAGGAACATGGCACACAGAAACAGAGGAATATCTCCATTATATTATAATAATTACAAAACTGCCTCTAACCAGTTTTAAAGTCCAGTTTCGTGTGAAACTCTGACATAATGCCTGAATAATCGGATTTTATGCAAATCATGTAAAAGACTGGATTTGATTGGTCAAGACTGTCGACTGCTAAGAGCTTTTCAACATACGAGTCCGTTTTTAACACTTCCGGTATCCAATTCATCGGCCTTTATTACTTGTAGTTAACAAAATACAATTTTGCTCATGAAATAAACGCAATCTTTAAATATTTATTTATGTTTAGAACTTGATGGGATAAGCAAATTCGGCGCATAACACTTCTACTGCCTGTTAGACCAATAGACAATGTTCACATTTTCAAAATGGCGGCTGGGTAGCAATAGTACATGCATTACACCACGTCATTTTGATAATTATGAAATATTTATTGTAATAAATAATATCCGGCTTACATTTAAGACAATATAAGCAATATTCTTCATAAAATAAATTATCGCTCTGAAACGAGCTACTTTGACGAATTATATCACAATGCTAGGAAAAACGTTGAGCTCTTGAAATTACGGTATGATTGAAACGGCATAGACCTAGTTTCAAATAATCGTTTTCCTGGAATCCGTTGTAATTATTCTAATATGTAATATTACAAACTTTATTCTTTATAAAAAGCACCTGCCATGAGTTTTAAAACAAAAAGTTATTGTCGATAAAGAAATGATCGCGAGTCAAATTTGTTCTGATTGTAATTTATGGAATTGTGAACATTTATTCCAATTTTTCACTTTAAAGGGTTAAAAAACGATTAATTTTCTCTGATATGAAGCAAGCCTAATATATGAAATAAAAATTTAGTTTTAATTTCATAGTAAAATAATTAATAATCAAACACCTCGCCAACATATAATAAGAATAGATAGCTCACCCATTTCAGCACCTGAAACATATAAAAACAACCATTAAAATGTGCCATGATGCAAAGATTATTTATGGCAAACTATAAGCCTTAACTAAAAAGAATGAAAATATAGGAATATATTGTGTTCAGTCACCTGATCACTAAAGGAACTTCAGCATGCTGAAAGTTGTAGCATATACTTTTATAGTATATACCATTTAACTGTATTTATTTTGCATTAGTGTGGTTTAAATTTTACTTGTAATAAACTTGGAAAATCACACATTCATTACGTCTAAAAAAGTTGACCACAAATAATGACACTAAAATGACTAAATTAATGATATATCAAAAACTGAAAAAGTATTGCAGCTATCATCACAATTTTTTATACACAAACTTATTTCATCAGTACACATATTTTTAGCATAAAATATTTATACTATATGAAGTAGAAAAAAATGATTGGGACTACCTACTAAAAAATGTTATCACAAATTATGACACTAAATTGACAATATCTTAAAAAAGTATTATAGCTGTCATCAGAAGACACATTTTGAGCACAAAAAATTTGTACAGTATCAAGTAGAAAAAAATGAGTGGGACTACCTATTTGCTGTTATAATAAAAAAAACATTAAGAATACAACTGCTTTAATTAAACCTTAGCTATACATCAATCTCTCGCCGAGTTTTTGTAGTCATAATTTGCCGCATCATGTGGGCAGCGCAATTACCTTCTCTTTACTACTACTAAGCTTAAATAATCATTTGCAGTAGACCTATATGTAGTCTAATTGAGAATACCAGTCACAGGAAAAAAGTCATAGGAAATAAGTCACAAGAAAAAAGTCACGAAAAAAGTCACAGAAAGTGACAGCTCATTAGGATCGTGGTTAAATGTGGGTGTAATTTGTATATTGTGTACATATAATAATTCATATTATAATTCACACATTTAATTATATATTTCATTCCTACTTAGATATGTTGTTATGATTGTGTCCATAAACATGTATATTATACCTATAGACTGAATAACAGTAAATGGAAGTGATTGTGCAGAAATTAACCTCTCGCCCAAGAGGATCGTGGTGTGATTCTCGCTCGGAGTAAAAGATGTTTTTATTTTGTTTGTGTGTATAACTCACTGTAATTTAAAAGAATCTGCCACTTATCTCTCCAATACAACTCACATAGTAAATAAGATTTAAACTATAGCTCTACATGTGACCCAATACTACAAGTGTAATTCAAAGGAACGCCAAAGAACTATGCTAACATAATTTTGATTCAAAGGAAAGCAGGGCGCATTGTATTGTGGTACTAGTTTAGTGGTAACACTATTCAGACAAAGCATCAATGGGATCAATGCGTTCAATTACAATAGCCGTAGCAGACCAGCAGTGTTGTATCCTTTCTGTTGTTTTTTTCTGTTCCACAACTCTTTTCTTGTTTAATACCTACAGCTGGTAACTGTAGAATAAAATGTTCTTTAAAAAAAAAATCACCTAACATACATTACCAACAAATGTTTAGTGTGATGTGACTGCTTGAAACATGATTTAATTGATGACGATATTAATAAAACTCACCTAGTACCATACAACTATCTAACAATGTTTATACTGCATTGAAAGCTATAACCATATGATTGCATTGGTGTCTTATTTTTATTTATTTAGTGATTTTTCTCGTGATATGAAAAGAACGCAAAATTATTTTTTAAATTAATTTATTTATGTGATGCTCATACTTGCTTAGATGTGTAAATGCGTACTTGTTTAGTGATGACACGTCAGATTCATACACATTTTTCTGTGACTTTTTTTCCGCCAATCGTAAATTGCATTTGCCGCGCCATGTCACTGTGGCGCAGCCGTTGTGTTCTTAGCATGTTTATGAACAAAATTAAATATATCTAGTTTTTTATAATCAAATATCTATATACTTTCGATAATTGCCAGTTTCTTTTAATGTATCATAACAATCAAATATGATTCACACATTATATACAATATAAATAAAAATTCGCTTTGTTGCAATTTTAACTTAAAATGGCGACCATCGTAAGGCATTATGGGAAGTTTAATCAAACTGATAAATTGCGAAATTCAGTACCTATAGCTCACAATAATGCTGATTTGTAAAAAGAAAAAGAAGTTATTCAATAGATCTAAGACATTTTCAAAATTGTAGAATATTTAAAAGGTGTTTTCTAATACTGAAATACAATTAAAATTTCATATCGTCATTACCTGACTTCGTCGACGTAATAGGGATAATCATTAATATTTAGAAATATATAATAATGATCATAAATACATGCTCCGCGGGCTAATACTTACCATATTTAATATCGCATCTAGCAAGACGTCCATATGGCTCAAATATCTCTTCTAAATCTCTTACTCGTGTAGTTTTACTTAACCGACCCACAAAGAGCTGTCCTTCTCGTCGAGACATGGCGGTTCAATTAAAGACCCGGATGAAACAACTTGAAAAGTTATTTACATTTTCGAAAAAAAAAAAAGAAAATTAAAATTCAAGTAACAGTACTACCGCTTGTTTTAGAAAATATTTTTTATATTTTTACAGAAGATAATATTAATATTTAATTTAAGTAGTTTTTCGAAACTAAGTAGAGTGACTTGACCTCTTACGCAGCTGTAAACCCAACTTCCACGTCGTCTGTAGTCACAGTTTACTTGCTGCACTTACAGCATGGGTTTGTATTATGTTTAATACTTTATGCTCGTATTTTAACTAAAATATCAATTTGAGGAGTGATATATATAATTTTTAACTTATATTTATCTGACTTATCAGTTAGACCGAATCTGTCCAGTGTAATCTAACCTTATCAATTATCATTATATCAAGGGAACCAATCCAAAAAATTGAATGAAATCGGTGCCTTTACATTACTATATTTATAATTTTATATATAAATATGAAAAATATTAAGCTCATATCAGGATTGAATAATAATATAGTGCATAACTAATTTCAAATGTAAATTATCCTTATAAAATTACAGTATTTTATTTTATAATATATGTGCCATATTCGTGCATTTGTTTGTAGCCTATAGGCAAACGGGTATTGACTCTTGTTTAAACCAAGATTATCCAAGAATACGGTAAAAATTAAATGAGAATTCATGTGCAAATGGATAGTTTTACATGTCTTGTTATATGGAGTTATACCGCTTGAAGTGATCTAAGTACTCCCAATTTTCCCTGTTATGTAATAACTAAATAAGCGTAGTAGTACTTTGTAGTAGTAGTACTTAGTCTTATCAACTTGTTTCTTTAAAAAATCAGCAAATACCTACAATCAGATCATAGTTAATAATTAAATTTTATCTTGTCTTTTTGTATTTATAAATTAGAAATATATACAAACTTTGAGGAGTTTCCACTTTTAATTTATGAGGGGGAAATATAAATAAAATATAATTGGGACATTTGATTTAGATTACCTGCTAAGGGCTGAGCAAAATTATAAAAATAACATTATATTGTGTAAATTTGATTCAACACTTATAATAAATTTCAGGAGATACAGAATTAGTCTTGCCTGAATGGGAAATGTGTGTTCCTGTCATTATAGTGTCAATGTGTCATACTAATATTGTGTTCACTATTCCAGTACATTTATGCTTATCATGCATTTAATTCAATTTACAAGAGCTCCTACAGTCTGAATACATATTTTTCAGCCCTGCAGTACATACTATTAAAGAAACTACTTACTGATTGCATCTAACCTTATTTGTGAGGGAAAGTTGAATAGAGGATAGAAATATATAATTTACACTCTAAAGATGATTGTCTTACAATTACATATTTTATATTTTATAAAGCTAATAAAATAAAATAAAATGCCTCAGTCAATAAAAATTTTCTGCAAGTACAATTTTACAGATAAATAGTTGTATCTCATAAATACACGTAGAACATGACTCTTAGCCTTTATGTCCATGTATCTTTGATTCATGACTGTAGGAAGAGCTATAAAGTATAAGGCCAAAATTCTGAATGAAAGTCCTCCCATGTGAAAGACTTGGTAGAATAAGAGAGCTAGGAAGTTGGAATTTTACCTGATGGCATGGTTGTATGCATCAGGACAGTCAAATGGAGTTAGGCCCACCTCCAGGGCACACTACATAATTACTTTATTTGTGGTTAGTCTGTTTAATATCAAGTGCTTTCTGTGCCCAGGCAATGCCATATTTCTGCTAGCATATATCAAGATAATACTATTGTACAAATATGATGGTATGTTATGAAATTTGACTACACGTATTACTGACAAAAGTGACATAAAAATTAAATGTATGTTAGTTTATATATATATAATACTATTGTACAAATATGGTATATTATGAAATTTTACTACACCCATTATTGACATAAAAATAAAAGCTATATGTGACGCCAACATATTAGTTATTGAATATGATTATTATTAATTAATTAATCACATTCGTAACTAATTACAAGTGATGAGAATCTTAATTTATGTTATTAATGAATAATTTTTCAGTAGACACAATTTGTCTCTCTCACCTGGGATATGTAGGTGCTGTAAATGTTTTCTCTCTTCCACACATTAAACTTAAAGACATTTACAGTCACACAGTGTTTCCATTGGTGGAAAAAGTCTTACTAAAAGAGAAGACAAATCCATCCTTAATCTATATTTAGCAAGCCCCCATCCACCTACTTTCTTCTCCAACATAAGGTAATCAATATGTGTAAGAAGGTCAATAAATGTATTAAATCAACAATCAAATATGCATATGACAAATACAGTGAAAAAGATTACTTGACATCAATATTTCCATGAAACCAGGTTCGAATAATTTTTATATTTTATACAGTCTTATATCCTAAATACAATTCAGCATTAGTGTCACTACAAAACATAGGATAGTTCTTATCAGAGAACAGAAATGGAGTTATCAGAGATAAGTTATAATAGTTTTTACTTAACCTGACTTAAGCGCTGACTCAACAGTCCTTCTCATGCTTTTGCAACAAAGTTTATTGTCTGCCGTTGTTATGCCAGTTCCACCTGCTTCTCTCACACTTTGAAAACACTTTTCTGCTACTTATTCTCTTGAGCTAACATGGGCGCTTCTTTTCGCCATGTCAACTCCTTCAAGCAGAACAATAATTGATTGTAGCAATTTCCATCCAATCTCTCTGCACCAAAAATTGCTCATATAATTAGCATATCTTACTGTCATATATCAATGGAGTGTAGTGTATTCTTACATCTACACAGTGCAGTTGAGACTCCCCGCATCTACCACAGTCTTAGAAGTTTATAACCAGTAAACCAGGAGGTTCAAATCATACACAAAAGAACGGCTGCTTTATCCTGAAAAATATAAGACTTATTAAGAGCAACACCAAGTTCTAGTTTATCGCTTTATACTCCATTCTTTTTTACTTTCCAGTCTCAACTTACAATTTCTTGCAACAGTATTTATTACCATTAGTCCGATTCATGCACACAGCATAATAAATACAGCATTATAGTTTAATGAGAGGGTTCACTAGAAGCAATGTCAAGTATTAGCATAAGCATCATTGTTTAAACATTTGTAGAAATAATAGTCTACTCACATAATACATCTCTACCTAAAACATATCAATAACAAAAATGTATGATTGAAATATTTCTAAGTACATTCTCTCTCAACCAGTTATTTAACACACCATTAAGCTAATGGCCACCTTTCAAGACTGGACTTCTTGCCACACCAAATTCAAGTGATCAGAGAATAGAATTTTCTATAGCAAGTAATTTTTTTTTATCTCAGCCTATTGGCTGCCTTATTCTCATAAATCTTAACCATTGGATAATAAAACTATTCACCCAGTTGAACTAGTTTGCATTGCATCAGTAATTTCTAATTCTAGCAAACTCTCAACTCAGGTTGTTTATTTCCAACTCTGACACTTACAAAAATACCATCATAAAGAGTACCCATGGTCATGTTACTCTGACAATTTAACAAGTTATATAGCAATTAAGTATTAAAATAGGGATAGGCAAATTTACTTCGCCACACTATATTGATGTGTTAGTATTATATTATAATATATTACCTAAGTATATTATATATTTAATATTACATTAAATTTCTGAATTTAATTACAGTAAGATTAATATATTATGTTTTGTTCAAAAACACTCCTTTACAAACTTCATTTGCTAATACTTGTAGTTGTAATGATGTCTGCATATTGTTTTAATTATTATTGCCACACTAATAGTAATACTGTAATAGTCATTAAAATCCAATAAAGTTTAATTCGAACATGTAACTAACCATGGCGGCAGAAAAAGAAATCCTAAAAACAATACAAGTAAATCCTACAGATGGGCACCATCCAGGGGTTTTCCTACAGTATTTGGTACTCAAGGAGGAATTTTTTGGCACCCCGCTTATGCACAGAGAAATATATTTTAAATTTAATATATTTATATTTCACCCAGCACTATCACACCCCACTTAGCATTTCACTGACAACATCCACTTAATTCAATGTAATGAATCAGCTTATCCATAACATTGAAGATAAAATTGTTAACAGGCATAACAGACACAAAAATGCTACCTTTCAATTCAGGTGGAAACCTAAATTTATTTATTATCACTGGTGACATTAGACATATAGACAAAAACGTTAAAAACCTCTATATATCATGTACTGAGATCATGACATATAATATTAGTGGAGATTTTTATTTTTCTATTTTTTTTAAAGAGTCATTACCTTTATAGAGAAAATGATAATAATATTATAAATGCTGATTTGATCAAACTTGGCATATTCGTTATATTTATTTAATCTGTAAATTCCATTTATGTTTGAAAATGTTACAATTTTTCTTTAATTTTGTTTATTTGGTTGTGAATTTTAAATTACAGGTGGACTTATGAGCTACTTCTCATCATTATTTGGTTCTAAGGAACGGCGGATTCTTATTTTAGGGCTTGATGGTGCTGGTAAAACAACTATACTTTACCGACTGCAAGTTGGAGAGGTTGTAACCACAATTCCAAGTAAGCTGCTGAACACTCTGAGCATTAGTTTCATCTTAATAAAAGCAGGGAAATAGTACACATATTGTATTCACTATTTGTGATGCTTTTAACTTTTGAGATTGGCACCTAGTTTTCAAGAAAGATCTGTTCAGGCCAGCTGCAATATGTAGTTTGAAAAATTATTAACGGATAGTGAAAGTGATATGCACTTCTACTCTAAATGCTCTGAAAAGGTGTAGTGTGACGCAAAGCCACCCTAGTTATTGGTTATGATTATTATTATTATTATTATTATTATTATTATTTAATCATCCATAACTAATTACAAGTGATGAGAATCTTAATTTATGTTATTAATAATTCTCTAGAAGACACCACTTGTCTCTCTCACTTGGTGGATTTGTGGGTGCTATAAACATTTTCTCTCTTCCACAACATTAAAAACAAACATTTACTGTCACACAGTATTTCCCTTTAGGTAGAAAACTTCTTGCCAGAGGAGAAGATAAATCCATCTTTTAACCTATATTTAGCGAGCTGCCATCCACCTACTATCTCTCCAACATAGGGTCATCAATATGTATAAGAAGGTCAATAAATTTATTAAATCAACTATCACATAGACAACATACATATAATCAAAAGAGCGTTGACATTTACATCACATCACAACAGTATTCAATTAATGCTAGACAATTGTTCAGTTTATCTTAGCATAAACATAAGCAGTCACTTTAACATACATACATAATCAAGTTCAGGTATCATTCATCACAGAATGAGAGTGAGTTTTAGAGAAATAATAATGTACATAACCTTTTCAGTGATGGTGGCTGTCACAGCACGTGTTCACATTCGTTCGGTTTGCAACAAGTCATTGTCTTTCTTATTTAAATGATGGTCCCATGTGCCCCTTCTAGGCCCATTACATACCTGTTCCAGAATCTTCGATGTGCTCACAAAGCACACTGTGAAGAGTAAACTAGAATGTCACTTTTTCTATCAAGCACATCAGGAGGAATGTTTCCAAATTTTCATGTATGCTGCTCAGCACACCATGAAGAATGTTCAAGAAACTTCTGTGAATTCTTGAGACCAAACTAAAGCCTCAGTTTTTACTCAAGAACAAATTCACAGGAATCAACTTACAGCAAAACGTTTACTGATAAGTTCATCAACAACACTGAATTCACACACCAACGTAATATGGTAATCACTATAGCCTGTAGTGACAAGAAAGGTGTGCTTTACTCTGCAAAAGTCAAATTAAATCAGCACTAAATTTCAGGCACTTTTCCTCTCTAAAACTCCTTTCTCTCTTACGAACATTCTCAACTTACAAATCCTGCAACTATTTCATTACCCTGATACACACACAGCATAAAAAATATAGCATCGATCAAAATTGACAAATATTATGTACAACGTAATCAAATTAGTAAACTTAGGAATAATGGTTCAATTACATAAAGCATTCTCCAATTCAAATCATAGTTCAATAGCAAACATGTACAAAATATTCCTAAGTCCATTCTTTCTTTATCAGTCAGTTAACTTACCATAAGCTAATGATTGCCTTTAAGACCAGACTCGAGTTATGTTCAAATCAAAATGATTAGAATATAGACTTTCTTCTACAACATAATTTTTAGTCCATCCCATTGGATGAAATAGTTATGAATAAGTGTGAGACTATTACTTGTGTATTAGTCAGAAAACTACTCATCCAGTTGGAACTGGTTTAGATTGCATCAGCAAAACTTCTAGCATATTCTCCACCTGAGTTGTTTACTAAAACTTTTGACAGAAATATCATCTCAAGCAGTGCCGAGTTTCAGGTCACTTTGACATTTAATTTATATAACAGTTCAGTTTAGAGATAGGCAAATTTACTTCACCACACACAGCATAAGCCTTTAGGCAGTAGATTTTAAAAATGCTCAAATTTGCCTTTTGAGAATGATCACAGACAAACTCATCCAAAATAAGTCTTCTCCATTGTGTGAATCATGATTTATTCATCCTATGTACATAGTAAGCTCCTGTTTACATAAGGGAATACCACTGCACAAAATGAAATATTTTCGTCATCAAGACAAATGCATTGATATATACTGAGCTTAAAATGAGAATTTTTAGATTTTATTGTTGATCAAACAGACAAAACAGATGTTCAGAATTATGTATTTGTATGTATATGTGATGCTCTTTGGGGAAAACCCGGCAAAGTAAAAAAATTCAAAAGTGGGTTTTAATAATTTCAGAATTTAATCAGAATTTCATGTTTATTTTTCAAAAAATATTTTATTTTAATTTATGTCAGATTGATTTTTCACTATACATTTTTAAGTACATGCCTCCCTGGACTATCAAAGGGGAGTAAAGAACTACAGGTGGCTGTAGCGTTAAAGTGAAAAAACTTCAAACTTGGATTTTTATAATTTATTGAAGCTCAGAATCTCATGTTTATTTTTTTAAGAAAAAACATTTGAATTTATCATTTTATGTCAGTTTTTTCACTATACATTTTCTTAAGTACATACCTCCCTGGACTTTCAAAGGGAAGTAAACAACTACAAATAGCTGTAGCGAAAAATCAATTTTAGCAACTAGCCGGGTTCCCAGACAGCATCATATATAGCTAATTCTCTGGGCAAGTGTACCATTTTGTTACATGAAATGCAAAAAATAATGTGGATTCAATCTAATTATTTTATATGTTAAAGACTACAACAGGACCTAATGCTCACATAAAAACATAAGAAAGGATTATGATTATAAAATTTTGATATTGTAGGAGTTTGAAATATGTAAAAAGTATGTTTCAGTTGAAAACTTAGAAAGTAAGGTTGAGACATATTTTACCAGGAAAAAATATTTGAAAATAAGCAAATTAATTTTCTCATTACAGCAAATGTATTTTCTTCATTAACTTACATTATTAATTTAATCTGGATACATATTTATTTGAAACTATGACTTCAAAATTTATTCGTCTCTCAGTTATATTATTAGCCATCATAAAATGAGCTCTATTTTTGTCAACTAAACATAAAACAGGTAAGTTATTATGCCACGAAGATAATATTAAGTAATAAACAATGTATGTATTTAATATACTTGGTTTTTTTAAAGATATAATAAGTTTAATCACAATGTTTATATTTTTGAATGTGATTCACATGTTTTACTCTCTTACTAACTCACTTACTCAGGTTTAAAACACACACAGCTATGTGAAATTTTAACTGCAAAAAGAAACCGCATGGACATACAGTATATATAAATATGTACAATAATTTACAACGTTAATCAAAATATATAGAGATTATCAGAAATCTTAGCTGTTTAGGAATGCCAATGATTCAGGAAATTTTCCCCCCTTTACTCTTACAACAGTGTGATCTTAATAGAAACAAAAGTTATGTTTCTTATTTCATACTTACAAAACGACATGTGAGTTATCTTTTAGGAAAATGATGCCTTTGAAAAATTTAAGAAGTAGTTTGCAATATTATTGTCATTAGTTTATAATTACAAATTTATTATTTGTAATGTTTTAAAAAGTAAACAAAGTTGTATTAGTTTAACTAAAGCTGAATATAACAAATAAACATACAACCTTACGACACATGTTAACACTCACATGACCAATATTGTAATAATAGTCACATTATGTAGGTTTTAATACTCACGAGACATTTTAATACTCACATGATAGAATTTAACACTCGCAACACACATGCATGAAACTACATTTTTGAGATGTTATATTTCTAAATCTATACAAAAAGATTGTCTAAAAATTCATCCTGTGATTGTGAATGTTTATACTCCAAAGAGCAAGTATACCAAATTTGGATGGTGTAAATGAAGTAGTTTTTATTTTACAAGACTCCAAAAGAGATGTTTTATTCAGTTTTTAACCATTGCTGTTTAAAAATTTGAACAAAATGCTATTTTGAGAGGACTGTGTTTCATTTTCTCTACATCTGTGGTCCTTAAAAAAAAAGAAATCAGCAATATATTCGTGTTACAGAGAGTTGAAAATAGCAAAGAAGAGCTGTGTATTTTTCATAGTTTTTGTTGTATGGTCATTTCAAAAGGGGGTTTTGTGAAATCTGTGTTCAGACTTCAGAATTTGAGTGGTCTTAGAGGCATCCTCACAATCCATATAACTAACCAAAAAAGTTTAAGTTTTTAACAGAATCATTAGTACTACTAATTGTAAGAATTATTTATCTTGAATGTTAAAATATGTCAAGTATCATGTCTTTGATAATTGTTTTTGTACCTTTTATGGCAAGCAAATCATAGATATTTTGTATCACAAATAGTAAAGCTAATTAATGTATTTATTTTTTTTTTCAAAAAATATTATGTTTAAAAGTTTAATGTTTACATACAAAACATTATTATGGCATTGATGACTTGTTCTTTGTTGAACATGGGTTTTTTTGCACGTGACTCACTGCCCATAATCCAGACACAGTGAAAACAGTGAGCTTAAAGATACAGCAGTAACTGTTTGTGTTAAATCATATTCACAGCTTGTAATACATTATACAAAAATTTACAGTGCTAAATTCAAAATTTCACTGTTGAGATTGATAACTTGAACTGTATAGATTTATTAGATATTATTGTCTAGTCTTATTCTTATTAAATTTTGTCAGATTATTGATCTTTTTATTTCTCACACAATATTATTACTCCCATACTGAAGAATATGGAAGAATATTAGCACAAGTATGGACTGGTCTTCAATACAACATTGAATGATAAAGAAATCCAGTTCGCATTGAATTTGTATGCAATTTTTATATTCCGGCAGAAAAATTATCATGGGCTCTCACATCAAGCCATTAGTTTTCACTAAATGTCAGTACAGGTAGGAAGAAGTAGAGATATAAATATAATACTTTCTATCCCTTAATGAACCTTGGACCAATTGTAAAGACACCTTGGAAACTAAGTCCATAGTTTATAATGCTTTCTAACCCATAATGGTCCTTGGACCAATTTCAAAAACTCCTTAGGTCCAGGCAGGAGAAGTACATACACCGAATCATGGTTTGCCTTTTCTTTTTTTTTAATTTAGTTAAATAATAAGATGTCATTTTTTAAATATATATTTGTGTGTGTACAGTGTAGTTTGTTTTCCAAATACCTTGTTTAAAACTATAGTAATTAGTACCTATGGAGAGCCCAATCTATATCAGCTTATACTATAGTGGATATAAAGTTCTTCAAAGGGTCTAGCACCATTTTCATGTCATGTTTATGTGCCAGAGTGATTCCAAATTTTCTTGTGCCTTAGCATTTTGAAAGGATAGCAGTGATTTGGTTAACATTGTTATGTTAAAAGATAAGTGCTATAAGGGAATTGTATGACCAAAATACTTTTACTCTAAAGAGGCAGCAGTGATTATGTTAGCATTGTTATGGAACTAGATGAGTGCTGTTGGGGTACTGTGGGACCATACTCATTTACTGGGAAACAGGCAGCATTAATTAAATGATCATAATTATGAACTAGGGTCCGGATGGCCACACTCTACTGGAAAGCAGTGTTAAGTGAGTGTCATTATGAATTAATAGTGTGGGTAGACAAGTGTCAAACTCTTCTGTAGAAAATCTGGATTCAGGATCCACCCAGCTGGTTGAATTTTTCACATTGATACCTTAATCCCTACGTGAAATGTATGGGAAACTGTCTTAATTGTTTCATGGGCAGGAAAGTTTGCACATTCATTGCATGATAATGAGTAATGCTGTGTCAGGTGGATATAACCAGTTTAACTTTAGCCTGAGAAAAGTAGTGCTGTGTCAGGCGGATATAACCAGTTTAACTTTAGCCTGAGAAAAGTAGTGCTGTGTCAGGGGAGATATAACCAGTTTAGCTTTAGCCTGGGAAAGGTAATGCTGTGTCATGGGGGATATAACCAGTTTAGCTTTAGCCTAGGAAAAGTAATGTGTCAGGGGAAATAACCAGTTTAGCTTTAGCCAGGAAAAGTAATGTTTGTGCTTTAAAATTTGTTAGAAGCTATACATATATCACTGATTGGAGGTATAGCTTTAAAAATTAAAACTTGGAACAAACATGGCTACAGTGTTTCCTATATCATCATATGGATATGCTGAAACACAGAAATTCTGTATACTGGACTTTGGAATTTGGCAACTGAGATCTAGTATCTATTGGAGCACAATTTTCACTTAGCTTGCTAAGACATTTGCCATTCTTAGCTACAAGTACAAGACATGTAAAACTAGAATAAAGTAAAATATCATTTTATTATTCTATCATATTTTTCTTATTCAGAACTTTTATTTTTTCATTAGTTAATGTAAAAATACATTGTAAAAGAAGAAATTACCTCATCCAAGATATCTGATGAATTTGCCAAGAAATTTCACTTGAGACAACAGTCAAAAGATTTAATTCCTGATGCTATAGTAAATGTTCAAACAGATCCATATCACAGTGAAACTGTAAGAAGTACATCAAAGACATAAGTGTTGTTTATATGAATCAACAGGTAGCATTATTGGAATGATGATCTGCCATTTTATAATTCATGCCTTGCTATTTTGTAAATGTTCTAAATTCTCTCTCCTTTTTTTAGGGTCTATGACCAACCTTGTTGAGTGTTTGAAAAACTTTTGAAAAATTAGAATCTGACAGATTTAATATTTAGGATTGTAGATCAAATTTAGGGCCATATCACTTTAAGCACTAAAATTAGGAACACATCTGACTAAAGAATTACACCTGAAAGTATATCACATTTCTGGTTAGAGTATGGTGTTCCATCTGTCAGTACTGTATTATTGTTAATAATAATTGAATACACATATTTATGGTTTACATGAATTTCTGTTGTAGAATAGTCATTTTATATAAATTATTATTATTATAGTTTAATTATACAAAAGTATTTAATAATCTGTGTATTTAAATTCTTATACTTTCAGATCTCATTACCAAACTTAATTACACTTCTGGAGTTTTGAAAACGTTTTCTCCACATTAAGTGGATTAAGTGGTGATCATTTTAATTTTAAGTTCAGGAAAATACAGTATAATTCTTTGTCTTCAAGTGCCATGTTTGAGTCAGTAATATCCTTGCTGTGATGATCGAGTCACAAGTATGTCTATATGATTATGAACATCTAGTTGATGATGTGTCTTCATGATAGTTAAGAAAAATTGATCAAACTGTAATTGTAAACCACTTTGTGCTTTTAAATTTGAAATAACATTCTCCACCTATCATCTGGTAGAAGAGCAGTTTGATAAGGAAGGGGAAGTATTGCATCCGGTTAGCATTCATTTATTCATATTATTATTATCCAGTTGTTGTGTTTAATACTTAGCATTCATTAATTCATATTACCCAGTTGTTGTGTTTAATATTTAGTTATTTACTGTTCAGTTCAACAGTTTTATAATTATATTTAAAAAATTTTTTTACTCAATCATTATTACTTTGTTTTATTTTTTTTCAGCCATTGGATTTAATGTTGAAACAGTCACCTACAAGAATCTTAAGTTCCAAGTGTGGGATCTAGGTGGTCAGACAAGTATCAGGTGAGATTTGACCTTATCTTTTCATTACATTCATTCTACAATCTCTGCGGTCAGTCCCTAATGACTGCCCACATTAATGATCATTCCCCTACACACACACACCTAAATACCTCTAAAACTTCCCAGTTTATGTCCGTACTTATGGTAAGCTAAATAAAGTATTCTTGAAAAAATTATTTCTTATTAAAAAAGTTCATTTTTCCATTTAACCAGATGTATACCTAAATAAAATTGTAAATAAAGTTCAAGTGTTTTCATAATAAAACTAAAGAATTACAAACATTTAAGCAAAATATTATAAGAGGGAAAACCTTACTTACTAGGAAATACAGTAGCAGTTTGAGATATATCTCACAGAATAAAGATAGTAGAAAATGCTATTCATTCCATCGTCACTACAATCTTCCTTCAAGGCCCAGTCTGATAAAACATTAGTTTTGATAAAATGGCTGTGGTTTCATAAAGTTTCAGAATGTTGGGCAAGTTTGTAGATATTATTTATACTATAGAAGTGCTTTCAATCACATGCTTTAGTATGATTACCAACTAAACACATCTCTAATTCTAGAAGAGATGTTCAGGATAATCTAAATCATATTGTCAATGACAGAACACTCGCTGTTACACCATTAAGTAAAAATTCTAGTCTGCAGTCAACATAATTTGTTAAATAGTATCAGTTCTTGGTCATTCATTATATAATGACAAAATGAAAAATAACACAGTACTTCTTCCAGTCACAGGTAGACAAAATCTATCCATGGGCCCAACACATTATGATATGTTTCCTCTTTATATTAATGTATCTATATTTCTAGAGTATTCAGCTATAAGGAATAAAGCTTAGCACATTGGTTTAATAATAATTGTTGCACCACTAATCTTTTGCACACAATAAAGAAAAGTCTACACACTTTATTATTATTACTGAAATGAAAAACCCATCATTTGACAGGATCCTCTGCCTCATGTACCCTTGTACTAAATACCTTGTTCCTGTTTAAAGATCCTTTGTTCTTTTACTTGACTGATGTAACCCTGTAAAACTATGATTTCTTTAGAATGGTATCCCTTGAGTCACAATTAGAAATGGGGTAAACCCAGATGAAATTTGATGTCTACATGTCAGCTTCCAAACCAATCAAAGAGTATGTCAGCTTCAGAATCACTTGGGGAATCTAGCACTTTATATTGTAGGATTATAATGGAAAATGCACTTAAGTTGCAGCACAGAAATTAAGAAATGGAGCTCATGAGAATAAAGACTGGTTTTGTACTTTTAGGGAGAAAACTTCAAAAGGATGTATTCTCCAAAGATATATTAAGGTGTCTACCTGCACTTAGTGAGAACTGCTGTTTTCATCTGAATGAATGAATGAATAACTTCATGTTATTTAGAAGGACAATGTTGATTGATTGTAGCTTTACTGGCTTTAACAAAATTTAAATTATTTTAGAATTTGAAGGACCTTACTATCTAAAACAGAATTAATGAAATGGCTCATATATTGAAAAATCTTTACTGTTTTAATGGAAAATGTAATTGCTTTGAGTATTGGAAGATGTATATTTGTGAGGTAGAACTCGTAAAGTATCATAAAGCTGATATGAAGCATTTTAAGGTGCACATTAAGCCTACATAAATAGAAACTTGGTTATTCTTACTAAATATGTGATATCATTGTTGTATTTTTTTCTCTTTTTTGTTTAAAAATAAAATTGTTTTCTTGAATTACAACCAGACTTGATAAAATATATTTTGATTAAAGTTGAAATGGTTATGTTAGCAGGTATGAAAATCTTATTTTTTCCTGATTTGTGTTTTTTTGTTTTTTTGTCAATTTACTAACTACTAAATATTGTATATCTTTTTTTTTTCCTTGCTTGAAATGTTTTTAGACCATACTGGAGATGCTATTATTCCAACACTGATGCCATCATCTATGTTGTTGACAGCATGGACAGAGATCGTATTGGTATTTCAAAACAAGAATTGGTAGCCATGCTTGAGGTACTTAAGTAGAAAAATGCTGTAGCATTTCTTTCATGGTTTTTTTTTGGGGGGAGGGGAGGTTGCTTTATGGTTTTTTAAAATGATTTTTCTTGTTGTTATGTTTTCCTTGATCTCTAATGGTTAAATTATACACCTTAGTGCCATTGTCTACTGGTTTTTGTAGCATTATTTGTATGACTAAATATGAAACAAAAATAGAGTACACAAGGTGATAGTGTTATCTAGTAATACAGAATTGTGTCATTGTTTAATACTAATAATATTAAGAAAAAATTTCACCAAGCACTAAATCTTATGAAAGATCTAAGTGCTTTGCAGGAATTAATATAGAGTACTCGTGATCTATGCAAGCTACTTAAATACAAAGAAAACTAAAAATAATATAACAAAACAAGATGAATCTACCCGAAAAATGGCAATTTCAACAAATAACTATTTACAAGTGTGTGTGTGTGGGGGGGGGGGGAACTCAAATGAATTTACAAATGCATAGTTTGAACAAATAACACAGAATAGATGGTGTTAATCTGGCTCTTAAATGCATGTCTTGAGAGTCGTCTTGAAAATGACCTGATCTTTTTGCATCTTAGCTCTGATCTGTTTGTATCTCAGCTCAAAAGGTGTCAGATTCCAGGCATTGAATCCAGATAAGCAAATGAGTGTTAATCATATATCTTGTACTTTGGAATGTTGAAAATATATTGTTTGATATATTGAATGCTAAATCTTGCAAAAGTAAACACATATGGGAAGTGGAACAAAGAAAAGAGATATTTTGTTGTTCTGCTCTGAAACAGTAGTTAGGGAGTAGTGGAGTTAAATGATCACTTTTTTTTTTTTAAATGTTAAATTTCTTTAGTGATATAATGTATCTGACTCATTCCCTGCAGCAATAAGCAGTCATGCTGAAGGAGTATAATGCTGGCCTTTTAGCCAACTCAGTGAAAGTATCTGATTCTCCTTTATAAGTAAATTTAATAATTTTCTAAATTTTCATCCTAAACATTAAAAGAACACATTGTCAGTATGATTCTGCAGATGAGATCCTAGGGTGATGTGTGGGATGTTTGTGTACTGGATATTAATATCAGCAATCATATCCATAAATGAGCCCAGATGAGTTTTAAGAAATGTTAATTCCTGTATACCTAATTTTTTTGTGTAAATTTTGCACTTCAATTTCAGCAAAAATCTCTTATTTTACAATGAAACAGTAGATCCAAACACTAACAGTACATTTTATGGCCTTCATTTGTGGATGAATAGTCGACTGACATGAGCATAATTATGTAACTCTTACAGACAATGTATGCTTATGTTAAGGTCTTCTGCATCCTTGAGGCTATATTTTGGATGTAGAGGGGTCACTAACCATTACAGGTTTTTGTCATAATCTTTATTTAAGTATGTCCTTGCTTGTAGGATATTATCTATTGTTTCATTGTACATTCAGAAAACCACTTGAACTTTTGAAGTCATATTGTATACTTGGATCACATATTCTTTTTTCAAATTGTCATTGCCACAGTATATATATATGCATGTACATGGGTGCGTGCATATATAGTATTGATGGCTTGTAATTTGGATTCAATGTGAATCTGGAAAATAGTCCAGATTTCTTTATCGTTTGTCAATTTGTAAAGTGATTGGTGTTTAGCATAAATACCAGTATTTCAAACTAATAATTATTAGTACAAGAAAATTCCCACTGAAGGAGGGTGGTTGAGGGTGTCCCTTCCACCAGCCCTCCCACCCTCCACCTCGAACATAAGTGTGATGCTTTGGGGTCCCACTGGGGCACTCTAAATCAGCGAATGTTTTATGACAAAATGATCAACACAAGCTCCAATGGTGGCATAAAACTGCTAAAATTGATGTAAACACACACACACACAACACACACCTCCCCCAAGAAACTTCTTCAGGTCTGATATAGTTGTCATTGCAGTTTGATGTATAGTCACATGAATTTCCCAGAATTTGGAGTCTTATAACCATGTATATAATATGACTAAATGACGACAATATGGGGTATTATGATGTAAACCCACTCCCTGAATTTTATTTCTGTAATACCAGCCAGTTCTGTTAACCATTGGTCACCCAGTGCACATCCATGTATATATTTATATTCATGAAAATAAACTGTTATGGAATGGATAAAAATATATATGTGAATATGAATTGTTTTTCTTTCTCAAGGAAGATGAACTGAAAAAGGCAATTCTCTTAGTTTTTGCAAACAAGCAAGACATTGAGGGTGCTATGACTGTCACTGAGGTTGCCAATTCCCTGGGACTTCCTGCTCTTAAGAACAGAAAGTACCAAATTTTCAAAACATCAGCAATCAAAGGAGAAGGTCTGGATGAGGCAATGGAATGGTAAGAAAAAAATTGTTTCTTCTTGAATATTTTGTCTTTTTCTTTCCACCTGATGTATTTTTTTAATTTATTTTTTGTTCTTACATTAGGTTATATAAATGTTGCTGCCAGAAAGCTTACATTGAGTTGTGGTGGGCACTAACTTCAAATGATGGCTGAAAGAACTATCACATTGTAGATGAAAATATACCATTTTAGAATTTATATAAGAAACTGTATAATGTAGCCTTTTCACCTCTTTACCCTGGAGGAAGCCTTGAAATAATTTTCAGATCTAGCAGGAACCGCTGCAAAAATTATTATATCTACACCTCGTGATATGTGATCAGTAAGTAATAATAATCTAATAATCTAATAATAACTGTCAGTGCTCTTTTGAGTGGAGAATGATATTTTTCTGTGGATCTATTTATTTTGGCCAACTCATTAGCCTACTCTCCCCAAAGAATATCACTTATAATGCAAGTCATTATTGTAAGTAGAAGAAACTTCAGTTTTGTTTTGTTTTAAATTTCCATCTTGATTACTTTACCCAAGTAGGCGTAAAAGTCATATCACAAACTTGTACTCTGCATAATGTTAATGAGATAATGGTGTATGGCATGTGGTATTTGCAAGAGTAGTTTTTTTCCCCCCATTTAAAACTAAAAATACTTTTTTTAACCAACCTTTCTTGAAAGAAAAAAAACAATAGATAATTTAGCTTAATTTTCTTGGAATTAATCTCTTTCTTTCCCTTTCATAAAATGTAAAAACTTATAAGGTGATCATAATAAATTTCTATAAAATAACTTGCTTAAACCAAAATGAGATTTAATTTTTAATTCAGATAGGCTCGTTAGGTTTAATTAAATAAAGATTGTAAATTGATTTTAATTTAAATAATGATGTTTATGATGTGGAAATTTATTGACAATGTTGATTAGTAAAGTTACTAAAAACCATAAATCAAAGCAATATGAATAAAAATATAGCATAAGACTCAACTTTATACAAGACTTTGATACACATTTTCTTACAGAGCAACATGATCAGGCTCAAAAATATGCATAGCAGTAATATAATCATTATATACAGGAGTTAGTAATTCATGGAGTAGGCTGGGTGATAAAGAGGCTGACTTCATCAATCTACCATCTTCCCTTCCGTGCAAAACAGTGCTCCCCAGTTATAAATGACCTCCCCTATCTCATATCAGAAAGAGAGAATGGACTCAACTTCAAATTGCTAATGAGGCTGCTCAATCACTGCAAGCACCAGTGTTAAGCAGCACTCATTAAGTTAAATAAAGAGATTTTTTTTGTTGTATTCAGGGAACCCCTAGTGGCCCCTCTCAGAACCCTGGTTGAGAAACCCTGGTATAATGTATGCCTTTTTTAATTCTATTTTAATTATTGCATTTATCTCTTTAAATACATTTTTTTCTTCTTTTTTTAGTGTGACAAGCATGCCACTTAGTTAATAAAAATGATTGTTATTACCAATTAATCTTTCATAACTAATTGCAATTAATGAAAATATTAATTTTATTATTAATGGCGGATATGTGGGTGCTGTAAACATTTTCTCTCTTCCACAACATAAAACATTTACGGTGACATATTTCCGTGGAAAACGTCTTACTAAAGGAGAAGACAAATCCAGTTTTAATCTATATTTAGCAAGCCTCGTCCACCCACTTTCTTCTCCAACAAAAGATCAGTATGCGTAAGAAGGTCAATAAATTTATTAAATGAACAATCAAATATACATATGACAATTAGAGTGAAATAGATTACTTGACATGTGTTAGGATAATTTTACAATATACATTCTCTCTATATAAAGAAATAAAATTACATTTTAACAATAGAGTCAGTACAAATCACAGGTTAGTCTTATCAGAGAATAGATATGGAGTTATTAGAGATAAGTTATTGTAATTTTTTTACATGACCTGGATTAAGCACTGTTTCATTGACCTTTGCAACAATGTCACAGTGTCTGTTAACACGTCTCCTGCCACAAGCATGGAAACAACTGACACACTGTTCTATTCTCGACAAACTTGAGTGCTCTCCTCACTGTGTCCATTCCTTCAAGCAGAACACGATGATTACATTAATTCTAGCAAATTCATTATACTAGAATTCTCCCAATGTGTCCAGCATATATCAAGGGTGTGTAGCATACTTCCTCATGCTTACACACATCACAACAGATGTTCTCGTGCCTTCTCGGTCACACAGGTTTTTGACCAGTAAACATGTGAAAGATAACTGGGAACTTGAAACTTGAAGCTTGGAACTCAAACTCAAACCTTGAAACCCAAAGTCAAAAGCCACTTCACTGCAAAATACAATCAAGGAGCAAACCTAAGTTTCCCATTTATCACAATGTAACTCCATTCTAATTCACATCCCATTCTCAATTTACAATCTCCTGCAACAGTAATTACTAGCCCGATACACACACACACACACACACAGTAAAATAAACACAGCATATCAAACAATGTTAAGTTTTAGCACACTACATCGGTGTAGCTTAGTTCAAACATTTGTAGAAATAAAAGTCAACTCACATAGTACATCTCTACATAAACACAACTATAACATATCAATAGCGATAATGCATGAAATATTCCTAAGCCCATTCTCTCTCAATCGGTCAGTTTTAACTCACCATCAAACTAATAACTGTCTTTCAAAGTCGTTCTATCTTCTTCCACACCAAATTCAAAAGTGATTAGAGAGCAGAATTTTCTACAGCAAGCGAACTCTTAAACTCAGCCCATTAGTTAGTCTCGTACTTGTAAATTATGATCATTGGATAATAGAAAACTACTCAGTTTGCATTACATCAGCAATCTAGAATGTTCTTGCCTGGAGCTGTTTACTTTAACTCAGACACTTTCAAAAATAACACTATAAGGAGTGCCCGAGGTGGGTTACTCTGACAATTTAGTAATTTATATAACAATTTAAATTGGGAGGGGCAACTTTACTCTTGTCAGAGTTAGCCATTATATTACTATCTGATTTTTATATAGTATTTATCATTAAAATTTGTGCATTTATTACTTTATTTACTTCGTTTAGACGTATAAATAAATCTGAAGTGCAGATATGGGCTTTTTAAATCCCTTGTCAGACCATTTGATATTAAAGATTGTTACCAAATGACTACACACAGAGAAGGAAGAAAACTATTTATGGACCAGTCTTCAGTTTGGCATTAAAAGCTTGTTACCCAGAAAATCAACAGGTACAGAATATCCGTATCTGTAAGACAATATTAATCATTTGGCTTGTAAACCATTATGTTCACACACAGAATGGGTCATCCCATGGCCCTTTACAAAATTTTTATTATAGATCTCTAATCTAGTTCATAATACATCTTATGTATGAATCAAGCCTAGGGGAAGTCTCACTTTGTCTATATTCATTATTCTTTTATCACATTGAATATTTGTTACTTTTGTTCATGATACAAGATTGTTACGTTTCCAGTATTTATTTAAAGACCCTGCTTAGAATAATTAAAAGACTTTAAATATAATTAATTCTTCCTCTCATATTCTACGCAGACTGGTTGCTCAATTTATTATCTGACTAATTAAAAGGGTGTCTTGTAGTTCAGACGACAAATTTACAGACTAATAAACTGCGAACTTTTAGCTAGATTTGAAAACAGTTAAATCCCTCTAAATTAATATGCACTCGTTATCAATCTTTCTGCTCATCCACCCCCATTCAAATCTAAGAATTAATCTAATTGGTCTATTGTGCATAGAAATCAACTACTAAGAGGTATTAACAAAAAAAATAAGATTTAATAAAATTTAACAAATTAACAATAAATCGAATGCGAACGCGAATAGTCTTCCACTCTGTCTTTACGCGCCTATGCCTGATTTTTGTCAATCTAAATTGCCAGAAAAGTGTTCCTTTGAGATCTGTACACGTGATTTTGCACTTAGCTATATTCTTGTATCCTTGGTCTCAACACTCAGTCATGCCGGCCCGTTCTTACAGTCCTCCTCTAGCGACGCACGTGGTGCATAGGGAATGGTGCCCCTCTTTTAGTAGCTAGGAACTGGAATTTTAGCGGCATGGCCCTCGGAGTGGAACTCGACCAGCTTATATCAATAAGCTAATGCAGGTGAGGCATGGGTGAAACATGAACCGACCTGTGGATGCAACGTGCTTGGATATAATTCTCAACCTAACACGCCCTACTTAGGCATGGTTCAGTTAAATGCGCTGAGTAAAGAGTTTTCGACCTCGCGTCGCTTACAATTAGATTTAGAAAAAATATAATCGTCTCACATGTGTTCCATTTAACAATCATGACGTATGAAGCAATAAAATAGATACAACGTTAAATTAATGTTCATACAAGGAGTAATTCAAACCAACAGAGCGCTTCACAATTTGCAATTAAAATTACACGCAATAATTGAATTACATGAAGAATTCATATCGAGCGCAGCACTCTGGCTCTTAGTGAATTAAAACAATATAAATTAAAGTACAAAAATGGAAAAATGGTTACAATAAATTTATATATCCGTAACTTATAGGTTTTCAGCTATTTCTCTGAACCATGCTCAAGTGTATATGGAAATCATATAATACATAGCACAAATACATACTTAAACAATATATATGCAAATACTATTAAATAAATGATACCTTTTGAGAGAAGTCGAAGGGTACCTTGATTCTCTATGGCGTCGGCTGCCTCTCACGACCCGAGTAAGCTGATGGAATTAGCTAAAATGTGCTCGAAGTGAGGGAGCGGAAGCGTGTGGGTACATATATAGAAAGGTATATTGCGTATCACGTGACTGTTCGCGAAGCATGTAGTTGGTTCGAGAACTGGACAATGGTCCTAAAGTTACATAACATCTTGACCTGTTCTAGAAGCACCTAGAAAAAGGAAGCTTGAACAAAGGAGTCAAGGGTTTCAAATATTCGAATTTGAAGTAAACAAGGCAATGTGGGTCATCAGGTCGGACATTTTTATCAGACTTGTGACACCCCCTTGCTTTTGAGGCGTTTATCTTACCAAAGATAAAATGCCTCCTACAAATTATGTATGATAAAATGTAGAAGTCCACAATGAAGAAAAATTTACACAAAAAAAATTTCAACATCCCTAGAAATAAAGTGTGCAACTATATTTCATATTTACAGGAAGAAATCCGTAGGGTTCAGTTAATTGATTAAACGACATTCTATCGGTACCGGCACTTGATGGCATCAAGCACGACTCATGTAATCTGCGCCAACATTCAAAGACCCTTTGATGTAATGAATATTTGCGTCATACTGTGTCAGAAACAAAGACCAACGCATTAAACGGCTGTTCGTAAATTGCGCCTGTCCGAGAAAGGCCAACGGCTGGTGGTCGCACTCAATGACAAAGGTTTTTCCGTACAAATAGTTCTCGAACTTTTTTATAGCCCAAACTATTGCAAGACATTCCTTTTCACTGGTGGAATATTTCTGTTCAGTAGTTGTGAGTTTACGGCTTGCGTATGCAACTGGGTGTTTGGTGTCATTGTGTTCTTGTAATAACACTGCTCCTAATCCTGTGTTGCTAGCATCAGTCCTTAACAAGAATGGTTTTGTCAAATCTGGCAGTTTAACAACTAAATCTGAAGTCAGTCTAGATTTCAGTGTGTCAAAAGCGTTTTGGCATGCATCAGTCCACACTACTTTTGTAGGCATATTCTTACGTGTCAAGTCAGTCAGAGGACATGCAATGGCACTAAAATCAGGTACGAATTTTCTGTAGTAATTAGCAAGACCAAGAAAACTTCTAACTTGTGTTTTTGTTAGCGGTTGTGAAGTGTCCTTAAGTTGTGCTATCTTAGCTTCACTTGGCGACATAGTTCCATGACTCAACTTGTGTCCCAAGAAGTCTAAGGAGAATTGTGCTATTTCACACTTCGTAGGGCGGGCAGTGAGGTTGGCTTGCTTTAATCTGGCTAGCACGTCTCGTAAGAGTGTCAAGTGCTCCTCCCATGTCTGGGTGCCTAGAATTAAATCATCCATGAAGTTCTCAACTCCACGTCCGTACAGTGGTTCTAACAATGACCGCATCATTTTAGAAAAAATGCTTGGAGCGTTTGAAACTCCGAAAGGCATAACTTTCCATGTGTAGTTTCCTACTGGTGTAGTGAAAGCTAGTATGTGTCGATCAGTGTCCTTGACCTTGATTTGCCAAAAACCGCGTGACAAATCTATTTTGGTATAGTAATGAGCGTTAGCTAGCTTAGTGAAGATGAGATCCGGATCAGGGAGAGGCTCGGCACAAAACTCTGTCACTTGATTGAGTTTGCGGTAGTCTACGCAAAAACGGAACGAGTTATCACGTTTTTTAATCAACACGATGGGTGATCCGTAGGCACTGTCAGTCTTCTCTATGACCCCTAGATCTAGCATAGTCTTAATCTCACGTCTAACGTCATCTATCTTGGCGTGTGGCAACGGATACGGCTTCAAACGTATCGGTTTGTTGTCAGTCAGCTTCAGTGAAAATTCTATTAAGTCTGTCAACCCTGGTTTGTCTGTCAGAGTAGATGAGAACTCATTAAGCAATTCATTCACTTCTTTTTTCTGTCTTTCTGTCAAGGCTTCATTTACCCTAACGTCTTTGACAGTTTCGTCCGTCTGTAGAGGACAGTTTGGTAAAGTACCAGTGACGCAATCAGTATCCCCCTCGTCTTCTGTAACTATCGTCGCTACGACAAAATCAGCTTGAGTGGTTTGATCCTCACGGCTTATGTACTTTTTGAGTAGGTTAACATGAAAGATTTTCTCTCTCTTTCCTGTCTGCACCTTATAGTTCAGTCCCCCTAGCTTGGCGGTAACTACAAAGGGCCCCTTCCATTTCATCTGAAGTTTGTTATGTGCTTCAGGAAGCAACAATAACACTTTGTCGTTAACTTCAAATTCTCTAGGTTTGGTGTGCTTATTGTAATATTCTGCCTGTCTAGACTGAGCTATCGTCAGGTTTTCCCGTGCTATCTTGCCTATAGTTTCAAGACGGTTTCTTAAGTCAGTGACGTATGTGTAAGTTGTTTTAACTTCGTCATCTGTCTTTTCGTCAGTCCAAAGTGCCTTCAAAATCATCATCGGTCCGCGTACAGTACGTCCGTAAAGTAGCTCAAATGGTGAAAATCCTGTGGAAGATTGCGGCACTTCCCTATATGCAAATAGTAGGGCAGGGATGTATCTGTCCCAGTCTTTCGGTTTATCAGTGGCGAGCTTTTTAAGTGCTGTTTTTAATGTCCCATTGTATTTTTCAATCAGACCATTTGCCTGGGGGTGGTATGGTGTGCAAGTAAGATGTTTGATGGAAAGTAAACGATTTACTTCCTTCATTACGTTGCCTATGAATTGACTCCCTTGATCTGTCAAAATTTCAGTAGGAATTCCAACACGACTCCATAGACCGAAAAGGGCTTCGGCGACAGTTTCAGTATCAATATTTTTCAATGGTACTGCGTCGGCGAATCTTGTTGCGTAATCAATAGTGGTCAGCACGTATCGATTACCTCTCGTTGATGTGGGTATTATAGGCCCAATCAAATCCATTGCTACGCGTTTGTAGGGCTCACTGATCAGTTCAGGCTCTCCTAACGGTGCGGGTCTGATTGAATTTTTAGACTGTGTTCTCTGGCATGTGTCGCAACTTAACACGAATCTACGGATATCGGCAATGATGTCCGGCCAATAAAACTCACTTGTAATACGACTAGTTGTTTTTTGTACACCCATGTGTGCACCAAAAAGACTCTCATGACCTAATCGTAATACGTCATTTCGTTTGGTTTGTGGAACGACTAATTGTTTCCGAAATTCGTCTCCCACTTTCGAATAGCGGTACAATAAACCCTTTTTCAGAATAATGCACGCTCTCTTATTCGAATCGTCAGTGTTGACGTCACTAACAGGTACAGCTTGCCTGCGTAACCGGTCTAGTGTTTCGTCTTCAGCTTGTAATAATTTAATCTGGCTAACTGTTGCTTCATCTACGGCTGGTGCGGCAGACATCGGTGCAGTCACAGATTTGTCTTTACTACTCGCTGCTCTGGTTACAGCGTTAACCAGTGGTGGTTCAGTTGAAGTTTGTTTTTTGCACGGCAAAACATACTTGCAACCAAGGATTACGTCATGCGGTGAGTTTTCCATAACTGCCGCTTTGACTGTTCCTTCTACAAAGTCTGAAACAATCGAGATCTTAGCTACTGGTAAAATGTCTTTTTCGCCGTTCGCAAAGGTGACAGAGATTGTCTCCCCTGTGTAGTCGGTACGGTTAACTAATGATGCATTTACTATAGCGTCCAGCTCACACCCTGTATCAAGCAAAGCGATTGTATCGTGACCGTTTGCCTGTACTGGTGTTCGATTCGATTTTTCCGTTTTAGGTGTATGACTTTCTACTGCATAAACCTTAGCTGTTTTCTTTTCAGGACATGTTCGTGAAAAATGGCCACTATCACCACAAGTGTAACATGCAAGATTTTTTTTATCTTTCTGTTTGTCGGACTTGTTTTTAGTGTCGGGTTTAGATGTTTTATCATCGCGTTCACTATGTGCCTTCCCGTCATTTTTCTTATCCTTTCGAGTCTGCGGTTCGTTCGGTGGAGACTTGTTGTTCGCGTGTGCGTTCGAGAATCGAGAATGTGCGTCATCAAAGCGATCAGCGGCGTTGCCTATCTCCTCTAGCGTAGATTTTTCCCTTATTGCTAAGTGAATCAGTAGATCTGATTTGTATGACCCGAGAATATGGTCTTTTATCATTTCATCCCTAAGACCTGCGTACGTCTGTGGAGTTTCAGCTAGATCTATCCATCTTTGGAACAAGTCAGCTACGCGTCGTATGTACTGTGCGTGCGTCTCTGAACTGGCTTTCGTGGCCTGTTTAAACTTACGTCGGTATGTGTCGGCTGTGAGTTTGTAACGTTTCAATAATGCGGCCTTGACTGTGTCGTAATTATCTGACTCAGAATCGCTAAGCTTATTGAACTCGTTTTTCGCACTGCCCTGCAATAATCCCGATAAATTTATCGCCCAATGTTCCGCTGGAATGCTTGTTGCTCTGGCTAACTTTTCAAACGTTTTTAAATACGCGTCTATTTGATCTTTGTTCTCATCAAATGGGACCATATTTATCTTTGGAATGATGTTTTCAATTCTACTGTGATTATTTCCATCGCTAGAATGTGAATCACCACTGCTTCTGCGGTCACGGTTTGGATTGGTAACTTCTAGTTTCTTTACTTCCCATTCTAACCGTTTTATTTCCGCGTTTGCGGCGATGCGTTTGGCTTCTGTGTCCGCGTCTGCTGCGATGCGTTTTGCTTCTGTGTCCGCTGCGATGCGTTTAGCCTCGGTTTCAGCTAGTCTTTCAGCCTCTAACTTCTTAGCTTCGCGGGCAGCTAACCGTTCTTCCCTTTCTATCTCTTGTCTCTCCTTTTCCGCTTTCTCTAGCTCAGTTTTAAGGTAGCTAGTCAGTTCGTCACCCTGGTATCCTATTAAGGAACCTTTCCTTTTCAGATTTTCAATAATCTGCTCTAGATCCATTTTACTGTCTTAGCGCGCTGGCTACAATAACAATGTATCTCGTGAATTGTGTGTTTTAACCGTCGGCGATAACTCCGCTTATCCCGAAAATAACTTTTAGGCTACAACCTTACAAAAATTATTTAATTTACTCAGAACACCTTCCGAAATAAATTGCGCGTTAACTCTTACACGTTTCACCTGCTTGTCACAGTGTCCGCTGTTCCAAGACTTTCGTAATGTCACGGCTCCTACCATACAACATTACACATTATATCTAGCACCCTAAATATAATAGTCCGAAGTCTGTTACTACCGATAACTCTCCTAGCTGGCGGTATAACCTTCGACTCCTCACAATGAAGTACTCAGTAACACAATACTAAATAAATCATTCAACTTAATCAATGTTATGCTTAACTACGCTTAAACATGCTACATTAATTAAACATGCACGCTACTCTGCAAAAGAATACATGCACATGTCACAACAAAAGCAAAGAAATCAGTGATACAAAAATCAAAAGAACAATTGGCAATTCTGTTCGTTCGTTCGTTTCTAGGTTATGATACGCCCTATGTATAAAAATGTTACAATTTAATACATATCAATCCACGGACGAGATTTCCCCCACTTGTTACGTTTCCAGTATTTATTTAAAGACCCTGCTTAGAATAATTAAAAGACTTTAAATATAATTAATTCTTCCTCTCATATTCTACGCAGACTGGTTGCTCAATTTATTATCTGACTAATTAAAAGGGTGTCTTGTAGTTCAGACGACAAATTTACAGACTAATAAACTGCGAACTTTTAGCTAGATTTGAAAACAGTTAAATCCCTCTAAATTAATATGCACTCGTTATCAATCTTTCTGCTCATCCGCCCCCATTCAAATCTAAGAATTAATCTAATTGGTCTATTGTGCATAGAAATCAACTACTAAGAGGTATTAACAAAAAAAATAAGATTTAATAAAATTTAACAAATTAACAATAAATCGAATGCGAACGCGAATAGTCTTCCACTCTGTCTTTACGCGCCTATGCCTGATTTTTGTCAATCTAAATTGCCAGAAAAGTGTTCCTTTGAGATCTGTACACGTGATTTTGCACTTAGCTATATTCTTGTATCCTTGGTCTCAACACTCAGTCATGCCGGCCCGTTCTTACAGTCCTCCTCTAGCGACGCACGTGGTGCATAGGGAATGGTGCCCCTCTTTTAGTAGCTAGGAACTGGAATTTTAGCGGCATGGCCCTCGGAGTGGAACTCGACCAGCTTATATCAATAAGCTAATGCAGGTGAGGCATGGGTGAAACATGAACCGACCTGTGGATGCAACGTGCTTGGATATAATTCTCAACCTAACACGCCCTACTTAGGCATGGTTCAGTTAAATGCGCTGAGTAAAGAGTTTTCGACCTCGCGTCGCTTACAATTAGATTTAGAAAAAATATAATCGTCTCACATGTGTTCCATTTAACAATCATGACGTATGAAGCAATAAAATAGATACAACGTTAAATTAATGTTCATACAAGGAGTAATTCAAACCAACAGAGCGCTTCACAATTTGCAATTAAAATTACACGCAATAATTGAATTACATGAAGAATTCATATCGAGCGCAGCACTCTGGCTCTTAGTGAATTAAAACAATATAAATTAAAGTACAAAAATGGAAAAATGGTTACAATAAATTTATATATCCGTAACTTATAGGTTTTCAGCTATTTCTCTGAACCATGCTCAAGTGTATATGGAAATCATATAATACATAGCACAAATACATACTTAAACAATATATATGCAAATACTATTAAATAAATGATACCTTTTGAGAGAAGTCGAAGGGTACCTTGATTCTCTATGGCGTCGGCTGCCTCTCACGACCCGAGTAAGCTGATGGAATTAGCTAAAATGTGCTCGAAGTGAGGGAGCGGAAGCGTGTGGGTACATATATAGAAAGGTATATTGCGTATCACGTGACTGTTCGCGAAGCATGTAGTTGGTTCGAGAACTGGACAATGGTCCTAAAGTTACATAACATCTTGACCTGTTCTAGAAGCACCTAGAAAAAGGAAGCTTGAACAAAGGAGTCAAGGGTTTCAAATATTCGAATTTGAAGTAAACAAGGCAATGTGGGTCATCAGGTCGGACATTTTTATCAGACTTGTGACAAAGATAAAGATATTGTATTGTAGTGAAGTATACAAATGAAGAGTAAAAGAAGATAGTTTTCAATTTGTATACAAAGATACTAGTACTATGAAACCAGCTTGGAATCAGTGTTGCAAAAGGTGGATAGATGCTGCTAAAGGATAAACACTACCGTCTTACACTGAATAAAGTAAAGCTAAATAACATGACTTTTAAGTCTGTGTTGTCAGTGCTTATTGTACTTGCTGAGCCTCTATAGAATACTTCATTGTACCTGAGATCATTGAAGTTGCTTTCTATTTCATCAGTCTGGAATTGATGTGGAGTTAATCCCTTTTCATAGCATCAAATTATCTCCAGTAAATCAGTTTCAGAATTACATTCATCACTTCCACTTTCTCACAGTTACATTTTCATTATTTAGTCTCCTCAGTAATGCTCAGCACATATCCAAAGTTGTGCTTTGGATTCAGGCAGTCATGAAAAGAAATATATTTTGATTCAAAAAATGCATTTCTGTTTCATTTTGAAATGATTGACTGGGTTTTTCTTCAAAACAAGATTTTACTTTAAACTATCAATATCAAAAATGTGCATGAATGCAATATTAATGTTTAATTAAGTTTGGGTACCAATTTTTTATCATTACTTTTTGCTTCAAACTTTTGTTGCAGTTACTTTTCTTTTGGACTCTACAAGCAATAGCATGCATTTGGATTCTACAAGCAATAGAATACATTCAGTCTTCTTTAAATTTAATCATCATTTAGGTCACAGAAGACTGAAATTATTATTTAGAAATATATATATTTTTTTTTAACCCAGACATTTATACATTGTTATATTTTTTTTGTAAAAAAACTTTAAATGCTATTAACAGCCTGTTTATAAACAACTTACAATCAGCTATATAGAACCAGTTATAGTACTTTAATATATTGTCTGTCTTTATAAAATCAAGTAGAAGTAGATGTTATTTTATATACTTTTTCAATTGAATTTTTTAAAGTTTTTCTCAAATTTGTTTGTTAACGTGTGTTTGTTGTTTGTTTATTCAGATATTTATCATACTTTGCATTTATTTATTTTTTCAGGCTTGCAAATGCTGTCCAGCAAACAAAGTGATTTGCCCCAAAGATCAAGACAAAGAACAAGATTTAACATCAGCCAATAAACCAATTCAATTAAAATCATTTTAACTGAATACAGCAGTAATAGTTGAAGATTATTTCACTTTAAATACTTTCTAAGTATATAATTACCTAATTTAATTATTTTTAAATTACAAAGAAGTACAGCAGAACGTCAGTTATCCAAACTAATTGGGACCAAGGTTGATTCGGTTAATCATATAGTTTGGATAATCAAACATAATGAGAATACCCTGTATAATTAGTCCCACAATAAAATTATTTGTTCGCAAAGTTAATACTCTGGTATATTCCTGTACTCACAACAGATAACAGTACGACTGACAACGATGCATCAGTGTTATGGAAGACTGTCAGTAGCTAAAGCCTAAATTTTATTTTTAACTCCCGTAATGACAAATTAAGACTATTTCTTTACTGCATATATCTTCCTGAACAAATACTTGGAAATGAATACATTAAGTGGCAGGAGTAATATTTCAGCATTAATTACTATTGTACTAAAAGTAGATACTGTAATTTTTATATTTCTTTATTTTGCTTGTTGGGGAGGGATGTCAGTGGCTAGGATAATTGACGTTCAACTGCATTAATTTTATTAAATTATTTAGCACCATGCTATACAGTTTTTTGTATGGATTGTAAAACATATAGTTCTTAATTTTATGATCAATGTAATTTTTGCCATTTAAAAGAAAATTGTTAAAACTTTTCAGCAGGCACAAAATTAAAGAATGTAAGAATAACATTTATTTTAAATTAAGTTACTTTATTTTGTAACACTTTAAAAAAATATTTTTGCAGTAAATTATAAACCAATGGCTGCACATGGGTAGTAAAATCAAATGGTTTCACCTTGCTTTGTATACATTTGCTATTATTTTTGTTGTACATGGCAGTGTAATCATTACAATTCATGAAATTGAATCTTGATGATTTTTGTTTGGTTTTGGGGTGGGTATTTTGTTGTTAGCACTGCCTTCTGTTCTATATGAGTATTAAAGTCTAGTGTTGTTCACTGTCATCTGCAATTTGGTTGTTTGTAAACAGTGCTTAAAACAAAAACAAGGGCTTTCATTGCCTGTCATAGAAAAGGAGCAATAAAATATTTATATTATCATTCTATCTCTGACCTGATTCACCTCTCATATTTTGATCTGGTTTTTGTGTATTAACTATACCTGCAATATGGGTCTTAACTGTATATTGACCCTTGATTGTATAATAAGCTTTGAGCACTTTGACCAAATAGGTAAACACAATTATATTTGCATTTTCTCTCTATCTGTATGCCTAATCATGCATGCACACAAACACACTTTTGTTCATCTTCATTTCTTACACTTTATATCTATATTCATATTTAAAATTCATACTAGAGTGTAGATACAGATTTTTCATTCTCTTTATCTAAAGTACCTACTGTATTATTCTTACTGTTTACCAAATGCTGTAGAAGAGAAGAGAAAATGTAATAAAACTAATATATTTACTTTTATTTGTGCTATCCTTGGCACCTCGCACATTTAATAAAACACAGAAAGGGTTGTATATTAAAAAAGTGTTGCAGCCCTGCATGTATATTTATGTGTTTATATTCGTTGTTTAATATGTCCAGTTTACTTGATTATTCTAAATAATCATTATCTTTTTTTTAAGAAAGCAAGTGAGTTTTTGTAACATGCTACATTTCTTGTGTAAATAATGAATCAGCAATTTTTGAATCATCAATCTTATTGTGCGTGTTTGTTTTCTTGTCAGTTATAACTCATTTTTATTACGGTAGAAACTATCCAGAAATCATTTTGGTAACCATTAAGTAGAAACTCATATGGTTTTAATTTCCATAACAATTATAGATTTTGTTAATACATTTCATATAACTTCTATATGGCTGTATATTTCACTGTATACACCTTATGTTAATAAGTTTCATAAAACACATGCATGGTTGTATTTTTCAATAGTAAATGCAACTTTTGATAATGAATATCAGAGAAGACATATATGGTTGTATTTTTCCACAGCAAATACACCTTATGTTAATGAATTTCATGACAGCAACTAGCCATGAGAAATTGACATCTAACAACTAGCATTTTCAATAAGTAATCACTGAAATACAAATTCAACTTCGTAAGTGCATGTTTACTTTTCATAAAAAGTTTTACCTAAGTTTAAAATGTGGACATTTTGTGCTTCATAAATTTTGGATAAAGATCAGACTAATTTAGAATATGTAGAGTCATATCACACACACCTGAATTCAACTATATGTCCTTGGCTAAAATAGATATATATTTATGTAAAATGGTTTTGTCATAAATTCTACTTGATAAGTATATGCTCCAAGTGAGAATGAGATGGGAAACACTAGTTTGCTGTTTTCTCTGACAGTCTCAATTCTCATGCATCTCTCATAGCATGAGCATCTTGGTACATGGAGTATGATTGTAGTAATTTCAAGACAAATTTTGACTATGCGATTTTTCTGCCTCTTGCATTGACTTAGGACCTAACCCCCCACATTAGTTATGACTTCACTGTAGCAATTTATCTTTAATATATCAGGTATCATGTAGGATATGTTTTGAATGATGTTAGTAATGTCAATATTTCATTAGTCAAAATGTGTTTCTGAATATGATATACTGACTGTGGATATTTTGTTTTGTTAAACAGTCACATTGCATGGAGGGTTTCATATTGGATTATTTGTTCCTGTTTCTTTTGGCTTTATTGATGGTTGCAAAACAATTTTTTGATTGCAGTTATCTTATTTGCCTTTAGTTAGATTAATCTGTCACCACACAAAGAAACTTGCTTATCAATAATTTATAATTTAATAACATTTGTCGATATATGCTTCTTGAGGTTTACCCAGTATTCCTTGTTGAAGTTATTATAAAACCCTTCAGGGAGGGGGAACTGTTTATCTCTTTTCCTATATCATCAGACAGCACTGGTTAATAATAACTCCCAACTTTAACAGATACAGAGCCAAGAATGTTGCCACCCTATAGCAGCAAAATAATCAGTGGTTAAATGTCAAGCTCATAATTTAAAATTAAATATTACATTGCTTTTCTACAGTAACAAGATAGTGATCAATTGAAATGATTTGATTTTGTGTAGTTTATTCATACTAAATTGGTATATATTCACCATGATATTGTATACAATGCAGTGGGTTGAGTATTAATAGCATGAGTGTGTACAGTAAATTATAAACTCTCAACAGTATATTGCATACTATGATGCCTAAAATAGCACACTAAGATAAGTGGGTGATGTTTGTTTTACATGAAATTGTGTGGATGTAGTACATGTATTTGTGGGAGAAGACTGAAACATGTTTGTATCATTTCATGACTGAATAAATAATTACATTTCACTCTTTTCACTCGTTTGTGATTATTTTAGAAATATGAATTAAAAAGAATATGTGGGCATTTGGCAAGGTTAATACACAAAGTTAATGAATTTATTCATATTAATGTATAAATTTATTGTGCCATTAAATGAGAAATGTCAGTTTACAATTGAAAACATTATCTGGCACTAACATTAAAGGTTTTGTTTCTTTAAAATAAAACTTGAGAGATGTATTCTTTAATCATGGCAACAAATCTAGTTCTAAGCACTTGTTCAGTATAACAAAAGTAATGTGTGTTGCTGATTTTGCATTGGTCAGCTAACGTGATAATTTTCTAGATAGGATGTTCAAGAGATTTCTTAGGGATTGTAATATCTATACACAAGTATGTAGATAGTGGCAAGTATAAAATAAAGCAAGTTTATTCTGTGACTGTGGTTCTTTGATTCTAAATGCACTGACATGTTTAGCAAACCAAACAGATAAAATATTCTGTTTTTCCACATAAATTTAAATAAATAATTTTGAACCTTTTATCTTGTTATTCACATTCAGTTAGTTGCTTTGTTACTATTATTATATTTTATAATTTGTAGTGTTGGACTATTGAAATAGCATATTTTTTCATATTCCACCACATATACTATGGCAAGTATGGGCGAATGTAAGTACAACAGCTGGGAAGCAAAACTTCTTTAGTAAAATTATTATAACTAGGTCTTGATTTCAAGCTTATTTTGGTGATGTACAGTCAGTCTTATGGATTATTGCAATTATAATCTAGAGTTACTATCACACTATGGTTAAAACACATTTCTCGTAGCATTTTTAAATATTCCAACAGACTGTGAGACTGATTTAACTGTTTTGAGATATTCTAATACAGGGTGACACAAAAAAAACGGTCATCACCAAAAAATGAATAACTTCCAAAATTTTATTTAGATCGACACAAAACTTTAGCTACATTAGGTCAAGCCTGTGTAGCAGACATCTCCAACGTTTCAAGTCTGTACAACAAAAACTCTTTGTTTCACTAGCACTCCAAAATGTGCTCCAAATGAGCTCCCCGGCGCTGCAGGCACATTTGGATCCGGCAGGCAAAGTTCTCGATAATCCTCCCACATTCCTTCCTTGGGATACAGGTGGAGATCTGCGTTCAAAATTCTCCGCACGGACACCCGATTGATTCCAAGCTCCTGACTTCGCCGTTGCACAGACTTGCTTGGCTGCGGACAACAGAGCCTCTGACTGCAGCAATGTTGCGTGGTGTCCTTGATGATTTCGGTCATCCAGAGTGTGATTGTCTGTTAGTGTCTTTACAACTGAGGTTATGCACAGTCCCATGGGTTCTGAACTTGTTGACCCATCTGTAGATCATTGAGTGGACAGGAAATTCTCGACATCTGAACCGTTCTTTGAATTGCAATTGAGCTGCATGGATAGACTTCAACCAAAAATATGCCTCAACTATAAATGTCTTTTCCTCAGTAGTCCATGGCATCTCGAAGGTCGAATTTGGTAGACTCTTAAAACATCAATTTTTCTTGATAAATCTGAAAAATAAAAGGAATTGATTATTTATTTCAAAAGTTATTCAAGTTTAGGTAATGACCGTTTGTTTTTTTTGTCACCCTGTATATAATTATATATATATATAAACACACTCACACACACACCATTTTCTGCTATCCATTTGTACATCAGTCTGCTTATAATGTACATTAGGACTTGATTTTCAAAGTGATGTTAAATGAAAGTAAACATTGGCTATTTACATGCAAATAAATGCAGTGATAGACCACTATATAATATAATATATATATATATACACATACAAACATATATAATAGACAGCCTGAAGAAGGGATGCACTTCTAAAAACAAAACAATGTCAGTAACACTATAAGATTATCCTATACTATTATTTGCAATCCAATCCAAGATTTACATATACTGGCTCTAATTGTACTATCTCAAAGTAATTTCTTAAGGGAAGAAATTAATTGCAAGTGCCTTTCTCTTCACGTTAAACAGCCCTTACCTGCCTGAGATTCATTTTTATTAGATGCTAAAAAGGGATTTCATTAGCTCTATCAGTAATGGGTGGGTGGGAGGCCTGATAGAAATACTAGATTCAATTCCAATTTTAGAGACATCTCCATTGACCTCTAAGGTCAACACTGAGTCTACTATATTCAGGTAGTGTGTACTTTTAAATCTGAGGTCAGATGCTACTTCCAGTGATGCTAAACATCGATGCAAGCCTGAATAAAACATGTTGATGTTCCTGTCTCCTTTGCATAAATAATGGAATATCTTACCTTGTAACTCTGTATACCATTAGCTAAAATTAGAATTATCCAGTAAATATGAAGTTTGATGTTATAGACTGATATTCTCATTTAGAGAGAATTAAAAATGAAACATATCTTTCAAAATAAAAATTTGTAGAATATTTAGTAACTCTAAATTTGCAACAAATAGGATATAATAATTTTATTTAACAATGAATAAGGAATTCCACAAATAATCGCAGTCACATGTAGTGATCTACACTCAATAAAAAGGCTGGTTAAACTTATGACCCTAAGGCTCATAATTCATGTGCAGTCTTGATTAACAACCTGGTGTTAGTTCCCTATGGAAAACTGATCACTTCTAAGTCAATAAAAATAAAATTCTGATCTTATAAGTTATCATACAATAATTTGAAGCTTGGCTTCGAGTCTTTTGCATATATTTTTTGTTTTGTAGTATTCTAAAGCAATTCACTTTTTAAAGAAACCAAACAAACAAAAAATCACTTTTAACATTACAGCAGTTTTTAAAAGTTTTATTACTCAGTTCAGAAAACTACTGCAATTTTTTTTAAAATCATCTTTAGTTTATTACAGAAAGTACATTGAAAAAAAACAAATAAAACTAAACTTTTCCCGGCTAAATAGTCTTCATTATGGTTAACATATTTACTAACAGATGAACAATGCAAATGCGTATTAATTAGATCAATAATATATATATTTTTTAAACTAGTCTTCCACTTACGAAAGTACCAGCAATAAGATGGTTGCTATTTCGTTTTGCTCATTTCTCGCTAGTGGGAACGCAGCAGAGCGGAAGATCATCAAGAGGAATAACTGCTAAACACTGATTCAAAATGGCTTTACAATTTCGTCGGCTGCTACGACATATGAGTGGTTTGGCGATAAACTTTCCTCTCTGCAAAAAACACTGGTCCAGATTAATTAACCCTGCTCATTTGCGATGTTTTTTTCTTTCCAGCACAAGCTTCTTTGCTCATTGTCTAACTAAAGAAGAGATCGATTTAAAGGTATAAATATATCTATCATGCAATGCATATTAATGTATGGGAGGGCTATCTTCCTTGCTTTGTGAAGCAGTATATGTACACAATGAGCTTCACGTTTTCATGTCGTGACCCTGTTAATTTTATAAAATGTAAACGTTATCCTCATAGCGAAATGGAAACTGTTTTGTAAAATAAAATAATAACTTTTAAATAATAATTTTCACTACATTAGGTTTTAATGAAAAGTAACCGGGGGGGGGGGGGGTAGGCCCCAGGGAGAAATCATACCTAAAGAATGTCTGATTGTAGCTCAAACTTTTAACAGACATGAATTTAAACAAAGGATCCAACATTGTAAAAGTAAAACAAACTTCAGTCACAACGTGAATGTAGTAAATTTTAAATTTTGTCTATTTAGCAGCAGTAATGTAACTTACTGTATCTTGTGAATCTGTTGAGATCCTTATGCATTATCACTATCGGTTTATTTTTGTTGGGTGCTGTTATTATTCTAACATACAGAATCTCCTCAATCAGTGTTCTTACAGCTATAATTGAATGAATGTGTACAATAAGAGCTACACTTTTTAGTAACCTTTCTTACATCAGTAAATTAACTGAATTATAAAACTAGTACATGTATCATGTTCCAGCTTGTGGGACATTTTCTTTTCAGTAAATGATTGACTGAAGTTAGTTATTCTTTTTCTCTTTATAAAATACTGAATAAATATATAGTGAACTGTCAAGTAATGTATAAAGGGAATTTTGTATCCATTAATATCTAATCGAAGAGAGGTAGTCTAGTGTTATTGTCCCTATGAGATAAGCTTCCTTTTTTTAAAATCCCCTCCCCCATGCCTCTGTGCAAGTGTGTGTGTGTGTGTGTGCGCACGTGCAGCAAAATAAATTACCATACCTTTTTGAAATTTCTGTGTAATAACAATTTTTTTAATAAACAGTCTAGACTGTTTTAGAAAATCAGCTCAGTTATAGTCTCTAATCAATATATTTTATTTTATCAAATCACATCTATTACAGGTCCTTAAATATAGTGTATTAATATTATGGACACTCAAGCTTGTTATGACTCAAATTCAATATCTTATTTTACATATTTTTTTAACATTTTAAGAGTCAGAAGTACAAACATCTGCAACATTCTCAGTAAGATAAATAGTGAATTTTTTATCAAAATTATTTATGCAATGAAATGTGATGCAGAACTTGAGATACAAACCCTTATTCTTCTTTTAAATTAGATCAGTTGTACAGAAACCACTGAGAGATAGAACTTTAGATACAATTACAAACCTTGATTCCATTTCTTTTTAATCACTGCCTAGTAACATATGGTGCTGACCTCTGAAAGAGTGAGAACTATAAATATCAATCTTCATTAAATTTCTTTAGAATAATTGTAATTTATTACCTGGAACAGTCCAGCAAAGACTGATTATTTAAGTATAGTATAAATAGAATTGCTTGTATTAGATTGTTACTTTTTGGTTGTTAAAGTATGTAGATTAAAAGACTGTTCTTCACTTTTTGATTATATTGAATTTGAGAGGTACTTAGATGGATGTGGCTATGATACTAGTAAGAATGAGAATGGTTGATTATTCAAATAGGATTTTGCTTGAGATAAAAAATAATGTGTATTGACTTACAGGATTGCATTTGGGATAATGTATACAAGGGGTCCTCATTGTTACTGGTATGGTGTTAAGTGGAACCAGAAAACATTTTAAGTGGGGAAAATAGCAGAAAACCCCAAACTCATTGTGCACTGTCTTTTATAAATAATGGATTGGATGCACTTGCATGGCAGGAGATGTATGCAAGTGGGAGAAGGTGGCGAGTGCTTATAAATAGGAGAGTGGGAGAAGATGGTGAGTGCATACAAATAGGAGAGTGGGAGAAGGTGGCAAGTGCATACAAATAGGAGAGTGGGAGAAGATGGCGAGTGCATAAAACTAGGAGAGTGGGAGAAGGTGGTGGGTGCATACAAATAGGAGAGTGGGAGAAGGTGGTGAGTGCATAAAAATAGGAGAGTGGGAGAAGGTGGCAGGTGCATACAAATAGGAGAGTGGGAGAAGGTGGTGAGTGTATACAAATAGGAGAGTGGGAGAAAGTGGCAGGTACACACAAATAGAAGAGTGGGAGAAGGCAGGAGATGCATGATAGTAGAGGAGTGAGAGAAGGCAAGAGATGCAGATAGGAGAATGGGAATAGGTGGTGAGTGCATACAAGTAAGAGAGTGGGAGAAGTCAGGAGCAGTGGCAAATAGGAGAGTGGGAGAAGACGGTGGGTGTATGCAAGTAGGAGAGTGGGATAAAGTGGTGCAAAAATGTATTATGAATTTTGTGATCATCTGATGTGATTCTCAGAAGCTTAGTGGATAGTTATATCTAAAATGCTTTGTCCAGCGAGGAGAAACAGATAACTTATGATGTATGGGATTGTTGAATTAACATTATTTTATTAAAAATAAAATTGTTATTTGTCAGGAAGTTTCTGCTTGTATATGGTGAATGCAATGGTGTAAATTGAAAGGCCAGGAGCATTTAGCAAAGTTAGAGATGCCTCATGCTCAGATTTCAGAAGTATATGAAATGGACAAAGGCATTGTAAATCATGTGGAATGACAATGTCTGAAATGTAGTATTTCAATTTAGTACTTGCCAAAGTTTGACCAAGTTTACCTGGACTAGCAAATGCATATATGGAAATAACTGTAAATGTAATTAAAGAATGTACAGGTAGTATATTCATACAATACCATTTGAGTATGCAGTGGATAGTGTGGTATGTTATATTTGTATATGTGTATTTATGTTAGCATAGTTACAGCCTGGAACAGTAAGCTCACATCAGTTCTTGAAAAACATTGGTAAACTCTTATTTTTTATAATTTATGTTTGTCTTATACCTGCTTATGTCTTCCAATAAAGTAAGAAATATCTAATAAAGCAAATATTCCTTCCAGTTTACTCAGAAAAGTAAGAAATATATAATAAAGCAAATATTCTTATATGTCCAGCTTAGTAAAATAAGAAATATCTAATAAAGCAAATATTCGTGTACTTCCAACTTACTCAGTAAAATAAGAAATATCTAATAAAGCAAATATTCGTGTACTTCCAACTTACTCAGTAAAATAAGAAATATCTAATAAAGCAAATATTCCTATACTTCCAACTTACTCAGTAAAGTAAGAAATATAAAACAAACATTCTTATACTTTCTTCTTACTCAATAAAGTAAGAAATATATAATAAAGCAAATAATTCTATACTTCCAGCTTACTCAGTGAAGTAAAAATATAAAGCAAACATTTTTATACTTTCAGCTTACTCAGTAAAGTAAGAAATATCTAATAAAGCAATATTCCTATACTTCCAGCTTACTCAATAAAGGAGATATCTAAAAAGCAAATATTCCTACATTTGCTTGTGTCTTCCTGCATACTAAAAAAAAAATAATAATAATAATAATAAAGCAAACATTCCTAAAATGTAATACCTTTCAATATTCAACAAACATATTAATAAGCTTGTTTATATATTTTTATTTATAGGAGTCAGATTCAAGTAAATTAAGTCAAGAGTACCTCCTGAGAAATGCAACAGCCCTGACATCTGATTCTGTTTCTACTTTGCTGCATCAGACTGCTAGAGCTATTATTGATGCAGAAGAGAAATACAGGGAAGTAAGTCAAATTAGATTTGTGATCAAAAGAAAGTAATCTAAATCAGCTTGTGACTAATGATCAACATCTATGATTTAAAATTACAAACTACTTTAATCAGTAATTGGAAATGAAGAAAACATAATTTTAACAGGAAGGACTCATAACCACCAGACCCAAGCCAGTGCTGGATTAAACTCTGTGGAGGCTCCTAGACAATCTCAGGGCCCCCCTCACAATTTATCTCCTAATACATTTTTTAATTTTACCAACCAAAAATTTTAATAAATAAATTTATTACACTAAACAAACATAAACAATTTTTAATGTTATTAAGCAAATTAACATTATTTTATTAAACAAAAATTATTAAATATTAAACAATATTATTAAACAAATTTGTTTCTTAATTTAATTTTAATAAACCAACAAAACTATGAATACTCACTTTCCTCAATTTGTTTATGGTGAAATCTTTCAGGATATCTTGGAAGTCAACCTTTTGCAAGAGGTCGTATTCGGTTACCATAATGGCAAGTGAGTTCAGTTGTTCTTGTATCATTGAAGATCGATGACAATTTTTCAGTAGTTTTAACTTTGAAAAGGTTCGTTCACCAGCAGCATTCATGATCATGAGACACCTATAAATTCTTAACATTGTCATAACATTTGGGAAGTTGATTGCACCATATTTTCAAAAAAGGTGAGTTTGTATGATTGCGATGCTGGCACTTTCATCAGAATCTTAACTTTGATATGAAATACTTAAAATGAACCATTTCATCTGCACTCCAACTTGATGTCCTCAGGATAATTCTCTCTAAATCTTTGGGCAGCTTCTTTAATTTCGGCGTCTGTCTTTGATGGGAATGAACTAAGTTATATGCTTCCACATGACAGGAAAGCTCTGAACAAAACTTATCCAATATTGGTAGGTAAGTTTCGATCTTGAACTTTTCTCTTTCTCGAATCACAACCTCTTCTACATCTGGCACATCACCATCGTTGTGATGTCTTTTTCTTATATGCATGTGCCTGCTTTCATCACTTTATTGTGCATCAGTTTTCTCATTTACCTTCCTCTTTGTGATTTTTAAAAAATTGAGCAGTGATTTCAGAAGATTGATGACTGTTTGAAGTTCTATTGTTCTTTTCAGTAGGGGTTTGCCTACTCTTTTGATCTGATCTAGGATTACAGCCCAGAAGCCTGCCATGATGACATTTTCCTTCTTTGACAGGTCATTTAGCAGACATTTGGCCTCATGAATTGTCTCTGGCTTCTGATTCACATCTTCAGCAATGACCTGCAAAGACTTCTGAAAGCTGCTGTACCTGTGGGATAATGCTTTGATTGCTTCGACCTTTGCACCCCAACTTGTGTCAGTCACTCTTTTTAAAACTAATGCAGAGCCTTGCTGACTTTCACCATCTTTATCCTCAAGATATTTGAGCATAACTGCCCAACAGTGGGTTGATGCCAAGAAAAGGTTGTACGTTGCTTGCACAAACCTGAAGAATGAGATTGCTCCAGCACAGCTTTCTACAGCACAAACTCCAACCAAATTGAGCGAGTGTGCTTTGCACGGAATGTAGTGTGCAAGCTAATTTATCTTGGCTATATGCACTTAAAGACCATTGTGCACCCTCACATGTCTGCTGCATTGTCAAAAGACTGTCCTCTCAGATTTTTGATGTCAATGCCACACGTTTAAGAAGGTCAAAACAGTGGTGGCAAGCACTTCTCCACTGTGGTTTGTTATGGGAATGAATGTGAGAAATTTACCACTCCACCATCTGCCACTCCAACATATCTAAGCACTATAAAGGTCTAATATCAAATCAATGCACAGAGAAAAGTAATTGGCTTCCTGGATTTCCTGTACAATAACTTTCAGAACCTTATTTTCCATTATTTCAATTACTTCTTCACAAATTGTGGAAGAAAAATAGGAGGCTTTCCTTGATCTTGATTAACTTATTTGTCTACAAGAGAACTTAGAAAAGGGTCGTACTCTGCAATTAACTCTAAAATTTCCAAGTAGTTGCCATTATGTTGAGAACCAAGGAGTTCTGTTTCACCATGAAAAGCTAATTAGCATGATGAGAGGAATTTGATAACTAACACTACTCTTTGCAGAACTTTGATCCAGTATTCTTTTTCTTTGTTGAACTAAATTTCCAAAGAGCTGTCGATTCGCCCTTGTATGATATATATATATGTGTATATGCCTCATCTACTGATCAGTGTGTTGACAAATGCCTGATGCATTGCACTGTCTTTGTCCATTTTCATTCGCTGCGAGGCATTCTTCCAATCAGAAAATCCATCTAAAAATTGAGTTCAGCTTTTGTTTATCACCGAATAGGACACATGTGAAACATTACACATTTCCTGTGATGAAGAGTAAATGATCCATTCTCTTTTGATTTGTTAACCACTTACATGTTTTCAAAAGATTATGGAATGGGAAAGATTTCTTTTACAATCTTCATACTGCCTGTTTGAAGCCAAAAAATCATCATCAAAGTGTTGACATTCCAAAGGGTCTCTATTACACCAAAACTCCTGCACTTTATTGGTAATGATTATGTTTCACCATAATCCAATGTTATTTTGATATTCTGGTCCCAGAATATATCTATTTTGATGAAGTAACTGAACTTCTGGCTCAATTTTAGCTGCACCCAGTCTTCAACCTCAGCAATCTGTTCAGGGTTGAAGGCCTACTGCCATCACTTCACTATTAGACATACTTGAAGAGGCTCGGGTTGATTCTCTGATGACTTATGAGTAAAGCCAAGTTGAAAAAGACTGTTTGTCTGTTTTATTTGTTCTTCAAGCTTCTTTGCTTTTTCTTGCTGTTTTTTTTAAAAAAATTTCTGCACTGCTTTTCAGACACCAACTTTTCAGAATGTATCTACAAAAGAGTGAAGACAAACACTCTTTATGCTTTGTTCAAGAAAATGAAAGAAATCTTAAGTCTCAGCCAAAAATTAGTAAAACTACCTGAACAAGATAGATTCACTCTGTTACGGTAGAAATTAGATGATGAAGTTAACCAAACTTCACTATAACTCAGAAAAGCTCACTTACAAATGCAAACCTCGGGTATATATACTCGTCAGTGTTTTTTAAGCTTCTGCTTGTGAATATTCTATTAGGATCTGGAGTCAGTGAGAACTCACAACACACTAACTAAGCTTCGTTTCTGGAGGTTTTTCATATACATGCTCTAATGGGATAACATTGAACTAAGTAAAGTCTAAGTAGTGTGCGCCCTCTAGTGGGACAACATTGAACTAAGTAGTCTAAGTAGTGTGCATGTCAGCCACTAGCTGGAGATGACCATCACTTCTCTACATTACACATTTATACGTATGTAGGTTGCACCAAAAGTTTTTACAAACTGACAGCTGACAGAAGATGCGCTTTTAAGAGACAAACTGTAAGGTGAAATTGATGTCTATGGTTTATGTACTTTAAGTTGTTAATGGGTACATTACCTTAATACATTATTTTCTCAGTAGAGTCTTTAGTGTAAAGTTTTTGTTTCTTTGAGTTGATTCATTTTTTCTATCTTTTAATTTAAGAAAGTTTGATTGTAATTTTCTTTCAAGATCAAATCAATTCAGTATTATTTTGATCCATTGTTGTGGGGCCCCTAAAAAGCATGGAGCTCATAGGCTGGTGCCTACTCTGCCTATTTTTTAATTCGGCACTGACCCAAGCACTTACCAGTATAGAACTGACTAATAGTTGAGGGGAGGGGAAGTATACTTTGAGATTAGTAAACAACTGATGATAATTTAATAAATGGTAAATAATATAATATAATTAAGGATAATTTAATAAATGGCAATATAGTATAATTAACTGGTAATCTAGTAAATGGTTATATAGTATAATTAATGATAACTTAATAAATGGTATAATTAATGACAATTTAATAAATGGTATTAAAATATAATGAATGTTAACAAATGGTAATATAGTTTATTAATTATTAGTTAACAAATGATAATGTGTGATCAAATATAAGTTAATAAATGGTAATATAATTAATAATAATTTACTAAATGGTGATATAGTACAGTTGACAGTAGGGAGCCTCATCATTGCCAAAGAACTAATCAACAAAAACATTAACATCATATCCAGCAATTATCAGCTGTCTTACAACTTAAGTGCTGTGAAAACCCTCATCTGTCAAATCCAGATAACCTTTGGATGAGAAAAATGGTTCATAATGTTTATACAAAACTCATTGCGATATTTATCAAAGGTTGTTTTTTTTTTGGTTGGTTTGGGTTTTTGTTTTGTTTTGGGTTTTTTTGTGGGGTGGGGATTTTTTTAAGGTATTAAGCAAATGAAGAGTTCTTTTAAGCTGAGTGTTATATTTTAAGTGATAAATAAATATTCTTTTTTTTTTCAAGTGTCCAAAATGATAAACTGCATCCTCAACTGTTTTGTTGTTGAGATAAATGCTTATATATTTAGGCAGTGCAGGTATTGTTGCAACTGACAGAGTACCAGATGACTGTGCTTGGTGCCAAAACTGAAGAAGACCGGATCTCAGACATCATTGTGGAGGCACGTGCTCTTATGGAGAAGTTAAACAAAAAACGAAAGGTATTTGTTTATTTTTTTATTTAGTAACTGTCAAATATAAAATCCTAATCCTACAATAAACAAAAATCTTGATGTTCAAACATTCTCACTATCTTTATTAAGCTTTCATTGTTGTTCTAGTGCATCAGGTGGAAACATCCCTTATATATTGTAATTTTGAACTCTGCAACACATTACTTTGACTAAAAGGTTTAAATTGTGACTTAGACTTTAACAAAGTCTTAAACAAAATGTGGCAGAGTAAATTTGCCTATTCCTAAACTTAATTGTCATATAAATTGTTGTAGTGACCCAACCTTGGGCACTCCTTATGATGGTATTTTGGTAAGTGTCAGAGTTGGAGTAAACACTAAGTTCAGAATAAACTAGAAATAGCTGATGCAAACCAGTTCCAACTGGATGAGTAGTTTTTATCTAGTGGTTAAGATTTATGAGAATGAGACCAGTCAATGAGTTGAGATTTAAAAAAATATACATGCTATAGAGAATTCTATTGTCTAATCCCTTGAATTTGGTGTGGTAAGAAGTCTGGTTAAGAAAGGGGGCTGTTAGTTTAATGGTGAGTTAATTGACTGATTGAAAGAGAATGGACTTAGAAATTTTGGGTGCATTTTTGCTATTGATATGTTATACTTGTTTTATATAGAGATGTATTATGTGAGTAGACTCTTATTTCTACAAATGTTTGAACTAAATGCACGTATATAGTATGCTAAAAAAACACTTGACATTGTTTCAGGTGAATCTGTTCATAAAACTGATATGCTGTGTGCATGTATTGAGCTAATAAATACTGTCACAGGAAACTGTAAGTTGAGGCTTGAATGTAATAATGAAATGAGTTAAAAAGGGATAAACAGGAAACTTAGTGCTTGTTCCCTGATTATATTTTTACAGGGACAAAGCAGCCTTTCCTTGTGTTATTTAAATCTCCCGGTTTTCTGATTATAAACTGTTACTGCAATGTGTAAGTGTAAAAATACACTACATTCATTGATGAATGGTGGCAAGGTATGCTGAACTACATCAAGCAATTTCTGGTATGGAGAAAAAAGTGCCACGTTAGCTTCAAGAGAATAGCAGCAAATCAATGTTTTCAACATGAGGAGAGAAACACAGAGTTGATGTGGACAATAACCTGTGACACTGTTACAAAAGCACATGAAAGACTATTGAGCACTTAAACCAGGTTACATAGAAACTATTACCGTTGTCTTGAATAACTCCATTTGTGTTTTCTGATAAAACTATCCTGTGATTTGTATTGACATTAAATTGTTGAATTGTATCTTAGGATATAAGACTGGGTAGTATAAAATATTATTCAAACATGGTTTTGTGGAAATACTGATGTCAAGTGATCTTTCTTCATTGTATTTGTATGTATATTTGATTGTTGATTTAATAAATTTATTGTTAAATTTATTGACCTTCTTACACATATTGATAATTGTATTGAAGAAGACAGTGGGTGGATGGGGGCTCACTAAGTATAGATTAAAGATGGATTTGTCTTCTCCTTTAGTAAGAAGTTTTCCACCTACAGAAATATTGTGTGACAATATAAGTTTGCCTTTAATGTTGTGGAAGAGAGAAAATGTTTACAGTGCCCGCACATCTGCCAAGTGAGAGAGAGACGAGTGGTGTCTGCTGGAGAATTATTAATAACATAAATTAAGATTCACATCACTTGTAATTAGTTATGGATGATTAATTAATAATAATCATAACCATCAACTAGATGGCATTGGCACCACACAGTATTCTTGATAATACACCATAGATCTTTGTTGAGGAAAGATAGGTGGGTTGAGGTTGGGGTATATGTGTATGTGTGTATGTGTGGGGGGGGGGGGAGGGTTGCATTTTATTTCAAGTGTCACATACAGAATAACTGATGAAATAAATTAAAGTATTATAAACACCCTAATTTTGCTTAATAATTGAATAATATGCTATCTATTTTTTTTTAATTCTGAATTTATCATTTGTTTGAAGAGAACTGAGTATTTTTTGTCAATCTATGCTTTGTTATAATTGAATATCATCAGATTATATATGACTTTGGATACATAATTCTGAAGTGATTGGTATGATTTTGTATGGATTTGGAATACATAATTCTGAAATGATTTGTATGGTTTTGTATGGATTTGGAATACATAATTCTGAAATGATTTGTATGGTTTTGTATGGATTTGGAATACATAATTCTGAAATGATTTGTATGGTTTTGTATGGATTTGGAATACATAATTCTGAAATGATTGGTATGATTTTGTATGGATTTGGAATACATAATTCTGAAATGATTTGTATGGTTTTGTGCAGGATTTGGAGTTACTATTTGCATGTGTGCAAAAGTTATCAGAATCTGCAGCTGAAGTTGCATTCTTGACAGGTATTGATTGATAATTATAGAACTGAAAAACTGAAATAAATAATGTCTACAAAATAAATGAGGCATTCCTCAACACCAAATCTGTTTCACAGAATTTAAAAAAGAGAGCAAGCCCCCAAATAATGTTCTCTGTTTAATATGATGTGGGGGATTGTTTATTCAATAATGCACTTAATTTAACATTATTCTTGTTTGATTAAATAGTGGTTTGAAAGGGTTAAACATGTTACTTGACTAACCCCAACATTACTTGATGAAAATCTTGTTTTAATTTTTTCACTAACAGTTTTGGAAACTTATATCTTGTTCTTATGTTCATTGAAGATTATAGCAATAATGTGCAGTAGAGGTCAGAAACTTTATGGTACTATAAATGGTTGTGGCAAGCATGAAAAAGGGGGATAAGCATTAAGCACAAAACTAAATGTTATTTAAATTAATGGTGTCACTGCTGAGAAATAAATGGATAAGTGTTATTATCTGAACTATCTATTTGAATGAAAGATACTGAGAAGTGATTGGTGCAAATGCCAAAAGATAAAAGCTATGTCATTTATTCACATAAATGCGTAACAAATTGGTTCAAACCTGTGATGTTTATCCATTAAGTGTGCCTGCACTTAGTCATCTCTTCTGTATTTGCAGATTTACCCATAATCAATCTCTCTCATAATTGCTCAGTCACACATTACCTTTTTTATCCTTATTTATTTCTCTGTGAAAGGCATAAAAATTAAGGCATAGCTTTGCATGCGGGTTTTGGGTCTTGGGTTCAAACCCAGTCTTAGTCTTTGGGATTTTTTCCAGTCAACCCTTAATAACTTCATGATTGTTAATAACTGTAAACACTTAGAATCTCTGTAATAACATAAATAAATTATTATTGTTATATATGGCATATTTTATATAAAACATAAAAAATAATATCAATATTTAGTTTTAATAAAGTTAAAGTTCATAACTGAATTTCCTTCTGTTTTTCCTGTGGGAGGTTTTTATTTTCACTTTTGCACATATTTTCACATATTTTTCAAAACTGCAACTCTAAAATCTATCAGAAAGGTCAAAATCCTTTAATCGCCCTTATTTGCTAATTGAAATTATGACCATTTAAACAATGTGAATTGAAATTATGATCCTATAAATGGTGTGAATAGAAATTATAATTCTGTAAACAAGCAGACAGGTAAAGTACTTGGCCAGCCTCCTCAAAACTGCCTTCAAAGTAGCCCATTAATTAACAACACAGACATATACAGGAAGAATGACAACCAGATCTTATTGTTTCTCCACTTTTAGTGTTATCTTTCTTTCCACAGGATCTGAGTTTTCCAGTACAAGCCTGGGAGAGCAGTTGTACAACGTACAACGACATGTCCAGAGAGCATATGCTGAGACTCACAGCTTAGAACAGGAACTACAGGCAACCCAGATCAAAAGCATCAAGGCACTAGCGGCACATGCAGACCAACTTGAAATAAAAAAGACGAGAGGAGAAATGATTGGTACCAGCAATGAAGATTAAGAAAAAGTGCGTGAAAATATACCTCTGCTTGTAATAACAGAGATCATTGATAATGATTTCATAAGTGTGAAATGACAGTTGCCTTTTTATGTTTAGGTTGTGCAAACATAATGACTTCAAATTATCTCTGGTTGAGTGTCTTATGTTTTGAATATGTTATGAATATTTCTAGCATACATGAATTACTGTGACTTATATCATTATCCAATCATGAGCTATTATATTTATATGGTACATATTAAACACTGCAAAAGATGCCACTTCTGCTGTTTGTATTGATTATTTTTATGATTTTAGACATAATAAAATTGATATGTAAGTTTTCATTTCATTAAGGTTTTATTTTTTTAATCTTGTGGTACAGCTCTCGTGTGCTCTCTTAAATAAAGAGTCTAAACTTTTGAGTGGTGATAGTCATATTATAGTAATAATGGAACAATTTGCAGGCCTCACATTACAACGAAATCAAACTAAAACTTGCTTATTACAAACCCACTTATACGACCAATGCATTCACATTGTTTTCACCGTGAGACTTTTCAAGCGACCAGTGTAAGAAACCTTTGTAAAGAGATATGTGCAATCTGCAAAAAGGAGTAAAAGTGTTCTGTGAATCTTGCTTAATACTGATATATTGAAGAGAGAAAAATTTCTTGTAAATGTTTGTACATCTGAAAAGATATGCATCTGAGCTGAATAATACCAGATAGGTTTAAAATCTTGTACGTTGACTTTGATAGAAGAAATGAAAAGGATATTTAATGACTTTCCTTTTCATGAGCTTGAACTGAAATTGCCCCCATAAGCATTCAAATGGAACTCATTTAGTAGTGTTGTCTGGTATTACCTTTTTGATGACTAGCATGTTTTGGACCTCAGCATTTCTTTACTCTTTGCCATTTCATGTTCTGTACCTGTACTTTTTTTAAAAACTATTTTGTTTACCTTTAAATTAAAAAAGTAATTTGTTTGTAGAAGTAAAATCATTGAAGAGAATGGTTCCAAAATGTGGCCATGGAATGTGTCAGTGCAGCCTGCAAAACATTTTGAACTTCATTATTTAAAATTAATAGAAGTAAATTCACATTTTTTCACTTTTGTCTTTATAGATTTTCTTAACATTTGACAGTCTGGTCATTTCATTTGTTTAACATTCATATTTGATAGTAATCCAAACATCTCAAAATAAGATCACCATCGAAGCATATAAGTCCAAGTGAGTTTTCCAAGAGCAGCAGGCAGTATGTATGTTGGCACCTGTTTTTTACCATGGGACTTGTAATACTGACATTTGCCAGCAGAAGGAGTTTCTTTTAAAGTCATAAGCAATGGAAATAAAAGTAGATTGAATACAATAATTAGTTTTAATTTGAAAAAAAATTAAGTCACTGAAATTTAAAGGGCATTTAAGGATCATCAACTTAAACACCATTTGATGAAAATACAAAATAAAATGAGAAATAGATTATAACTGCACCCCAATTTCATGAAAATGAAAAATAGAAAATAACTGCACTTCATTTTCATGAAAAAACAAAACGAAATGAGAGAGAGAGAATATAACTCACCCCAATTTCAAAAGATGAAACAGAACAAGAGAGAATACAACTGCACTCCAATTTGATGAAAACACAAAAAATAGAACTGGACTCCTCACCCAACTGATTAAAAGACAAAAGAAACAAAAAATAGGCCATGTATTATTACTACTAAAAGTAAAATTGTATTTTATTCTTGCTTGGTGACGACTGAAAAGCCAAGCATGTTTCAGCACACATTAGTGTGTGTTGTGATTATTCAGCCATTTTGTAGCATTTAAATGACTTTTTAAAGTTTTAGGAAAAAGCCAAATATATTCCTCAGCTATTTCTTGTGGATTTCATTCACTGCTAATAAGACAGTTGACTCTTAATGTACTTCAGACTCACTGGAACACTTTAAAATTTAATAATTGACAGCTACAGTGAATGACAAGCAATACCTGCATGATTATTGTTATGGCAACAAATAAACAATATACCCCCTGATTAAAACAAGAAAGAAACCAACATGACAGTTTCATCTTTGCCTTTGATACAACCAGCTACTGTCCCTGGATACTTATATATTACAGTGCATGCACATACATAGGCTATATAATTCACAACAAATCTGCAATACACATTCAGTACACACTTAACACTTGGAATTCCTCTGGTGGACTTCCACTCCTTACTGATTCCAGGAGGTGGGGCGCAGTTGGTGGTGGGTTTTTTTTTTGGGGGGGGTTGTGATTTCTTGGTCGGTGGTTAAAGAGTAGTGGTTTGTGGTTGTTGTTTAAGGCTATCTGATGCTTGATTTCTATTTCCAATGGCTGTAGTTGAGTGTAGTCTTTGCTATGTGTAGTGGCTTGTTCATCTTTGTTGGCTGGTCTGATCGGCAAGGTCAGGTTTTAATCTGGTGTATCTGTAGATTAATATCTATAGATGTTATTGTCGCCCTTCTTGGGGAGTGTGTGTGTGTGTGGGGGGGGTGTTTTATAGAGCCCAGGCTAGTTACACATCAAGCCTATACTTAACGTGAACCTACGCCCAGGATGTTCAACCCCCTATCTTCTTCACCAGTAGTGTTGGTGTTGCTGTTATTGTGGTAGTTCCTGGTGTTCATTGGAATGTGTGAAGATGGGTGCTGGCGGCCAGTAGAGGTGGTCAAGCAGTAGTTGTATCATGTCAGCAATGGGGTATCCCCACTGCTGTTCACTGTGCTGCCGTCATTGCTGTTGTCATTGTTGTTGTCATTGTCGGCGGTGGTTGTTGTGTTGCATTGCTGTTGCAGTTTATGTTGCTGTTGTAGTTGCTGATTCTGTTGTTGTCATCTGATGTGTTGTAGAGGGCATCATCTTTTTAGTTTTTTTCCTTGTTTTGTTGTTGCAGCCTTACCTTCTGTTGATATGTTTGTTGAAGTAGTTGTCGTTTCTGTTGCTCATGATGGGGTTTCAGGTAGAGGTGAAAGTAGGGGAGCACTTGGCGCCCTGGTGAGCTCATTGGGCAGTGATGCCTTCTGATTCCATCTGAATTTCAGTTGTCTTGGTATCAGCTTCTGTTTGTATCATTTTTGTTCTTTAGAAACTGTTGTTATCGTTTGGGTACTGTTGATTTTGTAGTTTTCCTTTTTGCCTTCTGTCTTAGTTGGGTGTGTTGTTTGTGTTTTCTTCTCACTGGATGAAATGACCGAAGTCTGTGTTCTTTTCCCCTCTTTTGTACTTGTTGGGGTCTGGGAGTACGCTTGCTTTTGTTCCTGTTTTGTTGTCTGTGTAGAGTTGGCTTTTGTAGTTCATGGAAGTTTCCAATGAATTTGTGTATTTATCTCCTTCTCGGCTGTACTTGGGCTGACTGGTTGCATGTCGCTCGATTGGATATTTTATAGGGTGTTGCAAAGATTTATAGCGCTCACAATGGATTGTTGAATTGTGACTAGGTTATCCTCTTTGCTCATGCTGGTTCGATGAAAAAGGCGCCACAGAAGATGTTTGAAAGCCTTTTTTATTAGTTCATTTTTGTTGTTGTGAGAGTGAGGTTGAAGGGTGTGAATAATTCACGTTTGTATACGTCTTCTTGTCGTTGTGGAACTAGCCAGTATACTCCGCATTCTTGCTTTGCCCAGTGTCCAATGGACATGTTTTTCATCTCCTCAAATTTTTCCCTGGTTTTTCTCTTCTTCGAGTCTCCATAGTTTTGACTGGAGGTTGGGATCGAAAAAAAAAGGGAGTCATCCTCTTCTTCCATCAATAGAGCGAGAGAGTGGGTAATAGTGCTGGTGTGTGTTTCGCTCACACTCACCCCAAAAGCTGCAATAGACCTTTCATCTTCATGATGTTCTCAGTCTTGGTCTGCTTCTAAAAGTGCTTGTTTCCCTGCCCGCCCTGAAAAGGGCTTAAGTTTGGTGATGGTACGGGAGCATCTTCTCTCCATCCCTAATTCGGTGGACCGATAATAAAGGTGTGGTCGAAGTCTACTCGTCCTCCGGAGCAGCATCCAACAGCACAAACAAATAATCAAAGGAAAGCGGACATCTCACCACACTTTTTCTTCGGACTCGGAAAAAGAAGCATGGACAAGAGACGCACACGCACACAGAAATCTGTCTCTGCACCCAAGCCCTTATCAGAGCTTGAAGCAGAAAAAACAACCTAACTGCCATCACCCTTATATTGGTCAGAGCAGACAGGACTAGTGTACGAAAAAAAACGTGATGACACCTCAGATGACGAAGGAGATCCTTTTATTGGAGAAGGCTTCAGATTATAAAAGAAGTCATTTGATCCGGATGGCAGAAACAAAGGAGTTCAGATGGCAACCTTAACACCATTAGACTTCCAACTGTGGACTCCTTACACCAAACTAAACCAGCAACACGAAAGGATGGTATGGCTGCTATTTCAAATAACAAGCCATCTGATACAACAGCAATTATTGAATGCCTACGAGTAATAACAGATGTACTCTGAGACCTTTACTACCCAGAAACATACAACAAAGAAACCAACACCAACATCATATGGACGCTGCCACCAAAAAGAAAAACAATACCATGCAGACACCGAAAGAAGACAACAAAAAACAAAACAAAACAAAAAAAAGCCATCACACAGACCCAACAAACAGAAGAAAGCAGAAAAATACAGACTCCAACCATCTCCACAGGGAAAAAGAAATACAAACCACAACAGACAGCCCAAAGGAGGATGAAAACAGAACAGAGATCGAGGCCGTCATCGCTGACATGGCCAAAACAGAAGTGGCCCCAGCACTGCCAGAATCACCGCCAAGAGCTACAACAACACCTACAACAACCAGAGCAGACAACCACAATGGACAAACAACACAACAGAACACTAAAGCCAAAAGTCGACGTCCACCACCACACATAAGAAGACAACAACAGCAAGATCAGCAACAACGACAGGAACCACGACCACCACAACAGCAACAACAAAACAAACACCGCCAACAACAAAGACAACAATGGCGACGACATAGAGAGCAACAGCAGTACATGCAATGGGGATATTTCAATCACCCCGTTGCCGACATGATACAACTACTATTGGACCACCTCTAGTGGCCACTAGCACCGGCATTCACACATCCCAATGGACACCGGGGACAACATCGACGCCAGCGTCAACAACAACGACAACACCGCCAGTTAAGAGGACAGGGCGCATGTACACACTAGGTAAAGACTTGGTGCGTTACTAGCCTGGGCTCTGTAAGACACCCCTCTCCCACCCTCTCGCTTGAACATCGGACGAGACAACAACATCGCCAAGGAGAGAACTAGTCTACGGATAACCGGACTAAGGCATGCCCCATCAGCCAGTCATGACGGACACAACAGACGAAAAGCCTTCCAACTCAACCACTCAAAAACTCAACAACAGACAGCAGGCATCCAGACAACACCACCACAACAGCAGCAACCACCACTACAAGGACAGAGAAAAAGAAAATAAAAATAATCCGCTACAGCCGAAACAAAACATTCACCAGCTGAAAAGAAACAACAAAAAACAACACGGAACGACCGCCCCCCTCTTCAAAATATAGTGAGAAGAGGAAGGCCCACAGGAATCCTCCAAAAACTGAGAACCATCAAGAAGATGAAAAGTTTTCATGCAATTCCTGTGGGGAAAAGAAGTTAATGTAAAGAAGAAGAAGAAAATACTCGTCCTCCTGTCACGGGAACGAATGGGCTTTATACACTCTCCGTATTTATTTGCTCCAGCGAGAATTGGTTCCCCTTTCTGTACACTGGGATCATTGAGCGAGCTCCCTAGCTCAGTGGTCCCGATCCTCAGTGTACAGCATACCAACCGTAATAGTAAAGAACCCGTAACTGCAAGGAAAGCAGATTGTGACACCCGATTTCAAAGTGTGATTAGCTTTTCTAATAATTTGTTTGCTGTATGCATAAGTACAGCATTTATGCGGTAGGTTGTGGTGGGTTGTGGGGGTGGTTGTAGTATATAGACAGTCCCGAAACTAGTGCATATGCTTTACTTTTTGTAAAATAAGTTTGATCGGTAAGACGATGGATTATTTAAAATAAGAAAGAATGATTATTGTTTTATTTTTAATTTAAAACTTCAAAGTCATTCTACTTTTTCTCTTTAGAATTAATACTCTTTACGCTATCAAACTGGCAACATAGGAATTTAACGTTTTCCAAAGAGTCGTTGAAAAAAAAAAAAGGTCTCAATTCAATGACTGTGAAATTTACAAACATATTATTTGCAAAATTTTGACAGTAAATATGGAGTTTTGCAGGATCTGTGGTATTCTCAATACACCTATAACTGTCTGGAGTACAGACGACGAAACTTGCTGTCGCAAATGTAAGGTTGGCGAACTGTGCCAATTTAACCGAACACCATGTGGACAGGTGTTTTGTGAAAAATGTGGTATTCTAATCAAAAACAAAGGTCTTAATAAAAGAAACACAAGTGACAGCAATGTATGTGGACAGTGCGACTTCTTGGGTGTACCGTGTAGTACGAACGAAACCTGCCAGACTTCTAAGTGCAAAATCTGTAGGTGTTACATGTGTACACACGATCACAGTTTTCATTCGTTTGGTGAACACAATGCACAAACAACCAGATTAGTGAACAACACCGAGCCAGAGCTGTCGAAAAAAACCAGTACAGTATTTGGACAACACAGAGACACGCGTCCTGATAGTTTTTATAATATAAAAAATATTCCTGATAGTTTAGTTGAAAAGAGGATACTAGAGAAATGGAAAAGGTGAATATTTATTAAATATATAGGTCTAGTTATAGTAACTTATACGGAACATGCATAATTTGTAATCAAAATATTGTTTATCACTTGTTTTAATATGTTTAGGAAGGGTAGATATATGATGAAGGGTTGTCTTTGTGATTTTAAACATTACAAAGCACACTATAGGCCTAATCGGCTAAAGATTATTGCTTAATTATTCTCTATCTGTACTGGGTTAGCATTTAAAGTGCAACTTATTGAAACCTCAGTTTCTCAGATTTCAGAGATTTTAAAAACTACTAAACATTTTCAATTATTTTCTTATCTGCCTCTTCACCACTAAAGACCCTCTCTCTCTCTCTCTCTCTCTCTCTCTCTCTCTCTCTCTCTCTCTCTCTCTCTCTCTCACACACACACACACACACACACACACACAATATTTGTGTTTAACTTTAAGAAAGGAAAATAATATAGCAGTCAAAATGTCAAATGTATTATTTGAAAACTAGGGGCCTGGTCTTATTGCAGAGAATTCATACAAACATTAAATTAATCTTATTAAATATAATTTTGCTTACTTAAATGCTTTATTATCAAATAAACAGTATTGTCATAAATGTCAGTTTCCTTACAATTATACTTTTTGTGACAGAGTCCACAAAGATTAACACAAAGATCTTAGCTTTAATTGCTCTCATTTTATGTACACAATTGTTTTCATTACTAATACTATAGTTGAAAGTTGTAAATAGATATAGATTTCAGTCATTAAATGAAATTATTGCAGCTCACATCATTTTACAGTAATTGTAAATGTATACTGATAGAAGTGGTTATAACAAACTAACATTTTACTTATTTTGTTAATATGGTATAATATGTAAAGGATGTAATTTGTAAGACTAAGAGTTAAGTTTCTTTGAAATTAATATGCAAGATATTTGTTCTAGTGTCTTTACTCTTTTACTTGCCACAACTGGAAAAAACAATGCTTTTCCTGTTATTAATATTAGTAGTACATAGAATCATTAATTAAATAGAATTTATTTGTTATAATATTTTCATTGGAAAACATAATTTGTTTTTGTTGAAGTAAAATTGTATTTGTCTTGGATAATCACAAAAGCGTAGTTCAAAATTTCCTGGTGATTGTACATAAGTAAAGATTGTCCGTATTCAGGCATTTATTATCATTTTATAATGGACTTAATGAATCCTTTTATGTTACTTTAGTACAATTTCTACTTATTGATGTTATTTGCTACTTAGTTTTAAATTCATATAGATTTCAAATCAATGAAATTAAAGACTTAAGACTTTCCAGTGAACAACTACAACTTAAAAAGCAGATGATCAAGCATGACAGTCAGGAAGTCACCCAAATGCTGACCATAGAAGGATACACCAGCTGCCAGGAGATCTTTTACATTGCTGGCATGGATATTTCCTTTATCAAAGATAACCGTGTTGATGCCTGTGCAGCTCTTGTCATCATCTCATACCCAGAACTGAAGGTAAACATTTCCATTCCCAAAATAGTTCTTGGAATAATATTGTGTTGTGTTGGGGTTTTCTTTTGGGGGGATAGTTGTTGATTTAAACAAGAAAATCAGATAATCATTCTACACTAATATTCTTAATTACAAGAAATGTATGTAATTTTAAATCTTTTGATGTAATAAAAGTAAACAAATATAAAACATACTTTAGTTTAATGTAGTAATATTATAAATAAATAAACTGATAAGCTTGGTAAAATTATAAATAAGTAACTTTTAATTGTTTTAAAGGAATTTTATTAGAATGTAAAAATAAATTCACTTTAGTAAAATTATAAATAAATTTAAGATGGTAATTTAATGTACAATAAAACCATTGAATAAAATTGTAATGTAAAATAAGGCCAGTACAATTGAGGATAGTAATTTAATGTACACTACAACTACATGATTTTATTTCTACTGGAAACAACAATCAGTGTGGGTACTCAGGATTTGTCGAAACCTGCTTAGTTATATTATAACAATATAAACTGTTAATGACTGTGGCACTTCAAGGTTCCTGATTAATTAATTGTTAATCTCTATCTGGTTGATCATATCTGTAATCTATACACAAATAGGATTCTTCCACTCAATCAATCAATTCTGTCACCTGACAGGGTCTTGGTCCTGCGGTTGAGAGTGACTAAGTCTAGCCTTGAAAGGTCTACCCACTGGTTTACTCTCCTCTCAAGCATTACTTGTCTAGAATAGCAGATTCCACAGCACTATCTTGTCCGTCAATCTGTCTTTCCTAGCTCTCCCACAATCTCTCATTCCGATGACAGGAACTATCCTAAAACGTGTGTAACCGACTTTCTGTGTGTCATTATGTCATTGGCAGCCCCCATCTGTCATCTACTCAAGTACCCCTCTACAACAATAATAAGAGTGGATAGTTTAACAATTCAACAATTTTATTAAGAAAATAAAATAATAAAATTAACTCATTTACAATTTTGGATAAAATTATAACCACACCAAGGTAATATACATAGAGATTTCAGATTTCACAACATTTCTCTCATTAACTCAAAAAATAAATTAGAAGAATGAAAAATAGTGATTAGTTTTATCCCCTAACCAATTATTAGGAGGACAAATACACAAGTTAATATTAATGCTTTTCCTAGAACAATTACTAGGCTTCACAATCAATCAAACATCATTATTTTCTAGGCTCTAAATAGTCAGAATAAGAAAAGAATAAGAATTAGAAATTATATTAATCATAGAACAAATACAGTTTACATATGAACATGTCTACGATTCACCTGATGGTTTGCGTGCGTCGTTCCCTGGCTTGCGTGGTTGTTGCATCAGCCACTGGTTATCTGCATTAACCTTTTCACACTGATGAAATGTTCAAGATTTCAGTTCCAATTAAGATCACTGTTTTTAGTTATTAACTCTTTCCCGGGCGGAATGCCCAACAACTCCCATATATCGTATAGGGCAGAACGCCCAACGCCGCCCATAGCAACCAGTGTTCTTTCAGTGCTCTTTCCTTCCCATATTTACATCATATCCGGTGTCTACAGGAAGCATGACGTTTGTACTATGATTTCCGTGCCATTTTGAAGCGTTTTCATGTGGCAGCATTCATTTTTTCATAAAGTTTTCTTTGTTTTTTGCGTTTGGTGTTTCAAATGGATTTCTTAGAATCGTCAATCGTTAATGAGAAGTTTAATGGATTCACTTTATCAGATAATGATGTAAGAGAAATTTATTTTTAATTGGACGATAGGATTAGAAGTGACATTAGTGTCAGTAGCGTGCACATGTAGTATCTTTCAAATTTTGGAGGAGAGTGTGTCAGATTCTGAGGATATCAAAGAGGAGTAGGGGGAAGGGGTATCTGGAGACGCACATGGTTGGAACAATAGTACTTTAGCAATGAATATATCGGAATTTAAAACAAAAATGGGGCCGAATGTGACTGTAACTAATGACAGTACTCAGCTGGTTTTCCCCTATCAGTTTTTCAAAGAAGAAACATTTGACAAGATAGCGGAATAAACGAACAAGTACACGCGTCTGAAAATTGCGAAAAAACAAAATGTGATCCAAGTTGGAAGGAAACTAATGCCACTGAAATTAAGGCTTATTTTGGACTTATGATTTTGATAGGAATTCACAACCTGCCAAAAAAAGAGATGTATTGATCGTCTGATGACAGATTAGTGTTCCTGGCATCAACAAAGTGTGTGTATATAGTGTTTGTAGCGGACAATAAATGGACAATATTTTTTTTTTTGTTGTAAATATATATTTTCATGCATGGATTTAAATTTAACACCTGAAAGTATACTTCAATTAAGGATATTAATAAAGCTGCTTTCATTTCCTTTCATTTTGCATTTTATTTCATTGAAATATATGCACTAATACCTAAGAGTAAGATATGATGTTTTTACAGACGTACCCCTAAATCTCACTGACACCCTGAAAAATCCTGCCCGTTCAGAGCTAAAAAAGGAAAAACGTCTGCCTGGTAAAGAGTTAATCAACACAGCTGCTGTCATTACTTAACATACAGTCAGGTGTAATTCCAGTTCCACAACATTTATTAGTAAACCACACTTGGAATACATCAATTCAGTGTTCAGTCACTCCACTTCCACTGTTGGCACATCCGTTCTTAGCCTGCCCACTCGATAGTATGCCTAGTCATACGGACATTCCTGTAGCATGCTAATTCACCATAGCGTGCCCCTTAGGAAACAGCTTACTGTCACAATTTCCAATTTTGGTCTGCATAACCTGCTCTGGTGTTCTATCTTGTAGTTCTGGCTTGTAATACAATGACTGTAGACTTTGACCAAGGTGACATCAGGGCCAAGATCTCCAAGTTAAGATGAATTTGTGTTGTAAAAGGTGTTCTTGCCTGGACCTTGTTTGCTGGAACTCTTGTCTTTTGTTGTTTTGTCCCTCGAAGCTGTGAAAATACATAAGGGATTTTCCGCACATCCGCTCGTGTTACAATATAGCTAAAACCTGTATTTTCATTCTTGGTTCTCATATGATATTAAATTCCTTTTACATAAGTTATTTAATTTCTTTTCTTATTACCAAGAATAATATTACAGTTTTTTTTTTCAAATCATTTAAAATACAATATTAACAACAACAAAAATACAAATTACAATTTGCAATAAAGTTTGTTACAAAAATTCAATATTTACAAAAATTGTGTTTTACCATTTCAGACATTTTCATATTCTGCTTCTATCACCGCAGAGGGACTTACGGGCCACAAATAAAAAAATCGAGTAATAATTTTCTGCCCGGCCGGGGTATTTTTATACAAAATTTGGGTTTTGCGTGTTAATCTTTCCCTTCAGACATTAAAGTTATAGCATCAAAAGAATTTAGTTCAGTATTCAATTTTTATATATTGAAAAATAATAGTGTGTAAATTAGTTTGCATTTTCTGTCTCACACTGACTATTTATAATTTAGACTCAAGTGATTGCTAAACTTGCAAGATGATGAATTAATTTTTTAAACTAAAAAAGTAGGACTATTTTCAACTCTTTTATTTTTAATTTGGTAAAGTCAGTTTTGATTTATCCTGTTCATTGCTGTGGTCATCCAGCAAATTAAAAATAAATTGAACAATAATTCATTATCATGGGAAGGTAAGTTTGCTAAATTTATTTTAAGAGTCTAAAAATGGTCCTTTTAATTGTTCAAAGACATGAATACTATTACTAGTCATAATTGTAGTGTTCAAGAATAGACAATGGACATCTGAAACTAAGGTGTGTAGTATATGAAAACTCATATTGCAGGCTTGTTAATGAAAATGGTGACTGCCAGTGACACTGACAGGTTATGATGTCAAATGTATTTAATAGACTCTGATTCTTCTGTCACTGTGTCAGTCTGTTGGCCTAAGAATGCAGATGTCCTTATTGAAATGTTATTTTGGGGTTTCATTTTGCTTGATTGAACTGTTGGTTTCTTTTAACCAAGTTGCTTTGAGCTACAACTACAAGTAGAACTGTTGATGTCTTCTCTTTTACATCAACCCATTGTCATCTATTGACACATCATAACTGTATCGAGTTACTTTTCTTTACGCATAAGCACTGCTGTACAGTTTTATCTGCTGTTTAGTTGACAGTGTTTAACAGTCTTGGTTTGTTTATGTTTTTTAAAAACTATTATCTCTTAGTCTTGTAGTAATATTAATGTTTATAAAACTCATCTCATATTGTGGTTTTCACATTAAGTGACTGATTAGCTTTAATACATTGTAAATTATTACACAAAATCCTATGTCTGATGGACAGTTAGTTTACAAGCAGCTTGAGATGGTCCAATTGACTGCACCTTATATCCCGGGTTTCCTAGCATTTCGAGAGGTAGACTCACTAATCTGCCTTTACAACACCATGATGTCCACTGCTCCCCAGTTTAAACCACATGTAAGTCAAACTGTTTTTGTATCTGATCATTGTAGTTATGCCAAACTTTGTATGTCAGAATGTTTCCACTTTCTGATCATTATTGCTTCATGTCAGATATGCTTCAGTACATATGCCTCATCAAAAATAATAGTTTTATTTACAATTTTGATCATCATTAATCAGCATTCATGTCAAATGCTCTTCTGTTCATATGCCTCACATGAGGTTTAAAGTTTTTTTTTCCCCTAGATTTGATCATTGTTAATTATCAGTTTGTATGAAATGCTCTTTAGTACATATTTCTTGTAAAACATAATTTTTTTCAACTTTGATCATCAGTAGTAAATACCAAAGGTTTCATAGCACAAGCTTTATATAAAACAGGATATATTCAGGATGTTCAACTCATGGGCAATGCATATTTATTAGTAAATGATAAAAATTGTTGAATATGCTTCGAACATAAATATATTTATGTTGTCCAACACATTTCATGCTTCAGTTGATATTTCAATAATAATATTAATTATTTTATCATTCCAATAATATATGCATACATTATATATCAATTTCACCTGTATTTCATTTAGATCATCTTTTGTGTTTCAATTATATACTAATTTACTATGGTTAGAAAAGTAATTTTTCTCAGTGTTCTTAACATATTAATTTAAAACTCACTAATGACAAAAATAAATTTGTTTATGTAAATCAAATATTGGAAATATTGCTTATCTGGCAGTCATATGTAAGTGTTTTGTTTATTGCAGTTGAAATAGTACAGTTCATATATACTATTTAATGTACTACAACTATATTTATTTCTGACTTTGAGATAATTGATTTCATTGCTGTACCCCCAAATTAACACTAATAACAGCATTTTACAGCTCTTTTTTTTTTTTGGGTGGGTGGGTGGGTGGGTGGGTGTCAGTTATTTATTAAATCAGAATAGTGGTTTAAAGATTGCAAATGAAATGTATTTCCCTGTCAGATTTAATTTATAAACTCCTTATACCTTTTGTTAGAAGATTACTGTTGGAGATCTTAGCCACAGAATTAATGAGAACAATTCAGATTGTGAAAGGAGTGTAAAATATCAAAATTTCTCTCAATCCTAGTAAAATAATTTTTTTATGACACTTGATGTTTAAATTATTTATATCACTAATGATAAAAAGTGAAAGCAAGAGTGCTTTAAAGTGAATGATTTATTATGGATTATTATCATTCTGATGCATGTTGCTCATGAAATTTTTTTAATTTTATTTTTGTTTTAAATTTAAAACCAGTTATTGATGTTCTTTCTTTATGTAGGTAATATTTGTTGATAGAAATGGAAAATTATTTCCATAAGAATTATATTCTTTTTTGATGTAGGTAATATTTGTCGATGGAAATGGACAATTACATCCACGAGAGTTTGGTTTAGCATGCCACTTGGGTGTTCTCCTTGACTTGCCCTGTGTAGGTGTTGCCAAGACTCTCATTTGTTTTGATGGCATCGAGGAAAACACAGAGCATAAAGCTAGGGTATGTCGACAGAACTGTCTGTTTCTCAGGGAATACATATGTTAACTATGTGTCCTAGAGTACCAATGAAAGGAAAATGTTTTAGTAGTGTATAGACAATTTTTGTGGGGTTGGATCTTACATAGTGTATTATTCTTGTCATTATATTTATCTTTATATTATCTGTGATTCTGTTGTATAAATATCTGTCTTTGCACACACCTTTCATATAACCTATTTGATATTGTTTAAAAATAATAGCAGTCTTTACACACACCTTTCATATAAGCTATTTGATATTGTTTAAAAATAATAGCAGTCTTTACACACACCTTTCATATAAGCTATTTGATATTGTTTAAAAATAATAGCAGTCTTTATACATACCTTTCATATAAGCTATTTGATATTGTTTAAAAATAATAGCAGTCTTTACACATACCTTTCATATAAGCTATTTGATATTGTTTAAAAATAATAGCAGTCTTTACACATACCTTTCATATAAGCTATTTGATATTGTTTAAAAATAATAGCAGTCTTTACACATACCTTTCATATAAGCTATTTGATATTGTTTAAAAATAATAGCAGTCTTTACACATACCTTTCATATAAGCTATTTGATATTGTTTAAAAATAATAGCAGTCTTTACACATACCTTTCATATAAGCTATTTGATATTGTTTAAAAATAATAGCAGTCTTTACACATACCTTTCATATAAGCTATTTGATATTGTTTAAAAATAATAGCAGTCTTTACACATACCTTTCATATAAGCTATTTGATATTGTTTAAAAATAATAGCAGTCTTTACACATACCTTTCATATAAGCTATTTGATATTGTTTAAAAATAATAGCAGTCTTTACACATACCTTTCATATAAGCTATTTGATATTGTTTAAAAATAATAACTGTCTTTACACATACCTTTCATATAAGCTATTTGATATTGTTTAAAAATAATAGCAGTCTTTACACATACCTTTCATATAAGCTATTTGATATTGTTTAAAAATAATAGCTGTCTTTACACATACCTTTCATATAAGCTATTTGATATTGTTTAAAAATAATAGCAGTCTTTACACATACCTTTCATATAAGCTATTTGATATTGTTTAAAAATAATAGCAGTCTTTACACATACCTTTCATATAAGCTATTTGATATTGTTTAAAAATAATAGCAGTCTTTACACATACCTTTCATATAAGCTATTTGATATTGTTTAAAAATAATAGCTGTCTTTACACATACCTTTCATATAAGCTATTTGATATTGTTTAAAAATAATAGCTGTCTTTACACATACCTTTCATATAAGCTATTTGATATTGTTTAAAAATAATAGCTGTCTTTACACACACCTTTCATATAAGCTATTTGATATTGTTTAAAAATAATAGCTGTCTTTACACACACCTTTCATATAAGCTATTTGATATTGTTTAAAAATAATAGCTGTCTTTACACACATTTTACTTATTATCTTTTGTGACTTTTAAAATAATGTCTATCTTCCCCATATTTTAAAATTTCCTTTTTGAATTCAAATCATGTTTAAGATTCTGATTATAAATAAATAGCATGTGTCATTGCACATATCATATACATTATAAAAATTTGCTAGCTTTTTTTCAGAATCTGTCTTCACACTCACTTTTAGTTTTCATTAGTTTCTGTTTATGATTCTGTTTAAAATGGCATATATCATTGCACACATCACATTTTTAAAATAAAATTTTAAAATTTTTTACTAGCTTCTCTTTAAAATCAGTCTTCACAGATTCTTTATTTATAATTCTTTATTCTGTATTTTATTAACTCTGTTTAAAAAATAACATGTCATTACCCCATCATATGATACATATTATCTCAATTTACTTAGTGAACAAAATAAAATGTTGCAACTTGTTCCTTCATTATTATTAGTAGTAAGAGCAACATAGTTAATTTGACCAGCACCACCACCCCTCCTCCCACAAAAGGAAAAAATATAAAATCCATTATTTGAATATTTAACCTATCATAGCTTCAGAATGAATTATACAGATAAATCATGGAAGGCTGTACTCTGCTTCAGTGAAATTTATGTCAGCATTATTCATCATTCAGGCCGCTAGTTAAAACTGACAATTTGGATTTGGAAAATGATATCGGCATATTTTATGCTGATCAGTTTTGTAGATCTAAAGGAAATGAGCATGTGTGATTTTATTTTTATCAAGAAAATAAGTGTTAGAATTCACAAGTTCACTGTTGTGTTCATTTTCAAACTTATGTTTCATGTATCAGAACAACTAGAGAGCAAGAGCTGTAAGCATATTTTTAATGGTGAATTATCTAGCATTCAGTCTGGTGTTAGATTATTGAAAATCAAGCTGTAGAGTGAATCTATAGAAAAACAATCGTAAATTTTTTTCCTCTTTAAGGCTAATGTTGTTGTTGAATGCATCATTTTAAAATCCAATATTTATTTTACTCTTATTTCATAAAAAGCAGCAATTGTAAAAGTATTATTGTTTCATGAATATTGCTGACCCTTAGAAAACTAATATAAGAAACATGAGGACTAAGGTAAAGACATTATGTGTATTTGTCAAACCCTCAGCCCTTTTAATTTTATCATGGATTATAGTACAAATCAGCAGTGCTCAGTATATAGATATTAAATAATAACAGTTATTTTATAAAAGAATTTCCTCTGTTAGTGTTACATATCTTATGACAAATGTCAAGTTCTGATGTTCACGATACATGGAAATCAGTACATTGATTACATTCAAACAACTGTATGTTGTACATAATGGTTCCTAGAGTATGGCCTACAGATACCTCTTGAAGGGTTTGGACTTTCATGTTTCTCATTTTCAACAGTTTTGTAAAAGCATTCACATATATGTGAATGTCCTATAAATAGGTTTAATTTAATAAGTGGGTTGTACAGGCTCCTTAGTATAAGTTAGGTGAATGTATTTAATGTAATAAGTGGGTTGTAAAGGCTCCTTACTATAAGTTAGGTAAATGTATTTAATGTAATAAGTGGGCTGCACAGGCTTCTTAGTGTAAGTTAGATAAATGTATTTAATATAACAATTGGATCTGCAAAAGCCATTTTTTAGGAATTTGTTTTATTTTGTGGCCTCAAAATTCTTCCAAAACACTACACACACCTAATCACTGAAAGGTTTGAGCACCCTGCTGTAAACTATAGATGGGTGTTTAATCGTGCAACATGAAAGTTTCTAGTGGATGTTTCCATTTTAGTTTTATTTCATTAAAGACTGATAATTGATATTATGAACATGTAATTTGAATGTTTAGAAACCTTTCAGCAATGATTTTATAAATCATCTGTTACATTTAATTATGAGATACAATATTTATTTATTTCTACTATGGACAATCTCTGTTTGCAATTACAATTTATACTACTTATGGAAATATGAAATTGATGCATTTTCGGTCTAAAAAATTGCATATAATGTTATAGCCTACATATTTTTTTTTAATAACATATTTGAATAAGTGCTTTTGTTGTTGATGTCATGAAATTAAATTTATCACTTTGACGTAAGCTCACTTAAATTGTTCATACTATGTAAATATTTTAAGTGTTTTTTGTACTTGATATAAAACTCAGCACATGAAAGTGGATTATATAGTAGATTATGAATTTAATCAGAACAAACAATTCAATTAATACTTGACTCATTAAATTTCTGGTTAATTTGAACAATCCCCAGCAGTTTGAATTTAATGAGTTTCAGTTCACAATCTCTTAAAAATCTGTCATCACACATATTTCTTAATATCAATTTCTCTCTAAAATTTGGCATATTTTATAACACTTTTAACAGTTTCAGTTTTCTGTATTTTTCTATTCAAAATGCTACAATATTTGTTGTTTCTTATGTTTCTCAATAAATCTTTTCACTTCAGTTGTTTTTTATGAGTTTTTGCTTACTCCACTTGATTTGTTCTCAACAATTGCAATCACTAAGGTTTTTTTTGTTTTATTTTTTCCAGAAAGAAACACTTAAAAGGGCAGGAGATTCTTTTTTTCTGACCACAAATTCTGGACAAACCTTGGGAGTTGTAAGTTTGGAGATGCAGTATTTTGGAAAATCAAATATATTTGAATTAAAATTAAGCCAGTGTTTAAAAATAATTCAAACAGTTATGTGCATGTTACAGAATGTTTGATGTTAATATTAAAATATGTTTTGTGCTTCCTTGGCTTTGCAGGCTGATTAAAATATTGAAGATACTACTTTTTTGTTGTTATTGTTACACAGTCTGTTTTTTGTGGCCTAAGGACAGAATTAAGGAGCTCCATCAGAGTTTTTACATTTTATGTTGTATATATCATATTTTCCATAGTGAGTAGTGAAAAAAGGCTCAGAAATGCATTGGTGGTTGAGCTGCTTACTTCACTTACAGATCTTTGCGGTTATTTCATGCTATGGCTCTCAGCTTTATGAAAAGTTTTCAGGGGCTCATGATGTGACAGCACTGCTTTAAGGTCATCAGACAAAATTAAGTTTGGTACTTCTTATGTAGCAAGTGGATATTTTGCATTTATGACTGCTCTTTACTTCAGTTTATCAACTGTTCATTTTTATTATTTAATAGCATTTTGTTTATTATAAGTGATATTTACTTCACTTTATCAGCAGTTAAATTATTGCTGTTAGTTTATTTACCTCATTTTACCAACTTCTAGTATTATTTACCATATTATCTGTTAATATTGCTATGTTACTAAGTGTTTTGTATGCTGTTTCTTGTGCATGGTTCTCGTACAATGAGTATTATCGCAATGCCTTGCCATGGAATATGACGGAGTATTTATGGGCTCGTGTTTCGGTGGGTAGGGACTGTCCATCTGGACCTGTTTACATTTGTTTGCTTCAACACAATGTCCTAACCTCCTTGACAGCAGTTACCACACTGGTTCCTGTTCACATTTGTCCACCTCAATATCGCGCGTCCTATTCGTCCTTGATGGGTTTACCCCTTCCCCTCTCTATCTCTAGCCAGAAAGTGATTGTAGCAAACTTCCTTGATTGCAATTAGAGAACTGACCAGAGTGCTCTCGCCCGCAACTGTCCATCAAATGTGACTGCTAAGAGTTTGACACGGTATGGTCCTTTCTTTCGTCATTAGAGCGTGCGAGTAGTTAAATGTTAGCCCGAATCAATTAGTGACGATTTTGTCCATCAAGCATGACTGCGCTAACAGTTTGACAGGGCAAGGCCCTTTTTTAAAAATAATTTCTAAATACCCTCATAAGGTCCGCATAATATCAGTTGCTGGGCCGCATGCGGCCTGCCCACCCCTAATTTAGAGCATGGTATTTGCATACACATACCAAAGTGTTTTGTTGGTTTGTGTTTTGCTGTTTTTTTGTTTGTTTTTTGTTTTTTACGGACTTGGTTACTCCACCTTTCTATTGGAGAGAGTTCCTGATGAAGTGGTTTGGGGTTGGAAGTCTGGAGTGTTCATTGTGTTCCCTTAACCATTGTTTTCATTGTTGGGTTTGGGGCTACTGTTTTTGGGTATGTTATATTTTGTCTAGTGTTTTGTGACTTGTTTTTGTGTGTTTTTTTAGGGGATGGTGTGGATACTCATGCTAACAATTGGTCATATAATGAAGAATGCGGTGTTTGCACACAAATACCAGAATGTTTTGTTGGGGATGGGTGAATACTGTTAATCTGTTGCCTGTACCCTTAGCGTGAATTCGGCTACTTTCACTAATTACATGATTTTCCAGTTACAGTTACATGCTATTAAAAGAATTAAAGTTACATTTACAATTTCCAAATACACTTATGCAATATCAACAAAGTTACATTACATTTTCCAGCTACAGTTATGCAGTATCAACAAGATAAAGTTACATTTGCATTTTTCTAGATACAGTTGTGCAATATCAACAAGGTAGAGTTACAGACCAAACAAATAAAATAGAAAAATCCCTAAGTCATAACCAACATTTTACAGATCAAGGCTATGATAAAAATAGCTCTGAATTATAAACTTTATTCTACAGAGATCCAAATTCATTGCATCATACTTGCTACAAACATTTGACAATGACGAGTGTGTTAATTACAAATAAACCAACCAGCATAAATTGCATAGTATTTCTACTGAACAAAATAACAACGATATCTTAGAATTAAACAACAACTAGGTACACATGAAAATTGAAATACATTGTAGCACAGCTGAAAGAAAGATATAAAATTTACATTCTGTTTAGCTGCAAAAACATATGAAAATTACACTTTTAGACTTATAACTCTGTGGTTTACTCACAGTGAGGCCTTTTCACGTAACTCCTGGGGGACGGAGACAGAGGAAGTGCAAGACACATCTTATGCACATGAGATTCCCTGTCAGTGATTGTGAACAATTAGATTTTTTTCAATGCAGGTTACTCAGTGTCCATTGGTCAACTACAACTGGCCAGTAGATGGCCATTGGTTAACTATAGTTGGTCTATATGTGACCATTGGCTGCCTCTAATAGGCTCAGGCAGGCAGTAAGCTGTTTATTCATAAGAAGATTTGAGATGTCTCATGTATTCACAGGAATTTATGTTCTCAAGTTCCAGTATAAGTGGTGACCAGTGTCGTTTAGCTATGATGGTATTCCGGGCAATGTCTAACAATCCATTTTAGGAGGATCCTGTTATTTTCCACATTGCATTTATACTCAGCATGCAATGCATGACATCTACTTAAAACATGTCACATGAATGTTGGCAATACAAGTGTTCCACAATTACCACAAGAAAAACGTATTTCATAAATAAAAATACAGATATGGATAGTAAATATGAAAGAACAGGTGACAAATCAAAGGAAGGGGTGGAAATATTTGTCACAATCAGTCAGTGATTTTCTTAGCTTTTCATTCACGCTGCAGTGCCAGAAATAGTATATATCTATTTAATTCTGGTAGTCTATTTTTATTTATTGTATTTTATTTATTTTTTATTGCAAGAACAGTAAAATCACTCTAATAGGAAACTGATAGTCATTTCTGAGCATTGACCTCATTTGCAGAATGTCAGGTATTCAATCCCCTACCTGTCATGGTCATGAATGACATAGCCATACTTCTCTCTAGCTTGATAAAGTTGTGTTCCTGTTTGATATGAAGTACTAATAAATCCACTTTATCATCCACTGTCTTTATCATGCATATGTTCGTAAGCTTTTGCAGGATTTGCACTCTCTATAACAATCTGTACAATTCCACCTCAACCCCAACCCTAACTTTGTATTATTGTTTGATCAAGAACAAGAGAAATATATCTGAGATTCTAGATGCCCCAAGGCCCTTTTACACTTCTTTGCAGATATGGGCCCCTAATTGAAAACCCCTAATTAGGAAATGGAATGTTGGCTCCACCAGTTAAAAAAAATATGTTTGAGTGCAAGGATATGGGTACCAACAGTTTACAAATCTTGTTTGAATGAGGGGTTAAGGGTGGTACCACCAGTTGAAAATCTCTGATGAGTTTTTCACTGCATCAATATTATTTGTTTTATTAAAAAACAAAATTAAGTCATAATTATTTTCAGCTCAAGAAAGATTTCAAACTGATATTGAAGAAAATAAAATGGATTTTTACTCTTTTTATTTTTTTTAAAACTAGAATTTTAAATTATTCAAATAAAGCACCTTATTATTACTTTAATTAATTCAATGAATTTGTGAAGTAATTAAAATAGTTTGATTTATGATTAATTTTAAATACTTAATAGAGATTGATTAATTGCTTGATGTAATTAAGAGTATTTATGCTATAATGATGTTATGTTAAATGACTATTAATGGGCACCTGTTTGGTCTTTTTATGATTGATAGGCCTTGAGAAGCACAGATTCTGCAACTAATCCTGTGTACATCTCTGTGGGGCACAAAATCAGCCTAACATCAGCTGTCAGTTTGGTTCAGCGTTGTTGCAAATATAGAATTCCAGAGCCTATACGACATGTAAGTAGTTGAATTCTAATTATGCCTTTATTACATTCATGTTTAATGAGATTGTAAAGACATCAGTGGTTGAATTCTAATTATGCCTTTATTACATTCATGTTTAATGAGATTGGAGAGACGCAAGTGATTGAATTCTAATTATGCCTTTATTACATTTATCTTTAATGAGACTATAGAGTCATGGAGAGATTCTAAATTTAAAATAATATTATATTTCAGAGCAGATTTTTCAGAGATGTTTATTAATCAGTTACTTGTTGATTTATGCCTTGCATTGAATCTTACAAAAATTAAACCAAGTTTATTTAAGAAAGTTTTATTTTCTTTAGATCTTAGCTAAGCCTGTACTATAGAAATATTTTAAAAGCTTCCAAAAGAGTTCTGCTGACCAGGCTTGATTTCTCAGTTGGAACTACCTGAATTTAACAGATCAATATTAGAACTTAGCTAAGCCTGTACTATAGAAATACTTTAAAAGCTTCCAAAAGAGTTCTGCTAACCAGGCTTGATTTCTCAGTTGGAACTACCTGAATTTAACAGATCAATATTAGAACTTAGCTAAGCCTGTACTATAGAAATACTTTAAAAGCTTCCAAAAGAGTTCTGCTAACCAGGCTTGATTTCTCAGTTGGAACTACCTGATTTTAACAGATCAATATTACTGTCCACAGCTAGATATCATCACCAACAACAAATGAAACTAATAAAAGTAGTTAGTTTGGTGCTTTGAGCTTAAAAAGATATTAATGAGCACTAAAAATTTATTGGAAGAGTTTTGAGTTTAAAAAGATATTAATGAGCAGTAAAATTTATTGGAAGAGTTTTGAGCTTAAAAAGATATTAATGTGCAGTAAAAATTAATAGTGGTCAAAATCAGTTATGTATATTATAAAAGAGTGTAACGGATACATATTACATTTTCTTTTAGTGTGTTGATGAATTTACTTGTATTTTTTCTTGCAGGCTGACCTCTTGTCCCGCCAGTTTCTTGCTGAAGGAAGATAAAACCTAATATGTTTGCTGCTGAAGGTCAGCAAAATTCACTTTCAAATTGTTGGGCAAATTTGAAGTGTCAGCAGGTCTTGGTCATTTCTGATAAAGCCACCTTTTCTATTGAATGTATTTATCTTTAAGTTTTTCTCTTAAACCAGTGCCTGTGATAATTTTTCCCATGTCACTCTTGTGTAGCCATGATTTTCAAAAACTTCTTCAGGAACAACAAGACATAAGACTCCATGCAATATACCTGTGTGGTGTAATGTAGACCATTTAAGAGAACTGACAACATTTTCATGAAACCATGGTTTTAACTTCTGACTGATAGCAAAGCATAGTGAAAATTTTCAAAGATAGCATACAAAGAAAATAAATAACAATATTCTGAAAAATATGCTGGTTAATATGGTAATATGGTTGGTAAATGGATGGATCATGATGCTTCTTTGATTTCTTTTGTCTTTTAATGATTATTCTTCTTGTTCTATGGATTCTTTTGATTAAGAATATCTTGGAGAGGATATAGGACTAGATGTTATTTTTATACAAAGATCATTTGGAGGACTTGGAGAGAGTATTATGAGTCAGTAAACAAGAAAGACATCATTTTTAAAAAACATTTCTTATCAAAGGCTATTGTATCAGCCACAAATGGGTAATTTATGAAAAATAACAACATTAAGTCAATATTCCTCTTAATCGCATTCCAGTGTGATAAGCTTTATTGCCACAAACAGTGCCGTTAGTTCAACATGACCAGAACATCATTTGTGGGGTATTTCCACTTTTCTGAGTTAGCAATTATTTTTTTTCTAATTCTTAAGGGGTTCCTATTAGTGGGTAAGAATTTAGTGTTCATTGATTCCAGAAATGAAATGTTGGCCATAAAAGTAGGACAGGTTCCTTTGTGCTGTGAGGTGCTAGACTTCAAAGCATTGCTAAAAGGATTTAGTTTAAGAATTTTTGTATGTTAGGGAAGAAAAATGTTGATAGGTTAGTTTATGTATTTTCATATTTACTTTGGCCAAATGTCCATACCAAAAGAAGATTTTGATAGTTCAAACAATGAACAGAGATTCCTAATATCTAGTGACCGTCAACCAAGATGTGAATTAACTGGAGTGTGTACAAATAGTTGATAGCAATAATAAGGTCCCTGCACAAAGAATGATATAAAAAATATGGATACAAGAAGATGGCTGCTACAAATATGCTGGATTTTTTGCCACAGCATAACAGAGACTGAGTTCACTGGCAGCATGTCTGTGATAATGTAGGGTTCTTTTGGCATATGCATAACAGAGTTCAGACACACTTATGATAACATGTTCAAGGGTTCTTTCTGTAGAATAACATTTAGAAATAATTTTTATAATCCTTAAAGGGGTGTGACAGTCAAGACACTAAATGAATGAACACATTATTACTAATTCAACAATGCACAATATTGTGAGAAACGAAAATAAGCTATTTTTGTTTGCTAGAGTTTCAATTTCAGATTCAGTCTGAAAAGGTGAAACATTTTTACAATGAACTGAATTAAATGGGGAAGGGTAGTTAATACATCTTCTGGCTGGGTGATGAGAATAAATGGGAAAACCTAGCTTCTTTGCTTTATTTCAAACGAATACAGTACGTTTAAATTCATACACACTGATTTTTCTTTTCTTAAATACACAATATTTTGTAACTGTTTCTGTACACAAATCAATGATGGACTAAACAAGAATCATTAGCCTGGAAGTCTTTTTCACAATCACCCTAGACAATTGTCAGTTTTCAGGTATCCTCATTTGTGTGGTTATGGCCCTTGAATTTATTTATAAGACATTCTATGCAATCTTGTTGAGACCTTCATTTTACTGTTATTGCTTGAAAGAATAATTACTATTGCTTATAATTATTAATGACTGTTGTCTTTATCTTGCAGATAGGCTACAGATGAGACTGTTGATTGCTAACATTTTTCCATCAGTGATAGGTTGGTTACTTGTGTGTAATTGGTATATTTTCTTGAAGTAATTCATTATATAAGCTGGGTTTTTTATGAGACTGGGCATGATATTTGCAGGATTATTGCTTTGGTGAAATTTTACTATGCTTGGTTCTAAAAGTTAGGTTTCCAGCATTGTTTCAGTATTGAAAGCAGTTTTTTTTAAATGGCACTTTCATTTTTTCAAGTTTCTGCTGCTGTGACATTCAAAATATTTTTTTTCAAAATGCACTTATCTGTTTCATGATTTCATAAAAGTCTTATCAATTTTCTTTATGCCCTGATGCACAAACAACTTCTGCATTGCTGTGACTGTTCAAGGCAGGAAATACTCAAGAGTTCAATTCTTTGCTTGATGTATCATTTAACACATCTAAACCAGATAGAGGTGTATTTGCACACACACATTAACATACTATTTCTTCTTGAGGTATAACTGCACACATGTATTTCCTGTAAGAGGTGTAATTAAAATAGAACACATTCTTTCTTATAAGAGGTGTAATTGCATGCATGTATAAGTAACACACATACTTATTTCCCATAAGAGGTGTAATTTCACACACACGCACGCACGCATGCATAGATCAATTTAATGCTAAGTGCACACACATAAAGTTATACAGTTATCAGTTTCATAATTAGATATAATTGCATATATTAACATACAGGTACTTGTTTCCTGTGAGAGATGTAATTTATAGCATACAGCTACACATGTTTCAGTTTTGTACTGATTGCACACCATGAACAGTTGCACACATATATCAAGTTTTTATTTAGATGTAATTGTGCAGACACACATTGCTTTTTACCTATAATAAGTGTAATTATACACACACGTATAACAACATACATGTTCTTGTTTCCTATAATAATTACACACACAATATATCAATTTTTTATTTATATGTAATTGTGCACATATAATAACATACATTGCTTATTTTCTATAAAAGGTATAATTACTCACACACACACAAGAATAACATACATGTGCTTGGTTTCTATAAGAGGTGTAATTATATACACACACACACATGCACACATATATAGTAATGCATATTTACTTATTTCCTATAAGATATATAATTCCACATGCACATACAATAACATAAATATGATCTGTATCTCCACATAAAATACATGTATTTATTTCCTATAAGATCTATAATTATACATGCACATACATTAACATACATGTATTTTTCCTATAAGATTTATAATTCCACATGCATAGACAATTACATTTACTTATTTTCTATAAGATCTATAATTCCATATACACTAACAAACATCTTATTATTTCCTATAAGATCTATAATTCCACATACAATAACATACCTGTAATTATTTCTTATAAGATGTATTAATCTATTATTCCACATGCACATACAGTAAGTTCTTATTTCTTATAAGATCTGTAATTCCACATAAAATATGATACATGTACTTATTTCCTTTAAGATCTATAATTCCATATACAATAATATACATATACTTATTTCCTATCCTACAAGATATATAATTTCACATACAATAACATACAGATACTTATTTCCTATAAGATTTATAATTCTACATATACTAGCATACATGTACTTATTTTCTTGCCAGAGACATGATACATTCAGGTCCATGAAGAGGGATGGGCAAAGACAGTTTTCTAGTACTTGGTTCTGTGTATAGGTCCTGTACTAGTTTTAATATTAATATCATACTTTGTCAAGTTGGAATGTTGGAAATCAATAGAAATGGTTTTTATCTACATGAGAGTACATGTATTGTGGATGCATTTGTCTTATTTTGTTTTACAGGCAGATGGATATTTTTTATTTAATTTCAGGTAGTCTATTTAACCTCGGTCACTCATCTATCTTGCCTTTGTTTCCAGAATTCTTGGGATCTGGCAGCAGCATGTTTTCCATGATGCCATTCAAAGTGCAGTAGTTTTATTATGCTTCATTGTAGATTGGCAAAAATTAGGAAAGTGGGCAGCAAATTTAATAAACCTCTTCCCCTTCCATTTTTTTTCTTCTTTTATTGAACAAAAGAAGGCAGTTAACAGATTTGTCTTGGAGCAGCAAAGAAGTAAATTTGTTCCATCATGTATATTTTTATATTAAATTATATTTTTATCACAGTTTCATTACTTTATGCTACTACCAAACTATTTTTTTAAATTGTTTTTCTTAATTTGTTGTGTCTGAAATTAAAAAATAATTTATCAATAATTGTTTATTGATGTTATGTTTGTGATGTAGAAATGTAAATCTTATTCTCTGCTTTCTGGTTACCTATATTTTTTAAATCAAGTTATTAAGAGTACATGGCATTAACTCTTTTGGTGCTGAATAATTTTTTTTGTTGTTTACTCTGGGTGCTGATTATTTTGCTGAAAAAATGAAATATTTGGGTTAATTGCAGTAAATTTAAGATTTTACCAGTTCATGCATTAAAAACATGTTATAACCATCAATATTGTTTACTGTATGAATAAAACCAACATTTAATGTTAATAGTCTTTAATTTTCACTTGGTAAAAACAGTTCGAAATTGTGACAAAATATACATTTACAAGCAAAGACACCTATGCACATGCGCACGCAAACATGGCCAGATAAGTCAGGCCAGACTGCCAGGCCATTGCTGTACAAGGATGTGAATAGCAACATTTAAGCAGTGTGTCTTTTAATGACAAACATCCATCTAGCAGCACCCTACCCCTATATGGCGATGTCAGCACCCATAGCCTAGTATTGACATGAGCACCAAAAGAGTTAAAATAAGTAAAAAAAACAAAAAATGAGCATCTAGGACAGGGGTGCACAAACTGCTGCCCAAGACAGGGCTCTGTGCGGCCCCCAGAGGACTTTAGGACATTACCCTTATTATGAATATAGAACACATTATTTCATTATTTGTGTTGTTTTTTTTCTGACTTGCGACCCTCCATGCACTATCAATTGGAAATTTCGCCCTCTTGCCTAAAATGTTTGTGCATCCCTGATCTAGGAGTTATGCAGTTCAAAGTTGTTTCTCAACCATACTTCAGGATGTAATATTAATATTACTTCACAGCTTATTAAGAAAACTATTAAAAAAGAAACAGAGTGATCACTTAACTGATAATGTCATATTTACTTCTTTGAGTTACTTTAACTAAACTTATAAACACATTATTATTTTTTTTTAAAATACAACAAAACTTAGTTTTATTTTAATTACAAGTAAACTTAATTTTACTTTGAAGCAATATATAAATTTTACTGCAGATAAATATAATATAAACTGTCCATTGAAATGTGCAAACTATGTTAAGTCTATATATTTAAAACATACTTATCAAAACTTTTTAATTGTTTTTTTTTATTGGATAAAAAAACACAGAACATTTATTAAGTTCTCCATCATTCATCAAAATGGGATACAGTTTTAAATTGGAGTCTGGAGTTTTACTCTGACTGAGAGTGCTCCATAGAAACTTTGACAGTATTTCAGGTTTGGAATACTGATAATGCAATGTGCATGACAAATTTTGATTAAATAAATAGTTTAAATATTATTTTCAAACTAAAGAATCATATTGACCATAATTTTAATTTCTTTAAACAAATTGATTTAATTAGATTAATATTATGAAACTAAAGCAACCCCTAAAGGGATACACATATCTACCATCTTAGTGTGGCATTGCAAATGGCAAATCAAGACCCAGTGTATGCTCCTGCAATACAGTGACTAGCCCTAACACCATACTAACCCATTTATGGATTGAAACATATATGGGAATTGCTGCGTGTATCAACAATCATACTCTATCAGGATGTAAAATTTATAAATTTGTCCCCAGAAAGTTTTGAAATTCAACCAGGCACACCAATAATACTCCTACAAGTAGAGTTGAATGGTTTTGAGTTAACAATCTTTACATATATATTCACTCACTATTTAGTATTTATGTCCTTTAATCATTTGAAGAATAAATAAATTATCATTACACTTTCATTAATGATTTAACTTTGCATATCCTGCTAGAGGTCAGCATGTTAAACTCATAATTTAATTGGTGCATTACCAGATTAATATTCATTGAGTCTGTTCTTACAAATCCATCAAATTTTGGCCATCACACTCTATTCCCTTTACTGATCTGGAAGGACACACACTAGTATAAACCAGACTTGTTAAGTGGTTTTTAATGCCCTGCTCTCAGGATCATTAAGACTGTCATTCAAATAAACCAGAAACATGTGATAAGTACATGTAATAGCAATTTTAATAACAATAATTTATGCAAAATTGTTTCAATCAGAAAATCAAATGTACAAACAAAGCAAATCAGATACAGCACTTAGGTATTTAAGCAAATCCAAGCTGCATTAAATAAAATGTTTTGGCTCTGAGCATTCAAATCCAATTATGTTTTATCGAAAGGTTAGCTTTGTGTGTGTGTGTGTGATTTATATTTCTTACAAAATAAAGAAAAATTTCACCATATTCAGATTTAGGTCAGAGAACATAAAAACAGACATTGGATTTTTTTTTTCAATGGTATGAGTTACAGCCGGCATAAGTGTATAGAGCTTTGAATCAATGCAAATGTTTGTTTTTACCACCAGCCAGTGTGATCATGCACAAACAATATTTCTTTGTCACAGGAATTACTAAACACTAAAACACTTGGAATTTCTAGTCTTTTTGCAGACTGCAGAAACTTGGTGTTTAACACACTTGACTATTCAATGGTTCCAGAATTACACCTGTGATAGAATTAAATGGTACATGGATATGTAACCCATCAGCAGCTTGTTACTATTTATCTAAGGTGAGAACTCTAAGGTGTACAATGCAAGATGTGTTTACCTTGTACACTGGTACATAACTTTATTAGTGACTGTCTCAGAAAATCATTGCATCTTAGGACCTTATTTAAGATTGCTAGTTGAAGTTATCAATGACAGTGATGAACACACATTCATGTGAAGACTGATTTGGGTTCCAACAACTCAAAGGCTTAAGATTATGTAAAATCTTAATGGATCATGTTCTTTTTTCAGCTCAATAGCTAACTTGTAATCTTTATATATAATATAAACTTTTAATAAAAAGATAATATACTTTAGAAAATTACATATAGAAATGCATGAAATGTAGTGATATGAATAATATGTCACAATATTTAATCTCCACTGATAACGAAGCATTTCCATGCCACATATTGGTACATCAAAGCAGAAGCTGTGACGGTTGATGCTCCAAGAGTACAAGCATGTCTTTGCCAACTCTAAGGAGTATCGAGCTGGGTGAAAATAAGAGCCTGCGGGAGCCCGGGTAATTTTATAAACTGTAAAAATGCTTTCTGTTTAATTCACATTATTCAGGTCATATTTTACTTTTGATATGCTGTTATCAGAAAGGGGTCGAAATGATTTGAAATCCATATATTTCTATGTCTGCATGATTTATCGTTAATAAATGACTGTGTATATTACATATATTGTAAATTATCCTGTGATGTTTTGCCTGCGGCTTATTTTCCATACAACCATATTATCCTCACGGGCAAACAAGATGGGAATGCTCTAATGTAAGTCCAATTTCTAATGATATAATGAGTAGTTGACTAGGAATGATAAGTGGTTGACTGCCACCTTGATTCATTATGTTATTAGATCACTTTCACTATGAATCGAAATTGCCATTAAACAGCACAATAACCATGATGTTTTAATGATGCTAAGAAGGTGGTAATTAGCTTGGAACAAATAAAACACTAACACACTCTCCTGATGCTTTTTTTTTTTAGCTTGAAACAAATAAAACACTAACATACTCTTAACACACTCTTCTGATGCTAAGAAGGTGGTAATTAGCTTGGAACAAATAACACATCCATGCTTTAATTATGGACAGCATATTTTTATTGAAGTAAAACTCTCGACAGTTATATGAATAAATCTTTATTTAAAATTGGTGTACTATGTTCTTAACATCTTGGCTATCCTGTTTATCTAAACTACTCTCGACAGTTTTGCACACTACAAGGGAGAAACCTAAATGTACCTGTAAATAAATAAATAAATACATTTTAAATACACAACTAATTCCTATCCTATTTTGGCAGTCTACTGTCTGACGTTTAAGAAGTATGACGTTTTAATGACGTACGTAATTATCAAGCCTTTACGCCTTGGTCACCAAACTGTATCAACAAAGCAATCAACGTACAAATGGTTGAAAGAGGCAGGATTGAAAGCAGAAACAGAAGCACTCAACACCAAATCACACAAAACGAAAATCATGAAAATCTCAAATTATTCCAAATGTCGACTCTGCAAATCCATGGATGAGACAACAGAGCACATACTATCTGGATGTCAGGTTCTGGCTGGAACAGAATGCACCAAACGACACAATGAAGTAGCAAAACACATACATAGAAATATGTGTGAAAACTATGGCATGAAAAACCCAGAAAGAGCATGGATGCACCAACCAGAAGCAGTCACCGAAACAGGAGACGTCAAAATACTGTGGGATTTCTAGAAAAGAACAGATCGGGTTATTCCTGCACGAAGTCCAGACATTGTAGTTCTCAATAAGTCCAACAGAACAGCAACAATTGATGTCGTTGTTCCAAGTGATAGATATATAAAAACAAAAGCAAGAGAAAAAATGGAAAAATCCCAAGAACTCAGATTAGAAATTCAGAGACTGTGGAATGTAAAAGCAGAAGTGATACCTATAGTGATAGGAGCCTTGGGGAACATAACATCTGAATTAGAAGGCTACCTGAATAAACTCCCTGGAAACCACAGCCTCGCTCCACTACTCAAAGCAGCACTCCCCGGAAGTGCCCACATCCTCCGTAAAACCTTGGATCTCCCAGAATCTTGGTAAGATTCCGAGACCTTGGATCACAACCGACAGTCAAACAGAAGTCATGGAAAGAGGCTAAATAATAATAATAATAATAATAGTAATAATAATATAGAATTGAAGAACTGGAAAGTGATCATAACGACAGGCAATAAAAGTGCATCATCTCAGTCGGTGTTTCAGTGGGAAAAAGATATAAATATCAAGAGATACTGCAATATCGAGTAAATATGCAAGCTGAAGTCAAAAGTGAAAGATAGTATAAAAGGCGAGTTAGACAGGTTTTAAAGTAAAAGCTAAATGGGGCTAATAAAATACAAGACCTAACTGCTTACGCGATGCCTGTTAGTAGCTACACAGGAGGTTTTATAGATTGGACAACAAATGGATTAAATGAACTAGACAGAAAACCAAGAAACCTACATCCAAAAACAGACGTAGATAGACTATAGGTATTTCGGAAAATATGAAGTAGACGACTCAAGAAAATCAAAGATGTCATTGAAGGAGATGGGCCTGAGGGACTACATCTGGAATAACAACAAAGATGAGTACCTGATAAAAGCAGTAAAAGTGAGTGGAGAGTGTCAACCCCCAGGAAAAGACAAAGAAACATCAAAACAGACATTAGCAAATAGATGGAGACAAAATCCTATCCAAGGAAAGTATGTGCGACAAAAGCTGATGAATTATCAACAAAACAATCAACATTCAGATGATTAAAAGAAGCAGGTTTGAAAGCAGAAACAGAAAGCACTAATAACAGTATCACAAGATCAAGCCCCTAAATATGAAATCAAACAAAACTGAAATCATGAAAATTTCAAATGATTCCAAATGCAAACTCTGCATAAACGTGGATGAAATAGCGGAACATATAATGGAATGGAAATTTACAATAAAGTTGCAAAAATCCTACATAGAAATCTATTTGAAAAATATGGAGCAAAAACACCAGAAAGAGCATGGATATACCAACCAGTAGCAGTCATCGACACAGAAGAAATCAAAATACTGTTGGACTTTGAAATAAGGATGAACCAAGTGATTTCTGCATGGAGACCCGATATTGTAGTTGTCAATAAGTCTAATAGAACAGCAGCAATCATGGATGCAGCAGTTCAAAGTTAGAGAAACATATAAACAAGAGAGAGAGATTGAGAGAGAGAGAGAGAGAGAGAATAAATAGAAAAATAACAGGTCTTAGAATTTAAAAGCAGATGTAATACCTGTAGTGAAAGAATCTATAGGAAACACAACACCTAAATTGGAAGGATATCTAAATAAAGTGCCTGGACAAAACAAAATGGCTCCACTGCTAAAAGCAGTGCTCTCCAGAAGTGCACATATGATCTGTAAAATCTTGGATCTCCCAGAATATTAGTAAGATTCCAAGACCTTGGTTCATAAACGATAATGAATAGAAGTCGTGAAGAAAGATAATAATAATTATGAACAAAACAATTACATACTTTATTATTATTATTGCAGTGTGATACTCATACTACCTCTACTGTCACAGATATGAGGAAATATTTTTTTCTCTCTAAGTGTCATCATACTCTAAATAATTAATGAAACAGCCAAAATAATTTAAACATAGAAAGGGGCTAAAATAACTATTTGTCAACAATGTGAAACCTAAGGTGGAATAGCTGAGGAAGAAATAGGTTTGACAGTAGTGTGTGCCAGTGAATGGAAAGGCGTAATTAACTTTCGAGGACGCATGCATTTATCCCTCTGTGGTCAGCAATGCCAGAGCCATAAATCGTGTCAATGTATGGTTATATGTGGTAGGCCACTGAGATGCTAATTTTGTCTATGAGAAAACAGGCTCTGAGTTTTGGGATACAAAATGTTTTTAAGAATCACCACTATAAAGTTTTTGTAGTTTACAATTAGATATTGTTATTGTGAAATTGTTTGTTGAAATAGAATTTTGAGTTATTGGAAAGTTGAGATTTATATTGTTATAGTTATATGTGTTAGTTTATGTGTACAACCCTTTCTTGCTATGACTAGTGTATGCTTGCCAGGTGGCGATGAGTCACTGTGGTAACTTAGTTTTAAAAACAAAATAAAAATATCACATGCTCTGAGGGTCAGTTGTGCTCTGAGCTAGGTAGTTAGCCAGAAATTGATGGTCAAACCTTAAAAGTGTCAACTTGAAATTCGATACCTGGCACTAATAGAAAGTGGACAGTCAGAAAATTCGACTACGTTTAGTGCTGGAGGGGGGTGCTGTGTGCTGGAGGGGGGGTGTTCTAATCAGCTCAGTGAAAATGATGTACAAGGACTTTGCGCATAAAAGGGGATGACGGAGACAGAAACAAATGAGAAACACCAAGAATGTAGAGGTTGGTAGAGGGGTGAAAAAGACCCTCTGAGTTCTCCCTGCTTTTTGTACCAAGGACTCTACGAGCTTGGCTGGCAACCATTGCTAGAGAACTCTTGGACACTGCAATAGAGTGCCAGATGTCTACCCAGCTGTATTTGAAGGCGCGCCATCAGGGCCGTCAACAGATCAAGATGGACCAGTAGTATGGACAGTCATCTCGGGTTTTTCAAAGACTTATTGTAGTGTGATACTACCTCTACTACTAGTGACAAATTAGTTATTTATGTAATAAAATAAAGAAACGCTTTCCAGTAGTAAATAAGAGTACAGCAAAACACTAGCACGTAACGAACACTTTACAGCAAGCACAATGCCATAGACAATAACATAAAACAACATGTGTATTGTATGTAAAACTGTGGAAATTACAATCTTGATTGAGGTTTATATGTTCATTAATTTACTTGATTTCAAAATAAAATGCCTTCTGACCAAAGAAAGAATTGACATCTGTGCTTGTACTAAAAACTGTAAAAGTAAAATCAAATGCATTTTATTTAAAGTTAACTATTTTCTTCTCGTTTATAAAATATGTTTACAGAAAATGTTGCACTGTTCAAGAAAACACGAGTGAGAGGCGTCCACATGCCCACCCATGCCGGATATGGACAAAATGCGCCAAAAGTAGGGTGTTTGCTGAATAATGGCAATAGATCCAGGAATACAGTTTACTATTTTAATAGCCGTTCTACTGCTAATTGTGTGCAAACTGATTCACATAGGCAGTCACATTGGTGGACAGTGAATCTCGTCCAACCATATACCATCGTGACCATAACATTAATTACACCTGCAGGTTGTAAGTATATAGTGTTTTATTTTAAATGCAAATACAAACAAATTCATAAACAAGTGCACACACACACACACACACACACACACACACACACACACACACACACACATATATATATATATATATATATGATTCAAGAATATATAATTTTAAAATATACTATCTAGTGAGTGTTAATGATATTCTATAATCAGCAGGACAAGAATTTCAAATCTGGTATTCATTCAGATTCTATTTGTTTTCTTTATAAGATTACTGAATATAACTACTGTAAAAATCGTATCACAAGATACATAGGCAGAAATATTGATTGTTTTCATATATCCATTGTCGTTTGTCTTTAATTTCTAAATTCAGAAAGAGCTGATATATCTCTTTCAAAACTTAACTTTTGATCAAGATTATTAAATAATATATGCACCACATTTTAGTTTTACAAGAGGTAATAACTCGTTTATATGACACTAACACTTACAGGAGTATTATTACTTCTTCTGACAGTTTGACTGCTATAATTAATTGTCATTATTTACCATTTGATTTATAGAAGTGCGTAATCTGTAATGAAAAAAAACACTATTCGTTTTATTGTATTTATGTAGTACACTTTGGAAAATATGATAATTTTATTAACTTTATTTTACGAAACACAATTTATAACAATAACGAGTTATTTAGTATACAGATTGACTCTAACCATTTTCCTTAAGGAATCCAACTTTTGCACAGAACGTCTAGCCAAAATTAACAATGCTTTCAACAGTGTTTCCTTTGCATGGTCTGATGAAAACTAACGTGTCTTACTTTGCATTGTCTGATGAAAAATAATTCTCATATTTTAAACTCACTATTTGGTATGGTTTGATGGAAACTAATTGTCGTAATTTTTAACAGAAATTAGCTGGTATGATTATGTTTTATATTTTAACAGCATATAAATGGTATTGTTTGATCACTTTGATGGAAACTAATTGTCTTATATTTTTACATATTTTAATTGGTATGGTCTGATAGAAATTAATTGTCTTATTTTTTATTCAACATTTAATTGGTATAGTTTGATGGAAACTGTCTTATATTTTCATGGTTTACTTGGTATGGCTTAATGGAAACTAAGTGATTTTTTAACAGTGTTTACTTGGTATGGTTTGATGGAAACCTATAGTCTTATTTGCAACACAGACACAGAACCAAGTTGTGACACTCGAGAATCACTCTTGCATAATGGGAAGAAGATTAACATTGATTAAAGAGGTGGTTTCCAGCTAGAAGTTTAAGTAAATAGTTGTAAACGCGACTGAATGACGACAGGAGGCTGGTGGGAGTGATTCTGGTTAGCTGAAATGCGAAGTTATTATAAATGGCTAGTCCGACTCTCTGTCAGTATTTACAGTTGTTATATGAAGTCTGTTTCTAAAGGCAGACCGTGAGTCTTTGTGAGTAGTCGGGTAAAATAATGTGAGAATGAATTTAAGATAGTTTATTAGAATTATTGTTTCATGTGTTTGACTTAGAATGATTTTGTTCCTTGATCTAGAGATATTTTATATTTTGTTTATTCATTCCATATGTACATGTTAGATTAACTATGCATTATGGAATGTCACTCTGTTATAGATCAAGTGAATTTATAACAAGTGCATCAAGTGAAGTGTGTCTGAGGACAAAAGTTCTATCTAAAGGAGAAATAAAATAAAACAATGTTCAATTGAAAACTGTAATGCCAATGCCAGTTAGTTAATGATTATAATCACTATTAATTAATCGTCCATAACTAATTACAAGTGATGAGAATCTTATTTATGCTTTTAATAATTCTCAAACAGACACTGTCTCTCTCACTTGGCGGATGTGCAGGCGATGAAAACGCTTTCTCTCTTCCACAACATCAAAGACGTACATTTACCATCTCACAATACTTCTGTAGGTGGAAAACGTCTTGTTATTGGAGAAGACAAACCCAACTTTAGTCTATATTAGCGAGCCTCCATCCACCCATTCTCTTCTCCAAACTAAGTTATCAATATTTGTTAGAATGTCAATAAATTTATTAAATCAACAATCAAGTATGCAATATAACAAATACAATGAAAAAAGATTACTTGATATCAACATTTCCCTGAAACCACATTCAAATAATTTTAATACCTATACAGTCTTATATCCTAAAACACAATTTAAAAAATTAGTTTGAATACAAATCACAGGATAGTTCTTATCAGAGAATAGAAATAGATTTATTAGAGATAATTGATAATAGTTTGTATATAACCTAGTTTAGTCTTTGTCTCCATAATCTTTGATGTGTGGTGGGTTTTTTCTTGTAACAAGAGTTTAATTTTCATTTATTACTGTTAATCCTACATGATTCCTTCCTAACATTGTAGAACACTGATTTGCTGCTATACACTCGAGGCCACCTAGGAGTTCCTTTGCTCTACCAGTTCCCTCAAGCAGAACAACAATTGTAACAATTTCTAGTAACTTGTATATGTAACAAAAATTGCTCAATGAGTCAGAATAACCTGCAACCATATATCAAATGAGTGTAGTGTGTTATTTATACTTACACACTGTGGTGGAGTAAATTTACCTATCCTTACTTTTAAATTTAATTGTTATAAAAACTGTTAACTTGTCAGAGTGGCCCAGCCGTGGGTACTCCTTGTGACAATGTTAAGGAAAGTGTCATTTTACATGCATGCGCAAGACCATAAAACCTACAACTATTTTGGCTAAATGTATATTAATACAAGACCATAAAACCTACAACTATTTTGGCTAAATATATATTAATACAAGACCATACAACTATTTTGGCTAAATGTATATTAATACAAGACCATACAACTATTTTGGCTAAATGTATATTAATACAAGACCATACAACTATTTTGGCTAAATGTATATTAATACAAGACCATACAACTATTTTGGCTAAATGTATATTAATACAAGCTGTTAATCAATTCCTTCCCCGACATACAACAACTTTAAGACATTAATGTGAACGAGTCATCTGTCACCTGTAACATCAGATGTGCAACATACTTCTAGCTTGTTTTTCAGTCCACATATTGACGCATTATTCATCAGTGTTACAGTTTTGGTTTGGATTTAAATTATCTTACTACTTACTTAGTGAGAATTTAAGTACTTTATGTATTGCAATAAAGTATGAATTGTTACATGTTAGACTACTATTATGTACATTTTACAAGAAATGTAATCTATGTTTATCCATGGAAACTAACGCTGAAGTAAGAAGTATTTTTACATTATTTCCATTCTTATTGCAGTCGAACATCGTACGAGTGTTGTTAGATGCATGGTGGATGAAGAAATGTGCAATAATTGGCCTGAGCTATCAGGCCTAGCACCGGCAGTTCTCCACCTGAATTGCAGACAACCTATAACAGGTCGTTTTGTAAATATAACTAGGTTTATTCTACCGAAAGTACCTGATAACGACGCCAATTTACATTTATGCGAAATAGAAGTGTGGTGTAAGTATTTTATTTTTTATTTTTATTTTACTGAAAGGAGAAAGGGGTAAACAGTAAGTTTCAAAAATCCAATTTGCCTTTATTGCAGTTTATTTTCTATTTAAATGTAACTTGAAAATTAAAACTAAAATTGTATACGGTGATAGAGTTGAATTGTTGTGTAGTAATGTGTCAAACGCATATTATATTAAGTTTCAATAAACACAATATTTGATTAACAAAGAACAATATTTTATAAACAAATAATCCCAATTACGTTTTATTGCCGACATTTCGTCAACTCAACTCTTTCCTCACGAGGGAGGAATTGTACTAAAGGGTCTATGTCACAAGTAAGATGAGGTCTCAAGTCAAAGATAATGGTGCCACTAAATACAGACCACCATATTGATTATCTGCAGCACAGATGTTACCTGTGTTCACAAGGAGTTCAATACATGCAAAACATGAAGACTGTTGGGTATACATTAGAGCCTTTATCAAATGTAAATATTCTAATGTAAATCAGGAAATAATGGGATACAGGAATTTAACGAAAATCAGCGTCTGCTGAGGTATATCAGGAACAACTGAAAAATATGAATTAACCCATGTATGCCGGAAGTTGTCCTTGTGCTGGCCAGGAAATATACACAGAGGTCGGTTGAGTGGAGGGTCAAGGCAGGATTATTTATATCCAAAGTTCATACTCCCATATTCCGCACACAATACCAAACTGCAGAAAGTAGGAAAGTTTCCTTTTAATGCATTGCATATTATCGTGCCTGTAGCTGAAGTCAGACTCACCAATTCACATGAGTGTATTTACCAATGAAAATAAAGGTTGAACATTGCTAGCTGACTCACCCTCATTCATACAATTACTGAGCAGCAGGCCTATATGTGAAAACAAATCAAAGCACTGGTTGGCTGACTGCAAACCGAGTCTTCTTCAGATTGATTTAATTTCTCCCTATTCTGGATTTACCTACATATTTACACTGCTAACTAAGCAATTTGGCAACTTATTTTGGTTCAAATCTCGAAATAAAGCTTTTTTGTGTTAGTAAGATTCATGATTAACATTTCAGAGTAAACCATCTTGGCAGTTGTATCTTATAGCCATTGTCATAATTCACAAACTTGAGTTACATAAATTGTTCAGTGATTATATTCAATTGTTAAAATTATATTGGCCAAATGGAATTGCTTCTAACATCAAGCTGTCAAGAACTGTGTTTCTGATGCTAATATATGGTGTGTAATAGGTTACAAATAAATTAGAGTAAAATTTTGTTTCTAACATGGTTCCATTTCAAGAATCAATGCATATAACTCCCATTCTTCCATTAAATTAGTCAGTCAGTATTTTAACATAAATGTCAGTGTTGTCAATTCCTTCAAAACCATATGACGTAGTCGTTCACGACATATCTTGAGATGAGATGAATGAGTACTCGTAAAACGTCATATCTTGAGATGAGCTGAATGAGTACTCGTAAAACGTCATATCTTGAGATGAGCTGAATGAGTACTCGTAAAACGTCATATCTTGTGATGAGATGAATGAGTACTCGTAAAACGTCATATCTTGAGATGAGATGAATGTAAACTCATAAAACGTCATATCTTGAGATGAGATGAATGGGTACTCATAACACGTCATATCTTGAAATGAGATAAATGTAAACTCATAAAACGGCACATCTAGAGATGAGATAAATGTGAACTCATTAAACGGCATCTCTAGAGATGAGATAAATGTAAACTCATAAAACGGCATATCTAGAGATGATATAAATGTAAACTCATTAAACAGCATATCATGCGATGAGATGAATGAGTGCTCAGAAAACGGCAAATCTTGAGACGAGATGAATGAGTACTGTTTGTTAGTTTCTCACTGTTCTTAATCAATAAATGACTTGCGTTCAAATTTACTTTCGAAACTTGATTATACTAACTTTTTTCTCTGGAATGCTATTTGTATTTTTTGCAATAAACATCAGGTTGACAACATTACAGCTACGATTACTTTCAGAATTCAAGAACGTATTATGCCAACACACAGCTCCACATTATTTCACCTTTATCAATTATAATTATTAGAAGAATAGAAAACAAGATATCTTTGCATTACTATTTCCAGGAGTTAGAGTCTGTCTGACCTCACACATGTACCATCCTAAAAGACACTTGCACAAACTATCAAATAAATGCATTATAACAGTCCAAAAACAATATTTGTCGGTCAACATTCACATCTTATCAAAGTTATAAAATCCAGAATAGGCTTTATAGTTAGTTAAAATAGCATTGTTTCTTACGTGTCACTGTTTGTTGGAGAAATAAGTTGTAAATTCGTTTATGTTAATGTTTCATTTTTAAATGCAATTATTTCTTAGATATTGTTAATTTGCATATGACTTCATTTAACGTGCTTTTCACTTAGCTGTAATTTGCATCACCATGCTAATAATGGCATAGAGAAGGCAGAGGTTATTCATTAAATATTTTTTAAGGCTGACCTGAGTCATATAATTTCGTGTTCTCTGTTCTTTCGCTGGCGGCGGGATAAAAATAAGTGACGTCAGAGAAGGGAAACTCATATAATTCACCCCAGAATGTCACTTACAGATGAATGTCAGTTGTAGCTAGTTGTACTTACATATGAATGTCAATTGTAGCTAGTTGTACGACCCCAGAATGTCACTTACAGATGAATGTCAGTTGTAGATAGTTGTACGACTCCAGAATGTCACTTACAGATGAATGTCAGTTGTAGCTAGTTGTACTTACATATGAATGTCAATTGTAGCTAGTTGTACGACCCCAGAATGTCACTTACAGATGAATGTCAGTTGTAGATAGTTGTACGACTCCAGAATGTCACTTACAGATGAATGTCAGTTGTAGCTAGTTGTACTTACATATGAATGTCAATTGTAGCTAGTTGTACGACTCCAGAATGTCACTTACAGATGAATGTCAGTTGTAGCTAGTTGTACTTACATATGAATGTCAATTGTAGCTAGTTGTACGACTCCAGAATGTCACTTACAGATGAATGTCAGTTGTAGCTAGTTGTACTTATATGAATGTCAATTGTAGCTAGTTGTACGACTCCAGAATGTCACTTACATATGAATGTCAGTAGTAGCTAATTGTACGACTCCAGAATGTCGCTTACAGATGAATGTCAGTTGTAGCTAGTTGTACGACTCCAGAATGTCACTTACAGATGAATGTCAGTTGTAGCTAGTTGTACGACTCCAGAATGTCACTTACAGATAAATGTCAGTTGTAGCTAGTTGTACGACCCCAGAATGTCACTTACAGATAAATGTCAGTTGTAGCTAGTTGTACGACTCCAGAATGTCACTTACAGATGAATGTCAGTTGTAGCAAGTTGTACGACTCCAGAATCAAGAATGGAAGAAGGAATAAGAAATGGAAGTGAAAATTAACACTGATGGGGATGTTATTTTCCAGGAAAAATAATTTTGTGCGAAAGCACTTTGACCGACCTCACATCATCTTTCTATGTCCCATACAACTCGTCAGTTTCATCAAGGTCATTTTAGAGTTCAGCTTCCACAGCCTTGACTGATTACATTGCATCCTTACTATAGGTAAACAATAAACACACTTCTATTACATTACATCTTTACTATAGGTAAACAATAAACACACTTCTATTACATTGCATCCTTACTATAGGTAAACAATAAACACTTCTATTACATTACATCTTTACTATAGGTAAACAATAAACACACTTCCATTACATGCATGTTAATACAAAACCAAATATAATTAATCAAAGTAGTATTTCACAAAGCAGAATTATGCTACGAATCATTATAATAACATACTTCTTTCTGAGATCTAGGTCTGTCCCATTAAAGCGTGCTGCAAAGTTTCCAAATAGTAGCTACATTCATTTAGTTGCAAAATATATTAATGATAATTCATATGGAGCTCTCTACTGAATCAGAATATGACAAAAAATATCTCTCAGAGTTATATCAGCGGAGATCATACTTCGTATATTGAGACAAAGGGTGTGTGGTAACATCATGCGTCATACTTCGCCTTTAGTGCCTTACAGCTTGTGGTATCACCTTGCGTCATACATCGCACTTAGTGACTTGTAACATCTGATATCAGCGTGCATCATACTTCGCACTTAGCGACATGCAGCGTGTGGTATCAACGTGCATTGTATTTCTCCCTTAGTGAGTTACAGCATGTAGTATCAGTGTGCGTTATACTTCTCCCTTAGTGAGTTACAGCATGTAGTATCAGTGTGCGTTATACTTCTCCCTTAGTGAGTTACAGCATGTAGTATCAGTGTGCGTTATACTTCGACCTTAGTGAGTTACAGCATGTAGTATCAGTGTGCGTTATACTTCGACCTTAGTGAATTACAGCATGTAGTATCAGTGTGCGTTATACTTCGACCTTAGTGAGTTACAGCATGTAGCATCAGTGTGCGTTAAACTTCAATATTAGTGAGTTACAGCATATAGTATCAGTGTGCGTTATACTTCGACCTTAGTGACTCACATCGTGTGGTATCAGTATGCTTCATACTTCGATCTTCAGTATGGTGGACAAAATGTTAAAAAGTGTTCCTAATTATGTTGCAGCTTGTGCTGACGGTTACTACAACGCGGATTGTACAGAGAAATGTTCTGCTGCATGTGTAAACAAGCGTTGTTACGGGAATGGTACCTGCGCATTCGGGTGTGAAGTGGGTTGGCGAGGTGAGACTTGTACTGAAGGTAAGATAATTATCTTATAATTATAATACATACACTGTGAAGATATATTAAACAAATTATATATTCTTGATAACTTTTTTTGTGTGTATTATTAACTGTTTCTTTTATATACGGTTCTCCCCCCCCCCCCGACTTTGCATATCCATTGAGAAACTTCCGTTTAGGATTAAAGCTTAAAGGTTGTGGAAAAACTTGTTTACGCGTTCAGGGAAAGTAAGTTAGATCACAGGTGAAGGTCACGCCCCAAACCGGATACTACTAACTAACCATGTATGGTCATTTGCTTACCGGGCAATGACGTAGCGCTAAGATGTTAGTTGACCTTTACTTCATTGATAAAATTACCTGAATGGGCTGGCCGTTTCAGACGCCTACACTGCACCCGACCTACTGGGTAAAATATAGAAGCTGCGTCCACAGTTTTGACTGAGCCTAGGAAATACCTAGTGGTAATACTCTTGATTTTCTCTAATAGAATTCTTCTTGTTGAATTGATACTATGTATTTTGTATTGTAAATGTGTGTAGAATATTCTTGTTGAATTGATACTATGTATTTTGTATTGTAAATGTGTGTAGAATATTCTTGTTGAATTGATACTTTGTATTTTGTATTGTAAATGTGTGTAGAATATTCTTGTTGAATTGATACTATGTATTTTGTATTGTAAATGTGTGTAGAATATTCTTGTTGAATTGATACTTTGTATTTTGTATTGTAAATGTATGTAGAATATTCTTGTGAATTCTAATGCTGCTGATGTTAATACACTTTCTTACAGAAGCTAAGTGGCGTAGCAACATTACAATTGTAATAGTGGATGTAATTGTACTACCGTTAATTAATTGTTATCATGAGAGAGTTAACACACGCTGCATGGTCACTAGCTAAATTGTATTATGAGCAACAATAGAGTAATGAAGGAAATATCTATTGTAAAGATTTTATACTTTTGAATTTCCATGTAATGTAAACTATGAATTAGTGAGATTATAAAGAGTGATTATCGCTGCTCCACAAAGCCCATAAAGTCATTATCACCATACGAAGCTGTAATAAAAATAACCATGTATTTCAGCCGGTCCTGAGTTTGACCTCACAGCTCTGACTATGACTGCTAAAACGTACTTGTTGTGGAAATCCAACCTTGCTAAAAGTCAGAACAACTTGCTGAGCGAGCAAGCATCCGTGCTGAGTCCTTATCACACCCTGCTTGAACTGCGAGGGTCTGCCAAGGTTGTCACATGATGTCAGCATGGGTCAGTCGAATGACAACAAGACTGTGTTCCGTTGGACAGTAATCGAAAGTTAAGTCTAAGTCAATCAAAAATAGATTATCATGGTGTGGACAGTAAATTGATTTACTGGGTCGCGTGATATCACTTTGTATTCATGGAAATCGAATTGTTCATTTTCTTGTTTTCAAATTTAATTTTGTTGTTATTAAATTTTAGTGTTAATTCTCTTATTTGTTATCTCACCATGTTATTACATAATCCTTTGTAATCGACCAAAGGAATGCAATTGATTGGGGGCTAGAACCAGGAATGAAAGGATAAAGAATCAATAATCATTAATCTATAAATACACGGGAGATAACTTTATCAATCACAGAATTTCAACTAACTTATCCGGCTAAGTGTCATGAATAATTAGGCTGAGATTGTGGCATTTGAGGGGAGATACGTTAGGCAAGTCTGGCTGTCGCTAATGTTAGGAATTATCTAATAAACTAATATTGATAACTAGTGTCTAAATTAGGGCAAGGTCGCTAAAGGAAAACCGGACATGTGACATACACTTAAAGCAATTAAAGGTTGTGAAGAGTGTTGGCGAGGTGACAAATACAAGATAATACATACACGTATAGCACTAAAACGTTGGTGAGGAAGCAAATGCACAAGATAATAGATACAATCATAATACTAATTTGGTGCGAAGAGAGTTCATCTACTGACAATGGCATAGAAGGCAAGAACATATATTCACTTACAGCACTAAATAGGTTCATAAGGGAATCCTTGATGCTATTTTATGAAATAAATAATATGAAATTATATTAATTAAATATTTCTTTTCATATGAGTACAAAACATATGTATAAAACAAGTAAATTCCTTCCTTGGAAAAGTATTATTTTAAAATCGAATTCACAAACAGAACTATAATAATCCCATTCGAATGTGATTTTCATACATTCTTCATAATTCTTCCAAAATTATAAACGTTCAAAAATTGATAATTGATTAATAATATCGAAAGAATATGAAAAGCAGAAACATATGAAAAACATAATTTGATAAATCGTTATGTTGAAAAGTGATGGAGTAAAATCGACATTTTAGTTAATTAAGTATAATCATACTTCCTTACACACCTTATAAGGTTGGTTTAAATTTTAAGTTTTGACAAGAAAATGGTGTATTCTTATTTAAATTTAAACTTAGTGTACGTATTACTACTCCTCCTACTACTACTACTACTTCTGCTACTACTACTACTCATGTGTTCATAATTATATTTCAGGTTGTCCTACTGGCTTCTACGGAAATGGATGTCTCATGCCGTGTAGGTCTTGTCAAAACATGAGCTGTTATTCCAACAATGGTACCTGCTTGACTGGTTGTAAAGAGGGCTGGTTAGGCTCAAAGTGTGATATAGGTAAGACAATAGGCACAATTATGAAACTAAATTTTGTTTGTCTCGGAACAATAATGTAATGTATATATCCATTTCCAATTAATAAACAATTATATTAATCGTTCACACATGTGTTATACAGTGTGTGGTTATACACCACTGATATGGAACATAATCATGTACTTATTTCACATGTTTATCTTTCATATTTAAGCGAGATCCCTCGTGTCCCTTCCAGAGGTATGTTACACAACTGTTCCAGAATCTTCGATGGGTTCTCCAAGCATGCCACAGAGAATCATCCTAAATTTCACTTGCTCTATCAAGAACATTAGGAGGAATGTTCTTGAATTTCAGTGTGCATTTACTCAACAAACCATTAGGAACATTCAAAATAACCCTTGTGAATTCTCAAGACCAAACTAAAGTCACACATTTCTGCCTTATTGACTCTCAAACAGAATTAACAGGAATCGACTGAGAACAACATGTTTTACTGATATGTTGATGACTACGCCAGATTCACATACTAACATAATCTAGGAGATCTCAGTAGTCACTATAGCATGATGTGTTGATGACAACGCCAGATTCACATACTAACATAATCTAGGTGAGCACAATAGTCACTATAGCATGATGTGTTGATGACAACGCCAGATTCACATACTAACATAATCTAGGAGAGCACAATAGTCACTATAGCATGATGTGTTGATGACAACACCAGATTCACATACTAACATAATCTAGGAGAGCACAATAGTCACTATAACATGATGTGTTGATGACAACGCCAGATTCACACACTAACATAATCTAGGAGAGCACAATAGTCACTATAGCATGATGTGTTGATGACAACGCCAGATTCACATACTAACATAATCTAGGTGAGCACAATAGTCACTATAGCATGATGTGTTGATGTCAACGCCAGATTCACATATTAACATAATCTAGGTGAGCACAATAGTCACTATAGCATGATGTGACAAAAATAAAACAAAAGGCTTCCACCTCATAAATTAATGATCGCCGTCTCGAGTTATGTTCAAATTCATAATGACTACAATAGAGTACTTGTTCAACAAAGAAACATCCGGCCCATCCCCAATGGGTGAATTTATTATGAACAATTTAAGACTATTACTAAAAAAAAACTAATCATCCAGTTGGAACTGTTTGGATTGTATCAGCAATTTCTAGCCTATCCTCCAAATGAGTTGCTTACTTGTAACTTTGACACTTAAAAATTATCAGCATAAGCAGTGCCCCAAGATCGAGTCACTTTGACATTTAACAATTTATATAACAATTAATCTAGAAATAGGGATATGCAAATTTACTCTGCCACAGAAACAAAGCCCTAGAAACAGTTAATTATTACACGTAAGCACATAGCAATTTATTACACTATAAATATTTATTGCATCTGGATCTCTACAAATCGAATATAATTACACATAAATATTTATAATAATTGACACATTTTATAGTTGTAATATAATTTATAATCGCTTGTGGAATTCAAAGAAGAATATTACTAACAGATTTTAGATTATTTATTGAAAGATTTATCTTAGTTTCCTTGCACGAACAGATCATAACTTTGACCTAAGTAGAAAAGGGATTCTGAAACCCCTGATCCAATAAGTGTAGTATGAAAAGAATGAAATCTTAGTCACTGCACACGAGTTTAAATGTCCTAGGGACCTTTACCTGTCTTTTCTCAATCACTACAATTAACAGATGCAGATGCAACTAGAACTAATGGTTGTTCATGACTTTCTCTCATCTTCTTCACCCACACTTTGCCAACACACGACACCCATCTTTCAGTACATTCAAAATAACATACATCTCAAGGATAAAAAAGTCACATATCGAAGTCTTGTTCAAACACGATCGCAAATTGAATCCGTTAATTGTTTTGCATGAATGACTGTACATCAAAGCACGTGCCGGCTGTGCATCTATTGATAGTGTTTAAACAATAATTGCACACAGGTTTTCAGTTTAAATGTTCACCTATCTTTACCTTTCCTAACTTTCTCAATCAGTGAAATTAACGGATATATCAGGAACTGATTAATTATACAGCAGGAAATATGATTCAACCTTTAGACCGTAACGTGGCCACAGTATATTCCCAACCCTTTAGAATCAATTGTTAGAAAATATCTTAAAATTTAAAGGCATTATAGTGTATAATAATCATAAAATGGCTACGAACCCCAAATCCCAACCCTTTGGAATCAAGAGTTAGAAAATAAATAAAATTAAAGGCATTATAACGTATAATATTCATAAAATGGCTATGACCCCCACCCAATCCCAACATGACAGAAAGTCAATGACAACAATTAAAAGGAAAACACAAATACTTGTAAATTTAATGTTAGGTGAAAATTCCATACAACTGCAGTAACAATGACAAAAAAATTGTTACAAAATCAAATTGACGCAAGCACATTCTAACAGTTGGATGTTTACCTAGTGCCGCATTTTTAAGACATAGTAAGAATATTTGTATATTTCTTTAAACTTACCAGAGTTGGTGGTTAATTGGACTGTGACGGGCTTTGCGGTTGTTGCATGGAACAGATCTAAAGACTGATACAACACAGATGTTGTGTTTTGCATGGGACATATCAACAGACTGATACAGCACAGGTTGTGCGTTTTGCAAGGGACAGATCAACAGACTGATACAGCACAGGTTGTGCGTTTTGCAAGGGACAGATCAACAGACTGATACAGCACAGGTTGTGCGTTTTGCATGGGACAGATCAACAGACTGATACAGCACAGGTTGTGCGTTTTGCACGGGACAGATCAACAGACTGATACAGCACAGGTTGTGCGTTTTGCAAGGGACAGATCAACAGACTGATACAGCACAGGTTTTGCGCTTTGCACGGGACAGATCAACAGACTGATACAGCACAGGTTTTGCGCTTTGCATGGATAGAGTGATACATTCGACTGTCGCCTGTTCTATAGATCGCTAGATATGGGTTGGAAGTTGGGTAAGTACGCGACGTACAGGGTGCCCGTAGAGTGCTGATTCATTCTCCACAAAAATCAGTTTACCAGTGGGTTTCTGGGATAGTTTTATGAATGATGTTTCTTTGAAAATAACAGGATTACATTGATCTTTTAGGCTGATTTGAGCACAAATACAAGTTGTGAATCAGTGTGGCCAAACATCTGGCGAATTATTGCAAAGTCACGTACTATGTCGGACAAGTTTGTTTAATATCGACAGCGATCGATTGGGTCTACACATGTGAGACGAGCTAATGGGTAGATCTGAACTGCAAGATCTAACGTCGGGTACTCGATGACGAGTATAACTTTATTTTCAAGCCAGTGAATCTCAACAGGAATGAAATGATTGGCGGCTACTATCCTTCATTCTATCAACTGACAAACATGTTAAACATATCATAACATTCTTAATTCTATAATTTGCAAATAACATATTATCAAAAATTATGAATAAAAATTGAAACTTTAATTTAAAATATTTGTAATTTATTCTCATCACACAACAATCACTGATTAAAATAAATTAATATTATTGGGAAAATAAATTTAACCTCAACAAATTACAGTTTTTTTACCTTATTGATTTTATACTTTCAGGGTTCACCATGACTTAAGTCTTGGTATTCTATGAGCACTCTCTTATATTAACACACTTGTAAAGGTTAGAGAAAGAGGATAAAAGAAAAGAATCGTCAATCACTCTTTCTTAACTCTATAGGTGTTAATTTTAAAAGTTAGTAAACGAGAAATAAACTAAAGAATCATGAATTACTCTTTCTTAATTCTTCAGGTGTTAATTGGTTAGAGAAGGTAAAGAATCATGAATTACACTTCCTTAATTCTTCAGGTGTTAATTGTAAAGGTTAGAGAAGGTAAAGAATCATGAATTTCTCTTTCTTAATTCTTCAGGTGCTAATTGTAAAGGTTAGAGAAGGTAAAGAATCATGAATTACACTTCCTTAATTCTTCAGGTGCTAATTGTAAAGGTTAGAGAAGGTAAAGAATCATGAATTTCTCTTTCTTAATTCTTCAAGTGCTAATTGTAAAGGTTAGAGAAGGTAAAGAATCATGAATTTCTCTTTCTTAATTCTTCCGGTGTTAATTGTTAGATAGTTTCTTAGCTTCTGTTTGTTTCCCTTTCTTCAACCTTGAGTGCAATACTCCAGTATCAAGTGATAGGAAGTATGTGTTTCTTTATGCACGAGTGCAATACTCCAGTATCAAGTGATGAGAAGTATGTAGAAATGTATTATAATTCTATTTCAGCCTGCCCTGCCGGCTTCTATGGAGTAAATTGCTCAATGCTGTGTGGTATGTGTTCGAACGTGTCATGTTACAATAATGGTAGCTGTATCTCAGAGTGTGAAGAGGGCTGGACAGGTGACACATGTGAAGAAGAAATAGGTACGGTTTTTAACTCAATGTATTTATATATATATACATACTAAATGTATTTATATATGAACTAAATGTATTTGTATATATATATACTAAATATTATATGTATATATGAACTAAATGTATTTAAATATATATAATTATATACTAAATATATGTATATATGAACTAAATGTATGTATAAATGAACTAAATGTATTTAAATATATATATACTAAATATATGTATATATGAACTAAATGTATGTATATATGAACTAAATGTATTACATTTGTGTTATGTGATCATGAATCAATGATGTTTAACTTAATCATCTATGAAACGCAAATGTATCCGTTTAAAATAACTTTTCTTCACTGTAATCAAAACGAATGTCGACTGTTCATCTGTTTCTAATATAACAACAACAGCAACAAATCGTGAATATTTTTTTAAGTTAAATTTCTTGGATTTCAGCCTCGCATCTTTCAGGATAAAACGTGTAAATCAGCTCAAAAACACGTTACAAATAACTGTTCCATAACTGAAGAACTCGTAAATAATATATTATCATAAAATCATGAAAATTATGAAACTAAATGGAAACTTTACTTAAATGAAGTGTCAAAAAATTCCATCATACAACAGTTACTGACTCAAATAAATAAGTATAATATAAATCCCGTTGCCTATATATGAAAAGAAAATGAAAAGTTAACTCAACAAATTACATTTATTTTTCTTATTTTTTTTTATGTCTCGGTTATCCACATGACCCATTTCTTGGTGCTCCATTCAAACTCACTTACTTTAATATACCAGTAAAATTTAGAGAAAGACAACTAAACTACACACAGGTTGAAACTTTTTACTAAAGGATTAATAAAACATTTAACAAATAGTTTCTTAAATCAACATTCAAATACATACCATATGAAAATAATCAAAAGAGCAATTATCACTTTACAACAATGATTAAACGTTTGACACTTATTCGGTTATCCTAGCATAGACATCACTAGTCAAATTAACACACACATATATAATCAAGTTCAATGTACATAACCTGTTCAATGATAGCAGCTGTCAGTACTAACATTATTATGGAACGTCAATGAAAATGAAGAAGTGAAGAAATGACATATATTTATAACATAAATACTCTAAGTAATATTAATACCAATAATAACAACGCCTTAACTACTTAACTAGTAAAGAAATGACATACATATATAACATAATTAACTCTAAGTAATATTAACACCAATAATAACAAAGCCTTAACTACTTAATAAGTGAAGAAATGACACATATATAACATAATTAACTCTAAGTAATATTAACATCAATAATAACAAAGTCTTAACAACGTAATTTGTGTGGAAGCAGCCATTTTGTTTAACACGGGAGTTTTAATCTGTTTTTATATTTCAGTGACTGGATAAAAACTTGTTTTTATTTATGACTTAGTTATTTCATTATTACTGGTCTCTTTTACTGATTACACATTTCTATCCATTTCATCCTCACACTCTTTTACTGATTACACATTTCTATCCATTTCATTCTGAAACTGTCTTTTACTGATTACACATTTCTATCCATTTAATCCTAAAACTGTCTTTTACTGATTACATATTTCTATCCATTTCATTCTAAAACTGTCTTTTACTGATTACACATTTCTATCCATTTAATCCTAAAACTGTCTTTTACTGATTACATATTTCTATCCATTTCATTCTAAAACTGTCTTTTACTGATTACATATTTCTATCCATTTAATCCTAAAACTGTCTTTTACTGATTACACATTTCTATCCATTTAATCCTAAAACTGTCTTTTACTGATTACACATTTCTATCCATTTAATCATCAAACTGTCTTGTACTGATTACATATTTCTGTCCATTTAATCCTCAAACTGTCTTTTACTGATTACATATTTCTATCCATTTAATCCTAAAACTGTCTTTTACTGATTACATATTTCTGTCCATTTAATCCTCAAACTGTCTTTTACTGATTACATATTTCTGTCCATTTAATCCTCAAACTGTCTTTTACTGATTACATATTTCTATCCATTTAATCCTCAAACTGTCTTTTACTGATTACATATTTCTGTCCATTTAATCCTCAAACTGTCTTTTACTGATTACATATTTCTGTCCATTTAATCCTCAAACTGTCTTTTACTGATTACATATTTCTGTCCATTTAATCCTCAAACTGTCTTTTACTGATTACATATTTCTGTCCATTTAATCCTCAAACTGTCTTTTACTGATTACATATTTCTGTCCATTTAATCCTCAAACTGTCTTTTACTGATTACATATTTCTGTCCATAATAGTACTATGTTAATAATGATTGGGATAAGATGTCTACTCCACACATCAACTATATCTTTTCTAGCTATGGTTTTAGTCAGTGTGTACTGGTTTAAGTTCATAAATACAACACAGTTTTCAACAATCATTTCACAATTACTCATTTCAACATTATGACACTTAGTTTAACAATTTTCAACACATTTATGATCACCGGACAGAGGTTATCCACTTCACGTGAAACCTCCCGCTACCATTCACTTAGTATTATTATTTATTAATTATTAACACATTACTAATAACAAGTGATTGAGAATCTTAATTTAAATTTATTTATAATTATTACACAAGACCGGTATTTCTCTCACTTATCAGATAATAAGATTTCTATAAATATCTGCTCTTTAAACAATAATAAGACATTTTACTGTCGCATAATGTTTCTGCGGGTGTAAACTACTTACGAAAAGAGTAATATAAATCCATCTTTTATTTATTTTTTATTGAGCCCCCCTCCTCCCAGTAATACTCCAACATAACGTTTTAATATATATGCAAGAAGGTTAACACATTTTAAAATAAATGTATATAAATGAATTAAAATTAAATTAAATTAAATAAATTTAAATCAACATTATTATGAATATAATCAAAATAGTGTTTACATTGACATCACTTGACAACAACATTTTATTACACGTTAGACATTTAGTCAAATTAACATGTATTTATAATCAAGTTTATAGATATGGCTTCATCATCGTAATAGAGTCGAGTTTCAGACATAATTAGAGTCGACGTACGTAACCATTTCAATAATGGCAGCTGTCCCTGGCACATGTTCACATTCACGTTGTTTGCAAAATGATTCTTTCTTATTAGATAACAGTCCAACGTTCCCCTTCCAGGCACATTATACAACTGTTCCAGAAGCGTTGATGCACTCACAAAGCACACCGTGGAGAATCATCCAGAACTTGAAAGCACTATCAAAACACATCACAATGAGTGTTCTAGAACTTTCATGTGCACTATCAAAACACATCACAATGAGTGTTCTAGAACTTTCATGTGCACTATCAAAACACATCACAATGAGTGTTCTAGAACTTTCATGTGCACTATTCAAGAATTGTTCAAAATAATTATCTGAAGACCAAGTTTAAGTCTTAATTTTCAGCCATAATTCACACAAATCAAGTAACATTACAGTAACACATTATAGTAACACATTCACTTATAAGTTCGATGACGATGTTGGATAAACACACCAATAGGTCCAATGGAGTACATAAGTCACTGCAGTCTGAAGTCGATACAAGGTTACAAAACAAGGCATGTTTCTCCAAAGTCAAATTAAGTCAGTGCTAAATTTCAGGCATATTTCATCTCTTAACTCCTTTCTCTCTTATACACATTCTCAACTTACTCATCCTGCAATGATATTCGTTAGCCCGATACACACACGCACAACATAAAAATATAGCATTGATCAAAATTCACAAGTAAAATGTACAACATAGTCACAAAAAGAATAAAAACAATAGAAAAACGGTTAGCATAATTTGCTCCAAGTTCTAATCATCAATTATAATTTACATGTTTTCAATGAATGATTTTGTGTATCTGTGTTTTGTATTGTATTTATGTGTAGAAAAGTGTTTCTGTTGTGAATTGCATTTCTCTCAGTCCTAATTTTGTTTGGAGTGTTGTACTGTTGTGGTCAGTGGTTGTACATAGAATATGTTGTAGTATGTTAGATATTTTCAATGTGGATATGCATTGATGTCATGTATTAGCTTGGATACAACAGTGTGAATGAGACTTTGTGCTTATAGATGCTGTGGTGCCTTCGAGGTCTTGAATTTTTTTTTTATATGATCCTTATTTTAGTATAAAGGCATGTTATGTGCTGTTCCCTATGCCCTGCTACCCTCTCGACTGTGCCTTTTCCTCTTATGCGTGCGTAGCTATGGATCCATGAGAATTGTGTCAGAGTTTTGTGTTCTTCTTAACGTTTTCAATATGTAGTTTAGAATGTCTTGTTGTCTGAGGGTTAATGTTTTGTATTCTTCTTAACGCCTTCAATATGTCGTTTAGAATGTCTTGTTGTCTGAGGGTTAATGTTTTGTATTCTTCTTAACGCCTTCAATATGTCGTTTAGAATGTCTTGTTGTCTGAGGGTTAATGTTTTGTATTCTTCTTAACGCCTTCAATATGTCGTTTAGAATGTCTTGTTGTCTGAGGGTTAATGTTTTGTGTTCTTCTTAACGCCTTCAATATGTCGTTTAGAATGTCTTGTTGTTTGAGGGTTAATGTTTTGAATTAATTGTTAATAAACCTTCAATATATATATTGTAAAATGTCTTGTTGCATGAATATTAATGTTTTGTATTATGAATAACGCTTTGAATATGAAGTGTATAATATTCTGGTCTCTTAGTGTAGTGTTCTATTATAAATAAAGCCTTCAATATAAAATGGAGAATAGCTTGTCTGCGTGTTTTAGTGTTGTATTATTAATAAATATATAGAATAGCTTGTTTGCGTGTTTTAGTGTTGTATTATTAATAACGCCTTTAATATACAGTGTAGAATATCTTGTTTGCGAGTTTACGTGTTTGTATTAACACGGTCTTCAATATATTATGTGAAATGTCTTCCTAACAGATAACTTCTATAACATGACAGCGAGAGAATTATGCAATTAATATATACAAATATTACATTAAATAAATATTTTTTTTAAACTTACAAATGTAGGTCTTGCATATAGTAACAAAGCTTACCAAGGTTCCAACAACGACTTGTAATAAGAGTAGCAAATCTGACCAAGGTTCTAACAACGACTTGTAATACGAGTAGCAAATCTGACCAAGGTTCTAACAACGACCTTAAAGGGCCTTGAACATCGACATGTGCTGTTTGAATGCCTTTCGAATACTTTCCAGCAAACACACATAATAAAGTAAATATTTACACACATAATAAAGTAAATATTTACACACATAATAAAGTAAATATTTACACACATAATAAAGTAAATATTTACACACATAATAAAGTAAATATTTACACACATAATAAAGTAAATATTTACACACATAATAAAGTAAATATTTACACACATAATAAAGTAAATATTTACACACATAATAAAGTAAATATTTACACACATAATAAAGTAAATATTTACACACATAATAAAGTAAATATTTACACCTAACTAGGAACATACATACATATATGTATGCAATAAATAAAATATACATTTATTTTACTTAAATATTATGTTTGCAGTGCCAGAAGGCACAGACATGGAAATAATCATGAAAATGGGCTTGGCATTCATCGTTTTTTTAATTGTATTGATATGCATCGTGTAAGTATAAACATGGTTTTCTGTTTGATTATTCCAGAAGTGTAAGTATAAACATGGTTTTCTGTTTGATTATTCCAGAAGTGTAAGTACAAACATGGTTTTCTGTTTGATTATTCCAGCTTTCATGAGCTTTATTACTAGCCCAATTCATGGAACCTTGACTGATTTATCCTGAGCTTCATATTTTCGATATCACTGTGAGACATTTATTTGAGTGCGTTTGTTTATTCTGTTGGAAATCCTAATACGAAAGTATTATAATAATAATATAGTAATGTTGGAAATCCTAATACGAAAGTATTATAATAATAATATAGTAATGTTGGAAATCCTAATACGAAAGTATTAAAATGATAATATAGTAATGTTGGAAATCCTAATAAAGTATTATAATAATAATATAGTAATGTTGGAAATCCTAATACGAAAGTATTATAATAATAATATAGTAATGTTGGAAATCCTAATATGAAAGTATTATAATAATAATATAGTAATGTTGGAGATCCTTTGCTCAGTCCACAGTATTGTATAAAATTCAAGAAAATATGGTTGAGTACATTTCAATCTTCAAATTTTCACTAATTAGATTAAGCCTGAATTTTGTATAAATGGTAGTTATCTGCCCTGGGTAGGAACAGAGAACAATGATACCCGCAGCAGAAGTAATGCTATTTATGTTAGATCTAGTTTACTCTGATATAAATATTCATATCCTGTACTTGAGTAATTTATTAGTAGTAAAATTAGTATTATAGTTATGCACACTGATGTACACATACATATGTATTGTGATGACACCCCACAGTGGTCGATGGTTATGATTAGTATTAATTAATATCACATAGTTAGTACAATGGTGAGAATATTAAATTATCTTATTAATAATTCTCCAGAAGACACACTTCGTTTTTCTCACTTAGAAGATATGTGTAGTCTGTAAACATTTCTCTCTTCTACAACATTAAAAATTAACATTTACCGTCACACATTTCCATAGGTGGAAAACGTCTTTCTTAAGGAAAAGATAATCCTCCCTTTAATCTATATTTAGCAAGAATCCATCCACCCATTTTCTTCTCCATGTGGTAATCAATACGTGTAAGAATGTCGATAAAGTTAACAATAAATTTATTAAATCAACAACCAAATATACAACATATGAATACAAACGAAAGAGCATTGTCATTTACATAACTTCACAACAATGTTCAAGTAATGCTGGGCAATCATACAGTTTACCATAGCAAAGACTTTAGCAGTCAATCATACAGTTTACCATAGCAAAGACTTTAGCAGTCAATCATACAGTTTACCATAGCAAAGACTTTAGCAGTCAATCATACAATTTACCATAGCAAAGACTTTAGCAGTCAATCATACAATTTACCATAGCAAAGACTTTAGCAGTCAATCATACAGTTTACCATAGCAAAGACTTTAGCAGTCAATTATACAATTTACCATAGCAAAGACTTTAGCAGTCAATCATACAGTTTACCATAGCAAAGACTTTAGCAGTCAATCATACAGTTTACCATAGCAAAGACTTTAGCAGTCAATCATACAGTTTACCATAGCAAAGACTTTAGCAGTCAATCATACAGTTTACCATAGCAAAGACTTTAGCAGTCAATCATACAGTTTACCATAGCAAAGACTTTAGCAGTCAATCATACAGTTTACCATAGCAAAGACTTTAGCAGTCAATCATACAGTTTACCATAGCAAAGACTTTAGCAGTCAATTAACATAATATATAATCGAGTTCATGCATATCATCACAGAAATGAGAGCACAGGTTCATAGAAATAATTAAAGTTGTGGCCTCTATAGTGCGTTGGCCTCTATTATGATTATTATTTATGAATTCTATCATTAATAACAATAATCGCTTATCAGTGGTTACATTTAGGATTCGTTTCCTCACATGAATTTCCCACTCACATACCACTTTAAGTGACACACTACCGACACTTAAGTTCAGTTCGCAGGTGGAACTTCTTACTTATGGAGTAATGTAATTTCACAATATTGACTAACTTTCATCCAAAACAACTGACTCATGACCCCCCCCCTCCACCCACTAACATTCCAGACATGCATCATTGCACATACAAATAATTTCGAAACAGTTCACATTACATTAAATGTTCATATATTCAAATCCTCTGCCCTATGTAATCGATATTCTACAATGTCTGCTTGAGGAACAATTTCTAATGAGAGTTATGATTTTATCACAAGTTGGAAAAGAAAGAAAGTTAGAAGTAATTATTTAAATTCTTGACATGATCTGTAAATGCAGCGTTGAAGAGAAAATGTATGAAGAGATTTATCAGTCAATACAATGCCAGCATCCCTTTCACTCGTTTACACAGTCTGTTGAGCACAATAGGATCGTCTGGAAATAGACAGTGATGGCGTTGGTTGTCCCCCCTCTCACCTCCCTGGAATCCTGTGGTAGGCAGTAGTCTGATGATTACAGGAGCCTCCCTCAAGACGTTACGCACGTAAGGGTCTGCACTGATCAGAGAAGACCAAAGGACAGCTGAATGTAGACCTGTAGGATGAATAAAGGAAGAATGAAGAACGAAGACTGAATGAAGATTGAATGAATGAAGACATGCCATGCAACAACACTGGCGTGTAGTACTTAGATACAAAATCACAATTCTCCACATTATCTCTCGTTGTCTCCCCAATCATTCAACTTACCTACTTGCAAGAAAAATGTTTAACCTTTGACATACTTCATTCACCAATAAATAGATTCTAAAATTAAATTAAATTAAACACATTAATGAATCGATAAAAAATCTAACATATATAAAATCAAATGCATGAACAATAAATATAACAGAAAATTAATCTAAGTATGTGGCACGTTCCAAGTTCCAGATTAATTAACTGTCAATCTCTATCTGAATAATTATCTTTAAATTACACACAGATAAGATTCTTCCATTCAATCAATTAATCAGTCACCAACAGGGTCTTGGTCTTGCAGTTGAGAGTGACTAAGTCAGGCCTTGAAAGGTCTGCCCACTGGTTACCTCCCCTCTCAAGAGTTACTTATCTTAGAATAACAGATTCTACAGCACTATCTTGTCCATCAATCTGTCTTCTAGCCCTCCACAATCTCACATTCTGATGATGGGAACTGTCACAAGCATATATGCAACTGACTTTCAGTACGTCATTACGTCATCTGGCTACACCCCCACCCGTCATCTACATATGCCCCTCTCCTACTCATTAAGAAGAGTGAATAGTTTTAAAATTTAACACAATTTTATTAAAGAAATAAAAATAATAAAATTAACTTTGTTTTCAATTTGATAAAACCACACCAAGGCAATAATACAGATTTCAGAATTCACAATTACTTCTCTCATAATTCAACATTAAGAAAGAATAAGAAAAATAGTCATTTTAATTATCCCCTAAAACATTTATTAGAAAAATATACAAATATAAATTAATACTGAAACTTTCCCCAGAACAATTACTAGGTTTCACAAAAATCAAGCATCAATATTTCTAGGCTCTAAACAGTCAGAATACAAGAAAGAATAAGAATTTACATAAATCATCAAATGAATACAGGCTTGCAGATGAGAAATATGGTTTACGGTTCACCTGATGTTTTGTGTGCATCATTCCTGGCTGGTTACATCAGCCCCTTGTTATCAGCTTCAGTCTGGAATAGTCCTTGTGATGAAATGTTCAAGTCCATAAGTTTCACAGTTTATTTGTAAATTAACACATACACTTCCTGAATCAACACAATGTCCAGTGAAAATCCAGTCCTATAACATAGACTAGTAAACTCCCTGTGGAATATTCCAAATTCAACATTCAGTCACTTCACTTCCCAAGTGGGAACCTCCAACATAGCCTTTCCATAGTACACTTAGTCATACAAATATTCCCATAGTGGCTAACACAGTATAGCACACTCCTTAGGAAACAGTCACCTGACACAATGTTCAATTGTGGTTCCTACAACTCTCTCTGGTTTCCTATCTTCTCAGTGTTGGTATGCAATAACTTTAGTGACAGCAGACTTCCAACCTAGATGATATCAGAGCAAAGATCTTCAGTCTTCAGTCAAGATGAATTTGCTTTGTCTTGTTTGTCATGTGCTCCCTTGTCCTTTAGACGATTGTCTCTCCTTTAGACAGTTGTCCAATTAGACAGGTGCCCCTCAAAGCTATGAAATACATAAGGATTTTCAATCTAACTAAACCTGTAATTTCATTCTTGGTTCTCATCTTTAAATTCTTTTCACATTAGTTATTTACTTTCTTTTTCTTAGTACCAAGAATAACATTACAGTTACAAAAACATTTTTAAAATCAATATTAGCAAAAGGAAAATATACAATTTGTAATAAGTATAAAAATAATTCAATCTTTACAAAATCGTGTTTTACCATCTAAGACAATTCCTAGTCTTTGCTCTTTCTTGCTTCTTTTACCATGAAAGGACAACAAGGGCCTCTAGAAATCGAGTGAGCACAAATTCCACTCAGTGGTGTGTTTAAGCTAACGTTGGTTTCTACGCATTAATCTCCCCCTCTGGACATAATCTCTCTCTTGTCTCATCCTTTGTGCAATAGTCTCAGTTGGGTGACTCTACTCAAAAGACTGCCCTGTGAGTGCAAGTCTGGTGCCTTTAGAAGGTTCCAGACTCTCAGACTCAGGTATGGTCATATCCTTTTGATGCGCACATTAGTATGTAAACTTCACATTCTCCTCAGTGTTTCTGCTTTGAGCACCTGACCGTGCAGCTGTTTCTGTCACCTCAACCCTCTTTGAATCTCTAATCCTATGTCGAGATCAAAAGGTCACTTGTCTAAAATTTCGAACATGGTTTTCTACCCAGCAAAAAGTAAGAATGGCTTTTGCAGTGTCTTACAATTAAAGTTAAAGCATCAAAGAATTCGTGAGTGATTCAACTTTAATTAGAAAAAAATTATTCAGTATATCTGTTTGCATTTTCTGTCCCACAAAGTCCATTCTCACATACTGATCAGACATCTTACCCTGGCTATTGGTATGCCTTGATTTTTTTCATAAAAAGGTGTGAATATCTTATCTTTAATAGATATTCCTAAGGTTTAGCTATTACAATAATAGATATTAGTAAGGATCGTTATGATGTATGTCCAGTAAATACTATGAAGAACCTGTATTCCTTTCTCTTTATGTAGAGTTCATTGTAATGAATTAAAGGGCGTGCATTATATCTTTAGACAAAATTATTATGTCGCCATGTTTGTGTGCGTTCCTTTGCAATGTGAACACACCGTAGTATGCTCGCATGGTCAAGAAACAACACCGCACTAAGATTGTGGATTTCATCAAAGTTATCGTGCGATAAACCTTTCTACGATAAATACAACAGTGTAACAATTAGAACTGCACTACATATGGCTAGATGAAAAATGACAAAGGAAGGAACAGAAGAATGAGCAATGTTATGAATTTTACAAACACATTTATCATTACCAATCAGTTACCCGGCAGTTTAGTTATGAAATGTTGTCGCCATGTTTTTATTATATGGAAAAGATCTTTTAAATAAGCACAATGTTCGTTAAGTAATTAAATGCTCTGAATTGATTTATTTGATTTAGTTCATTATTAATTTATTGTAGAACTATTTTTAACCCTCTTGATGTCTGCTTTATTCATTGAATGATCCAACAACATTTGTTTTCATGTTGTAAGCGTCTTTAAATGCTTTAGTATATTATTTTTCAACACATTTATTTTGTACATAAACAAAGAATAAACTGTTAATCTTCATTCTTTCAAGATTGCGTATTTCAATGATTCATTTATGAACTCTTAAGTTGTAAAGTTGAAGCTGCATGGATTTTATAAACACTTCCTTAGCTCATTCATTTATCATCCTCTCTGTTGTGAAGAAGATAAATATAAATATATTCTGTATAGATAGCCGTACTTTTATCATCCTCTCTGTTGTGAAGAAGATAAATATAAATATATTCTGTATAGATATACGAGTATTCCAAGATTTACAAACATAATGGTACTTTTATCATCCTCTCTGTTGTGAAGAAGTCAAATATAAATATATTCTGTATAGATATACGAGTATTCCAAGATTTACAAACATAATGGTACTTTTATCATCCTCTCTGTTGTGAAGAAGATAAATATAAATATATTCTGTATAGATATACGAGTATTCCAAGATTCACAAAAATAATGGGACACAACTCACCTAAACAGCTGAGGTACGGAGCTAGCGCTCATCTGAAAGTTCCAAAGATAGTTAGTAAAGTTACCACATTCATAAAAAGAGTTTGTGACTTCTAAACTGTACCCCTCAGTGCAGGTGATTATGCTGGTCTGTAAATAAGGTTCGTTGGTCGTGTTACAGGACACGATGTTGTGAGGTGACCTAATCAGTTGAGGGCAGGCTGTGGAATAGAAACAAAAAGAAAGATTATGCGCAGACATTATTATTTGCTCTTATTCACAAATTCACGTAAAGAGAGAATAAAATGCATTGATTTCTTGAAATAATGAACACACGAATCGATTTTAATATTCTCATGCTGCAGACGGAAGTGTAGAGATTTTGATTTATTGTTGTTAATATAGAGCGGTATATTGTAAGATACAATTCAGGAAATTTGTACAAGGACACTGAATGTAAATAATATCTACATTAAATTATACATATTAATGAATCGATCAAAAATTTAACATATATCAAATCAAATGCATGAACAATAAATTTAACATAAAATTATTCTAAGTCATTCTCGCATCTTACCCTGGCTATTGGTATGCCTCCCGCCAGACTCTGAAATATTTTGTGGCAAATAATTTATATTTATTAACTCACACATCAACTAACTGGAATCGTTCATTTACACCTTTTTACACCCAAGTTCTTCATCTATGCGGTGCTCTCAATGCTTCCGATTGGAACCTACGTTACTACAAGGGATCCATCAGTCCCCTTCCCTTTCCAGCTGTCTGGAAGTTGCTACGCTTGATTGCACTTAACAGACTAGTCGGAAATACTCACCGTCAGTCAGTCAGCTGAGCTCATGACTACACGTTTTAACCTTAAAATGCTTAGAAATCGGAAACCACCCTCTTCTGCCAGTTTCAGTCCATAAAGAGCATGAAAATATTAAATGACCAATTAACATTTTGGCCTTAATTAAACAAGGGTGATCTCCCCGTGTCACAAAAGTCAATGCACATAACCTGTTCAAAGTAGGCAGCTGTCTACGGTACATGTTTCACAATCACACAGTTTGTAACAAATCAGGTGAGGCCCCATGTGTAGAGGAATGTTACACAACTGTTCAGGAATCTTTGACATGTTCTCCAAGCACACAAAGGAGAATCATCCTGAATTTCACATATGCTATCAAGCACAACTGGAGAAATTTTCTTAAATTTCCATGTGAGTTTACTCAACATACCACAAGGGATATTCGAATTAATCCTTGTGAATTCTTGAGACCAGACTTAAGACACACATTTTGTGGTATTGGCTCTCAAATGGAATTCACAGGAATCAATTTACAGCAAAATGTTTTACTGATAAGATGACGACAACGCTAATTGCACACACCAAAGTGATCAAGTAGAGTACAGTAAGCACTGCAGAAAGTAAAACAATAAGGCCTGCTACTCTGCAAAATCAAATTAAAGCAGCACTAAATTTCAGGCATAGTTCATCTCTAAACTCCTTTCTCTCTTACTATTCTGAAATTACAAATCCTGCAACAATTTTGTTAGCCCGATATACACTCATCTTAAGAAATATAGCATCGATCAAAATTCACAATAATACTGTAAAAATGCCATCAAATTATTATACATAGAGTTAATAGTTCAATTACATAAAGCATTCTCCAGTTCAAATCATAGATCAATAGCAAACATGAACGAACTATTCAAAGTCCAATCTTCCTTTATCAGTCAATTAACTTACCTTAACCTAATGATAGCCTTTAAGACTGGACTTACTTTCTGTTCAAATTCAAATTGATTATAGCTTACCTTAACCTAATGATAGCCTTTAAGACTGGACTTACTTTCTGTTCAAATTCAAAGTGATTACACCTTACCTTAACCTAATGATTGCCTTTAAGACTGGACTTAAGTTATGTTCAAATTCAAATTGATTACAACTTACCTTAACCTAATGATTGCCTTTAAGACTGGACTTAAGTTATGTTCAAATTCAAAGTGATTAGAATAGAGTATTTCTTCAACAAGGAAATTTTCGTTCCATCCCCATTGGATTAATTTGTTATGAACATGCGTGAGACTATTAGTCAGAAAAACTACTCATCCAGTTGGAAGTGATTTTGATTGCATCAGCAAAATGTAGCATATTCTTCACCTGAGTTTGATTTCTCCAACTTTGATACTTTAAAATATCAGCATACGCAGTGCTCAAGGTCATGTCACTTTGACTATTTATCAGTTTACATAACAATTAAGTTTAGAAATAGGGATAGGTAACTTACTGCTCAAGGTCATGTCACTTTGACTATTTATCAGTTTACATAACAATTAAGTTTAGAAATAGGGATAGGTAACTTACTGCCCAAGGTCATGTCACTTTGACTATTTATCAGTTTACATAACAATTAAGTTTAGAAATAGGGATAGGTAACTTACTGCCCAAGGTCATGTCACTTTGACTATTTATCAGTTTACATAACAATTAAGTTTAGAAATAGGGATAGGTAACTTACTGCGCCAGGCATGCTTACATACACACATCTATCTACCTATCTATCTATCTATCTTTTTCCATCTAACTATCTATCTATCTATCTTTTTCCATCCAACTATCTATCTCTCTATCTATCTATCTATCTATCTATCTATCTTTTTCCATCTAACTATCTATCTATCTATCTATCTGTCTGTGTCTGTCTGTCTATCTATCTAGCTATCTATTTTTCTATCTATCTATCTGTCTGTCTGTCTGTCTATCTATCTATATGTCTGTCTCTCTATCTATCTAGCTATCTATTTTTCTATCTATCTATCTATCTGTCTGTCTATCTATCTATATGTCTGTCTGTCTATCTATCTATCTTTATTTATATTTTTAATGTTCTCTCTGTTAAAGTCTTATCTTTGTGTTCGTATTTAGCACGCCTTGCTCTGCTCTCCATTGTCTAAATTCTTATTCCTCATTTCTTTCCTTGGAGTGTTATTTGTTATGTGAGTACGTAATATACGTCATGTTTACGTGTTTCTGGAGACAGCCTAAGACTAAGCATGTTGCTCTGTTTGTGTTCTCTAGCGTGTGCAGTTTTTTGTCGCGTGTTGCCGTAGGTGTGTTTAATCCAGAGGCGATGTGTGATTGTATTATTCATTGTGTTGTTGTCTTTAATAGTCTGCATGCTTTTTTCCTTTGGTTTTAATGGTCTTCATTGTTTGTGTTCGTTGTGAGATGGGTGAAATACCCTGAAAAATCTGTGAATAAAATAATTTAACAAAACAATATATTTTGTCACATGATTATCGACCTATTTCCAAAGTAGAAGTACTTGTGTCATTATTAAAAACCTACACCCTCTCCACCTTTGTCAAAGTATAATTTCTCCAACTTCACGCACTGTTTGTGTAAACTATAAACATTCACTGTGTGTGTAAACTATAAACATTCACTGTGTGTGTAAACTATAAACATTCACTGTGTGTGTAAACTATAAACATTCACTGTGTGTGTAAACTATAAACATTCACTGTTTGTGTAAACTATAAACATTCACTGTGTGTGTAAACTATAAACATTCACTGTGTGTGTAAACTATAAACATTCACTGTGTGTGTAAACTATAAACATTCACTGTGTGTGTAAACTATAAACATTCACTGTTTGTGTAAACTATAAACATTCACTGTGTGTGTAAACTATAAACATTCACTGTGTGTGTTTTGCACAAGTGTGTAGGTGAGACTGCTCGATTTACTTATTTTAAGTAAACTATAATATTTAAAACACTCTATAGTTAAGTAAACTATAATATTTAAAACACTCTATAGTTAAGTAAACTATAATATTTAAAACAGTCTATAGTTAAGTGCATTTGTGTGCGATTGATCTGATATTAATATAAACTATAATATTTAAAACACTCTATAGTTAAGTGCATTTTCAGAAAATGAAATGTATACTTTGCCGTTTAAAGTAGTTTATTTTTCAAAATACAGATATTCTCCATTTTAAAAAGCTTTTTAAAGACAGTCAGGCATTTTGATATTCTGCAAAAAAATTTAGAATCTATTTACCTGGTTTATGTTTTAGCAATACAGCTTCCTAAGGACAATTATGTTATTTACTGCTTTTGATGTTTTTCCTGAGATGTTTTCAAACTGAACACCTAGACTCCTAGAGTGTACCTGTTTTCTCCTGTCTGTTATTCAGGGGCTAATTGTTCGATTTTCTTACAGCTTGCATCAAAGACGAGTTCTTTCCTTCATCATCAATTGATAAATATAATATATCACTTTTTTTACAGGTTGCATCAAAGACGAGTTCTTTCCTTCATCATCAATTGATAAATATAATATATCACTTTTCAAGTCCTTAACTACAAAGTCAGCGAGTGTTAAGTTCCGACTAATCTCTATTTCTCTGATTTTCTAATTTCATGCACAAATGTAAATGAACATTTGACAAAAGTATCTCCAATCATTTAGATTCGGTCTAAAATATCCAATCGAACAATTTGTGTGTGTCTGCTGCAGATTGTTCAAATGGAGAAAGATGAGAAAACAAGAAGAGGCAAAAGAAGAGCCTCAGGATCAAGGTCAGTAACAATCCAAAATGCATCAATCCTTTCTGAATTATTTGATAAAATGAGGTTAGACCAGACATTACACTTTGTCTTATACTCTGAGGCGATTGCAATCTACAATGTATTTGTTTCCAAATAATTAGCTACTTGAACCAACTGCAATTTGATAACTTTTGTAACTGTGCTTGAGTCGCCAAACAATGTGTTTAGGATATCCTGGTGTAAAATTAAACGTACCTTGTGACATATTTACTGAAATATAAAAACAATAATTCGTCCACCAGAAATTATATATTTTTCTTATGATAATGTCTTCATTATTTTTTTTTTAATATCGAAACCAACAGAAATGGAAATTCCAGAACTAGAAGAACCGGCGCCTGAAGAACCAGTGGAACAAACACCAGCAGAGGAACAAGAGAAGGAAGGAGAAGGCCCCGATGAAGAACAAGAGAAGGAAGGAGAAGGCCCTGGTGAAGAAGAAGAGGAGGAAGAAGAAAAGAAGGAAGGAGAAGGCCCGGAGGAAGAAGAAGCAAAGGAGGAAGAATAATAAGGTCATGATTGTACCCGTTAAAACACAGTACAAGGTCATGATTGTACCCGTTAAAACACAGTAAAGAACAAGGTTATGATTGTACCCGTTAAAACACAGTAAAGAACAAGGTCATGATTGTACCCGTTAAAACACAGTACAAGGTCATGATTGTACCCGTTTAAACACAGTAAAGAAACTAGGTCTTCAAACCATAATCATTTGAAAGATAGTCATGTTTTATTTTAATTTGTTTGGTTTCTTGACATAAATAACAATTGTGAAAGATTTTAAAAGGACACTAGCCTGATCTCTTTGACCAGATTCCAATCAACGAAAACGATAGAGATGTGAATGTTATTTGTGACTGTGAACTTGAGTGCAGAAAGATTCATTTTAAAGAAAACCACGTTTTTAAAATCCTTCCTATCCATGTATTTATTTTAGTTTGGTCGGCCAGTTATAATTGTTGAAGTATAAGGGCTTGGCCAAGTCATACAAGTTCTAGAGTGGTTACTCAAAATCTGGGCATTGAGGTGTGGGCGGGCTCCAATTAAGATATGTTAAAGGAAAGAGATCAATACGCACACGTCTTTTTACCTGATTCTATCAAAGACCTGCCCCAGTGGATCCAAAGCTTAAATTAACTATTTGTAAACGCTGTCCTTTACCATTACAAAATCATGCTAACTGTCACATGTCCAGTATTCATTTTATGACCCTGTCGTAATTTAGGCATTAATCATCAATATTAATTTATAGGATAATCCTCCACATTAGCGACAGCTGGACTTGCCTAACTTATCTCCCTTTCAAAAGCTGATTGTTCACGACACCTCGTCAGATAAGTTAGTTGACTTCTTGCCACAATGTTATCTCCCCTTTATTTATAGATTAATAAAAATAATTCTTTATTCCTCTATTCATGGCTTGGCCCCCAGTGGCAATCACGGCCAATTATATACACTTATTTAATAACATAGAGAGATAACAGTTTAAGAAAATTAACAATGAAATTTAATAACAATAAAATTAAATTTAAAACAAGAAAATTAACAAATTGATTTCCGCGAATACAGAATGTTATCACACGACCCGGTAAGTCAATTTTACTGTCACACCATAAGAGTCTATTCCTGATGGTCTTTAACTTAGCTTTGATCACTTGTCCATGAGACAATGAGACACAGTGTTATTGCTTTTCATCGACGAACGCTGACTTCACGTGAAACCTTGGCAGTCTCTCGCAGTTTCAACAAGGCCATGATAAGGATCCAACAAAGACACTCACTCGCTCATTGATGTTTTGGCTCCTGCTTCAATAAGCATGGATTCCCATCAAAATAGTGTTGAGCAGTCAGATCAGAGTTCTGAGTAAAACTCAGGACCAGCTGTAAAATACATGGTTACGTATGTTACAGCTTTGTGTATGATAACAACTTTTATGGGCCTTATGGCAGCAGCAATAATCTCTCTTTACAATCTTCACTAAATCACAATTTGCATTACATGGAAATTCAAATATATAAAGTCTTTACAAATATATATTTCTTCATTACTCCATAGATGCTCATAATACAATTTTAGTTAATGACTATGCAGCATGTGTTAATTCTCCCATGATAACAATTAATTAATGGTAAAATAATTACATACATGTGGCATTTCTCACCACATTTGCAAATGTAATATCGCTGTGCCACTTAGCTTCTGTAGAAAAATTTATTAACATTTGCAATAAAATTCACAAGAATATTCTACACACATTTACAATACAAAATATGTAGAATCAACTAAGAAAATTCGATTAAAAAGAAAAGTCAAGGCATTACCACTATGTGTTTCAGATAGGCGCGGTCATAAGTGATAGACGGCTGTCTCTATTTTTACCCCTGAAATTCAGACACTCTTCTGTCTGCACGTCTGATGCGGCCAACCCATTCACGTAGTTTTATGGATGAAGTAAAGGTCAACTCACATCTTAGTGCTATGTCATTACCCAGTAAGCAAATGGTTTGTTAGTATCTGATTTTTGGTGTGACCTTCACCTGTGACCTAACCTACTTTCCCTGAACACGTAAACAGGTATTTCATCAGTCTCTAAGCTTAATCCCTAATGGAAGTTTCTCAATGGATATGCAAGACTGGGGAAAAACCTGTGTATAAGAGAAACAATTAATATATGAAAAAGGGTGTTAAACTTACAAAATTTGTTTTAATATACTTTCACACTAACATACTGTGAAACCAACGCCATCTAGTTAATGGTTATGACTATAATTATTTAATTAATCATCCTTAACTAATTACAAGTAATTGATTACGAGTGATGAGAATCATAATTTATGTTATTAATAATTCTCAAGCAGATACCACTCGTCTCTCTTACTTGGTGGATATGCTGTGGCTGTAAATGTTTTCACTATTCACAACATTAAATACAAACATTTACCATCACTCAGTATTCTGTAGATGGAAAACCTCTTACTAAAGAAGACAAATCCGTCTTTAATCTAAATTTAGCGAGCCCCCATCAACCCACTTTCTTCTCCAACATAAGGTTATCAATATGTGTAAGGTAAATAAATTTAAAAAATATGTGTAATAAATCAACAATCAAATATACATATAACAGATACAATTAAAAAGATTACTTGAAATCAATATTTCCATGAAACCACATGAATAATTTTTATCCTACACAATCTTATATACAGGAACACCATCATAAGGAGTATCCAAGGTAAATTAACTTCAACAATTTAACAATTTATATTTCAATTAAGTTTAGAAATAGGAATAAGCAAATTTACTATTCCTCACATACATCAGAGAGAGAGAGAGAGAGGGAGAGAGAGAGAGAGAGAGAGAAAGAGAGAGAGAAATAATCTCAGTAAACAAAAATCTATCGAAATTAAACAAGAATGACAAACCTGTTGTACTGATCAATCTTTGCCATTATTTTTGGTTTTCAGAAGCATCTGTGTAAGGTGAAGGACAATAGGAAGGTATCCCATGAAAAGGTGCTGAAGACAAAGGATAGAATTTTTTTCCAAAATGAACTCATTGCATTTTAAGCAGTCACTACAACGTATACTTTTAACAATTAGTGAATGGTAGACAGGCTATACATACATGATCTTATATTTGGGTAAATAGTGGCGAGAGATGGGTGGGTTTTACATGTATGTTCTTATATTTGGGTAAATTTTGGTAAGAGGTAGGTGGGCTATACATATAGGACCTTATATTTGGGTAAATTATGGTAAGAGGTGGGTGGGCTATATTTATTTGATCTTATATTTGGGTAAATACAGGCGAGATGTGAGTGGGCTATACATATATAATCTTATATTTATTTAAGGGTAGTTGTGGGTGGGCTTTACATACTATGATCTTATATTTATTTACGAAATGCTGCGTTGTAGGTGGGTCATACATATATAAGCTGAAATGTAGGTAAGGGGAAGTGGATGGATGGTGGGTTATATAGTCAATAATACTGATACGTTTGTAATATTAAATAGTACACACCTCATGTCAATGTAGATAAAAAAAAAAAAACAACTCAACAGCTATATCATTGCAAAATATATAATTGTTGCATATACTGGTTTATTTAGAAGAAAGCTTTTGTATATATTTAAATAGGACATTTTACACATCTCATAATCATTTCTACATATTTCTCTAAAGAAGGATGACACTTATATCTATATAATTGTACTTATTTACTTTAGTAAATAAAAAGTACTTGCATTTTATTAAATTTGTTATGCATGCAAACTGTTTCGATATACATGAACAAACACTTTGTTTTCTGTTCATCTGTTTGTCTATCTAATTATCCATCCATTATTACATTCATATATACCACATAGATACAAACACCCCCCACACCCACCCACCCACACACACACACACACACACACACGCACGCACACACACACACACACACACACACACACACACACACTCATGGTCACAATTATTACTAGGTAATTTATATCTTGTAGGTTCTATAGCAGTACCTGCTGTTTCTATTGGATAATATGGTCTTTTGTAATATAGGTATATAGAGACACATATACATACACACACACACATATAAATAAGGATTCTTCCCGCATTAAGATGAAAAGTAAGAGATATACTGATTCATTTCATGTCACAGTTGCGATACAAGTGAAGGTACAGAAAAGAAACATTCTTGCTAAAGAAAATCGTGATTTGATTCCCAAGAACGGTTTAAAAAAAGAGAGGTGTGTGTGTGTGTGTGTGTGTGTGTGTGTGTGTGTGTTTGTTTGTCTTACTGAATAAGAAACTTTCAATGGAAGCAAACAACGGTAAAAAAAACAAAACAAAAAAGGTGAAGGTGTGTGTGTGTGTGTGTCTTACAGACTAAAAAACTGTCAATGAAAGCATACAACGGTAAAAAAAAAAAAATGTGTGTGTGTGTGTTTGTGTGTGTGTGTGTGTGTGTGTGTGTGTTTGTGTTTGTGTGTGTGTGTGTGTGTGTGTGTGTGTGTGTGTGTGTGTGTGTGTGTGTGTGTCTTACAGACAGAAACTGTCAATGGAAGCAAACAATGGCATATAAATTAACCTCGGTTACATGACGAACCATTTTACATTTTAACTTTGATTGTATTGTATCCTGTTATTTTGACTTATTTTGTATTATTTAAAATAAATTCAAATTCGATGTATCATATAATTATGACGGGGTGTCGGGTGTAGTGTTATGGGTCACGACAGGATGCAAGATGAGGATTCAACCAACCGTAAAAAATATGAGTCGTGAATGTATACTGCAGTTGTTTTGCTGTAATCAGTCATGAAATAAAATAAACTTGTAAATTATTGTGTTAGGTGATCACTGTTTTTTTTTAATTTTTAGATGTCCGTTTGCTAATATCGTATTTTGTTTAAATATGTTGTATTGTTGAGATTGTTATTAGTTGTGTTTGTTTCTTGAATTCTTACTGTTGTTTGTGTTATATAGTTGTGTTTGTTTCTTGAATTCTTACTGTTGTTTGTGTTATATAGTTGTGTTTGTTTCTTGAATTCTTACTGTTGTTTGTGTTATATAGTTGTGTTTGTTTCTTGAATTCTTACTGTTGTTTGTGTTATATAGTTGTGTTTGTTTCTTGTATTCTTACTGTTGTTTGTGTTATATAGTTGTGTTTGTTTTTTGTATTCTTACTGTTGTTTGTGTTATATAGTTGTGTTTGTTTCTTGTATTCTTACTGTTGTTTGTGTTATATAGTTGTGTTTGTTTCTTGAATTCTTACTGTTGTTTGTGTTATATAGTTGTGTTTGTTTCTTGTATTCTTACTGTTGTTTGTGTTATATAGTTGTGGTTTGTTTCTTGTATTCCTGTTGTTGTTTTTGTTATTAATTGTGGTTGTTTCATGTATTCTTACTGTTGTTTGTGTTATTAGTTTTGCTTGTTTCTTGAATTCTTACTTTTATTTGTGTTATTAGTTTTGCTTGTTTCTTGAATTCTTACTTTTATTTGTGTTATTAGTTGTGGATGATTATTATCTTCTTATGGTTGTTTGTATTATTAGTTGTGGTATTTTTCTTGTATTCTTACCATTGTTTGTATTATTAGTTGTGGTATTTTTCTTGTATTCTTACCATTGTTTGTATTATTAGTTGTGGTATTTTCTTGTATTCTTACTGTTATTTGTATTATTAGTTGTGGTATTTTTCTTGTATTCTTACTGTTATTTGTATTATTAGTTGTGGTATTTTTCTTGTATTCTTACTGTTATTTGTATTATTAGTTGTGGTATTTTCTTGTATTCTTACCATTGTTTGTATTATTAGTTGTGGTATTTTCTTGTATTCTTACTGTTTGTTAGTAGTTGTGTTTGTTTCTTGTATTCTTACCATTGTTTGTCTTATTAGTTGTGGTTGTTCTTATCTTCGTACAGTTGTTTGTGTTACATGTTGTGGTTGTTTCTTGTATTCTTGCTGTTGTTTGTCTTATTAGTTGTCATTGTTTCTTGTATTCTTTATATCAGTGAGTGTGAAGTGTAAAGAAACCTCACTATTTTAGTATATCTTTACATCAAAGCCAGTGTAACGAACTTACTAAATTAATTAACAACTTGACTTATCGCTTCATGGTGCTTAGTTTAGTATACGAAATTGACTGCAGCACCTGTATAATGATTCATAAAATTACGAAAATGGCAGTACAATCCATATAATGGTGAAATGTTTCTATTCACCAAATGTTAATGTTCAGTGATACTGTTCGAATAACATCTCTCCATTATGAATGTTAATGTACAGTGATACTGTTCTAATAGCATCTCTCCATTATGAATGTTAATGATGTACAGTGATATTGTTCTAATAACATCTCTCCATTATGAATGTTAATGATGTACAGTGATATTGTTCTAATAACATTTCTCCATTATGAATGGAAAGCTGAGTGACGTGTTGTGCCAGTGTCTAAAGCCTTTAGACCACGACACTTGCTTTTATCTCATACTGAGTTACACTTTTCACATATAGATTTCGTTTGTTTTCTTCCTCCTCAGAACAGAGAGATTTGATTCTAGTTACAAGCTCAACAATGTGTCGCACGCCTTGGAGAAATAGATCCTGTTCAGTGCTGTTCCATGCAGGGATATAGTGACAGAACTGTAGACACGAAAGAGTGATTTTATTGGCAATGTTTGTTTGTACCAAACCAAAGTAGTTGATTTAATCTCTTAATAAATAATTACAGGAAATTGCAATCATATGCACGATAGTTCTAGATCGGAAGACAGAATGAGGAAGAGAGAGATAGTACAGAGATAGGAGAGAGAGAAAGAGTGAGAGCATGGGTGACATGATATTTTATCAATCTTGCCCGGATCACATCAATAAATATTTAAAAAAGAAACATAGAAAGGAATAAAAATTTAGATTAAGAAATAAGTAGAGAACACAATCTAAATGTAGATGCAAAATACAGTTTAACAAGGGCTTGTACAGACATATGACGTATCCATTACATCACCCATAAGACAGGACATGTTTTTCTGGGTCAAGAGAAGTAAGCTAGTTATGTTGTTTTTACTGACCAGACTGATGTCCGGCCAGTCCATTAAAAAGTAAACACGCATAATAAGAACATATTTGATCATAAAGGAGTACTGAATGAAAGAGGGAGAGGGAGGGAGGTGATTATTTAGTGTACGCAAGTTAACTGAGCGGAAGGAAGTCAGAAGTATTGTTAATCCTATGTGTGAATGAGAGCTTGGACAGGTTACTGCCCTTAGGATAAACTGAGAAATTTTTAAATAGGGGAGTAAACACTAGCTATGTGCTTTTCCCACAACAATGACACATGCCAGGTGTGCAGCGGAAGCCCAGATTTCTATGTAGAATAAATCTGAAATTTTCTATGTGAATGATAAGCCAGAATGCTTGAGAGAAAAAAAGTGTATGAGATTTTTTTAAGGGAATCCAAAGTCACAGATGTTACAGATTACTTCAATCCTTGGTTTTTGCTGAGCAGAAGGATTTTTCGCCACATGTTTGGAGGCTAGATCTTTTATAGCAATCACTTCTATTGTTGGCAAGAGTTTGCTAAAGTGTATCAGCCGTTGGTTCGTGAGAATGCGAAAGTCGTACATTGGCCAGGAGTGTGAGAAGGTCTATAACCTGTAGGAAGTAGTGGGAACTTTGTACAAAACTTTTGGTGTTGAGAACTTTGTGCAAATCTTTGAAGAACTGAGAAGAAAACTAAATAAACTTGATCAGGGGGGGGGGGGGGAATATAACTAGTTAGGGGAGGATAACTTTTCTCTGATAGATATTATGAGCATTGTGCTAGGTGTATTTTGAAATTAATTGCTGTTTTATTTTCTTTCGTGTCAATTTTTATCATCTCTGTTTCGTGTAAAATTCATTTAGTCATAGTCATCGCATCTGTCATCATATCTGTCCATCTGTCCGTTTGTTTATTTGTTTGACTATCCTGCCTGTCTTTATATGTGAGGACTGTCCTGGGGGGGTTGAAACAAGTCAATGGAGCGATTGACTTCAAATTGTTGTGTATTTCGTGTCGTCCATCTGCTTCCCAACAATGGGAAGCAGATATAAATGAGAGAAAAGACTGAGAACCAGAGATTAACAGAAGGAGAGACTGGGAGAGAGTCAGAGAGAGGTCGAGAGAGAGAGAGACAAGAGGGAAAATATGTGATAGTAAGAAAGAGATAGAGTGGTAGAAAAAAACAGACAGGGGGAGAGAAAGAAAGAGAGCAGAAATGAAAGAAGAAGCAGGTTAGAGAGAACGGAAATAAAGAGAGAGAGAGAGAGAGTAAGAAAGAATGGAAAAAAGAAAAGTAATGAAATGAGAAAGGGGAGAAGAAACATGAAAACAGATGGAGAGAGAGAGAGAGAGAGAGAGAGAGAGAGAGAGAGAGAGAGAGAGAGAGAGAGAGAGAGAGAGAGAGCGTGTGTGTAAGCAAGAAAAAGATAGAACGAGAGAGAAGAAAGGGTATGTAAACAGGAAGAGAGAGAGAGAAACAAACAGGATATCTACACGTTTGATACAACAGTTTCTCCTGAACAAAACACGTTCACAGTTTTCGTTATTAAAGTCACACTACACTCAACAAGCTCTTTTTACTGTTTATGTAGTCCAGTGGAAAAGAGCTCGGGGAGTGACAGCAAACCTATGCAAGTTGCGCTATATCAACTGATGAAAAGATATCAATATCAATGTACAAGTTCTGTTGACGTCATGTCCGACAAAACAGTAGGAATTGAATGAGGTAATGAAAACGCTTCTTTATAATGCACGTAGTCCGAATAGTTCCGGATATATCAGCACGATTTAGATTTGACAGTGACCTCGAAATCCAGTCAAGTTTGACTACTTGAAGTTGCCGCACATGATCGTGCTGCACGTCATTTCATTTGTTGTTGTCGGTAAGTGATGTTTACTACCGCTTGCCTACAAGTAATTTAACTTTCACATAGGTAAATGACATTTAATTTCTCTTTGTTCGTATCGTGACCTAGTTTTATTTAGAATGTGATGTTGAATGTGTCTGTGTACCTTAAAATCTACACCCACCACTACACCATTGACAACAATATTCTACGGTATCAAATTCGACGAAAACATAGGCTTCTGTTTAATTAGTAATGATATAATACGTAGATTAGGTACTTGTGTATAATAATAATAATGATATAAATCATAGACTTGGTAGTTGCGTTCAGTTAGCAATGATATAATACATAGACCAGGTACTTGTGTATAATAATAATAATGATATAAAACAGACTAGGTATTTGTGTTTAATTTACAATGATATAAAACCATAGACTAGTTATTTGTGTTTAATTTACAATGATATAAAACATAGACTAGTTATTTGTGTTTAATTTACAATGATATAAAACCATAGACTAGTTATTTGTGTTTAATTTACAATGATATAAAACATAGACTAGTTATTTGTGTTTAATTTACAATGATATAAAACCATAGACTAGTTATTTGTGTTTAATTTACAATGATATAAAACCATAGATTAGATACTTGTTTTTAATTACCAATGATATAAAACATTGAATAGGTATTTATGTTTAATTTACAATGATATAGAACCATAGATTAGGTACCCTGTGTTAAGTTATCAATGATATAAAAATGAACGTGATTCTTAGTCGCTGTCATATTTTCTGATACATGCACTATCTATATCTAATTACCATTTTATTTTATAATTAATCATTGGCTACCGTCTTAATCTCATAGCCACTGTCGACATTGTATCAGATTATCTATGTGAAATTTTCAACATTAAAACAATTCATATTTTATTACTTTTGTTAAAAAAATTGAATCATTTACCATTATAGAAAACTATTTGCCTAACATATATTTTGAAAAGGAAAAGTTTTTATTTACTTATGTACAAAAATTGCAAATGCATATGTACTATAAAAGCACAGCATACAATCATGAATTTCGATTGCATGCAAAAACAGTGATTAAATGTGAATTTGATAGTAATCATGCATAAAATGTAGGCCTATAGAAGTGTAATCATGCATAAAAATGCAGGCCTATAGAAGTGTAATCATGCATAAAAATGTAGGCCTATAGAAGTGTAATCGTGCATAAAAATGTAGGCCTATAGAAGTGTAATCATGCATAAAAATATAGGCCTATAGAATTGTAATCGTGCATAAAAATGTAGGCCTATAGAAGTGGTTGGCTGATGAAGTTGAAATGTTATGTCCACTTCCATCACTGACTGATTTCGTAGATGACTTGTAATCAATAAGTCACTGTATTATAAATAACACAACTTTAATACATAAGTCATTGTATTATAAATAACACAACTGTAATACATAAGTCATTGTATTATAAATAACACAATTGTAATGCATAAGTCATTGTATTATAAATAACACAACTGTAATGCATAAGTCATTGTATTATAAATAATACAACTGTAATGCATAAGTCATTGTATTATAAATAACACAACTGTAATACATAAGTCATTGTATTATAAATAAACAACTGTAATACATAAGTCATTGTATTATAAATAATACAACTGTAATACATAAGTCATTGTATTATAAATAACACGTCATAAAAAATGGCGTCATCATATTGATTACATGTATCTGTGTTACACTAGGAAGGAGGAAGTAATCGAAACTGTACTACGTCATAGAACTGGCGTCATCATATTGACATCTGTGTTGCACTAGGAAGGAGGAAGTAATCGAAACTGTACTAAGTCATAAAATTGGCTTTAAAAGCATGACCTTGCAATAAACAAGGAAAAGAATGACCAGTTTCATGTTGCCCATTTTTTGTTAGAAAAGTGTCATTTAAAGAACTATTACCTATGTCATCAATACGATGGCATAAACAAGACTTATCGGTGAAATGGAACAAGAAGAGAATATTAGTTTAATAATGGCGGGATGGAGGCAGTCGAAGATAAATAGTTTTATTTTTTATAATGTATGTTGCTATTTATTATAGCCATGCTCTTTATAATACAATTTCTCACTACATCCTCACTACATTTTTATAATACTGTTTCTTATGTATTATAGTTGTGTTATTTATAATACAATGACTTATGCATTACAGTTGTGTTATTTATAATACAATGACTTATGTATTACAGTTGTGTTATTTATAATACAATGACTTATGTATTACAAACTACTTCCTCCTTCCTAGTGCAACACAGCTATCAATATGATGACGCCAGTAAATCAGATAAGAGAGTAATAAATCAGAATTTGTAATATATAAAAAGGACAAGATTGATAAATTAGAATTTGTATTATAAAAAAGAACAATACAGTAAGAAATCAGAAATTTTATTATAAAAGAACAATACAGTAAATAAAATAGAAATAATGATTATTTTAAACCTTGCTGTAGAAAATAAAGTATTGATTGAACTGATTTTTTAGTTGCGTTGTTGCTGTGTGGTTTATGTGTGAGCCAGTTTAAATCATGTCAAGTAAACGTCAGTTTCAGGCCGACTTTCAAGATGACGGGAAAGGCAGTTTTATCTCTGAGCTTGATGTCTTTGCTTACTTTCATTAACACATTGGAAAATAACGAGTTTGAGAATAATACTACGTTTATAAACAAACAAAGCTTCGAGAGTCCGATCCTGTCTCCATGCCAGTGCAGTATGACGTCAAGTAAGCAGTTATCTTTATAGATGGATGGATGGATGGATGGATGGATGGATAGATAGATAGATAGATAGATAGATAGATAGATAGATAGATAGATAGATAGATAGATAGATAGATAGATAGATAGATAGATAGATAGATAGATAGATAGATAAGGAGATTTTTGCATTATTGATAATTTTCAGATCTCATACAAAAGGATGGCTGGTTTCTGGCATTCCGAATGACAGCAGGCATCAACAGACCAGCTTACGACACTTGGATTGCCACTGGAAAAAACGACGACGACCCTCTGGTTCGAGCCTCGTTGCCCAGTGGTTGTCTGTCCACGGACACATCGTACTGTGACAGGCACTACCGTAGTAAACTTGTTGACCTTTGGCCATCAGAAATTATTCATAAGGTAGGAATCTCTCTCTCTCTCTCTCTCTCTCTCTCACACACACACACACACACACACACATATCAATGCTCTTGCATAATGCATAAACACGCGTTCGCTCGCATGTACTTTGTCTAAGTGCGTATCCGGCTGTAAAATCATTAGTACATGAAAACAAAGATGTCAATGAACATGAAACTAATTAAAATGTAGTGGTACTATTTAAAACAGGTTTATAATGTCTGCAGTCAAACTGACTGAGGAAATGTAATTGTGCGTTTAATGTCTTCTGTCAAACTGACTGAGGAAATGTAATTGTGTTTTAAATCAGGTTTATAATGTCTTCTGTCAAACTGACTGAGAAAATGTAATTGTTGTATTTAAAGTTTTGTAAATGGGTAATGGAATGTATCAATACCAAAATTATAAGAATAGATTTTCAAATTTTCTATTAAATGTCAACTTTTTCTATTTGTGGCATTGCAATTGGGATTCATAGGCAATGACACTTTTACTTTTAACTTCAAATTTATGTATTTAATAAATCTAATATGAGCAAGAGGCCAGAGAGGATATGATGATTTCTTTTTAATCAACAAGTAAAGTGAACCATTCCTAGGGCCCCGCCCCCACCCAGTGCTGAAAATGCTGTTAGATAGAAAAAGCGTGTAACAATTCAAACATTTGTACACACTAGGTAAAGACTTGGTGTGCTACTAGCCTGGGGTCTGTACCTAGTGTGTACATATGCCCGGGATGTCCAAACCCCTGTTGTTGTCGACGCTGTCTCCGGTGTCCATTGGGATAAATGAAGGCGGGCGCTGGCGGCCAGTACAGATGGTCGAGCAGCAGCTGAGTCAAGTCCACAATGGGGTGATTGAAATATCTCCACTGCGGATACTGCTGCTCACTGTGGTACCATTGTTGCTGTTGTTAATGCTGTTGTTGCATTTTTCTGATATGCTGTGGTGGCTCAAAGTACATGTGGTGAAGTAGGGTGAACCGTAAGTTCATGAACAGTAGCCGCCATGTGACATGGGTTGTTCATACGTGACAAATGGATCCCTCGTTATAACATGGCCTCACGTACAATGTGGTCGAAATTTAGGGATCCCAAGGGCCGCGTTATATCGAGGCACCAGTGTTCTTGTAGCATTGACATTCCTTGTTCTAGGTACTTGTAGCATTGATATACTTTATTTTAGGTACTTGTTCCATTGACATTCGTTAGTATAATTGTATCATTGACATTTTTAGCATAATTGTAGCATTGACATTTCTTTGTATAATTGTAGCATTGATATTTTTAGTATAATTGTAGCATTGACATTTCTTTGTATAATTGTATCATTGACATTTTTAGTATAATTGTAGCATTGACATTTCTTTATATAATTGTAGCATTGACATTTCTTTGTATAACTGTAGCATTTACATTTTTAGCATAATTGTAGCATTGACATTTCTTTGTATAATTGTAGCATTGAAATACTTTATTCTAGGTACGTGTAGCATTTACATTCCTTTGTATAATTGTAGCATTGACATTTTTAGTATAATTGTGTCATATACATTTCTTTGTATAATTGTAGCATTTACATTCCTTTGTATAATTGTAGCATTGACATTTTTAGTATAATTGTATCATATACATTTCTTTGTATAATTGTAGCATTTACATTTCTTTGTATAATTGTAGCATTGACATTTTTAAGTATAATTGTAGCATTTACATTTCTTTGTATAATTGTAACATTGACATTTTTAGTATAATTATAGCATTTACATTCCTTTGTATAATTATAGCATTTACATTCCTTTGTATAATTGTAGCATTGACATACTCTATTCTAGGTACGTGTAGCATTGACATACTCTATTCTAGGTACTTGTAGCATTGAAATACTTTATTCTAGGTACGTGTAGCTTTGAAATACTTTATTCTAGGTACGTGTAGCATTGAAGTACTTTATTCTAGGTACTTGCAGCATTGAAATACTCTATTCTAGGTACGTGTAGCTTTGAAATACTTTATTCTAGGTACGTGTAGCATTGAAGTACTTTATTCTAGGTACGTGTAGCATTGAAGTACTTTATTCTAGGTACGTGTAGCATTGACGTACTTTATTCTAGGTACGTGTAGCATTGAAGTACTTTATTCTAGGTACGTGTAGCATTGACGCACTTTATTCTAGGTACGTGTAGCGTTGACGCACTTTATTCTAGGTACATGTAGTGTTGACGTACTTTATTCTAGGTACGTGTAGCGTTGACGTACTTTATTCTAGGTACATGTAGCATTGACGTACTTTATTCTAGGTACATGTAGTGTTGACGTACTTTATTCTAGGTACGTGTAGCGTTGACGTACTTTATTCTAGGTACATGTAGCATTGACGTACTTTATTCTAGGTACATGTAGTGTTGACGTACTTTATTCTATGTACGTGTAGCGTTGACGTACTTTATTCTAGGTACGTGTAGCGTTGACGTACTTTATTCTAGGTACGTGTGGCGTTGACGTACTTTATTCTAGGTACGTGTGGCGTTGACGTACTTTATTCTAGGTACGCGTAGCGTTGACGTACTTTATTCTAGGTACGTGTAGTGTTGACGTACTTTATTCTAGGTACGTGTAGCGTTGACGTACTTTATTCTAGGTACGTGTAGCATTGTACGAGGGCGGTAACGAGACGGCCTACGTGACCTTTAACGGAAGTTATAGCTCACGCGATTCCTGGTTCGCCAAAGAAAGAGTTCTCGAGTCGTCTTGGACAGACCTCATGAGTTCTGACAAATATTTTTTCAATCATGGGGTAATTCTTCCTTTATTCTATCATTCTGTTTAACATTAATTAATTAAGCATTTATTATGATATTAAAATGTATCTTCTATTTGCAATGCAAATATCATTGCTGTTTAATTCTTAATATCATCAGAATGTGAAATGATTTCTTTAAAATATCATTGCTGTTTAATTCTTAATATCCGCGGAATGTGAAATGATTTCTTTAAAATATTAGGACTTTCCTCCTCCTACTTGTACTTTTCATCATCGTCAGTTTTATAAACCATCACCACCACCAGCACTTCCACCACACCACCACCAGCAAGAAGACAATTTTAGGACCTCAATGCACGCTCTACAGTCTATACCAAAGCTGGTCCCAACTTCTGATGTATGGTTCTGGCGATTCGTGTAACCAATTTCCAGCAACTCTGTTGCCAGCAAGTGTAACAAATAAATCTAATTGCAAACTCATAAACATCAACATTCTAATTACATGAATATCTGAGTGAAACGACAAAACATAAATCTATAGTTCAAAAGACCCCATCTTTATTTATCAGACAAATATCTCACGAGCTCATGAACAATCTTTATGACCGACTTGAGCATAAACAAAATTTAATGACCGACTTGAGCATAAACAAAATTTAATGACTGACTTGAGCATAAACAAAATTTAATGACCGACTTGAGCATAAACAAAATTTAATGACCGACTTGAGCATAAACAAAATTTAATGACCGACTTGAGCATAAACAAAATTTAATGACCGACTTGAGCATAAACAAAATTTAATGACCGACTTGAGCATAAACAAAATTTAATGACCGACTTGAGCATAAACAAAATTTAATGACCGACTTGAGCATAAACAAAATTTAATGACCGACTTGAGCATAAACAAAATTTAATGACCGACTTGAGCATAAACAAAATTTAATGACCGACTTGAGCATAAACAAAATTTTTAAAAAGTGATAAAATAAGGGATTTTTCGAAAAGTTCACTTTCTGGCTAGATTTGTTAGTCACCAGTATCATATCAATGGTCACTATTAACTAGCCAGCCACCAAGAACTGGTTAGCATCACTAGGTGAGTGGTTTATTACATTGCTTAGCTTGCTCTCTTCAAGAAACTTCGATCATGAATAATTCGACCTGGATGATGTAGTAGTAACCTTGCTTCAGGCTACTGGTTCTGGAGAATTCTGACTCTTACATATTTCTTAATGTGTAGCGCACGAAGGTTGTTTTCACCTCTTGCTACATTAAATATCATCAGCAAAAATATAATAATTATTTAATAAATATGTGCAGGCAACTTTGCTCTGTCACACACTCCTCCGTTCGAGGTGTTAATTAGGGATGTTAAAATCTGTTCTACTAGGAGTAAAATTAGACATTTCCGGTGAACATTTCAGCACAATATTTATCTTGACAAATATATAATATAAATCTAGCAGCTGGACACCAAAGATTGCAGCACACAAATAATTTAATTTCACTTTGTTAGAAATAAAAAAACCCAGATATTCCTATATCTCCCGATACAAACGCTAAACAGAGATTATAACTGCCATCTCTAGATAGTAAGAAACAAGACACGTTCATGCATCTATACTTAACGAAAATACAAAAGTTAAATCAACAATAGCAGAATATGAATGCGTGCGCGCGCGCGCGCACACACACACACACACACACATATATATATATATATATACTAGTCTGTAGAAGTGTAAATTTAATAATTATATATTTGTTGCAAATGTTAATGTGACCCGACCTTATGATGATACGTTTGTAAGTACAAAAGTTGGAGTAAACTCAAGTGGAGTATATGCTAAAACTTGTTGATGAAATCCAAACCAGTCCCAATTGGATAAGGACATTTTCGGATTAATACACTCACAGCTGTTCATGACATAAACACCAAATGGGGATAACCCAAAAGTTAATTTGTTGAAAAATGTTCTATATTTTTTATTTTGACATAACTCAAGTCCATTCATAAAGGTGATATATATAATCTGACAATCATCTTTCCTCCATTCCATTGTTGTCTAGAAATCTTACCGTGTGTATATATATATAGTGACTAGCGTTAATCAAACTTTGTTGTGATGTAATGTCAATGCTCTTTTGATTATATTCATATGTTGTATGTGTGATTGTAGATTTAATAAATTTATTAACCTTACTGCATATATATAAAAACTTATGTTGGAGTAATAGTGGGTGGATGTGGGGTCTCATAAAACATGAGATAGATTTTATTACTCCTTTAGTAAGAAGTTTCCATCTACAGAAGCTTTATGCGACAGTAAAACGTCCATCTTGTTACTGTGTAGGGAGTAGAGTTTAACGACACCCTTATAATCCACCAATTGAGAGACGTTTGTCTTTGTGGGAGAATTTATTAATAACTGTAAACTAAGATTCTCTCTCACCTGTAACTAGTTGTTATTTAAAAAAATAATAATCATAATGTGTGAAGTGTGTCACATATTCAATATAAATGAAGTCTAAACCTTACAATTATGTTTTCTCCCCCTAATAAAAGAAGGAATACAAAACTATCTACATAAGGTTTCTGCTTTGGTTATAGATATAGATCAGTGCACTAAACTTGTATTCCACACTTTCCACACTCAACACTCAGTGCACTAAACTTGTATTCCACACTTTCCACACTCAACACTCAGTGCACTAAACTTGTATTCCACACTTTCCACACTCAACGCACTAAACTTGTATTCCACACTTTCCACACTCAACACTCAGTGCACTAAACTTGTATTCCACACTTTCCACACTCAACGCACTAAACTTGTATTCCACACTTTCCACACTCAACACTCAGTGCACTAAACTTGTATTCCACACTTTCCACACTCAACACTCAGTGCACTAAACTTGTATTCCACACTTTCCACACTCAACGCACTAAACTTGTATTCCACACTTTCCACACTCAACACAGTGCACTAAACTTGTATTAACATTTACAGTCACAACATTTCCATTGGTGGAAAATATCTTTAAAAAAAGAAGACAAATCCGACTGTATATTAAGCAAAGAACCTATCAACCCACTTTCTTCTCCAACATAATATTATCAATATGCATATGAAGGCCAATAAATTTAACAATAGATTTATTAAATGAACAATCAAATATACATATGACAATCACAATGAAAAAGATTATTTGAAATCAATATTCAAAGAACTCACATTTGGATAATATTACATTAACACAGACTATCTATCTATCTATCTAATTACACTTGAACAATAGAGTCAATACAAATTGCAGGTTAGTCCTTTCAGAGAAAAGAAGTGAAGTTATTAAAGGTAGGTAATTTAAAGTCTTTCTTTACATGACCTGGATTAAGTGCTGTTTCAACAGTCCTCACTTGCTTTTACAACAATGACACAATATCCATGTCAACATGTGTCTTGTGCCACACATTTGGAAAACACTGATGTGCTGTTATATTCTCTAATGAACTTTAGCACTCTCCTCACTGTGGTCAGTTCCTTCAAGCAGAACACAATGATTACAGTAATTCTGGTAACTTCAATGTACTAAATCTTCTAATGTATCCAGCATATACATGAAATTTATAACATACTTCCTCACATTTACACACACCAAAACAGACGTCCCCTCGCCTTCCTGGTCGTTCAGTGAACACGTCCCCTTGCCTTCCTGGTCGTTCAGTGAACACGTCCCCTCGCCTTCCGGGTCGTTCAGTGAACATGTGCAGGGTAACTGGGAACTCGAACATAGGAACTCAAAACTCAAAAGGCTGCTTTTTCACTGCAAAATATAATTAAGGAGCAAACCTAAGTTTCCCGTTATTCACAATATAACTCCATTCTATCTTATCTCTCACAATCTTCTGCAACAGTATTTATTAGCCTGATACAAACACACATGGTAAAATAAATATAGTTTATCAAACAATGTCAAGTGTTAGCACACTACATGTGTGCAGCTTAGTTCAAACATTTGTACAAATAGATAAACACAAGAACAACATATGAATAATAAAAATGCATGAAAAGTCCATTCTTTCTCAACCAGTCAGCTTTACTCACCATCACTCTAATGACTGCCTTTCAAAGCTAGACTTCTCCTTTCCCATCCAAATTCAAAGTGATCAATATTTTCTACAACAACAATTGAATTCTTTAATCTCGGCCCATTGGGTGGTCTCATTCTCGTAAATCATGATCATTTGGATGACAGAAAACTACACACTCAGTTTGCATTAGGTCAGCAATCTAAATTATTCTTGCCTCGAGCTGTTTATTTCATATCAGAAACTTTCAAAAATAATACCGTAAGGAATGCCCAATGTTGGGTTACTCTGACAGTTGAACAATTTATACAACAATTAAATTTTAAAATAGGAAGAGGCAAATTTACTCTGTTAATCATCCCTTCATATCTTCATCAAGTGTCACACACGTGCATGTCATGAAATAAAATAAGTGAAAGTTATCATTATCACTAAGTGTGTGTTAATCTCAACGTTCGAACTTTATGACGAAATGGATTGGGTAAGAGAATAAAAACACTTATAGATCACTGTATAATGACACGTAATAGATCACTGTATAATGACACGTAATAGATCACTGTATAATGACACGTAATAGATCACTGTATAATGACACGTAATAGATCACTGTATAATGACACTGTATAATGACACGTAATAGCAAAGCAAATGACAGCTTGCACGTCGGCCCTCGATTTTCTTGACATAAATAACAACAGTGAAAGATTTTAAAAGGACACTAGCCTGATCTCTCTGACCGGATTCCAATCAACGAAAATGATAGAGATATGAATGTTATTTGTGACTGTGAACTTAAGTGCAGAAAGATTCATTTTAAAGAAGACCACATGTTTTTAAAATCCTTCCTATCCATGTATTTATTTTAGTTTGGTCGGCCAGTTATAATTGTTGAAGTGTAAGGGCTTGGCCAAGTCATACAAGTTCTAGAGTGGTTACTCAAAATCTGGGCATTGAGGTGTGGGCGGGCTCCAATTAAGGTATGTTAAAGGAAAGAGATCAATAAGCACACGTCTTTCTACCTGATTCTATCAAAGACCTGCCCCAGTGGATCCAAAGCTTAGTTTAATTATATGGACATGCGCTCCTTTACTATTACAAAATCATGCTAACATACTGTGAAACCAGCGCCACCTAGTTAATGGTTATGATTATAATTATTTAATTAATCATCTTTAACTAAGTAAAAGCAATTGATTACATGTGATGAGAATCTTAATTTATGTTATTAATAATTCTCAAGCAGACACCACTCGTCTCTCTCACTTGGTGAGAGATATGCTGGATATGCTGTGGATGTAAACGTTTTCTCTCTTCACACATTAAATACAAACATTTACGGTCACTCAATATATATATATATAGTTGAAAAACATCTTACTGAAGGAGAAGACAAATCCATCTTTAATATTAATCTAGCGAGCCCCCATCAACCCACTTTCTTCTCCACCATAAGGTTATCAATATGTATAAGGTCAATAAATTTTAAAAATAAATTAAATAAATCGACAATCAAATATAGATATAACAGATACAATTAAAAAGATTACTTGAAATCGATATTTCCATGAAACCACATTTCAATAATTTTTATCCTACACAATCTTATATACAGGAGCATAATCACAAGATCAGATCACTTCAACAATCTAACAATTTATATTACAATTATGTTTAGAAATTGGAATAGGCAAATTTACTATTCCCCAAAGAGAGAGAGAGAGAGAGTGCTTCAAAAAAAAAATTTGAAACAGTAAATATATCTAATAAACAAGGATGACAAAGCTGTTGTATTAAACAATCTTTTCCATTATGTTTGGTTTTCAGAAGAATCGATGAAAGATGAAGGACAATAGGAAGGTATCCCGTGAAAAGGAGCAGAAGACAAACTAAAGGATAGATTTTTTCTAAATGAACTCATTGCATTTTAAGCAGTCACTACAACGTATACTTTTAACAATCAGTTAATGGTAGACAGGCATACATACATGATATTATATTTGGGTAAACAATGGCGAGAGATGGGTGGACTATACATATATGATACTATATTTGTACAATGGTGCATATAAGAGCAAAGAAAGATGCCCTAGTTTAGATTTTCATTTTACCAGAAAATATTAAAGTCTATTTTAAAAAAAACAAGTATTGTATCAAATGTTAAATTTAAATTTGCCTAATGTCTTCAAAGTCGATTGGTAAATTAATTTCTGAATGTCCTGAAACAGAGTGGTATGTAAAAGCTATGCCTGTGTTCTCCATGATAGTCCACACCTGACCTACATTTCTCCCGACCTTGAAACATATCAACGAAAAAACGCTGACGTAATCTCCAAGTGCAGACATTTCTTCCAGCACACTGGAAACGATCACTATTACGGCCCTCCTCACACGACTTATTTTAAAATAAAATAGATAGATGGATGAAAATAAGTGTTGCCTGATTCTGGAAAGCACCAACAATATCATGAAATTTAATACAATGCTATAACGGCCAATGTCATCAGATTTCCACTTTTACAACCATAAAATGAAAACTAGCTACAACACATGATTTATTCTGGTGTGACTTCTGCTGCTGTTCAACAAGAAAACTAGTCTCGTTTTACATCAGACCTGCATGGCGTTATATTTTTCTTTTTCGGTTCTTGACAATAACTAACAAAATAAGGCTTCTTCGAAATATTATACTAATACAAATTTTTCTTTAAGCTAATATTTAGTATTATTATACTTATTTACTGCTTTCTATTTTTAAACTGCCAATATTTAAGCGATGCCACAATATTCTTTCGCGTGATTCATAACAAATTCACAAGTTTATTGTTACAAGAGAATTGTCAGTTTCACGTGTCTTCTAGCACACTAGAATGTTCATCAGCTGCTGTTCTCTTGAGACTAATCTGGTCACTGGCTTCATCATATTAGTTCCCTCAAGAACAGCAATGTAACAATTTACAATAATATAGTTGGCCTAGTTGAAAGAGAATGGACCATTGCATTCTAGTTGCAGTGTGTATACGACTGCACTACACTTCTGATTGCACCAGACATTTCTGGTACAGATTAGTTAATAAAAATCGCTACAATCTGGGTCATTGAAACACAAAATTCGCTGAATTCGCCTGCGGCTCAGCGCGCCAGCACGTGTGTGTGTGTGTGTGTGTATTTGGTGGAGAGATAATCAGAGAGAGAGAGAGAACTATGTAGAAGAGAGAATGAATTGGCGAGTCAATGCGTCTGCACCGCTATGTAAATAAGTCTCCCGTGGAATACATTGTTGCGTGTTGTCATCAGACACGTGACTGTTCGTCATCGTCGTTGTGCATCCCCACACCCAGCATCCCATCACACTTGGATCTAGCCGTTTGTTTTTTTTTATAATTTTGTAACTGAAAGACTATGAAGATGATTAAGGTATTGAATAAGATATTTTTGACAGAAGAAATATGTATTGCATGCTCTCTCTTATTCTACATTCTTTGTTATCACTTATTTTTCATGAATTTGAGTTATAAAATGGAAGAAATATTTATTGCATTCTTTGTTTTTAGATTACCCCTTTGGGTCTTTTTTAAAATTTATATTGGTCTTCATTATTTATATTCTTTTTATCATTTTTTTTTATCTGTAAGATATGTGTGATTGCGGGCACACACACACACACTTTTAAACCTTGGTGAGAATCAAATCAAGATCCTCTGGAGCAATAAGGATTATTTTTAACCCATTTACTTTTACATTGCATAACAACCTTGAAAAACTAAATAATATAATTAAATATATAAATATTCTGTATGTATAATGTATTTGAATCACGCACATTTGCACTTTGACCTCGAGCAAGTGCCGAAAGAAGATCCTCTTGAGCGAGAAGTTTATTTCTGCTCATTACTTCCATTTATTTGTATTGTTATTAGTCTATATTAAACAAGGAGTCTGCTCATTACTTCCATTTATTTGTATTGTTATTAGTCTATATTAAACAAGGAGTCTGCTCATTACTTCCATTTATTTGTATTGTTATTAGTCTATATTAAACAAGGAGTCTGCTCATTACTTCCATTTATTTGTATTGTTATTAGTCTATATTAAACAAGGAGTCTGCTCATTGCTTCCATTTATTTGTATTGTTATTAGTCTATATTAAACAAGGAGTATCGAGCTGGGTGAAAATAAGAGCCTGCGTGAGCCCGGGTAATTTTATAAACTGTAAAAATGCTTTCTGTTTAATTCACATTATTCAGGTCATATTTTACTTTTGATATGCTGTTATCAGAAAGGGGTCGAAATGATTTGAAATCCATATATTTCTATGTCTGCATGATTTATCGTTAATAAATGACTGTGTATATTACATATATTGTAAATTATCCTGTGATGTTTTGCCTGCGGCTTATTTTCCATACAACCATATTATCCTCACGGGCAAACAAGATGGGAATGCTCTAATGTAGGTCCAATTTCTAATGATGTAATGAGTAGTTGACTAGGAATGATAAGTGGTTGACTGTCACCTTGATTCATTATGTTATTAGATCACTTTCACTATGAATCGAAATTGCCATTAAACAGCACAATAACCATGATGTTTTAATGATGCTAAGAATGTGGTAAATAGCTTGGAACAAATAAAACACTAACACACTCTCCTGATGCTTTTTTTTTTTAGCTTGAAACAAATAAAACACTAACACACTCTTCTTATGCTAAGAAGGTGGTAATTAGCTTGGAACAAATAACACATCCATGCTTTAATTATGGACAGCATATTTTTATTGAAGTAAAACTCTCGACAGTTATATGAATAAATCTTTATTTAAAATTGGTGTACTATGTTCTTAACATCTTGGCTATCCTGTTTATCTAAACTACTCTCGACAGTTTTGCACACTACAAGGGAGAAACCTAAATGTACGTGTAAATAAATAAATAAATACATTTTAAATACACAACTAATTCCTATCCTATTTTGGCAGTCTACTGTCTGACGTTTAAGAAGTATGACGTTTTAATGACGTACGTAATTATCAAGCCTTTACGCCTTGGTCACCAAACTGTCTCAAAGGGGCAATGGCCGTCAGGATGTTTGAGCAAAAACACACAATGTCAGTTTTCTGTATAGTACTTACTGTACTTTGTGTGCCTTTGTTTAGATTCGTTTTCGGCCAGGGTAAGACGTGTTTTTATTATTTTCTCATAAATAAACTTTTGTTAGAACATCCTGACCTATAAATTTTAAAAATCACACATCAAATTATATAGATTAGAAATGAGAATTTATATTTAAGAATATGTGGGTGAATTCCCCATCATAAATGTACACTTAAGTGTTTCAGTCATTCTTTGTCAAACATTACATATTTTTCATTTTTTTAAATGTGTCTCTCATGTAAATAGAATTATTTCTTATATGTTGTCATTTTATATTTGAGTTCTTTGTTTCGTTTCGTTTTCTCCATTATATATATCAAGAAGTAGTAGAAGTAGTAGAATAAATAGTGCAATTAGTGAATAACATAGTCTTTTAGAATAAAAATGACGATATTGTTTCTTATTTCAGAAGCACAATGTCCCTGCGCTGAAATAGAGAACACATGTACTTCTACAAACAGGTTCACACCAGTAGATGGCAGAAAAAATAGAGGTACTAAATTCATTTGTCTTAAGAAAATTTTATGAAACAAAAGAAAAATAGAAATATTGAATGAGATGAATATGTACTGGATGATATGGTTTTTAGTGTGAAGAAAATCAAACATGTCATTGAAGGAGAAGTCATTGACCTTGTGGACTTCATCTGGAATAAAACAAAGATGATCCACTGAAAGAAGCAGTAAAGAGGAGTGGACTATTCCAACCCCCAGAAACAGACAAAGAAACACGAAAGAAAACAACGAAGCAAGCACTAGCACATACTGGAGCCATAAACCTCTCCACGGCCAGTATGTATGACAAGCCGACGAAATATCAACAAAGCAATCAACGTACAAATGGTTGAAAGAGGCAGGATTGAAAGCAGAAACAGAAGCACTCATAACAACTGCACAAGATTAAGCACTCAACACCAAATCACACAAAACGAAAATCATGAAAATCTCAAATTATTCCAAATGTCGACTCTGCAAATCCATGGATGAGACAACAGAGCACATACTATCTGGATGTCAGGTTCTGGCTGGAACAGAATGCACCAAACGACACAATGAAGTAGCAAAACACATACATAGAAATATGTGTGAAAACTATGGCATGAAAAACCCAGAAAGAGCATGGATGCACCAACCAGAAGCAGTCACCGAAACAGGAGACGTCAAAATACTGTGGGATTTCTAGAAAAGAACAGATCGGGTTATTCCTGCACGAAGTCCAGACATTGTAGTTCTCAATAAGTCCAACAGAACAGCAACAATTGATGTCGTTGTTCCAAGTGATAGATATATAAAAACAAAAGCAAGAGAAAAAATGGAAAAATCCCAAGAACTCAGATTAGAAATTCAGAGACTGTGGAATGCAAAAGCAGAAGTGATACCTATAGTGATAGGAGCCTTGGGGAACATAACATCTGAATTAGAAGGCTACCTGAATAAACTCCCTGGAAACCACAGCCTCGCTCCACTACTCAAAGCAGCACTCCCCGGAAGTGCCCACATCCTCCGTAAAACCTTGGATCTCCCAGAATCTTGGTAAGATTCCGAGACCTTGGATCACAACCGACAGTCAAACAGAAGTCTTGGAAAGAGGCTAAATAATAATAATAATAATAATAATAATAATAATAATAATAATAGTAATAGTAATAATAATATAGAATTGAAGAACTGGAAAGTGATCATAACGACAGGCAATAAAAGTGCATCATCTCAGTCGGTGTTTCAGTGGGAAAAAGATATAAATATCAAGAGATACTGCAATATCGAGTAAATATGCAAGCTGAAGTCAAAAGTGAAAGATAGTATAAAAGGCGAGTTAGACAGGTTTTAAAGTAAAAGCTAAATGGGGCTAATAAAATACAAGACCTAACTGCTTACGCGATGCCTGTTAGTAGCTACACAGGAGGTTTTATAGATTGGACAACAAATGGATTAAATGAACTAGACAGAAAACCAAGAAACCTACATCCAAAAACAGACGTAGATAGACTATAGGTATTTCGGAAAATATGAAGTAGACGACTCAAGAAAATCAAAGATGTCATTGAAGGAGATGGGCCTGAGGGACTACATCTGGAATAACAACAAAGATGAGTACCTGATAAAAGCAGTAAAAGTGAGTGGAGAGTGTCAACCCCCAGGAAAAGACAAAGAAACATCAAAACAGACATTAGCAAATAGATGGAGACAAAATCCTATCCAAGGAAAGTATGTGCGACAAAAGCTGATGAATTATCAACAAAACAATCAACATTCAGATGATTAAAAGAAGCAGGTTTGAAAGCAGAAACAGAAAGCACTAATAACAGTATCACAAGATCAAGCCCCTAAATATGAAATCAAACAAAACTGAAATCATGAAAATTTCAAATGATTCCAAATGCAAACTCTGCATAAACGTGGATGAAATAGCCGAACATATACTGGAATGGAAATTTACAATAAAGTGGCAAAAATCCGACATAGAAATCTATGTGAGAACTATGGAGCAAAAACACCAGAAAGAGCATGGATATACCAACCAGTAGCAGTCATCGACACAGAAGAAATCAAAATACTGTTGGACTTTGAAATAAGGATGAACCAAGTGATTTCTGCACGGAGACCCGATATTGTAGTTGTCAATAAGTCTAATAGAACAGCAGCAATCATGGATGCAGCAGTTCAAAGTTATAGAAACATATAAACAAGAGAGAGAGATTGAGAGAGAGAGGGAGAGAGAGAGAGAGAGAGAGAGAGAGAGAGAGAGAGAGAGAGAATAAATAGAAAAATAACAGGGTCTTAGAATTTAAAAGCAGACATAATACCTGTAGTGAAAGGATCTATAGGAAACACAACACCTAAATTGGAAGGATATCTAAATAAAGTGCCTGGACAAAACAAAATGGCCCCACTGCTAAAAGCAGTGCTCTCCAGAAGTGCACATATGATCTGTAAAATCTTGGATCTCCCAAAATCTTGGTAAGATTCCAAGACCTTGGTTCATAAACGATAATGAATAGAAGTCGTGAAGAAAGATAATAATAATTATGAACAAAACAATTACATACTTTATTATTATTATTGCAGTGTGATACTCATACTACCTCTACTGTCACAGATATGAGGAAATATTTTTTTCTCTCTAAGTGTCATCATACTCTAAATAATTAATGAAACAGCCAAAATAATTTAAACATAGAAAGGGGCTAAAATAACTATTTGTCAACAATGTGAAACCTAAGGTGGAATAGCTGAGGAAGAAATAGGTTTGACAGTAGTGTGTGCCAGTGAATGGAAAGGCGTAATTAACTTTCGAGGACGCATGCATTTATCCCTCTGTGGTCAGCAATGCCAGAGCCATAAATCATGTCAATGTATGGTTATATGTGGTAGGCCACTGAGATGCTAATTTTGTCTATGAGAAAACAGGCTTTGAGTTTTGGGATACAAAATGTTTTTAAGAATCACCACTATAAAGTTTTTGTAGTTTACAATTAGATATTGTTATTGTGAAATTGTTTGTTGAAATAGAATTTTGAGTTATTGGAAAGTTGAGATTTATATTGTTATAGTTATATGTGTTAGTTTATGTGTACAACCCTTTCTTGCTATGACTAGTGTATGCTTGCCAGGTGGCGATGAGTCACTGTGGTAACTTAGTTTTAAAAACAAAATAAAAATATCACATGCTCTGAGGGTCAGTTGTGTTCTGAGCTAGGTAGTTAGCCAGAAATTGATGGTCAAACCTTAAAAGTGTCAACTTGAAATTCGATACCTGGCACTAATAGAAAGTGGACAGTCAGAAAATTCGACTACGTTTAGTGCTGGATGGGGGTGCTGTGTGCTGGAGGGGGTGTGTTCTAATCAGCTCAGTGAAAATGATGTACAAGGACTTTGCGCATAAAAGGGGATGACGGAGACAGAAACAAATGAGAAACACCAAGAATGTAGAGGTTGGTAGAGGGGTGAAAAAGACCCTCTGAGTTCTCCCTGCTTTTTGTACCAAGGACTCTACGAGCTTGGCTGGCAACCATTGCTAGAGAACTCTTGGACACTGCAATAGAGTGCCAGATGTCTACCCAGCTGTATTTGAAGGCGCGCCATCAGGGCCGTCAACAGATCAAGATGGACCAGTAGTATGGACAGTCATCTCGGGTTTTTCAAAGACTTATTGTAGTGTGATACTACCTCTACTACTAGTGACAAATAAATTATTTATGTAATAAAATAAAGAAACGCTTTCCAGTAGTAAATAAGAGTACAGCAAAACACTAGCACGTAACGAACACTTTACAGCAAGCACAATGCCATAGACAATAACATAAAACAACATGTGTATTGTATGTAAAACTGTGAAAATTACAATCTTGATTGAGGTTTACATGTTCATTAATTTACTTGATTTCAAAATAACATGCCTTTTGACCAAAGAAAGAATTGACATCTGTGCTTGTACTAAAATCTGTAAAAGTAAAATCAAATGCATTTTATTTAAAGTTAACTATTTTCTTCTCGTTTATAAAATATGTTTACAGAAAATGTTGCACTGTTCAAGAAAACACGAGTGAGTGGCGTCCACATGCCCACCCATGCCGGATATGGACAAAATGCGCCAAAAGTAGGGTGTTTGCTGAATAATGGCAATAGATCCAGGAATACTGTTTACTATTTTAATAGCCGTTCTACTGCTAATTGTTTGCAAACTAATTCACATAGGGGGCCACATTGGTGGACAGTAAATCTTGTCCAACCATATACCATCGTGACCATAACATTAATTTCATCTGCAGGTTGTAAGTATATAGTGTTTTATTTTAAATGCAAATACAAACAAATTCATAAACAAGTGCACACACACACACACACACACACACACACACACACACACACACACACACACACACACACACACACACACACACACACACACACACACACACATATATATATATATATATATATATATATATATATGATTCAAGAATATATAATTTTAAAATATACTATCTAGTGAGTGTTAATGATATTCTATAATCAGCAGGACAAGAATTTCAAATCTGGTATTCAGTCAGATTCTATTTGTTTTCTTTATAAGATTACTGAATATAACTTCTGTAAAAATCGTATCACAAGATACATAGGCAGAAATATTGATTGTTTTCATGTATTCCATTTTCGTTTGTCTTTAATTTCTAAATTCAGAAAGAGCTGATATATCTCTTTCAAAACTTAACTTTTGATCAAGATCATTAAATAATATATGCACCAAAAACTTAATATATACTTTTGATCAAGATCATTAAATAATATATGCACCACATTTTAGTTTTACAAGAGGTAATAACTCGTTTATATAACACTAAAAGTTACAGGAGTATTATTACTTCTTCTGACAGTTTGACATCTATAATTAATTGTCATTATTTACCATTTGATTTATAGAAGTGCGTAATCTGTAATGAAAAAAAACACTATTCGTTTTATTGTAATTATGTAGTACACTTTGGAAAATATGATAATTTTATTAACTTTATTTTACGAAACACAATTTATAACAATAACGAGTTATTTAGATTTATACAGATTGACTCTAACTATTTTCCTTAAACTTCTAGCTGGAAACCACCTCTTTAATCAATGTTAATCTTCTTCCCATCATGCAAGAGTGACTCTCGAGTGTCACAACTTGGTTCTGTCTCTGTGTTGCAAATAAGACTATAAGTTTCCATCAAACCATACCAAGTAAACACTGTTAAAAAATCACTTAGTTTCCATTAAGCCATACCAAGTAAACCATGAAAATATAAGACAGTTTCCATCAAACTATACCAATTAAATGTTGATAAAAAATAAGACAATTAATTTCTATCAGACCATACCAATTAAAATATGTAAAAATATAAGACAATTAGTTTCCATCAAACAATACCATTTATATGCTGTTAAAATATAAAACATAATCATACCAGCTAATTTCTGTTAAAAATTACGACAATTAGTTTCCATCAAACCATACCAAATAGTGAGTTTAAAATATGATAATTATTTTTCATCAGACAATGCAAAGTAAGACACATTAGTTTTCATCAGACCATACAAAGGAAACACTGTTGAAAGCTTTGTTAATTTTGGCTAGATGTTCTGTGCAAAAGTTGGATTGTAAATAGTTATGAACGCGACTGAATGACGAAAGGAGGCTGGAGGGATGAGATGAGTGATATTCTGGTTAGCTGAAATGCGAAGTTATTATAAATGGCCAGTCAGACTCTCTGTCAGTACTTGCAATTGTTATATGAAGTCTGTTTCTAAAGGCAGACCGTGAGTCTTTGTGAGTAGTCGGGTAAAATAATGTAAGAATGAATTTAAAGATAGTTTATATATTAGAATTATTGTTTCATGTGTTTGACTTAGAATGATTTTGTTCCTTGATCTAGAGATATTTTATATTTTGTTTATTCATTCCATATGTACATGTTAGATTAACTATGCATTATGGAATGTCACTCTGTTATAGATCAAGTGAATTTATAACAAGTGCATCAAGTGAAGTGTGTATGAGGACACAAGTTCTATCTAAAGGAGAAATAAAATAAAACAATGTTCAATTGAAAACTGTAATGCCAATGCCAGTTAGTTAATGATTATAATCACTATTAATTAATCGTCCATAACTAATTACAAGTGATGAGAATCTTACTTTATGCTTTTAATAATTCTCAAACAGACACCGTCTCTCTCACTTGGCGGATGTGCAGGCGATGAAAACGTTTTCTCTCTTCCACAACATCAAAGACGTACATTTACCATCTCACAATACTTCTGTAGGTGTGGAAAACGTCTTGCTATTGGAGAAGACAAACCCAACTTTAGTCTATATTAGCGAGCCTCCATCCACCCATTCTCTTCTCCAAACTAAGTTATCAATATTTGTTAGAATGTCAATAAATTTATTAAATCAACAATCAAATATGCAATATAACAAATACAATGAAAAAAGATTACTTGATATCAACATTTCCCTGAAACCACATTCAAATAATTTTAATACCTATACAGTCTTATATCCTAAAACACAATTTAAAAAATTAGTTTGAATACAAATCACAGGATCGTTCTTATTAGAGATAATTGATAATAGTTTGTATATAACCTAGTTTAGTCTTTGTCTCTATAATCTTTGATGTGTGGTGGGTTTTTTCTTGTAACATGAGTTTAATTTTCATTTATTACTGTTAATCCTACTTGATTCCTTCCTAACATTGTAGAACACTGATTTGCTGCTATACACCCGAGGCCACCTAGGAGTTCCTTTGCTCTACCAGTTCCCTCAAGCAGAACAACAATTGTAACAATTTCTAGTAACTTGTATATGTAACAAAAATTGCTCAATGTAGTCAGAATAACCTGCAACCATATATCAAATGAGTGTAGTGTATAATTTATACTTACACACTGTGGTGGAGGAAATTTACCTATCCTTTCTTTTAAATTTAATTGTTATAAAAACTGTTAACTTGTCAGAGTGACCCAGCCGTGGGTACTCCTTGTGACAATGTTAAGGAAAGTGTCATTTTACATGCATGCGCAAGACCATAAAACCTACAACTATTTTGGCTAAATGTATATTAATACAAGACCATACAACTATTTTGGCTAAATGTATATTAATACAAGACCATACAACTATTTTGGCTAAATGTATATTAATACAAGCTGTTAATCAATTCTTTCCCCGACATACAACTTTAACACATTAATTTGAACGAGTCATCTGTCACCTGTAACATCAGGCGAGCAACATACTTATAGCTTGTTATTCAATCCACATACGCATTATTCATCAGTGTTACAGGTTTGGTTTGGATTTAAATTATCTTACTACTTACTTACTGAGAATTTAAGTACTTTATGTATTGCAATAAAGTATGAGTTGTTACATGTTAGACTACTATTATGTACATTTTACAAGAAATGCAATCTATGTTTATCCATGGAAACTAACACTGAAGTAAGAAGTATTTTTACATTATTTCCATTCTTATTGATACATTTTACAAGAAATGTAATCTATGTTTATCCATGGAAACTAACACTGAAGTAAGAAGTATTTTTACATTATTTCCATTATTATTGCAGTCGAACGTCGTATGAATTTGGTTAGAGTCATGGTGGATGAAAATTTCTGCAATAATTTTCCTGACCTATCACCACCGTTATATCTCCACATAGATTGCAGAGAACCTGTAACAGGTCGTATTGTAACTGTAACTAGGTTTCTTCAATCGTATATACCTGATATCGACGCCAATTTACATGTATGCGAAATAGAAGTGTGGTGTAAGTATTTTATTTTTTATTTTTATTTTACTGAAAGGAGAAAGGGGTAAACAGTAAGTTTCAAAAATCCAATTTGCCTTTATTGCAGTTTATTTTCTATTTAAATGTAACTTGAAAATTAAAACTCAAATTGTATACAGTGATAAAGTTGAATTGTTGTGTAGTAGTTTGTCAAACGCATATTATATTAAGTTTCAATAAACACACTATTTGATTAACAAAGAACAATATTTGATTAACAAAGAACAATATTTTATAAACAAATAATCCCAATTACGTTTTATTGCCGACATTTCGTCAACTCAACTCTTTCCTCTCGAGGGAGGAATTGTACTAAAGGGTCTATGTCACAAGTAAGATGAGGTCTCAAGTCAAAGATAATAGTGCCACTAAATACAGACCACCATATTGATTATCTGCAGCACAGATGTTACCTGTGTTCACAAGGAGTTCAATACATGCAAAACATGAAGACTGCTGGGTATACATTAGAGCCTTTATCAAATGTAAATATTCTAATGTAAATCAGGAAATAATGGGATACAGGAATTTAACGAAAATCAGCGTCTGCTGAGGAAACAACAGTTTTAGCAAGGTATGTCAGGAGCAACTGAAAAATATGAATTAACCCATGTATGCCGGAAGCTGTCCTTGTGCTGGCCAGGAAATATACACAGAGGTCGGTTGAGTGGAGGGTCAAGGCAGGATTATTTATACCCAAAGTTCATACTCCCATATTCCGCACACAATACCATACTGCAGAAAGTAGGAAAGTTTCCTGTTAATGCATTGCATATTATCGTGCCTGTAGCTGAAGTCAGACTCACCAATTCACATGAGTGAATTTACCGATGAAAATAAAAGTTGAACATCGCTTGCTGACTCACCCTCATTCTTACAATAACTGAGCACCTGGCCTATATGTGAAAACAAATCAAAGCACTGGTTGGCTGACTGCAAACCGAGTCTTCTTCAGATTGATTTAATTTCTCCCTCTTCTGGATTTACCTACATATTTACACTGCTAACTAAGCAATTTGGCAACTTATTTTGGTTCAAATCTCGAAATAAAGCTTTTTTGTGTTAGTAAGATTCATGATTAACATTTCAGAGTAAACCATCTTGGCAGTTGTATTTTATAGCCATTGTCATAATTCACAAACTTGAGTTACATAAATTGTTCAGTGATTATATTCAATTGTTCAAATTATATTGGCCAAATGGAATTGCTTCTAACATCAAGCTGTCAGGAACTGTGTTTCTGATGCTAATATATGGTGTGTAATAGGTTACAAATAAATTAGAGTAAAATTTTGTTTCTAACATGGTTCCATTTCAAGAATCAATGCATATAACTCCCATTCTTCCATTAAATTAGTCAGTCAGTATTTAAATATAAATGTCAGTGTTGTCAATTCCTTCAAAACCATATGACGTAGTCGTTCACGACATATCTTAAGATGAGATGAATGAGTACTCGTAAAACGTCATACCTAGAGATGAGATAAATGTAAACTCAGAAAACGGCACATCTAGAGAGGAGATAAATGTAAACTCATAAAACGGCATCTCTAGAGATGAGATAAATGTAAACTCATTAAACGGCATCTCTAGAGATGAGATAAATGTAAACTCATAAAACGACATATCTAGAGATGATATAAATGTAAACTCATTAAACAGCATATCCTGCGATGAGATGAATGAGTGCTCAGAAAACGGCAAATCTTGAGACGAGATGACTGAGTACTGTTTGTTAGTTTCTCACTGTTCTTAATCAATAAATGACTTGCGTTCAAATTTACTTTCGAAACTTGATTATACTAACTTTTTTCTCAGGAATGCTATTTGTATTTTTTGCAATAAACATCAGGTTGACAACATTACAGCTATGATTACTTTCAGAATTCAAGAACTTATTCTGCCAACACACAGCTATGATTACTTTCAGAATTCAAGAACTTATTCTGCCAACACACAGCTCCACATTATTTCACCTTTATCAATTATAATTATTAGAAGAATAGAAAACAAGATATCTTTGCATTACTATTTCCAGGAGTTAGAGTCTGTCTGACCTCACACATGTAACATCCTAAAAGACACTTGCACAAACTATCAAATAAATGCATTATAACAGTCCAAAAACAATATTTGTCGGTCAACATTCACACCTTATCAAAGTTTTAAAAACCAGAATAGGCTTTATAGTTAGTTAAAATAGCATTGTTTCTTACGTGTCACTGTTTGTTGGAGAAATAAGTTGTAAATTCGTTTATGTTAATGTTTCATTTTTAAATGCAATTATTTCTTAGATATTGTTAATTTGCATATGACTTCATTTAACGTGCTTTTCACTTAGCTGTAATTTGCATCACCATGCTAATAATGGCATAGAGAAGGCAGAGGTTATTCATTAAATATTTTTTAAGGCTGACCTGAGTCATATAATTTCGTATTCTCTGTTCTTTCGCTGGCGGCGGGATAAAAATAAGTGACGTCAGAGAAGGGAAACTCATATAATTCACCCCAGAATGTCACTTACAGATGAATGTCAGTTGTAGCTAGTTGTACTTACATATGAATGTCAATTGTAGCTAGTTGTACGACTCCAGAATGTCACTTACAGATGAATGTCAGTTGTAGCTAGTTGTACTTACATATGAATGTCAATTGTAGCTAGTTGTACGACCCCAGAATGTCACTTACAGATGAATGTCAGTTGTAGCTAGTTGTACTTACATATGAATGTCAATTGTAGCTAGTTGTACGACTCCAGAATGTCACTTACAGATGAATGTCAGTTGTAGCTAGTTGTACGTACATATGAATGTCAATTGTAGCTAGTTGTACGACTCCAGAATGTCACTTACAGATGAATGTCAGTTGTAGCTAGTTGTACTTACATATGAATGTCAATTGTAGCTAGTTGTACGACTCCAGAATGTCACTTACATATGAATGTCAGTAGTAGCTAATTGTACGACCCCAGAATGTCGCTTACAGATGAATGTCAGTTGTAGCTAGTTGTACGACTCCAGAATGTCACTTACAGATTAATGTCAGTTGTAACTAGTTGTACGACTCCAGAATGTCACTTACAGATGAATGTCAGTTGTAGCTAGTTGTACGACTCCAGAATCAAGAATGGAATAAGGAATAAGAAATGGAAGTGAAAATTAACACTGATGGGGATGTTATTTTCCAGGAAAAATAATTTTGTGCGAAAGCACTTTCACCGATCTCACATCATCTTTCTATGTCTCATACAACTCGTCAGTTTCATCATGGTAATTTTAGAGTTCAGCTTCTTCAGCCTTGACTGATTACATTGCATCCTTACTATAGATAAACAATAAACACACACTTCTATTACATTGCATCCTTACTATAGATAAACAATAAACACACTTCTATTACAATGCATCCTTACTATAGGTAAACAATAAACACACTTCTATTACATTACACCCTTACTATAGGTAAACAATGAACACATTTCTATTACATTGCATCCTTACTATAGGTAAACAATAAACACACGTCTATTACATTGCATCCTTACTCTAGGTAAACAATAAACACACTTCTATTACATTGCATCCTTACTCTAGATAAACAATAAACACACTTCTATTACATTGCATCCTTACTATAGGTAAACAATAAACACTTCTATTACATTACATCTTTACTATAGGTAAACAATAAACACACTTCCATTACATGCATGTTAATACAAAAACAAATATAATTAATCAAAGAAGTATTTCACAAAGCAGAATTATTCTACGAATCATTATAATAACATACTTCTGAGATCTAGGTCTGTCCCATTAAAGCATGCTGCAAAGTTTCCAAATAGTAGCTACATTCATTTAGTTGCAAAATATATTAATGATAATTCATATGGAGCTCTCTACTGAATCAGAATATGACAAAAAATATCTCTCAGAGTTATATCAGCGGAGATCATACTTCGTATATTGAGACAAAGGGTGTGTGGTAACATCATGCGTCATACTTCGCCTTTAGTGCCTTACAGCTTGTGGTATCACCTTGCGTCATATATCGCTCTTAGTGACTTGTAACATCCGATATCAGCGTGCATTATACTTCGCACTTAGTGACATGCAACCTGTGGTATCAACGTGCATTGTATTTCTCCCTTAGTGAGTTACAGTATGTAGTATCAGTGTGCGCTATACTTCTCCCTTAGTGAGTTACAGCATGTAGTATCAGTGTCCGTTATACTTCGACCTTAGTGAGTTACAGCATGTAGTATCAGTGTGCGTTATACTTCGACCTTAGTGACTCACATCGTGTGGTATCAGTATGCTTCATACTTCGACCTTCAGTATGGTGGACAAAATGTTAAAAAGTGTTCCTAATTATGTTGCAGCATGTGCTGACGGTTACTACAACGCGGATTGTACAGCGAAATGTTCTGCTGCATGTGTAAACAAGCGTTGTTACGGGAATGGTACCTGCGCATTCGGGTGTGAAGTGGGTTGGCGAGGTGAGACTTGTACTGAAGGTAAGATAATTATCTTATAATTATAATACATACACTGTGAAGATATATTAAACAAATTATATATTCTTGATAACTTTTTTTTTGTGTATTATTAACTGTTTCTTTTATATACGGTTCTCCCCCCCCCCCCGACTTTGCATATCCATTGAGAAACTTCCGTTTAGGATTAAAGCTTAAAGGTTGTGGAAAAACTTGTTTACGCGTTCAGGGAAAGTAAGTTAGATCACAGGTGAAGGTCACGCCCCAAACCGGATACTAACTAACCATGTATGGTCATTTGCTTACCGGGCAATGACGTAGCGCTAAGATGTTAGTTGACCTTTACTTCATTGATAAAATTACCTGAATGGGTTGGCCGTTTCAGACGCCTACACTGCACCCGACCTACTGGGTAAAATATAGAAGCTGCGTCCACAGTTTTGACTGAGCCTAGGAAATACCTAGTGGTAATACTCTTGATTTTCTCTAATCGAATTCTTCTTGTTGAATTGATACTGTGTATTTTGTATTGTAAATGTGTGTAGAATATTCTTGTGAATTCTAATGCTGCTGATGTTAATACACTTTCTTACAGAAGCTAAGTGGCGTAGCAACATTACAATTGTAATAGTTGATGTAATTGTACTACCATTGATTAATTGTTATCATGAGAGAGTTAGCTCATGCTGCGTGGTCGCTAGCTAAATTGTATTATGAGCAACAATAGAGTAATGAAGGAAATATCTATTGTAAAGATTTTATACATTTGAATTTCCATGTAATGTAAACTATGAATTAGTGAGATTATAAAGAGTGATTATCGCTGCTCCACAAAACCCATAAAGTCATTATCACCATACGAAGCTGTAATAAAAATAACCATGTATTTTCAGCCGGTCCTGAGTTTTACCTCACAGCTCTGACTATGACTGCTAAAACGTACTTGTTGTGGAAATCCAACCTTGTTTTACCTCACAGCTCTGACTATGACTGCTAAAACGTACTTGTTGTGGAAATCCAACCTTGCTAAAAGTCAGAACTTGCTGAGCGAGCAAGCATCCGTGCTGAGTCCTTATCACACCCTGCTTGAACTGCGAGGGTCTGCCAAGGTTGTCACATGATGTCAGCATGGGTCAGTCGAATGACAACAAGACTGTGTTCCGTTGGACAGTAATCGAAAGTTAAGTCTAAGACAATCAAAAATAGATTATCATGGTGTGGACAGTAAATTGATTTACTGGGTCGCGTGATATCACTTTGTATTCATGGAAATCGAATTGTTCATTTTCTTGTTTTCAAATTTAATTTTGTTGTTATTAAATTTTAGTGTTAATTCTCTTATTTGTTATCTCACCATGTTATTACATAATCCTTTGTAATCGACCAAAGGAATGCAATTGATTGGGGGCTAGAACCAGGAATGAAAGGATAAAGAATCAATAATCATTAATCTATAAATACACGGGAGATAACTTTATCAATCACAGAATTTCAACTAACTTATCCGGCTAAGTGTCATGAATAATTAGGCTGAGATTGTGGCATTTGAGGGGAGATACGTTAGGCAAGTCTGGCTGTCGCTAATGTTAGGAATTATCTAATAAACTAATATTGATAACTAGTGTCTAAATTAGGGCAAGGTCGCTAAAGGAAAACCGGACATGTGACATACACTTAAAGCAATTAAAGGTTGTGAAGAGTGTTGGCGAGGTGACAAATACAAGATAATACATACACGTATAGCACTAAAACGTTGGTGAGGAAGCAAATGCACAAGATAATAGATACAATCATAATACTAATTTGGTGCGACGAGAGTTCGCCTACTGACAATGGCATAGAAGGCAAGAACATATATTCACTTACAGCACTAAATAGGTTCATAAGGGAATCCTTGATGCTATTTTATGAAATAAATAATATGAAATTATATTAATTAAATATTTCTTTTCATATGAGTACAAAACATATGTATAAAACAAGTAAATTCCTTCCTTGGAAAAGTATTATTTTAAAATCGAATTCACAAACAGAACTATAATAATCCCATTCGAATGTGATTTTCATACATTCTTCATAATTCTTCCAAAATTATAAACGTTCAAAAATTGATAATTGATTAATAATATCGAAAGAATATGAAAAGCAGAAACATATGAAACACATAATTTGATAAATCGTTATGTTGAAAAGTGATCGAGTAAAATCGACATTTTAGTTAATTATGTATATCATACTTCCCTACATACCTTATAAGGTTGGTTTAAATTTTAAGTTTTGACAATAAAATGATGTATTCTTATTTAAATTTAAACTTAGTGTACGTATTCCTACTACTACTACTACTACTACTACTTCTGCTACTACTACTACTCATGTGTTCATAATTATATTTCAGGTTGTCCTACTGGCTTCTACGGAAATGGATGTCTCATGCCGTGTAGGTCTTGTCAAAACATGAGCTGTTATTCCAACAATGGTACCTGCTTGACTGGTTGTAAAGAGGGCTGGTTAGGCTCAAAGTGTGATATAGGTAAGACAATAGGCACAATTATGAAACTAAATTTTGTTTGTCTCGGAACAATAATGTAATGTATATATCCATTTCCAATTAATAAACAATTATATTAATCGTTCACACATGTGTTATACAGTGTGTGGTTATACACCACTGATATGGAACATAATCATGTACTTATTTCACATGTTTATCTTTCATATTTAAGCGAGATCCCTCGTGTCCCTTCCAGAGGTATGTTACACAACTGTTCCAGAATCTTCGATGGGTTCTCCAAGCATGCCACAGAGAATCATCCTAAATTTCACTTGCTCTATCAAGAACATTAGGAGGAATGTTCTTGAATTTCAGTGTGCATTTACTCAACAAACCATTAGGAACATTCAAAATAACCCTTGTGAATTCTCAAGACCAAACTAAAGTCACACATTTCTGCCTTATTGACTCTCAAACAGAATTAACAGGAATCGACTGAGAACAACATGTTTTACTGATATGTTGATGACTACGCCAGATTCACATACTAACATAATCTAGGAGATCTCAGTAGTCACTATAGCATGATGTGTTGATGACAACGCCAGATTCACATACTAACATAATCTAGGTGAGCACAATAGTCACTATAGCATGATGTGTTGATGACAACGCCAGATTCACATACTAACATAATCTAGGAGAGCACAATAGTCACTATAGCATGATGTGTTGATGACAACACCAGATTCACATACTAACATAATCTAGGAGAGCACAATAGTCACTATAACATGATGTGTTGATGACAACGCCAGATTCACACACTAACATAATCTAGGAGAGCACAATAGTCACTATAGCATGATGTGTTGATGACAACGCCATATTCACATACTAACATAATCTAGGTGAGCACAATAGTCACTATAGCATGATATGTTGATGTCAACGCCAGATTCACATATTAACATAATCTAGGTGAGCACAATAGTCACTATAGCATGATGTGACAAAAATAAAACAAAAGGCTTCCACCTCATAAATTAATGATCGCCGACTCGAGTTATGTTCAAATTCATAATGACTACAATAGAGTACTTGTTCAACAAAGAAACATCCGGCCCATCCCCAATGGGTGAATTTATTATGAACAATTTAAGACTATTACTAAAAAAAAAACTAATCATCCAGTTGGAACTGTTTGGATTGTATCAGCAATTTCTAGCCTATCCTCCAAATGAGTTGCTTACTTGTAACTTTGACACTTAAAAATTATCAGCATAAGCAGTGCCCCAAGATCGAGTCACTTTGACATTTAACAATTTATATAACAATTAATCTAGAAATAGGGATATGCAAATTTACTCTGCCACAGAAACAAAGCCCTAGAAACAGTTAATTATTACACATAAGCACATAGCAATTTATTACACTATAAATATTTATTGCATCTGGATCTCTACAAATCGAATATAATTACACATAAATATTTTTAATAATTGACACATTTTATAGTTGTAATATAATTTATAATCGCTTGTGGAATTCAGAGAAGAATATTACTAACAGATTTTAGATTATTTATTGAAAGATCTATCTTAGTTTCCTTGCACGAACAGATCATAACTTTGACCTAAGTAGAAAAGGGATTCCGAAACCCCTGATCCAATAAGTGTAGTATGAAAAGAATGAAATCTTAGTCACTGCACACGAGTTTAAATGCCCTAGGGACCTTTACCTGTCTTTTCTCAATCACTACAATTAACAGATGCAGATGCAACTAAAACTAATGGTTGTTCATGACTTTCTCTCATCTTCTTCACCCACACTTTGCCAACACACGACACCCATCTTCCAGTACATTCAAAATAACATACATCTCAAGGATAAAAAAGTCACATATCGAAGTCTTGTTCAAACACGATCGCAAATTGAATCCGTTAATTGTTTTGCATGAATGACTGTACATCAAAGCACGTGCCGGCTGTGCATCTATGGATAGTGTTTAAACAATAATTGCACACAGGTTTTCAGTTTAAATGTTCACCTATCTTTACCTTTCCTAACTTTCTCAATCAGTGAAATTAACGGATACATCAGGAACTGATTAATTATACAGCAGGAAATATGATTCAACCTTTAGACCGTAACGTGGCCACAGTATATTCCCAACCCTTTAGAATCAATTGTTAGAAAATATCTTAAAATTTAAAGGCATTATAGTGTATAATAATCATAAAATGGCTACGAACCCCAAATCCCAACCCTTTGGAATCAAGAGTTAGAAAAAAAATAAAATTAAAGGCATTATAACGTATAATATTCATAAAATGGCTATGACCCCCACCCAATCCCAACATGACAGAAAGTCAATGACAACAATTAAAAGGAAAACACAAATACTTGTAAATTTAATGTTAGGTGAAAATTCCATACAACTGCAGTAACAATGACAAAAAAATTGTTACAAAATCAAATTGACGCAAGCACATTCTAACAGTTGGATGTTTACCTAGTGCCGCATTTTTAAGACATAGTAAGAATATTTGTATATTTCTTTAAACTTACCAGAGTTGGTGGTTAATTGGACTGTGACGGGCTTTGCGGTTGTTGCATGGGACAGATCAACAGACTGATACAACACAGATTTTGTGTTTTGCATGGGACATATCAACAGACTGATACAGCACAGGTTGTGCGTTTTGCAAGGGACAGATCAACAGACTGATACAGCACAGGTTGTGCGTTTTGCAAGGGACAGATCAACAGACTGATACAGCACAGGTTGTGCGTTTTGCAAGGGACAGATCAACAGACTGATACAGCACAGGTTGTGCGTTTTGCAAGGGACAGATCAACAGACTGATACAGCACAGGTTGTGCGTTTTGCAAGGGACAGATCAACAGACTGATACAGCACAGGTTTTGCGCTTTGCACGGGACAGATCAACAGACTGATACAGCACAGGTTTTGCGCTTTGCATGGATAGAGTGATACATTCGACTGTCGCCTGTTCTATAGATCGCTAGATATGGGTTGGAAGTTGGGTAAGTACGCGACGTACAGGGTGCCCGTAGAGTGCTGATTCATTCTCCACAAAAATCAGTTTACCAGTGGGTTTCTGGGATAGTTTTATGAATGATGTTTCTTTGAAAACAACAGGATTACATTGATCTTTTAGGCTGATTTGAGCACAAATACAAGTTGTGAATCAGTGTGGCCAAACATCTGGCGAATTATTGCAAAGTCACGTACTATGTCGGACAAGTTTGTTTAATATCGACAGCGATCGATTGGGTCTACACATGTGAGACGAGCTAATGGGTAGATCTGAACTGCAAGATCTAACGTCGGGTACTCGATGACGAGTATAACTTTATTTTCAAGCCAGTGAATCTCAACAGGAATGAAATGATTGGCGGCTACTATCCTTCATTCTATCAACTGACAAACATGTTAAACATATCATAACATTCTTAATTCTATAATTTGCAAATAACATATTATCAAAAATTATGAATAAAAATTGAAACTTTAATTTAAAATATTTGTAATTTATTCTCATCACACAACAATCACTGATTAAAATAAATTAATATTATTGGGAAAATAAATTTAACCTCAACAAATTACAGTTTTTTTACCTTATTGATTTTATACTTTCAGGGTTCACCATGACTTAAGTCTTGGTATTCTATGAGCACTCTCTTATATTAACACACTTGTAAAGGTTAGAGAAAGAGGATAAAAGAAAAGAATCGTCAATCACTCTTTCTTAACTCTATAGGTGTTAATTTTAAAAGTTAGTAAACGAGAAATAAACTAAAGAATCATGAATTACTCTTTCTTAATTCTTCAGGTGTTAATTGGTTAGAGAAGGTAAAGAATCATGAATTACACTTCCTTAATTCTTCAGGTGTTAATTGTAAAGGTTAGAGAAGGTAAAGAATCATGAATTTCTCTTTCTTAATTCTTCAGGTGCTAATTGTAAAGGTTAGAGAAGGTAAAGAATCATGAATTACACTTCCTTAATTCTTCAGGTGCTAATTGTAAAGGTTAGAGAAGGTAAAGAATCATGAATTTCTCTTTCTTAATTCTTCAAGTGCTAATTGTAAAGGTTAGAGAAGGTAAAGAATCATGAATTTCTCTTTCTTAATTCTTCCGGTGTTAATTGTTAGATAGTTTCTTAGCTTCTGTTTGTTTCCCTTTCTTCAACCTTGAGTGCAATACTCCAGTATCAAGTGATAGGAAGTATGTGTTTCTTTATGCACGAGTGCAATACTCCAGTATCAAGTGATGAGAAGTATGTAGAAATGTATTATAATTCTATTTCAGCCTGCCCTGCCGGCTTCTATGGAGTAAATTGCTCAATGCTGTGTGGTATGTGTTCGAACGTGTCATGTTACAATAATGGTAGCTGTATCTCAGAGTGTGAAGAGGGCTGGACAGGTGACACATGTGAAGAAGAAATAGGTACGGTTTTTAACTCAATGTATTTATATATATATACATACTAAATGTATTTATATATGAACTAAATGTATTTGTATATATATATACTAAATATTATATGTATATATGAACTAAATGTATTTAAATATATATAATTATATACTAAATATATGTATATATGAACTAAATGTATGTATAAATGAACTAAATGTATTTAAATATATATATACTAAATATATGTATATATGAACTAAATGTATGTATATATGAACTAAATGTATTACATTTGTGTTATGTGATCATGAATCAATGATGTTTAACTTAATCATCTATGAAACGCAAATGTATCCGTTTAAAATAACTTTTCTTCACTGTAATCAAAACGAATGTCGACTGTTCATCTGTTTCTAATATAACAACAACAGCAACAAATCGTGAATATTTTTTTAAGTTAAATTTCTTGGATTTCAGCCTCGCATCTTTCAGGATAAAACGTGTAAATCAGCTCAAAAACACGTTACAAATAACTGTTCCATAACTGAAGAACTCGTAAATAATATATTATCATAAAATCATGAAAATTATGAAACTAAATGGAAACTTTACTTAAATGAAGTGTCAAAAAATTCCATCATACAACAGTTACTGACTCAAATAAATAAGTATAATATAAATCCCGTTGCCTATATATGAAAAGAAAATGAAAAGTTAACTCAACAAATTACATTTATTTTTCTTATTTTTTTTTATGTCTCGGTTATCCACATGACCCATTTCTTGGTGCTCCATTCAAACTCACTTACTTTAATATACCAGTAAAATTTAGAGAAAGACAACTAAACTACACACAGGTTGAAACTTTTTACTAAAGGATTAATAAAACATTTAACAAATAGTTTCTTAAATCAACATTCAAATACATACCATATGAAAATAATCAAAAGAGCAATTATCACTTTACAACAATGATTAAACGTTTGACACTTATTCGGTTATCCTAGCATAGACATCACTAGTCAAATTAACACACACATATATAATCAAGTTCAATGTACATAACCTGTTCAATGATAGCAGCTGTCAGTACTAACATTATTATGGAACGTCAATGAAAATGAAGAAGTGAAGAAATGACATATATTTATAACATAAATACTCTAAGTAATATTAATACCAATAATAACAACGCCTTAACTACTTAACTAGTAAAGAAATGACATACATATATAACATAATTAACTCTAAGTAATATTAACACCAATAATAACAAAGCCTTAACTACTTAATAAGTGAAGAAATGACACATATATAACATAATTAACTCTAAGTAATATTAACATCAATAATAACAAAGTCTTAACAACGTAATTTGTGTGGAAGCAGCCATTTTGTTTAACACGGGAGTTTTAATCTGTTTTTATATTTCAGTGACTGGATAAAAACTTGTTTTTATTTATGACTTAGTTATTTCATTATTACTGGTCTCTTTTACTGATTACACATTTCTATCCATTTCATCCTCACACTCTTTTACTGATTACACATTTCTATCCATTTCATTCTAAAACTGTCTTTTACTGATTACACATTTCTATCCATTTAATCCTAAAACTGTCTTTTACTGATTACATATTTCTATCCATTTCATTCTAAAACTGTCTTTTACTGATTACACATTTCTATCCATTTAATCCTAAAACTGTCTTTTACTGATTACATATTTCTATCCATTTCATTCTAAAACTGTCTTTTACTGATTACATATTTCTATCCATTTAATCCTAAAACTGTCTTTTACTGATTACACATTTCTATCCATTTAATCCTAAAACTGTCTTTTACTGATTACACATTTCTATCCATTTAATCATCAAACTGTCTTGTACTGATTACATATTTCTGTCCATTTAATCCTCAAACTGTCTTTTACTGATTACATATTTCTATCCATTTAATCCTAAAACTGTCTTTTACTGATTACATATTTCTGTCCATTTAATCCTCAAACTGTCTTTTACTGATTACATATTTCTGTCCATTTAATCCTCAAACTGTCTTTTACTGATTACATATTTCTATCCATTTAATCCTCAAACTGTCTTTTACTGATTACATATTTCTGTCCATTTAATCCTCAAACTGTCTTTTACTGATTACATATTTCTGTCCATTTAATCCTCAAACTGTCTTTTACTGATTACATATTTCTGTCCATTTAATCCTCAAACTGTCTTTTACTGATTACATATTTCTGTCCATTTAATCCTCAAACTGTCTTTTACTGATTACATATTTCTGTCCATTTAATCCTCAAACTGTCTTTTACTGATTACATATTTCTGTCCATAATAGTACTATGTTAATAATGATTGGGATAAGATGTCTACTCCACACATCAACTATATCTTTTCTAGCTATGGTTTTAGTCAGTGTGTACTGGTTTAAGTTCATAAATACAACACAGTTTTCAACAATCATTTCACAATTACTCATTTCAACATTATGACACTTAGTTTAACAATTTTCAACACATTTATGATCACCGGACAGAGGTTATCCACTTCACGTGAAACCTCCCGCTACCATTCACTTAGTATTATTTATTAATTATTAACACATTACTAATAACAAGTGATTGAGAATCTTAATTTAAATTTATTTATAATTATTACACAAGACCGGTATTTCTCTCACTTATCAGATAATAAGATTTCTATAAATATCTGCTCTTTAAACAATAATAAGACATTTTACTGTCGCATAATGTTTCTGCGGGTGTAAACTACTTACGAAAAGAGTAATATAAATCCATCTTTTATTTATTTTTTATTGAGCCCCCCTCCTCCCAGTAATACTCCAACATAACGTTTTAATATATATGCAAGAAGGTTAACACATTTTAAAATAAATGTATATAAATGAATTAAAATTAAATTAAATTAAATAAATTTAAATCAACATTATTATGAATATAATCAAAATAGTGTTTACATTGACATCACTTGACAACAACATTTTATTACACGTTAGACATTTAGTCAAATTAACATGTATTTATAATCAAGTTTATAGATATGGCTTCATCATCGTAATAGAGTCGAGTTTCAGACATAATTAGAGTCGACGTACGTAACCATTTCAATAACGGCAGCTGTCCCTGGCACATGTTCACATTCACGTTGTTTGCAAAATGATTCTTTCTTATTAGATAACAGTCCAACGTACCCCTTCCAGGCACATTATACAACTGTTCCAGAAGCGTTGATGCACTCACAAAGCACACCGTGGAGAATCATCCAGAACTTGAAAGCACTATCAAAACACATCACAATGAGTGTTCTAGAACTTTCATGTGCACTATCAAAACACATCACAATGAGTGTTCTAGAACTTTCATGTGCACTATTCAAGAATTGTTCAAAATAATTATCTGAAGACCAAGTTTAAGTCTTAATTTTCAGCCATAATTCACACAAATCAAGTAACATTACAGTAACACATTATAGTAACACATTCACTTATAAGTTCGATGACGATGTTGGATAAACACACCAATAGGTCCAATGGAGTACATAAGTCACTGCAGTCTGAAGTCGATACAAGGTTACAAAACAAGGCATGTTTCTCCAAAGTCAAATTAAGTCAGTGCTAAATTTCAGGCATATTTCATCTCTTAACTCCTTTCTCTCTTATACACATTCTCAACTTACTCATCCTGCAATGATATTCGTTAGCCCGATACACACACGCACAACATAAAAATATAGCATTGATCAAAATTCACAAGTAAAATGTACAACATAGTCACAAAAAGAATAAAAACAATAGAAAAACGGTTAGCATAATTTGCTCCAAGTTCTAATCATCAATTATAATTTACATGTTTTCAATGAATGATTTTGTGTATCTGTGTTTTGTATTGTATTTATGTGTAGAAAAGTGTTTCTGTTGTGAATTGCATTTCTCTCAGTCCTAATTTTGTTTGGAGTGTTGTACTGTTGTGGTCAGTGGTTGTACATAGAATATGTTGTAGTATGTTAGATATTTTCAATGTGGATATGCATTGATGTCATGTATTAGCTTGGATACAACAGTGTGAATGAGACTTTGTGCTTATAGATGCTGTGGTGCCTTCGAGGTCTTGAATTTTTTTTTTATATGATCCTTATTTTAGTATAAAGGCATGTTATGTGCTGTTCCCTATGCCCTGCTACCCTCTCGACTGTGCCTTTTCCTCTTATGCGTGCGTAGCTATGGATCCATGAGAATTGTGTCAGAGTTTTGTGTTCTTCTTAACGTTTTCAATATGTAGTTTAGAATGTCTTGTTGTCTGAGGGTTAATGTTTTGTATTCTTCTTAACGCCTTCAATATGTCGTTTAGAATGTCTTGTTGTCTGAGGGTTAATGTTTTGTATTCTTCTTAACGCCTTCAATATGTCGTTTAGAATGTCTTGTTGTCTGAGGGTTAATGTTTTGTATTCTTCTTAACGCCTTCAATATGTCGTTTAGAATGTCTTGTTGTCTGAGGGTTAATGTTTTGTGTTCTTCTTAACGCCTTCAATATGTCGTTTAGAATGTCTTGTTGTTTGAGGGTTAATGTTTTGAATTAATTGTTAATAAACCTTCAATATATATATTGTAAAATGTCTTGTTGCATGAATATTAATGTTTTGTATTATGAATAACGCTTTGAATATGAAGTGTATAATATTCTGGTCTCTTAGTGTAGTGTTCTATTATAAATAAAGCCTTCAATATAAAATGGAGAATAGCTTGTCTGCGTGTTTTAGTGTTGTATTATTAATAAATATATAGAATAGCTTGTTTGCGTGTTTTAGTGTTGTATTATTAATAACGCCTTTAATATACAGTGTAGAATATCTTGTTTGCGAGTTTACGTGTTTGTATTAACACGGTCTTCAATATATTATGTGAAATGTCTTCCTAACAGATAACTTCTATAACATGACAGCGAGAGAATTATGCAATTAATATATACAAATATTACATTAAATAAATATTTTTTTTAAACTTACAAATGTAGGTCTTGCATATAGTAACAAAGCTGACCAAGGTTCCAACAACGACTTGTAATAAGAGTAGCAAATCTGACCAAGGTTCTAACAACGACTTGTAATACGAGTAGCAAATCTGACCAAGGTTCTAACAACGACCTTAAAGGGCCTTGAACATCGACATGTGCTGTTTGAATGCCTTTCGAATACTTTCCAGCAAACACACATAATAAAGTAAATATTTACACACATAATAAAGTAAATATTTACACACATAATAAAGTAAATATTTACACACATAATAAAGTAAATATTTACACACATAATAAAGTAAATATTTACACACATAATAAAGTAAATATTTACACACATAATAAAGTAAATATTTACACACATAATAAAGTAAATATTTACACACATAATAAAGTAAATATTTACACACATAATAAAGTAAATATTTACACACATAATAAAGTAAATATTTACACCTAACTAGGAACATACATACATATATGTATGCAATAAATAAAATATACATTTATTTTACTTAAATATTATGTTTGCAGTGCCAGAAGGCACAGACATGGAAATAATCATGAAAATGGGCTCGGCATTCATCGTTTTTTTAATTGTATTGATATGCATCGTGTAAGTATAAACATGGTTTTCTGTTTGATTATTCCAGAAGTGTAAGTATAAACATGGTTTTCTGTTTGATTATTCCAGAAGTGTAAGTACAAACATGGTTTTCTGTTTGATTATTCCAGCTTTCATGAGCTTTATTACTAGCCCAATTCATGGAACCTTGACTGATTTATCCTGAGCTTCATATTTTCGATATCACTGTGAGACATTTATTTGAGTGCGTTTGTTTATTCTGTTGGAAATCCTAATACGAAAGTATTATAATAATAATATAGTAATGTTGGAAATCCTAATACGAAAGTATTATAATAATAATATAGTAATGTTGGAAATCCTAATACGAAAGTATTAAAATGATAATATAGTAATGTTGGAAATCCTAATAAAGTATTATAATAATAATATAGTAATGTTGGAAATCCTAATACGAAAGTATTATAATAATAATATAGTAATGTTGGAAATCCTAATATGAAAGTATTATAATAATAATATAGTAATGTTGGAGATCCTTTGCTCAGTCCACAGTATTGTATAAAATTCAAGAAAATATGGTTGAGTACATTTCAATCTTCAAATTTTCACTAATTAGATTAAGCCTGAATTTTGTATAAATGGTAGTTATCTGCCCTGGGTAGGAACAGAGAACAATGATACCCGCAGCAGAAGTAATGCTATTTATGTTAGATCTAGTTTACTCTGATATAAATATTCATATCCTGTACTTGAGTAATTTATTAGTAGTAAAATTAGTATTATAGTTATGCACACTGATGTACACATACATATGTATTGTGATGACACCCCACAGTGGTCGATGGTTATGATTAGTATTAATTAATATCACATAGTTAGTACAATGGTGAGAATATTAAATTATCTTATTAATAATTCTCCAGAAGACACACTTCGTTTTTCTCACTTAGAAGATATGTGTAGTCTGTAAACATTTCTCTCTTCTACAACATTAAAAATTAACATTTACCGTCACACATTTCCATAGGTGGAAAACGTCTTTCTTAAGGAAAAGATAATCCTCCCTTTAATCTATATTTAGCAAGAATCCATCCACCCATTTTCTTCTCCATGTGGTAATCAATACGTGTAAGAATGTCGATAAAGTTAACAATAAATTTATTAAATCAACAACCAAATATACAACATATGAATACAAACGAAAGAGCATTGTCATTTACATAACTTCACAACAATGTTCAAGTAATGCTGGGCAATCATACAGTTTACCATAGCAAAGACTTTAGCAGTCAATCATACAGTTTACCATAGCAAAGACTTTAGCAGTCAATCATACAGTTTACCATAGCAAAGACTTTAGCAGTCAATCATACAATTTACCATAGCAAAGACTTTAGCAGTCAATCATACAATTTACCATAGCAAAGACTTTAGCAGTCAATCATACAGTTTACCATAGCAAAGACTTTAGCAGTCAATTATACAATTTACCATAGCAAAGACTTTAGCAGTCAATCATACAGTTTACCATAGCAAAGACTTTAGCAGTCAATCATACAGTTTACCATAGCAAAGACTTTAGCAGTCAATCATACAGTTTACCATAGCAAAGACTTTAGCAGTCAATCATACAGTTTACCATAGCAAAGACTTTAGCAGTCAATCATACAGTTTACCATAGCAAAGACTTTAGCAGTCAATCATACAGTTTACCATAGCAAAGACTTTAGCAGTCAATCATACAGTTTACCATAGCAAAGACTTTAGCAGTCAATCATACAGTTTACCATAACAAAGACTTTAGCAGTCAATCATACAGTTTACCATAGCAAAGACTTTAGCAGTCAATCATACAGTTTACCATAACAAAGACTTTAGCAGTCAATCATACAGTTTACCATAACAAAGACTTTAGCAGTCAATTAACATAATATATAATCGAGTTCATGCATATCATCACAGAAATGAGAGCACAGGTTCATAGAAATAATTAAAGTTGTGGCCTCTATAGTGCGTTGGCCTCTATTATGATTATTATTTATGAATTCTATCATTAATAACAATAATCGCTTATCAGTGGTTACATTTAGGATTCGTTTCCTCACATGAATTTCCCACTCACATACCACTTTAAGTGACACACTACCGACACTTAAGTTCAGTTCGCAGGTGGAACTTCTTACTTATGGAGTAATGTAATTTCACAATATTGACTAACTTTCATCCAAAACAACTGACTCATGACCCCCCCCTCCACCCACTAACATTCCAGACATGCATCATTGCACATACAAATAATTTCGAAACAGTTCACATTACATTAAATGTTCATATATTCAAATCCTCTGCCCTATGTAATCGATATTCTACAATGTCTGCTTGAGGAACAATTTCTAATGAGAGTTATGATTTTATCACAAGTTGGAAAAGAAAGAAAGTTAGAAGTAATTATTTAAATTCTTGACATGATCTGTAAATGCAGCGTTGAAGAGAAAATGTATGAAGAGATTTATCAGTCAATACAATGCCAGCATCCCTTTCACTCGTTTACACAGTCTGTTGAGCACAATAGGATCGTCTGGAAATAGACAGTGATGGCGTTGGTTGTCCCCCCTCTCACCTCCCTGGAATCCTGTGGTAGGCAGTAGTCTGATGATTACAGGAGCCTCCCTCAAGACGTTACGCACGTAAGGGTCTGCACTGATCAGAGAAGACCAAAGGACAGCTGAATGTAGACCTGTAGGATGAATAAAGGAAGAATGAAGAACGAAGACTGAATGAAGATTGAATGAATGAAGACATGCCATGCAACAACACTGGCGTGTAGTACTTAGATACAAAATCACAATTCTCCACATTATCTCTCGTTGTCTCCCCAATCATTCAACTTACCTACCTGCAAGAAAAATGTTTAACCTTTGACATACTTCATTCACCAATAAATAGATTCTAAAATTAAATTAAATTAAACACATTAATGAATCGATAAAAAATCTAACATATATAAAATCAAATGCATGAACAATAAATATAACAGAAAATTAATCTAAGTATGTGGCACGTTCCAAGTTCCAGATTAATTAACTGTCAATCTCTATCTGAATAATTATCTTTAAATTACACACAGATAAGATTCTTCCATTCAATCAATTAATCAGTCACCAACAGGGTCTTGGTCTTGCAGTTGAGAGTGACTAAGTCAGGCCTTGAAAGGTCTGCCCACTGGTTACCTCCCCTCTCAAGAGTTACTTATCTTAGAATAACAGATTCTACAGCACTATCTTGTCCATCAATCTGTCTTCTAGCCCTCCACAATCTCACATTCTGATGATGGGAACTGTCACAAGCATATATGCAACTGACTTTCAGTACGTCATTACGTCATCTGGCTACACCCCCACCCGTCATCTACATATGCCCCTCTCCTACTCATTAAGAAGAGTGAATAGTTTTAAAATTTAACACAATTTTATTAAAGAAATAAAAATAATAAAATTAACTTTGTTTTCAATTTGATAAAACCACACCAAGGCAATAATACAGATTTCAGAATTCACAATTACTTCTCTCATAATTCAACATTAAGAAAGAATAAGAAAAATAGTCATTTTAATTATCTCCTAAAACATTTATTAGAAAAATATACAAATATAAATTAATACTGAAACTTTCCCCAGAACAATTACTAGGTTTCACAAAAATCAAGCATCAATATTTCTAGGCTCTAAACAGTCAGAATACAAGAAAGAATAAGAATTTACATAAATCATCAAATGAATACAGGCTTGCAGATGAGAAATATGGTTTACGGTTCACCTGATGTTTTGTGTGCATCATTCCTGGCTGGTTACATCAGCCCCTTGTTATCAGCTTCAGTCTGGAATGGTCCTTGTGATGAAATGTTCAAGTCCATAAGTTTCACAGTTTATTTGTAAATTAACACATACACTTCCTGAATCAACACAATGTCCAGTGAAAATCCAGTCCTATAACATAGACTAGTAAACTCCCTGTGGAATATTCCAAATTCAACATTCAGTCACTTCACTTCCCAAGTGGGAACCTCCAACATAGCCTTTCCATAGTACACTTAGTCATACAAATATTCCCATAGTGGCTAACACAGTATAGCACACTCCTTAGGAAACAGTCACCTGACACAATGTTCAATTGTGGTTCCTACAACTCTCTCTGGTTTCCTATCTTCTCAGTGTTGGTATGCAATAACTTTAGTGACAGCAGACTTCCAACCTAGATGATATCAGAGCAAAGATCTTCAGTCTTCAGTCAAGATGAATTTGCTTTGTCTTGTTTGTCATGTGCTCCCTTGTCCTTTAGACGATTGTCTCTCCTTTAGACAGTTGTCCAATTAGACAGGTGCCCCTCAAAGCTATGAAATACATAAGGATTTTCAATCTAACTAAACCTGTAATTTCATTCTTGGTTCTCATCTTTAAATTCTTTTCACATTAGTTATTTACTTTCTTTTTCTTAGTACCAAGAATAACATTACAGTTACAAAAACATTTTTAAAATCAATATTAGCAAAAGGAAAATATACAATTTGTAATAAGTATAAAAATAATTCAATCTTTACAAAATCGTGTTTTACCATCTAAGACAATTCCTAGTCTTTGCTCTTTCTTGCTTCTTTTACCATGAAAGGACAACAAGGGCCTCTAGAAATCGAGTGAGCACAAATTCCACTCAGTGGTGTGTTTAAGCTAACGTTGGTTTCTACGCATTAATCTCCCCCTCTGGACATAATCTCTCTCTTGTCTCATCCTTTGTGCAATAGTCTCAGTTGGGTGACTCTACTCAAAAGACTGCCCTGTGAGTGCAAGTCTGGTGCCTTTAGAAGGTTCCAGACTCTCAGACTCAGGTATGGTCATATCCTTTTGATGCGCACATTAGTATGTAAACTTCACATTCTCCTCAGTGTTTCTGCTTTGAGCACCTGACCGTGCAGCTGTTTCTGTCACCTCAACCCTCTTTGAATCTCTAATCCTATGTCGAGATCAAAAGGTCACTTGTCTAAAATTTCGAACATGGTTTTCTACCCAGCAAAAAGTAAGAATGGCTTTTGCAGTGTCTTACAATTAAAGTTAAAGCATCAAAGAATTCGTGAGTGATTCAACTTTAATTAGAAAAAAATTATTCAGTATATCTGTTTGCATTTTCTGTCCCACAAAGTCCATTCTCACATACTGATCAGACATCTTACCCTGGCTATTGGTATGCCTTGATTTTTTTCATAAAAAGGTGTGAATATCTTATCTTTAATAGATATTCCTAAGGTTTAGCTATTACAATAATAGATATTAGTAAGGATCGTTATGATGTATGTCCAGTAAATACTATGAAGAACCTGTATTCCTTTCTCTTTATGTAGAGTTCATTGTAATGAATTAAAGGGCGTGCATTATATCTTTAGACAAAATTATTATGTCGCCATGTTTGTGTGCGTTCCTTTGCAATGTGAACACACCGTAGTATGCTCGCATGGTCAAGAAACAACACCGCACTAAGATTGTGGATTTCATCAAAGTTATCGTGCGATAAACCTTTCTACGATAAATACAACAGTGTAACAATTAGAACTGCACTACATATGGCTAGATGAAAAATGACAAAGGAAGGAACAGAAGAATGAGCAATGTTATGAATTTTACAAACACATTTATCATTACCAATCAGTTACCCGGCAGTTTAGTTATGAAATGTTGTCGCCATGTTTTTATTATATGGAAAAGATCTTTTAAATAAGCACAATGTTCGTTAAGTAATTAAATGCTCTGAATTGATTTATTTGATTTAGTTCATTATTAATTTATTGTAGAACTATTTTTAACCCTCTTGATGTCTGCTTTATTCATTGAATGATCCAACAACATTTGTTTTCATGTTGTAAGCGTCTTTAAATGCTTTAGTATATTATTTTTCAACACATTTATTTTGTACATAAACAAAGAATAAACTGTTAATCTTCATTCTTTCAAGATTGCGTATTTCAATGATTCATTTATGAACTCTTAAGTTGTAAAGTTGAAGCTGCATGGATTTTATAAACACTTCCTTAGCTCATTCATTTATCATCCTCTCTGTTGTGAAGAAGATAAATATAAATATATTCTGTATAGATAGCCGTACTTTTATCATCCTCTCTGTTGTGAAGAAGATAAATATAAATATATTCTGTATAGATATACGAGTATTCCAAGATTTACAAACATAATGGTACTTTTATCATCCTCTCTGTTGTGAAGAAGTCAAATATAAATATATTCTGTATAGATATACGAGTATTCCAAGATTTACAAACATAATGGTACTTTTATCATCCTCTCTGTTGTGAAGAAGATAAATATAAATATATTCTGTATAGATATACGAGTATTCCAAGATTCACAAAAATAATGGGACACAACTCACCTAAACAGCTGAGGTACGGAGCTAGCGCTCATCTGAAAGTTCCAAAGATAGTTAGTAAAGTTACCACATTCATAAAAAGAGTTTGTGACTTCTAAACTGTACCCCTCAGTGCAGGTGATTATGCTGGTCTGTAAATAAGGTTCGTTGGTCGTGTTACAGGACACGATGTTGTGAGGTGACCTAATCAGTTGAGGGCAGGCTGTGGAATAGAAACAAAAACAAAGATTATGCGCAGACATTATTATTTGCTCTTATTCACAAATTCACGTAAAGAGAGAATAAAATGCATTGATTTCTTGAAATAATGAACACACGAATCGATTTTAATATTCTCATGCTGCAGACGGAAGTGTAGAGATTTTGATTTATTGTTGTTAATAGGCCTATAGAGCAGTATATTGTAAGATACAATTCAGGAAATTTGTACAAGGACACTGAATGTAAATAATATCTACATTAAATTATACATATTAATGAATCGATCAAAAATTTAACATATATCAAATCAAATGCATGAACAATATATTTAACATAAAATTATTCTAAGTCATTCTCGCATATTGATCAGACATCTTACCCTGGCTATTGGTATGCCTCCCGCCAGACTCCGAAATATTTTGTGGCAAATAATTTATATTTATTAACTCACACATCAACTAACTGGAATCGTTCACTTACACCTTTTTACACCCACGTTCTTCATCTTTGCGGTGCTCTCAATGCTTCCGATTGGGACCTACGTTACTACAAGGGATCCATCAGTCCCCTTCCCTTTCCAGCTGTCTGGAAGTTGCTATGCTTGATTGCACTTAACAGACTAGTCGGAAATACTCACCGTCAGTCAGTCAGCTGAGCTCATGACTACACGTTTTAACCTTAAAATGCTTAGAAATCGGAAACCACCCTCTTCTGCCAGTTTCAGTCCATAAAGAGCATGAAAATATTAAATGACCAATTAACATTTTGGCCTTAATTAAACAAGGGTGATCTCCCCGTGTCACAAAAGTCAATGCACATAACCTGTTCAAAGTAGGCAGCTGTCTACGGTACATGTTTCACAATCACACAGTTTGTAACAAATCAGGTGAGGCCCCATGTGTAGAAGAATGTTACACAACTGTTCAGGAATCTTTGACATGTTCTCCAAGCACACAAAGGAGAATCATCCTGAATTTCAAATATTCTATCAAGCACAACTGGAGAAATTTTCTTGAATTTCCATGTGAGTATACTCAACATACCACAAGGGATATTCGAATTAATCCTTGTGAATTCTTGAGACCAGACTTAAGACACATTTTGTGGTATTGGCTCTCAAATGGAATTCACAGGAATCAATTTACAGCAAAATGTTTTACTGATAAGATGACGACAACGCTAATTGCACACACCACGTGATCAAGTAGAGTACAGTAAGCACTGCAGAAAGTAAAACAATAAGGCCTGCTACTCTGCAAAATCAAATTAAAGCAGCACTAAATTTCAGGCATAGTTCATCTCTAAACTCCTTTCTCTCTTACTATTCTGAAATTACAAATCCTGCAACAATTTTGTTAGCCCGATATACACTCATCTTAAGAAATATAGCATCGATCAAAATTCACTGTAATAATACTGTAAAAATGCCATCAAATTATTATACATAGAGTTAATAGTTCAATTACATAAAGCATTCTCCAGTTCAAATCATAGATCAATAGCAAACATGAACGAACTATTCAAAGTCCAATCTTCCTTTATCAGTCAATTAACTTACCTTAACCTAATGATAGCCTTTAAGACTGGACTTACTTTATGTTCAAATTCAAAGTGATTACAACTTACCTTAACCTAATGATTGCCTTTAAGACTGGAATTGAGTTATGTTCAAATTCAAAGTGATTACAACTTACCTTAACCTAATGATTGCCTTTAAGACTGGACTGGAGTTATGTTCAAATTCAAAGTGATTATAACTTACCTTAACCTAATGATTGCCTTTAAGACTGGACTTAAGTTATGTTCAAATTCAAAGTGATTATAACTTACCTTAACCTAATGATTGCGTTTAAGACTGGACTTAAGTTATGTTCAAATTCAAAGTGATTAGAATAGAGTATTTCTTCAACAAGGAAATTTTCGTTCCATCCCCATTGGATTAATTTGTTATGAACATGCGTGAGACTATTAGTCAGAAAAACTACTCATCCAGTTGGAAGTGATTTTGATTGCATCAGCAAAATGTAGCATATTCTTCACCTGAGTTTGATTTCTCCAACTTTGATACTTTAAAATATCAGCATACGCAGTGCTCAAGGTCATGTCACTTTGACTATTTATCAGTTTACATAACAATTAAGTTTAGAAATAGGGATAGGTAACTTACTGCCCAAGGTCATGTCACTTTGACTATTTATCAGTTTACATAACAATTAAGTTTAGAAATAGGGATAGGTAACTTACTGCGCCAGGCATGCTTACATACACACATCTATCTACCTATCTATCTATCTATCTATCTATCTTTTTCCATCTAACTATCTATCTATCTATCTTTTTCCATCCAACTATCTATCTCTCTATCTATCTATCTATCTATCTATCTATCTTTTTCCATCTAACTATCTATCTATCTATCTATCTGTCTGTGTCTGTCTGTCTATCTATCTAGCTATCTATTTTTCTATCTATCTGTCTGTCTGTCTGTCTATCTATCTATATGTCTGTCTCTCTATCTATCTAGCTATCTATTTTTCTATCTATCTATCTATCTGTCTGTCTATCTATCTATATGTCTGTCTGTCTATCTATCTATCTTTATTTATATTTTTAATGTTCTCTCTGTTAAAGTCTTATCTTTGTGTTCGTATTTAGCACGCCTTGCTCTGCTCTCCATTGTCTAAATTCTTATTCCTCATTTCTTTCCTTGGAGTGTTATTTGTTATGTGAGTACGTAATATACGTCATGTTTACGTGTTTCTGGAGACAGCCTAAGACTAAGCATGTTGCTCTGTTTGTGTTCTCTAGCGTGTGCAGTTTTTTGTCGCGTGTTGCCGTAGGTGTGTTTAATCCAGAGGCGATGTGTGATTGTATTATTCATTGTGTTGTTGTCTTTAATAGTCTGCATGCTTTTTTCCTTTGGTTTTAATGGTCTTCATTGTTTGTGTTCGTTGTGAGATGGGTGAAATACCCTGAAAAATCTGTGAATAAAATAATTTAACAAAACAATATATTTTGTCACATGATTATCAACCTATTTCCAAAGTAGAAGTACCTGTGTCATTATTAAAAACCTACACCCTCTCCACCTTTGTCAAAGTATAATTTCTCCAACTTCACGCACTGTTTGTGTAAACTATAAACATTCACTGTGTGTGTAAACTATAAACATTCACTGTGTGTGTAAACTATAAACATTCACTGTTTGTGTAAACTATAAACATTCACTGTGTGTGTAAACTATAAACATTCACTGTGTGTGTAAACTATAAACATTCACTGTGTGTGTAAACTATAAACATTCACTGTTTGTGTAAACTATAAACATTCACTGTTTGTGTAAACTATAAACATTCACTGTGTGTGTAAACTATAAACATTCACTGTGTGTGTAAACTATAAACATTCACTGTGTGTGTAAACTATAAACATTCACTGTGTGTGTTTTGCACAAGTGTGTAGGTGAGACTGCTCGATTTACTTATTTTAAGTAAACTATAATATTTAAAACACTCTATAGTTAAGTAAACTATAATATTTAAAACACTCTATAGTTAAGTAAACTATAATATTTAAAACACTCTATAGTTAAGTGCATTTTCAGAAAATGAAATGTATACTTTACCGTTTAAAGTAGTTTATTTTTCAAAATACAGATATTCCCCATTTTAAAAAGCTTTTTAAAGACAGTCAGGCATTTTGATATTCTGCAAAAAAATTTAGAATCTATTTACCTGGTTTATGTTTTAGCAATACAGCTTCCTAAGGACAATTATGTTATTTACTGCTTTTGATGTTTTTCCTGAGATGTTTTCAAACTGAACACCTAGACTCCTAGAGTGTACCTGTTTTCTCCTGTCTGTTATTCAGGGGCTAATTGTTCGATTTTCTTACAACTTGCATCAAAGACGAGTTCTTTCCTTCATCATCAATTGATAAATATAATATATCACTTTTCAAGTCCTTAACTACAAAGTCAGCGAGTGTTAAGTTCCGACTAATCTCTATTTCTCTGATTTTCTAATTTCATGCACAAATGTAAATGAACATTTGACAAAAGTATCTCCAATCATTTAGATTCGGTCTAAAATATCCAATCGAACAATTTGTGTGTGTCTGCTGCAGATTGTTCAAATGGAGAAAGATGAGAAAACAAGAAGAGGCAAAAGAAGAGCCTCAGGATCAAGGTCAGTAACAATCCAAAATGCATCAATCCTTTCTGAATTATTTGATAAAATGAGGTTAGACCAGACATTACACTTTGTCTTATACTCTGAGGCGATTGCAATCTACAATGTATTTGTTTCCAAATAATTAGCTACTTGAACCAACTGCAATTTGATAACTTTTGTAACTGTGCTTGAGTCGCCAAACAATGTGTTTAGGATATCCTGGTGTAAAATTAAACGTACCTTGTGACATATTTACTGAAATATAAAAACAATAATTCGTCCACCAGAAATTATATATTTTTCTTATGATAATGTCTTCATTATTTTTTTTTTTAATATCGAAACCAACAGAAATGGAAATTCCAGAACTAGAAGAACCGGCGCCTGAAGAACCAGTGGAACAAACACCAGCAGAGGAACAAGAGAAGGAAGGAGAAGGCCCCGATGAAGAACAAGAGAAGGAAGGAGAAGGCCCTGGTGAAGAAGAAGAGGAGGAAGAAGAAAAGAAGGAAGGAGAAGGCCCGGAGGAAGAAGAAGCAAAGGAGGAAGAATAATAAGGTCATGATTGTACCCGTTAAAACACAGTACAAGGTCATGATTGTACCCGTTAAAACACAGTAAAGAACAAGGTTATGATTGTACCCGTTAAAACACAGTAAAGAACAAGGTCATGATTGTACCCGTTAAAACACAGTACAAGGTCATGATTGTACCCGTTAAAACACAGTAAAGAAACTAGGTCTTCAAACCATAATCATTTGAAAGATAGTCATGTTTTATTTTAATTTGTTTGGTTTCTTGACATAAATAACAATTGTGAAAGATTTTAAAAGGACACTAGCCTGATCTCTTTGACCAGATTCCAATCAACGAAAACGATAGAGATGTGAATGTTATTTGTGACTGTGAACTTGAGTGCAGAAAGATTCATTTTAAAGAAAACCACATGTTTTTAAAATCCTTCCTATCCATGTATTTATTTTAGTTTGGTCGGCCAGTTATAATTGTTGAAGTATAAGGGCTTGGCCAAGTCATACAAGTTCTAGAGTGGTTACTCAAAATCTGGGCATTGAGGTGTGGGCGGGCTCCAATTAAGATATGTTAAAGGAAAGAGATCAATAAGCACACGTCTTTCTACCTGATTCTATCAAAGACCTGCCCCAGTGGATCCAAAGCTTAAATTAACTATTTGTAAACGCTGTCCTTTACCATTACAAAATCATGCTAACTGTCACATGTCCAGTATTCATTTTATGACCCTGTCGTAATTTAGGCATTAATCATCAATATTAATTTATAGGATAATCCTCCACATTAGCGACAGCTGGACTTGCCTAACTTATCTCCCTTTCAAAAGCTGATTGTTCACGACACCTCGTCAGATAAGTTAGTTGACTTCTTGCCACAATGTTATCTCCCCTTTATTTATAGATTAATAAAAATAATTCTTTATTCCTCTATTCATGGCTTGGCCCCCAGTGGCAATCACGGCCAATTATATACACTTATTTAATAACATAGAGAGATAACAGTTTAAGAAAATTAACAATGAAATTTAATAACAATAAAATTAAA